>CP130734.1:8081886-8681886 GCA_030553155.1 Nippostrongylus brasiliensis | reverse complement strand
CGTTAATCATTGATTGCGCTTCAATTTCACATTTTCGCCGCACGGCGTCTAAACGAGCCCTAAGGGCTGAAGCATCTGGCCGCAGCTTCTCATTCTTCTGATGAGTTCTTCCCTCATGTTGTTATCCATATCCATGGAACATCCCAGACAAACGTAGGACTTCGTTCCGGCAAGTAGATATCCATTGGGTTCGATGTCCCAGAAAACTTGGGGTAAATTTCACGTCGTGGTCCTCACTGTGGCATCGGCCGTCAATCACGCATCGCAGTGAAGAAAAACCACACTCGGACTGGTCAATCCTCGGGAGTCGACCTCTTTTCTCGGCATTTACCGTCCGATATTCTTCATTGCGTACGATAATTGCACCGAACCCATCGGGAAGCAATATTGAACCAGACACCCGATCTCAGTAGATGAACAACTTCCAGGCGGTGGTGTCGCAGTTTTTCGAGGTGACAGGTTTTAACATCCAAGACTTTTTGTGCCATTCAAGTCTTAATACTCACTCTTGCCACGAACTTGTTGTGTGGAAGCTTCGGCCAACATTTATTACTACAGTACCGGATATGTCTTTTGATCACTTCTCGAAAAAGACGCCTTGAAGCGTTGCAAAGCGACTTTTTCAATAACTTTGTTGAAACTCATTTATTTGTAAAAATGTACATATATTTGGGCTCAGTAGCTCGAGCTCCATCAACTGGTATTTCGGTACAACCGTAAATCCATAGGAAACCTTGAACCTTCCATCAATCCCGGGTCGGGTAAATTGGTACCCGACCAGGAGAGATTTGTGGGGAAAATATTTTAAAAAATTCCAGGTGTGGATAACTTATATACCAAACGATAGAGCTCGGGCAGCTGCACTTCACAATGTGTCTCCTTTCACGAATAGTTGATATTTGAGGGAGCTATTCAAAAAAGCCGCTTTGGAACGCTCTTAAGAGGCTTTTACGGAAGGTGATAAAAAAGTCATGTCCGGTACTGTGGCTGAGTTGCCTGTTGTTCTGTTCAAAGGTTGAAAACATCGAGCCTACGATCTCTACAGTACCGGACGTGTCTTTTGGTCAAAAGCCCGGAATGGCCGGCCAAAACCGCTCCAGAGCGGCTTTTTTTGAATAACTTCGTTGAAACTCAATAAATTGTAAAAATATAGAAATATTTGAGCTCAGCAGCTCAAGCTCTATCGAAACATATACAAACCGTACCTGAAATTCTTTTAATTAGCCGAATATTCGATAGACCTTGAGCTGCTGAGCTCAACTATATGTATATTTTTACAATAAGAAAGAGAAACGATCGAAACAGGAAAGTGGTGGAGTAGAAGGGTTATGCGATTAACCTGTTTCGCCTCTTAACCCTAGACAGGCAAGAAAAGAAAAACATGAACACTCCTCGAGGCTCGTCACTAGGGAAAGGAGTGCATGGGACATCAAGGTGGATGGGGTTTATATACCACACGGAGATCAAAGAAGGAGGGTCAAGGAGGAGTAAGATAGATCAGGGATCAGAGGTAAAGAGAGAAAAAGGATCATGAAATTATATTCATAAGAAGTTCACTAACAAACTTTTTAATGTTTTTATTATGTAAGAATTCATAGTATTTATATATAATGTATTGATTTTTTATAAGGCTAGAAGAGATGGCTTTATACAGGATGCCATTATTATAACCTAATAATTTTAAATTATCACACAGGATATTGACATTATTGATAAAGTCAGAGTGTTTGCTACATTTTTTAGCAATTCTAAGAACCTCACTGTAAATAATGGCTTTTTTAATGGGGTAACTAATGTTACTACTGTAATGGGAAAATCTGATGACTCTAAAGTTAAAGTAATCAGTTTTATTGTATAAATTAGTAGTAATCTTATTATTGTCAATATGGATGGAAAAATCCAAAAAATTAGTTGAATAATTATCAATGTGAGTTTTTTCAATTTTCAAAACATTGTTATAAGTGTTAATTAAAAAAGTTTCTATAAATTTTTCATCTTGATTATGAATAATAAGTAAATCGTCCATATATCTAAAGGGATGGAACTCAATTCCGAACCTTTTAATGGTAGATGAGAATTGATATTCCAAAAGGATTAAGGTGAGGTCAGCCAGAAGAGGGCTGGCATTACCACCTTGAGGGACTCCAAGTTTTTGTTTGAAAATATTATTACCTACTTTACAAAAGCTGTTGTTAAGAAGTAACTCAATAATATATAAAATATCTTGGATAGTGTATATTTTACAACTAGAATTGGTGGGTATAATGTCAGTGTAAAAACATTTCTTATAACCAACGGCTAGGTATCTTTTGTTAGAATTTTTAAAGCAAATATTGAGAATCTGAGCAATATTTTTCATAATAACATTATGTGGTATACTTGTGAACATATCAGTGAAATCAGCTGAAAAAAGTTTTAGATGAGGAAAGTGAAGGGAAAGTGAACGATTAGAAATGTCGGTGGTATTGATACTCCAAAAACTGGTTAATGAGTTGAGATTTAAACTAGTAATACTAACATAATTTTTGAAATGAGATTTGATATGGGTTAATATGCGTGCTAATTCTAAGGCTATTGGTTTAGTACTGCTATTATAAGCACCAGTAATGAATCTAAATTTTATAGGTGTTTTGTGAAGCTTAGGGATACAGTATATAAGAGGAAGTTTAAGGTCTGAAGGGTGATTGAGATTGAGACTTTTAAAAATGTTTTTATGGCCATTAATAATAATATGTTCTGGATCATTTATGGAACAATAAGTAGGGTTATTATTATTATAGGTACCAATTTCAGATAAAATAGTAGTGGCATAAAATCTTTTACAAATAATACCATAATTACTAGAAGCTTTATCTAGAGGAGTTATTATAAAGTTTTCATGAATGGATTTGAGGTCACGTTTATAGCAATGGTATTTAGTGTTGCAATTTTTTGATAATAAGATGTTATTAATTTTAAAAAATATTTTATTGTAAATATCTTTAATTTTGCAGAAGTTATGATTATTAAGTTTATAACGAGATTTTATTTTGTTAGTAAGGGTGATAAAGGTATTCCATAGAATATTTACAGTATTGGCAATATTGAATTGCTGTCTATAACCAATACCTTTATTTAAGATGTTGTATATAGATAGATCTTGAAATATTGTAATATCTCCTGTAACAACATGTTTGTGATAACTATCGATAAAACTAGGGTATTTTTTACAAATGCAAGGAATTTTATCAATATCGTTTATATCTTCTATGGTGTTCAAAAAATGATTGTAATTGAAAAAATGTTTACTTATAGGTTCGGGGTATTTAAAAATAATTCTAAAAGGTTTATAAGGAACGGAGCTGCAAAATTTTATAATATTAATAACTTCATTGTTGTTAATAATCTTTTTAAAATTAATATTTTCCATGGACTTGTTAAAAAAGGGAATGGTAATATTAATAAAGTTATTGAAATTATTACATTTTTTTGGAGTGTGTTTCGAAAAATGAAAACAACAAAGCGAGCTTAAAAGGAGAATTTTATGTTCTTTTTTACTAACAAGATCATGAATATTATTGATAGTAAGCTTAATTAGGGTATCAATGTAATATTTATTTTTATTTTTAAGAAAACAAAAGAGTTTATAATAATCGTTGTTGATGTAATTAAAAAGGTCTTTAATTTGGTGTATAATATCTTGGATGGCGTATTTTCTTTTTTCTTTTTTTGATTTTTTAGAACCTCTGTTATGTCGGTTCTTAATAATTTTAAGCGAAAAAAAGGGATGGTTATTCTTAAAATTAAGAGGGTTGCCAATTTCTGTTATGTTACCATAACCTTTGATGTTGTCATTGAAGCCAAAGGGGTAAGCGGTGTTTAAAAGTTTAATCCAAAAAAGTTCTTTTTCTCTGAGGATAAGAGGGTCTTGATTTTCCGGTAAATTATCTAAAACCATGACTGAAAAGTTGACACAATTTGTATTAATAAAGTGTTGATAAAGGAGTTTATTACTGTTGTTTTTATTAATGTTATATAAATGTTCTCTAATTCGAGTTTTTAATTTCCTAGTGGTGAGGCCAACATATTGTAAGTTACAGTCTTTACATGAGATGCAATATATTAAATTTTTAGAGTTACAGTTGCAATGTTCATATTTATAAGTATTAATAAGTAGTTTAGTGGTATTGGAAATAATGAAGGAATTACAGTCGGTGATTTCACAAACCTTGCACCGCGCGTTACATTTAATGAATTTATTATCATTACCAAAGTTTAAAAGGTTATATACTCCATCAACCTTATTTTTATGAAAAAGAGTAGAACAATAGTATGGGATAGTTTGGTTTTTTGGCCCGAATCAAACGTTATGGAAGGCCCATTCCATAACGAGTGGGAAGGTTACCAGAGGTTTTGGGGGGATTGCCCCCAGGGGTTGGCGCTCCCAAGAGAAAGGCTAAACCGAAGGCGTGGAACTTACCCTCCCTTGCCAGTTACCACTTTTATGAACCCCATCGGGTTAGCCCCTTTTTTTTGTTTGTTTTTTGTTTGTTTTTTATTTTTTTTGTTTTTTTTTTGTTTTTTTTATTAATAAGGCTGATGGAGAAAATAACCTTAATGTGTAGGTAAACAGAGTATGCTATATAATTAGTCTAATTAGCAATAATATACAATTAGTAATAATATTATTCATATAATAAAAATTGTAAAAATAATTTTTGTATAATTTTTATATTTTTATATTTGTTGCTATTGAGAAGAACAGCAGTTGAAAGAGGCTGCAATTGAAAAGGAACAAGGACTTAGAACTATAAATATGTAAATAGGGGGAAAGAGTGCTCCAAAGCAAAATGTAGAAATGGCGCTCTAGTGTCACTGCGTATCGATGCAAAAAAGGAACTAGTGAAAGCGCTGTAGGCCAAGTCGAGCTACGAATAGTTTTTGTGTTATTAGAATTTTTTAAATTCTTATGTTGTGTGTAGTGCATTCGGTAAATATTGTGCAGTTGAAAAAAGGAGAAGAGGAAAGGTAAATGGTTTTGGAAAGGTGATTTAATGGATAAATAGTGAGGTAAGTAATTGCGTACGAATTGAATGTAGAAACATCCGTATGGATGTATGCCGTATGGCTAAAGTAAGACATCCGTATGGATGTATGCCGTATGGCTAAAGTAAGACATCCGTATGGATGCATGCCGTATGGCTAAAAAGAAAGAGCATCCTCACGGATGCAAGCCGTATGGCTGTTAAAAAAGAAACATCCTTATGGATGCATGCCGTATGGCTAGAAATACACATCCTAATGGATGTGCGCCGTATGGCTAGTTAGGGTGAAGGAAGAAAAACTGGATATAAGTACAACCTGGGTTACCCTCATGGTTGTAACTCAATCCAGTAGTTAGCAATAAGAAAGAGAAACGATCGAAAAAGGAAAGTGGTGGAGTAGAAGGGTTATGCGATTAACCTGTTTCGCCTCTTAACCCTAGACAGGCAAGAAAAGAAAAACATGAACACTCCTCGAGGCTCGTCAGTAGGGAAAGGAGTGCATGGGACATCAAGGTGCATGGGGTTTATATACCACACGGAGATCAAAGAAGGAGGGTCAAGGAGGAGTAAGATAGATCAGGGATCAGAGGTAAAGAGAGAAAAAGGATCATGAAATTATATTCATAAGAAGTTCACTAACAAACTTTTTAATGTTTTTATTATGTAAGAATTATGTATATTCTTACAAATTATTCAGTTTCAACGAAGTTATTCAAAAAAGCCGCTCTGGAGCGGTTTTGGCCGTCCATTCCGGGCTTTTGACCAAAAGACACGTCCGGTACTGTATTTCATAATTTCTATATTTTTCGATTGCAGTGGCAGACGTCTGTGGTGGTTCGATGGCCGCTACCGTTCCTTGTTCTACCACCCCTAATTACATGTGGTTTAGGTAATTTTCGCATTTAGCTTATATTTCCGGAGTTTATTGGCCTTAAGGATGAAATGGAGATCAGCTTAAGAGTTTTTTCGTCTGTTGAACGTTTCAGTGCTCGCCACACTGATGGACTTAGAGTTGAACGTGAGCAACGAAACTCTTCAGGTGTTTCTACCTGACACGATGCAGAGCATATCCGACCTGAAAGAGGTGGCTGAATTCTCAATTTCTGAATAAAAACTATTCAAACCTGAAGAACTGAATGCCTTATAAATTTCATAAATTTTATGTTGACCTTGACCCCCAAATCAAATTTTTAAAGGCAACGAATACAATGGTTCTAACATTAAGCAACTTTCAATTTCGAATGTACTCAAAAAATTCGTGAACTTGCATTTTTCATGATGCATTTTTGCCTCTCGTAAAGCCAGTTTTGCATTAATAAAATATTATTCAACCACAATGTGTGTTACACTTAAAGGATCTCTGAGCTACACAATCGTGTAGTCGCAGGAAACGGCATCAGAAGTTTTTTCTGAAAAGCATAGAATTTGTGCTCGTTTTGCTAAGTTTCTCAGCGATGATCTGGCTTTTCGTTGCGGCAAAATTCATCGAAATTGATCAAACTGTTTTCAAAAAATTTCGTATGATTTTTGATCGCACATTTAGCTGATGGCCATGTTCCCTCCACGGGATGCTCAACGAGACAGCTACAGTGTGTTTGGAGCTAAACTCGCCTCGGTCATTGTGGAAGACGTGGACGGCAACGCTGTCAGTCCACCGTCGCTCGAACGGGTCGCCCAGTTGCATCGATCCATTGTTCGATTCAAAGTAAAATTCCAGTTTATCACTAAAAATTGCTTCCTGTTTACTTATAGTCAAGTAATACTGGGCCCGAATTAACGACGGGTATCGGCGCTGTATACCCTGAAATATACCCCGAACGGCGCGCAAACCTATATTTGTGAACCCGCGCCGCGGTTTAGACGGGGTTTAGGAGGGGTCTTCGACACCTCGCGTTGAGGCAAGGTTTCGGAGACCTCGACGGGAGACCTGCTAGGCTGATAATGCAGTCGTAATATTTATCTCTGTCGTGTCTCCGAAACCCCGACCTTCACGAATCATAAGTGACCGCAAACTCGCGGTATCGAGCGGGTTTATCGCCGACGGGGTTTCGAAGATCGCCCGTACGTTCATGAATCTGGGCCCTGAAGTCGCCATAAACCCCGCTTTACAAATCGAATGGCACGTACAGTGTGATTCATCAACGCAAGCTTCGCAGCTTGTTTGGGATTTATTTGAGGTTTATTTTGAGTTTAGACGTCGTTATTATTCAGAGGTCTCCAAAACCTCGCAGCGCCAGAAATCTGTGTCAAGCCTACACATCAACCCTAAATAAATCCAGAACAAACCCCGCCGCGGGCGTTAATAAATCACGCCATCCAGGGTTAACGAGGGGTATATCGTTCATGAATTCGGTGTTGCACTCATGGAGAAGATTCTGTAAGCATGCTTTTCCGTGCGATATAATGAGAACATTTCATTAATCGTTTGTAGGTAATTTGTGGAGCAGAATGTGCACAAGACGCTGGTTCGAATCCGGCCTGAACCGCAATTTTTGCGATAAACCTGGCGATGTCAGAGCGACATTTTCGCATACCTGAAATTGTGGGAAATTTCCAGACCTCTCATGGAATCGCGTTCTCGGACGTCTGTCAACGAACCTCCGGCGACTGCACCCTCCATCCGTTGGCGTACGCGCTTGAAGACGACGAGCCAGTGAGGATTTTTCTAACTCTTCCTCTTTATATTCTATCCCAAAAAGGACAATTAACCGTCATCTATCCAATATATGACTAGCCAATATTCGCCTCCACAGGTGCTATCTGCGCAGCTCCTACTCCGATATCCGCTACTGAAACTCAACGAACTGATCGTCGACAATGCACTTATCTTCGGTGGAGTCACAGTGAACGAGGCGGTGAGTACATGGTGGAATAACGCCATAGTAATAACTTCATAATTATTTGTTCGATACGCACTTAGGCTTGCTATCTGTGAAAGCTTAGCGGGACATACTTTGGTAGTTAACCAAGGGATAGTTCTTTCGATGCTTTTGTAACAAGAATTTATTGCTACTACACGTCAGAATATCAACAATATAACGGCTACGATCCTATTTATGCACATAATTGTGGGCGCAGCCACCGAACAACCCCATTGGGCTACTTTTGAGATCCAATGGGTAAATACATCAGACGGCACCGCACCTGAGTGGAGCTACAGATTAGATTCCTAAGTGCTCACTCGCGGTATGCCGCTGGGTCGTGCCTAGAGAGCCGTCTCGAGAGATACTCAAAAAACACTAAATATCACAAACTATAAAAACAAAACTAAGTGGTCAGTTAGAAAATCAAAACGATTAACAAAACAGATATCTTGTTAGTGACATCATCAGAAATAGGGACCTTCAATGTAGGCCATAGCAGATCTTCTCGGAAAAATGAGCTGGAATTCCAAACCAGAAATGGTCACCTTGCTGTAACGCGGCTAGAAGTGTACCATGAAATATGCCTATTTTACAAGAGGAGAAAAAGGAATAAGACAAGAAGAGTCGAAGAAAATGCAGAAGTAAGCTTTCGTAATTTCGACCATAGAACGATCTATACTTCCTAGAACACGCGCCCAAGGACGGGCGCGGATTTCTCGGATAATTGAAGAGGATTTCCAGAAAACCGACCGCTCCGGCAACGCACCGATAGTCTCAGCTAGAGCCTTGCGACTTTTCTATCTGTTGGAAACGTCATCCGAGGCAGAGAGGTGAATTTTGAGAGTATTCGAGTTTTGGGACTTTGGCAGAACATCATCAACTCCTAGTCTGCGGTAGATGATCTTCATCTGCCAGTTCTCAAGTCATCAAAAATGTATGGCTAATGCTTTTAGTAATAGACGGTTGATGATAGTGTTTGGAGCTACCAAGTTCTCCCTTCTTGAAACCTCGGTATGACGTTAAACTTCTTGAATGCTGCTGTGCCGAACGAGTTTAGTAAGGTGGATCAAATTTTATTATGGCCCGGCGTTTCGACCCTTTCGTCGTCTATAGAGGTCTAAAAAGTGACTCGATTTTGTAAATTGGTGAAAATCGCTAGGGAGGACGCTTGGTTGGGTAGTTCGGTGAGGTCAGGGAATTTCGAGCCACTTTCTAGGCCTCTGAAGGCGACGAAAGGGTCGAAACGTCCGGCCAAGATAAAATTTGATCACCTTACTAACCTCGTCCGGCAAAGCAACATTCAAGAAGACTGTTAGGAACATTTTTCTGCTTCTTCAAGTCGCTAGATGAAACTTCATTCCCAACTTCATGAAATTTAATCCTCGTCTACTATTAAGCGGTCTGCGCCATCAATATCGCGATGAAAAAAGGAGAAATTCAAAGAATAAGAGAACCTAGGAACTGTTAGACATTCGATATTCGAAGGATCTATGATGTTAACAATCCTAGTTAACAGCCGTTGCTTTAGCTGGATCGACGCCTTCCTCGATCATATGGCAGACTACCGCCTGAACTCTTCTGAGATTTTTTGGACGTCGTCAAAGAGTTTAGCACGAGAGATGGAGCGCAATGGAACTGTGAGTCGCGGATAACATTTAACCTTGATTATTTTATTAATTTTCGTATTTATCCAGCTATTAATCCCGTGGATGCCATGGACGGCGCTGTTGCTGCTCGTCTTCTGTATGGTAGCTTGTTCCTCTAAAGATGTGATCAGGTTGGAAGCTCAGATTTATGTACATTTATGAATTGAGCTCGACGATGAGTGAGAAATAAAGTGATCGAAAGGTCCCCTTCCATTTGGAAAGACATCAGTTCAACCTACAGGTTAGGTAAATTGCCGTGTTTCTGCGATACCAGCCATTCAGTGGCTTGCAGGCCGCCAAATGAACTAATGAATAGTAAGAAACATGTAGTATAAAGTATTTATAATAACAAATAAAACAATGAAAAAACGCATGCAGCAAACGACGGCCAGGAACTGATGAAATACGTCACTGGTAGTACGGTAACGGGCAATCGCGGCGGGACCCCAGAGTTGACAAACACACATCGTAGTTTCGCTTAATTATTAGTAGGATGCTTAGTAGGTGTATTAGATGGTTTACCTCTTACCATTAACAAAACCGTGTGAGAAGGTAAAGGGAAAGAGTCGTCATTTATCAGTCCCCCGAGGACGTGTCATGCGTTTATCTTCCATTCAGAACTGTACATAGAAGCATGGTGAATACATATTTGACCTATGCAGTGACTTGCGGGGGCCAGCCGCTATACCAAGTCAGTGTCATTACCTTCCCAGACAAATCTGATACCAATTTACCCGTCCCCGGAGGGATGGCAGACTTGGAAGACGGGGATCGCTCGACCGTGCGAACGTCAGTAGCACCTCTTACCACTGTAACACACGCTCCCTAAAAACGCGGTAAATAATGCTAATAGCGGTAGATTACGTTGCCCATTTTTGAAATAAATCAGGTCACAACCGTGGATCGGCTTCTTCGCGATGCTAAATGCTTCGATGTCGACGGTGGCCGCTGTGGCGCTGCTGCTCTACTTACGCTATCCGTTCCTTCCACTGGTGTTCATCATGCCGTTTCTCGTCGTCTGTGAGTCCAAATAGAAGTTACAACCGCAGATCGTTTTTATTATTTCATATTATAGTTTTTCTTTTGATTGTATTGCCGTAAAAAAGATCTGCAGCCGTTCAGCCATTGGCACCGACAACATGTTTCTGATGCTGAAGAGTTGGCGGTTGACGCGAGAGTCCGACATGGAGCTGAGGTCAGTGGTGAAGAATCGGCTTCTGATTCAAATGCCTCAGTAGCTACCATTTTTTAACAACAAAGGTAAAGGTAGAGTGGGCCAATCCCTATATCAATCCCCATATACGCGCCGTGCACTCATCTTCTACTCGGAATCGTTGGGGCATGTCGAATGGGCATTTGGTCTATACAATCACTTGCGGGGGACAGCTGCTAAGTCAGAGTCTTTACCTTCCCAGACAAGTCTGGTACCAATTTACCCTACTCCGGAGGGATGGAAGGCTTGGTTGGCCTGGGTTTCGCTAGCTATGGATCGATCATGCTCGTTTTACAGTGCGTCAATTTGTTTCCTCAGGTTGAATGACATCTGAAAGACTTTCTCAATTATGAGATTGTAACAGGTCTGAAACATGGATTGTGCCTTAGGGCTCGTTTAGACGCCGCGCGTCGAAAATGCAAAATTGAAGTGAAATCAATAATTAACGTCCTTGAGCGAATTTGCTCCTAGTGCGCAATCCGGTGGCGCCTCATATAGACAAACATACTGTCGTTCGGGTTTTTTAGAAGGCTACTATTCCTTATTAGAGGACATTTTGACGAAATTAACTTTTTCGTTTACGCAAAGGAGCAAATTCGATCAATGACGTTAATTATTGATTGCGCTTCGATTTTGCATTTTCGCCGCGCGGCGTCTGGACGAACCATTAGGCGGTTGGCCACAGAGGGGAAACTTTGCTACTGGGCCATAGAGGTCTCCCTCTAGGCAAATCAATGAGCGCTCTTTGATGGCGCGCTCAAATGTTGACCTTAAGTCGCTCAACGGAAGACAATAGGTTCTGGTGAACGGTAAAGGGTAAAAGTGTCAACGTTAATCGATCACCTGAGGCAGCGCCATGCATTCATCTTCCACTCAAAATCGTAGAGGCATGGTGAATGCGCATCTGGTCTATACAATGACTGGCGGAGGGCCGCTACACGAAGTCAGTCTTTACCTCCCCAAACATGTCTGGTACCAATTTATCATACTCTGGACGAATGATTGGCTACGTTGGTCTGGGAACCCCTCCTTACTGTCCTGTTGACTTTATACGATCGAGCCTAGGTTTCTAAATGATTTCTACAAAGGGTAAAGGTGTTCTGTGTCGATCAGTCCAATGAGGATGCGCCACGCATTCGTGTTTCATTGAGAATCGTAGAGGCATGGTCCGGAGGGATGGACGGCCAGGTTGTCCTGGGCGAGGAACGATCGCGGGACTTTCACACGATCGCAGGACTGTTCTGGCTTCTGTAGCGCCTCTTATCAGTGCCTCCTACTAGTTCGTATAAAGTCCTGTGCAGTATCCTGTTCAAAAATTTGTGCCGCAGGTTTGTCGACGCCCTCACCGAAACGGCCGCTTCGCTGTTTCTTACTTCGCTCACCGACGGGCTATCATTCTCAATCGGCAGCCTCTCGGACTTCTTCGCCGTTCGTTAGTCGATTTCTTTCCTTTTTCTTTTTCCTTTTCTTTCGCTCCTTCCTGGACTTTTTTGAGAGCTCCTACCAATCACCTGTCGTTCCAGGTGTCTTCTGCACATACTGCGCGATGGCGATTCTGTTCATGTTCATCTTTCAAGTCACGTTTTTCAATGCTGTGATGGTGTTGTGTTGCAGACGTGAAATCGCCGGACGTCATTCGCTTCTCTGCTACAAGGTCCAGCCCGCGGGTGGGTATCCTGATCCTCTTTTTGATCGTTTTTTTTTGTTTGGCTGTTTTATCCTTCGATTGGACATAGGTAAGGAAAAAGGTGGGGAAAGAGGAAAGGCAAAAGAATCCTAAGAAGAGCAGGTCAAACAAAAGAAATTTCGATGACATTCGAATTTCGAATATTTTGCAGTATTTCTGTTTAGTTTTCTTTTTTCTAGTGTGGTCCATCTTCCATGGATAGGATGGCGTCAGGCTCTGTCCGTTGTTATTCATTGAATTACCTAGTACATGGGATAATGCTTCCAATAATGCTTCATAAGAATGCAAGTGTTTTCTGTAAATTTTGCATTTTTAACCCTCCAATGACCTTCTCGGCTTCCAAGTGTCTTCTGAGTTAATTAGGGTCAGTTGGAGGACGACCCTGGGGCGTTTATTTCTTTCCATCGGAAAATTTCTGAGTTGATAAATTATTTTCTTGAATCTTATCTGTGTAGTGCCCTCTGTTAGTTTTCTGAGCTGTTCTGTGTTGGAATTTGGTTTTTCATGACGATATCTGTTGTTTATGTTTTTTTGGCGCGTCCTTGGACGTAGCTAAATAAATAAATAATACATAAATGACGATGTTCTTCTTTGGACCTTTCGTTAAGGTTTGGGGCTTTTTAGGACTCTCATCATCGCCCTATCGTTGTTTGTTCTCTCCGCAGATGTCCTGGAATTGGATATAGCTTTGAATTAGCTCACCTCTCTTAGTAGCTTGGAGGAAACAATGTTTTTTTTCAGCAAAACCCAGCGGCTGCTCAGAAAGCTCAATGTCAACAACTATCGGAGAACTGATGGCCCGTACCATCTCGACGACGGCTGCAAAGGCGGTCATTATCGTCCTATACATCGTCTATCTCATCGCATCCGTCGGCTATGCCCTTGGTGTAGACCATTTTGAGCCGATCACTCTAATATGGCTTTTGAAATTCATCTTTCCAGCACTACCGCTGGGATTGGATTTGAAGCTGCTGGCTCCAACCGGGTCGTATATTTCCGAGGAGCTGAACGCTGAAGAACGGCTGTTTGATGACTACGGCACCTACTGCTTTGCAGTGGTACGTCTTGGCAACCACACACTGCACGAGGCTGCAGAGAGAGCCAAGTTGTTAACGCTGTACAAGGAGCTAACCAGGTAAGTGAATTATTTTCAGTTATTTATTTAGAATGAATAGTTGGAAACATATATAAAACATTTATAACAACAAATAAAACGAAGAACAAAAAGCGTGCTGCAGAAGACGGCGAGGGCGTGATGAAATGCGTCACTGGGGTACGGTAACGGGCAATCGCGGCGGGACCCTAGAGTTGACAAACGGACATCGTGGTTTCGCTTATTTATTAGGATATTATATTAGGGGTATTAGGGGTATATTAGGGCTTATTTATTTGTAGGATTTGGCCGTGCCAGTAGCGCGTGTTGGAGTGATAAGAGGCGCCACTGCCACCCGCACCGTCGAGCGATCGATTTTGCCTGAGGCTAACCAATCTCTTAATCCCTTCCTGGTTGATTGATAACAGACTTGCCTGGGAAGGTAAAGACATTGACTTGGTATAGCTACTGGACCTCGCAAGTCAGTGTGTAGGCCAAATACGCATTCACTATGCCTCTACGATTCTGAATGGAACACGAATGCGTGGCGCGTCCTTGGGGGACTGTCATCTTTACCCATACCTTCATTCACGATTACCCAATCAGCATAACTCAAACAGAAAAGCCCAAAAACTTATATAACATACGACTATTGAACTCGAGCAATAACAATAATAAAATAATCGTCACAACCAGAGATAAAAGAAAGGTAAAGGTGTCGGCGTTGATCAGTCCCCTGAGGACGCGCCGGGCACTCGTCTCCCATTCAGAAACGTAGAAGCATGGTGAGTGCTTATTCGGCCAACACAATGACTTGCGGATGTCATTTGCTATACCTACTCAGTGTCTTCACCTTCCCAGACAAGTCTGGCGCCAATTAACCTGACACGGAAGGGGTTGAGGGCCTGGTTAGCCTCAGGCAAAATCGTTCGCTCGACCGTGCGGAAGTCAGCAGCGCCTGTTACCACTGCGCGCGCCCCACACTCAAAGATAAACGTCAAAAATTGTTGCTTTTGTAGGCTATGATGTGCGATCTGTAAAATTCGAGATTCTTTTCACGTTTCGAGCCTAGAAATCCTTTGGTAACATGTGTAAAGAAAAGCAAAACGAAAATGCTATCAGTTTCGCAACCGAATTTCAGTTCTCGCTACGCTTCATCCGGAGAGTTTTGGCTGGAAGACTTTGAAACTTCACATTCCGGAAGAACATTCTCTCCGGCTGCTTTGAACGTGATGCTTGCTGAGCTCGTTGCTATAAAGACAAAATATCAGAGTGATTTGAGGTACGATTCGAGTCTCACCAGATCAATCGATTGATTTCCCAAAAGATAAATGTGACTTGTAGATTCAATGAAAATGGTGACCTCGAGGCGACGAAGATGCTGCTAAGAGTTCGATCACTCGGCGCCGAACACGATAAGGTCAGAGCCGAATTCCTGCGTAAAACGATGCTCAACAGCGAATTCGACGGGTTTGTCTACGATACAAGGTGACGGAGAATGGTTATATTTTTTGAAAAATTGAAAATAAAAACTTGAGATCAGATAGAAAGCTGATTGGTGGCTAGGATACATCGCATATATAATTGCACCAGCCATTGAGAGGCCTGCAAACCGCCAAATGAACTAATGAATCGTGGGAAACATATATAAAACATTTATAATAGCAAATAAAACGAAAAACAAAAAGCATGCAGCAAAAGACGGCGAGGAACTGATGAAATACGTCACTGGAAGTACGGTAACGGGCATGCGAGGAGGGAAATAGGGTTGACAAACAGACAGCGAGGTTACGCTTATTTATTAGTAGGATAGGTCACTACCTTGCAGTAGGGGGACTCTAGCACTAGCGCGTAAAGCGTCGCACATGTCTGCTCTGCCCTCACTTTTAAGATGCTAATAGTGGCTTTCCTTTCCTTTTTTGTCCTGAGTCACTTCTAACGCAGCAGTTTCAGTTTTCTTCTCGTCGATCAGCAGCTTGCAACTGTTTCCGGAGTGATCACCAATGTCATTACTGCCATCGTCACAATGCTCTTCATTTGTGTTCTTATGGTACGTTTTAATTCGGCTTGAATTTTATTTTTATTTTTTTTTCGCTTTTAATTTCTGCATCTTCCCTTCCCTCCTCGTGTAATCCGTTGAGCATCTGAGATGCATCCTCTGGTGTTTTCGTTACGAGGACGATGTCATCCGCGAACCGCAGGTGATTCAGTCGCACTCCATTGACCTCGACTCCAAAGGGTTCCCAGTCGCAGCGACGGATTGTTGATTCTAAGCATGCCGAAAAGAGGCATGGAGAAATAGGGTCTCCCTGACGTACGCCTTTTTCGACTGCTACTGCGACGTCGCGGCAAAAAGGACGGAACACGGTATGGCAGCCAGTGTAGCACTCCTGCAGGATCTTCGTATATCGAGTTTCTACGCCTTGCTCTTCCAGTGCTTCCCAAACTTTCGCGGGTTCCACGGAATCGAATGCTTTCTTGTAATCCACGAAAGTGAACACCAGAGGATCATGGTACTCCTGAGCAACTTCTATCAAGCGGCAGCATGTTAGTATATGGTCGAGCGTACTGTAGCCTTCTCGGAAGCCCGCTTGTTCTATCGGCTGCGCCTCCTCAAGAGTTCCTCGAATCCGAGCGAGAATGCAACGCGTGAAAACTTTGTACAGTACCGACAGTAGCGTTATTGGACGGTAGTTCTCCAGATCTTCTTTGTCTCCTTTCTTGAAAAGGAGCACAGCTGATGACTATCAACACCACCAAAACGAAAGTGCTGCGAAACAGCTTCTGTTCATTAGAGCCTGTTCTGCTCCACGGAGTCGCGTTAGAGGACGTTAAAGAGTATGTCTACCTTGGCCGACTTGTGAATATGAAGAATGATTTAAAGCCGGTAATCGAAAGAAGGAAGAGAGCAGGCTGAGCAGCGTACAACTCCATAAGAATAGTGCTAGAACGTGCTAGCCACTCCAAGCTCCATGCCGATCTGTTCAGCTCCACGGTTCTCCCGGCACTGTGCTATGCTTGCGAAACCTGGTCTCTAACGAGGAAAGCTGAGGACCAGCTGCGTAGAGTGCAGATCTCAATCGAGCGTAGGATGGCCGGGATGACTCTTCGCAAGCAACGGCTACTCAGACTGCACAACAACGATGTGAGAGCCATGACCAAAGTCCGAGACTTCGCGCTGCATGCAGACGAGGCCAAACACCATTTTGCTGGCCATGCGATCAGGCGCAGCGATGGTCGTTGGAGTACAAACGTTATCCAGTGGAGGCCATACGACAAGAAAAGGCCTCGCGGTCGCCCGCTACCACGATGGCAAGACTCTCTGGCGTACAGAAACAACGTCCGTGATGACAATTCGATGAAGCTGTGTGTCGATTGGCGTGCTGCTGCGCGCGACCGTTCAAGTTGGAGAAGAAGATGGGACCCGCGCAAGTCTAATCGGCGTGCTGAGGAACGGGTCGTCAGGTGATTCAGGTGAGGTGTGATTTCTGCATCAACATTTTGAGGTCCTAGGAAATAATATAGTTTATCCTTCTCTCTCCTCCCTCCTCTCTTCTTTTGGCTGTCCATCTTCCTGTCTGATGTTTTACAGCGGCTCGTTAGCATTTCCCTGGTCATATCTCCGGTCAAAATTTACTTTTCATATTTTCCAGGTTAGGTTTTTTAGCGATCGCATTTGAAGGGAAACCAATAAGCTCTGGTTACCTGGATCAGGATATAGGTTTCATTTTTTCACAAACCAAGCAGGTTCAGAGTACGACGGATTGAGCAGGAAAATAGGCGTTTCGGACGTTCGCGGTTGTTTTTCGTCTTACGATTAATCACCAGCTCACATTTATCTATTTTATGTTTAAAAATTCACAAAAGTGCGCAGAATTCAGAAAACAAATGAAAACACATGTAGAATTACTGACGGTAGTGCTCATACAACGACAACAACATCAGCTAAATAATTAGGAAAACAAAACAGAATTTGATGTAAAGCGGTTGTTGCCAGAACAGAGAAATTAAAAAAAAAACTAGAACGACTAACAAGAACATCTCAACCCCAGATCCCTTGTACTAGTTCTTGTTGTATATCACGATTCATGCATGCAAAGAAAGAAAGAAAAAGAAGGAGAGGAAAAGAGGGTTTCCAGGTACCACGACCGCTGTCGGCTACCTGCATTGCAGTCTCAATCCTCTCGATCAACATCGGAGTGGTTGGTGCATTGTCAGCGGCTGGAATCCGTCTGGACATCATATCGATGATCACCATCGTGATGAGCATCGGATTTTCAGGTAAGCAGGTCACCGGTAATTTACATTCCCTTGGGTAAAGGAAGAAGGTACATGGCTCCGTTTCAGTTGACTATGTAACTCACACCACGTTCCATTTCATCGTACAGCGCAAACATCGTCTCAAGGTAGTCCTTATTGCTGTTCATTTTAACTCTGTCGTGGTATAATATCACCTGTGATCGCTTGAGATCGGATTTAGAATGTTCTGTGTAGGAATCTGTCCTACTCTCGGTGGGATGGGTCCTCTGACTTCGTCTAAGAATGGATTCTGTTCGTGATTTTTATCGTGAACAGTAAACCAGCCACTCAGCGGCCTACAGGCCGCGAAATGAACTAATGAATAGTAGGAAATATATGTAAAACATTCATAATAACAAATAAAACGAAGAACAAAAAGCATGCAGCAAGAGATGGCGTGGGACTGATGAAATACGTCACTGGGAGTACGGTGAACGGGTAATCGCGGCGGGACCCTAGAGTTGACAAACAGACATCGTGGTTTCCCTAACCTATTAGTAGGATACCTCCCGATAAGGATTCCTGTAAACAGTTTCCGCTACTGCTATTATTTGACCTTTAGATAAAGGTAAAGGTGAAGTGTCGGCGTTGATTAGACCCCTAACGACACGCATCCGCATTCATATTCGATTCAAATCATAGAGGCATGGTGAATGTGCATTTGGCCTATACAAAGACTTTCGGGGCCAGCCGCTATACGAAGTCAGTGTCTTTACCTTCCCAGACAAGTCGGGTATCAACTAACCCAACCCGAAAGGGATTGAGAGCTTGGTTAACCTCGGGGAAAATCGATCGTTCGACCGCGCTGGTGTCAATAGTGCCTCTTGCTAGTCCAAGGCTAAATTTCGGAAAATTGTAACTAAAAACCTGTCTAAATCCTGGTTACGTAAGATCCCCATCCCCATCCGATAACAAGCGAACAGGGGTAAGATTACACCGCGACAGCACTGCCTCATGGAACGATAGAATCATTCAGAAGTGTCTGGTGGTGATGACTGAGCCGATCCTTCAAGCAGCGCTCTCGACCGTCGTTGGGGTCTCTCTACTGTCATTCGTGCCCTCCTACATCGTAAGGACGTTCGTGCTCACCGTGTTTGCCGTCGTTGGCATCGGGGTACTGCACGGTTTGCTGTTCGTGCCGGTGCTGCTCACTTTGACGGTTTGTTATTCTGCCTCTCTTGGGCTTTCTAGGGGGTCAAGGAGCAAACAATAGAGCTGTAGTACATTTAAAGTAGCAATTTTTTTATTCCACAACGTTTTTATCCCGGTCAGTTACGGGGTACGTCCTTCATGATGATCGCTCCGACTTCTTTTTCCTTGATGATGCTCCCGCTTCGTTGAGGTTACCACACTCCCATCTTGTCTCAATTTTGAGCTCCTTGTGGGTGGCCATATCGTCCTCGATCGCAGGTTCTTGAGCGCCGTTTTCTTGCACGCGACCATCGATATGTCTTGTGATCGTGACAGCTTTCCTCCATCAGCCAACCTGTCACACGGGCCTGACGCTGGTACCGACACCCTTTTCAGCTATTTCCAAGCTAGGCAAGAGTTTCTGCCTGGGACGGGATTGAACCTTAATCATCGAGATCTTGAGCATAAGCGCTTAACCTCTTGGCCATCCCGCCCCATATCTAAAGTAGCAATAACCTACTTGAAACCTTTGTAAGAGCAGTGGTAAGAGGCACTGCTGCCACGTGCACTGTCGAGCGATTGATCCACGCCTGCGGCTACTCGAGCCCCTAATCCCTTTTGGGCCGTTTCGGTGAGGGCGTCGATAAATCCGCAGCACAAATTTTTCAGCAGAAAACTGCACAGGACTTTACAGTACCGTCGTTAATTTTCCGCCAAAACGCGGTCGGCGACGGATGGAACTGTCTAAATGTCGCTTCGTCATAACTCCTTTAAAACCTGCGATATAGAATACACGGTCAGAATCAGAACAGCACGATCTAGGCTGTGGTCTTCAAGACACTTGGAAATTTCGAAAATTTTAAAATAGAGTTGAGCGTTCTTTGACCTCTCTGCGACGACGAGTTAATGACGTCGGCCTTATTATATCGCCCTAGATAATTACACCGGTCACGTGTACCCTGAATTGAATCGTTACAAAACTTTCCAATACTGCAACTAAATCAAATTTGGACACCATATTTGAAGAGTGGAGCTGAAGGCGATCATTTCAACACCAAATACGTTTTGAAAGTTTGTAAAGATGGATTTGACTGCGACAGAAAAGTTTTGGATGTTTGTCATAATCTGGGGGAAAAACGACCTGAACCGTGAAAATTTCTAGTCTGAAAAGTTAGTTTCATGATTTTTTCGTGAAGAATGAAATGGAGCCGAAATTGCTGTACTTTGGTGCATATCTCAGTGTCAGATACAAGGTCAGAAAATGATTGGTTGCGAAAACGATGCCCTAAATGTAGGACGTGACCCCAGAGGTGAGAACGTCACCTATGTTTTCTTATGCTCTAGGCAACCCTAATATGCAAAAAATACATTGAGTACACCATCTTATAGAGAATTTCATTCTCTTTATAGTAACGTTCTAAGTTTTGAATACCGTTTCACACTAGAGCAGAAAAAATCTCTGCTGGTGAGGTCAATTTTACATGTTTTCACATTTCACTTTATAGGCCAAAAAAGTTCGAAACTCGACAAATAGCTAGAGCACTGTCTGAAAGTACAAATAATTTTCTTTCGAATGCTGCATCGAGCTCCTCAGAAGCTTCTATAGTAAGCTTACAACGGTCGCTTGAAAAAACGGTCCGAACTTTTGAACCAACCTAATAATTATGAGGCCACACAGCGCTCAAAAGGTAGCCTCGAAGTATGGGCGCCTGCCCTAGAAATGCTCTCCTCACCTTACATGCTAATGTTTATTGCAATATTGATTGCGAACCGTTGAACACTATCAAACACTACTATTATTATTACTATGTGCTATTAAGTACAAGCAATCAAGGAGTTGCAAATAAATATCTAAATATTAAATTTTAACTTTACATGTGATTTCACTTAGTCGACTTCTGCCATCAAATTTTGCTGAATTGGGTTCACGGCAGCTGAATTCTGGATTCCCCTTTTCGAAGACATGTTCAGACGTCGCACCCGAGAATTTGAAACACATGAACGCCGCGCCATGTAGAATCTCGGATTTCACCTTCTTCGCGGCAAATTGTTTTCGGCACTCTCTGAAGAACTTCGTGGAGGTTCTCCTTCATTTCGCAGACATTCGCCCAACGGCTGCGCTGCCTATTCCCCTCCTTGTTTAGATAGGCTTCAACCTTTTGTAGACAAATGGAGAGTGCATCCACATTTGATTTCAGATCTTCCATCAATGACAATATCTTGTTCACGTCCTATTCAATGTCAGGCGTTTGCTCCTCTCTTAACGGAGATTGATATGGAGAGAACGTTCAAAATGTGAAGAAATTTAGAATATCTCTCATAGGTTTCAATGAGCACGGTACCCTCACACATTCCGAACTGGGAAGTTATCAAAGTTCCGTCAATCATAACGTTTGGCAGCAAGGAATCGCAGTATTTTTTATTCCCAACGCATATGACCTAAACCATATGTTTAAACTAGTTTCCTCTTCAGCACTGAGAGAGATAATAATTTATACCTTGACTTTATAAACACGGTCGTTCCATCGCACATTCAATATGTGTGTGATATGTGTGTGTTCAATATGTGTGTGTGTGTGTATTCAATATGACACTTCGCCGCAGCTAAAGGTTTTTGCAACAAAATGCGACAACAAATTACATCACAACATATAATAATACATTAGATCGGATCTGTCGCTTGTGGAGCATGTCTGTTGCTCGAAATGTCGTCGTTGCCTGTTGTGCAAGAGACTTGGGGCTATTAGTAGCCCTAGTGAATAAGGTGGTTCAGTGGGTTTCACTGAAACCAGGATGGGGTAGGATTGAGATGAACAGAGATCCGATTGGTATAAGTGTTTATTATAGCCACGTTGTGCGAAGATTAATGAATTGGGTGAGGCACACGTCGACCCCAAAAGGGGGCGGGGTGAGGAGGAAGGTCGTCGTCTCGACAACCTGCGGCTAGCCAGGGTTACAGCTTCGGGGTTTTCAACTACATAAATACTACAAACAACATATTGTGTCAATATTTGGGTGCCGTTGCGGCTGACCCCAGCTCGTTGATGAACGTTTTGGGCGCCATTGCGGCTGGCCCTTGCGTTGCGACGGCGAAGGGTGCTTTGGCGGCTGTCCCGGAAGCAGCAAGCGGTAGTGGTGTCCTGGCGGCTGACCTTGTAGGAGACGACGACGGCGGCGGCGACAGGAAGGGGCGACGGAGACGGGAACGACGAGGAATCAGAAGCGCGGCCTCTTCATTGGAGCCTAGGCTCGTATCGGAGGCTGTGGACGTCTGCGGGTGCAGAGCAGTGTATTGTGGTCCAGGCCACAATTTCCACACTTCACAACGCATTCGTCCTCGTACTCCGAGTTGAGGCAACATATGCAGAGATGCAATGCAGAGATGCAACTGTTGTGCAAGAGACTTGGGGCTATTAGTAACACTAGTGAATAAGGTGGTTCAGTGGGTTTAACTGAGACCAGGATGCGTTAGGATTGAGATGAACAGAGAGCCGATTTGGTATAAGCGTTTATTATAGCCACGTTGTGTGAAGATTAATGAATAGGATGAGGCACACCTCGACCCCAAAAGGGGGCGGGGTAAGGGGAAAGGTCGTCGTCTCGACGACATTGCCAATACCATAGTCTTCGGCTGCACCTGACGTCGATATTGGCTGTTGATGTCGTTGCCCATACCATGGCCGTCGGAGTAGTTGTCGTTGTAATCGGCGGCGTTGTCGTCGTTGCCCACGACCATTTTAACAAATTGTGACGTAGGCAGCTTCGAGAATAGAATAGCGTACAGATAGAATAGCAGACAGGCAGAATAGCAGACAAATCCTGAGATTGACGATGAAGCTGCAGCTGGAGCGGGGGGGGACGTGGAGTGGCGACTTCAGCAACGGGGTCTCTTCATGGATTGGGTGTGAGATTCAGAGCTTATCGTCTCTATGAACTCTAAAGGTGGCTTCGTGAGTACTATGTAAACCGAGCACTTCCTTTCTTCTCCAAATTTTTGGAGGCTCGCCTTAGAACGATTAAGGTGGTTCTTGATACTTGGTATCGGAACGCTTCCTATCTTTAAAATAGATAGGTAGTCTTGATGGTTCTGATGGTTGACGCTCGATGGCGAAGATTACACCGCAACTATTTATTGGTTGTGGCGAGTAACACTATCTGCGAAAAGGGAATACAGTCAGATCACACTTCACAGTGCCGGAATATTTAGAAGAGGAGATCTGCGTTAGGGAGAGAGGAGAACAACTGCGTTATAGCCGTACAGAAACAAGACGGAGGGTCACCGTGCCTCTAGGGGGGAGGGACGATCTGAGCTCTCCCCCCCCCCTGCGGTACCATGAGCATGGTACCGCGGGAGACCAGAGATGGTAAAGGAGGTCAGGGACCCGCGCGCCCTAGTTATGAGGTGTTAAAGATGGAGAGCGCGCGAGCCCCCAAGGCACGGTGACCCGCAACCGGTCTATCGATCGGTGGCGAAACAATTACCATATGAGTTACAACAAGAACAACTAAATACACAAAGACAATTCATTATCCAATAAACACGATAGGTAAAGGCATTCTTAACCATTCAGTCGATAAACTATGTACAACAACACAAATTCTGTAAAAAACCAATGAAAATACAACGAAGGTGAGTCACTATTACAAAAAAAAGCACGAACACGAAATCAATTGCAACAAAAACCTAAATACACAGAAAAAATTGCGGATCCTTCCGCGATAATCTTAGTATTTCTCTAGGCGTCCATGATTTTACTCATAGACACTAAAGAAATGCAGGTTATTTTGGCCGATGCACCAAAATGTACGGGTGATTCAGTGAACGTTGAAGTGAGTTCTCGTGAAGAAGACGCCAGCGTACATGGGAGCCATAACAATAGTTGAACTTTGATTGGCGAGTTATTTAGGAACGGCTTTTATTCAAACGACGCATGTAGCGCAAGGTGCCCGACGTCTTCTCACTTGTTCCTCACCCACTTTGTGAGGAGTTCTCTTTCACGCTCTGAGGTCAAAAGGCCATTCCTAGAGAGTGAGGTCATAGGCCTTCACTTGCTCTCGATTACCGCATCCGATTACGTCGTTATCATGTCCGTAGCCGATTACTTCATTATCAGTCCCGTTGCCCATTACGCCGATATCATGGGTTTGCAACGCCGGGGCAAATCTCTATCGTTCATCCATAGAGAAGTGTTGAAAGTAACGGTTGTTGAATACATCTTCCTGTCCCTTTCTGTTCGTCTTTGTTAGATGAAACCTCGATGAAACAGTGATAAGCGAAATTGGCTCATATAAACCGACGAATTTATGTATTTTTTTCAAAATTTCAGGTCCCTGACACCGAGTATCTGGAGCCCTACAGTCGCATGAAGCGCTGAGAAAGCAATCGTGCGAGAAAAGGTCTGAACCCAGTTGGAAGAAGTATCGTTTTGTTGCTTATGGACAGTTAATGTAATGAAAAAGCTGCAGTAATAATAAAAATTTTATTAGACCGATATTAGCAACATGCACCGTACAATTTAACAAAACAACCGTCACGAATGAACTCGTCAAAGAGTAGAAAGGAGTGAGCAAGTGATGGCAAGAGCGATGAGGTCGAGATATAATAGTTCGGAAGGAGTTTAGAATTCGTCGTTGCCGGGAATGTCAAACTTGGACGAGAATGCCTCGACTTTCTGGAAAGGATTCGATATAGAATAAAATAAAAAAAAAGACCGACAAATTGTGCAAACGCTCTGGTGAAATCCAATATCGAACCTGAGCCAACTGATCGATGTCCTTCAGGAAATCCTTGTTCGACTCGGTGAACGTCTTGAACTCCTTGATCGTCTTTCCGTACTGACCCTGGTATCGCAGGAGAATTTCGAGTCCTGAAAAACAGCATGGTCTAGCATCATAGAGGTGGTGGGTTCGATTCCCGCCTGAGTTGCGATTTTTGCAAACCTAACACCAATAAAACCTCCAATACAGTACAGTAGTCTATGGCTCACCTTCGTGAATGAATTCGGCGACCTGTTCAATGTCCTTCTCCTTCAGTCCACGAGACGTAAGCGCTGGCGTTCCAAGTCGGATACCTCCGGGTCGAAGTGCCGAAACATCACCTGGGCAGGTGTTCTTGTTGCAGGTGATATGCGCCAGATCAAGTACGTGCTCGGCCTTGGCTCCTTCGATGCCCTTTGGTCTCAGATCCACCAAGCACAGATGGTTGTCGGTACCTCCTGAAACATTCTCGCGGCTACAAATTCCAAGGCCCAGATTCATAAACGGACGAGCGGTCTCCGAAACCCCGTCGGCGAGAAACCCCCTCGACACCGTTGAGGTTTCCCAAACCCTGCCTCATCGCGAGGCGCGACAGACCAGCGATAAAACTTCTCTGCGCGTTCACGAATCTCAGTTTGCACGCCGTTCGGGGTATATCTCGGGGTTTAGCAATGATGAATGCGGCCCCAGCTTATGAATAAGGTAGGGTAAAGGCATCGGCATTGATCAGTCCCCTGAGGAGGCGCCGGGCGTTCGACTCCCATTCAGAAACGTAGAAACATGGTGAATGCGTACTTGGCCTACACAATGACTTGTGTAAGCCAGCCGCTATACCAAGTCAGTACCTTTACTTTTCCAGACAAGCCTGGTGCTAATTTATCCAAACCCGGAGGGATGGAAAGCTTGGTTAACCCTGGCGAGGGAAAGGCATCCTAAACTTCCCTGGTTTGTTCTAACTTTGTCTATGGAGGAAAACGGATCCTCTTAAGCCTTTTTGCCCAAGTCTACACTATTCACTTCCGTCGAGTTACTGTAAAAGGCAAGGTAAAGGTGTCGGGATTCATCAGTCAACTAAGGCCGCACCACCGCATTTGTGCCTATACAATGACCTGCGGGGCCAGCCACTGTGCCAAGTCAGCGTTTTTACCTTCCCAGAAAAGTCTGGTATCGATTAACCCAACCCGAAAGGGATTGAGAGCTCGGTTAGCCTCAGGCTAAATCGATCGCCCGACCTCATGTGTGTCAGTAGCGCCTCTTACCACTATACCACGCACTAGCTTCAGCTTAGGAATAAGCCACTAACTCAGCTACTGTTATGGGAGATGGTTCAAATCTATCTGATTCATTGAAAACTAGTCAGCATTTTTTCGTAAAAGGTGGAATATCAATATCTCTCACCTGTAGCGATGGCATATCCCAAGGAGACGAGCTTCTCCGAAAGTGCCCGAGCGTTTGCCAGCACCTGCTTCGAGTAGTTCACGAACTCCTCGGTCAGACACTGCTTCAGAGCCACAGCTATTCCTAAAATGATAGCAAAATCAGTAGAAAGTTCGAGAAGGGAAGCGGCGCGCCATAGAAAAATCCTTCATGCAGACCACTGACCTGCTTTACTCCTGTGCTCATTGCTTTTACGTGACAGCATATCAGACTAACTAATGACAAGTTCAACGTAAAATTTGTTATCTTCTTCGGTCTAGCTGGTATTTTATTTCAATAAAAAGTTCTATGATCCAAATTTGCGAAGGCCCAGCTTGCACGCGGCAGTCTCCACGGGAACAAGATAGAAGAGTTATTTCCCTCAGGCGAAACCCACCAGTGATAGTATGATTATGCGGTCCTCCTTGAAGACCCGGGAACACGGCAGCTGCGATCTTGTCACCGAGGTCGTACATGGTCTTCTCGCCCTTTGCGTTGGTTGATCGGACGCCTGAAGCAAGAATTCGGGTAGTATTAATATATAAATATTTTATTATATTATTTTTATTGTTGTGCAATCTGTGTGTTGCACCGTGGTAGAGACGCCTTGTCCGATTGCTTCACTCCACGTCGAAACTCGGTAGACCGCTTGAAGGGATACCAGCGAGAAATGAAGTAGCCGTACAGCACCGGACGCGCCGCAACGATAAAACGGCGGTAGCGGCGCTTCAGAGCGCCGGAACCCGCCGTTTTTAGATAACTTTTTTGAAATGTGGTTTATTTGCAAAAATCCTTACTATATATAAGCGAAACCAAGAGATGTTTGTTTGTCCGTCCGTCCGCCCGGTGTGCGGTCCACGGCCCACGCTCAATGATAGGACGCACTCCGCAAAGGACGCTTTCCCTGGGACCCATACCAAGGTGATGTGCTACTAGCATAGGTGAACTCCTTGAGCTTCTTTAGTGGTCTCCTACAGAACATCTTCTTCATGGGCAGACCCATGAAGATCATCTACAGACACACCGGTTCAAGTGAAAATTTTTGTTTCTCAGCGAACAGTGCCAAGTGATGTGCTCAACGAGCTGAACTTCGTGGACAGTCTCCTACAGAACATCTCCTCCATGGGCAGACCCATGAACATGAAGATCATCTACAGACTCACCGGTTCAAGTGAAAATTTTTGTTTCTTAGCGAGCAGTGCCAAAGTGATGTGCTCAACGAGCTGCCCTTCGTGGACAGTCTCCTACAGAACATCTTCTTCATGGGCAGACCCATGAAGATCATCTACGGACACACCGGTTCAAGTGAAAATTTTTGTTTCTTAGCGAACAGTGCCAAAGTGATGTGCTCAACGAGCTGACCTTCGTGGACAGTCTCCTACAGAACATCTTCTCCATGGGCAGACCCATGAAGATCATCTACGGACACACCGGTTCAAGTGAAAATTTTTGTTTCTTAGCGAACAGTGCCAAGTGATGTGCTCAACGAGCTGACCTTCGTGGACAGTCTCCTACAGAACATCTTCTCCATGGGCAGACCCATGAAGATCATCTACGGACACACCGGTTCAAGTGAAAATTTTTGTTTCTCAGCGAACAGTGCCAAAGTGATGTGCTCAACGAGCTGACCTTCGTGGACAGTCTCCTACAGAACATCTTCTCCATGGGCAGACCCATGAAGATCATCTACGGACACACCGGTTCAAGTGAAAATTTTTGTTTCTTAGCGAACAGTGCCAAGTGATGTGCTCAACGAGCTGACCTTCGTGGACAGTCTCCTACAGAACATCTTCTCCATGGGCAGACCCATGAAGATCATCTACGGACACACCGGTTCAAGTGAAAATTTTTGTTTCTTAGCGAGCAGTGCCAAAGTGATGTGCTCAACGAGCTGACCTTCGTGGACAGTCTCCTACAGAACATCTTCTCCATGGGCAGACCCATGAAGATCATCTACGGACACACCGGTTCAAGTGAAAATTTTTGTTTCTTAGCGAACAGTGCCAAGTGATGTGCTCAACGAGCTGACCTTCGTGGACAGTCTCCTACAGAACATCTTCTCCATGGGCAGACCCATGAAGATCATCTACGGACACACCGGTTCAAGTGAAAATTTTTGTTTCTCAGCGAACAGTGCCAAAGTGATGTGCTCAACGAGCTGACCTTCGTGGACAGTCTCCTACAGAACATCTTCTCCATGGGCAGACCCATGAAGATCATCTACGGACACACCGGTTCAAGTGAAAATTTTTGTTTCTTAGCGAGCAGTGCCAAAGTGATGTGCTCAACGAGCTGACCTTCGTGGACAGTCTCCTACAGAACATCTTCTCCATGGGCAGACCCATGAAGATCATCTACGGACACACCGGTTCAAGTGAAAATTTTTGTTTCTTAGCGAGCAGTGCCAAAGTGATGTGCTCAACGAGCTGACCTTCGTGGACAGTCTCCTACAGAACATCTTCTCCATGGGCAGACCCATGAAGATCATCTACGGACACACCGGTTCAAGTGAAAATTTTTGTTTCTTAGCGAACAGTGCCAAAGTGATGTGCTCAACGAGCTGACCTTCGTGGACAGTCTCCTACAGAACATCTTCTCCATGGGCAGACCCATGAAGATCATCTACGGACACACCGGTTCAAGTGAAAATTTTTGTTTCTTAGCGAACAGTGCCAAGTGATGTGCTCAACGAGCTGAACTTCGTGGACAGTCTCCTACAGAACATCTCCTCCATGGGCAGACCCATGAACATGAAGATCATCTACAGACTCACCGGTTCAAGTGAAAATTTTTGTTTCTTAGCGAGCAGTGCCAAAGTGATGTGCTCAACGAGCTGCCCTTCGTGGACAGTCTCCTACAGAACATCTTCTTCATGGGCAGACCCATGAAGATCATCTACGGACACACCGGTTCAAGTGAAAATTTTTGTTTCTTAGCGAACAGTGCCAAAGTGATGTGCTCAACGAGCTGACCTTCGTGGACAGTCTCCTACAGAACATCTTCTCCATGGGCAGACCCATGAAGATCATCTACGGACACACCGGTTCAAGTGAAAATTTTTGTTTCTTAGCGAACAGTGCCAAGTGATGTGCTCAACGAGCTGACCTTCGTGGACAGTCTCCTACAGAACATCTTCTCCATGGGCAGACCCATGAAGATCATCTACGGACACACCGGTTCAAGTGAAAATTTTTGTTTCTTAGCGAGCAGTGCCAAAGTGATGTGCTCAACGAGCTGACCTTCGTGGACAGTCTCCTACAGAACATCTTCTCCATGGGCAGACCCATGAAGATCATCTACGGACACACCGGTTCAAGTGAAAATTTTTGTTTCTTAGCGAACAGTGCCAAGTGATGTGCTCAACGAGCTGACCTTCGTGGACAGTCTCCTACAGAACATCTTCTCCATGGGCAGACCCATGAAGATCATCTACGGACACACCGGTTCAAGTGAAAATTTTTGTTTCTCAGCGAACAGTGCCAAAGTGATGTGCTCAACGAGCTGACCTTCGTGGACAGTCTCCTACAGAACATCTTCTCCATGGGCAGACCCATGAAGATCATCTACGGACACACCGGTTCAAGTGAAAATTTTTGTTTCTTAGCGAGCAGTGCCAAAGTGATGTGCTCAACGAGCTGACCTTCGTGGACAGTCTCCTACAGAACATCTTCTCCATGGGCAGACCCATGAAGATCATCTACGGACACACCGGTTCAAGTGAAAATTTTTGTTTCTTAGCGAGCAGTGCCAAAGTGATGTGCTCAACGAGCTGACCTTCGTGGACAGTCTCCTACAGAACATCTTCTCCATGGGCAGACCCATGAAGATCATCTACGGACACACCGGTTCAAGTGAAAATTTTTGTTTCTTAGCGAACAGTGCCAAAGTGATGTGCTCAACGAGCTGACCTTCGTGGACAGTCTCCTACAGAACATCTTCTCCATGGGCAGACCCATGAAGATCATCTACGGACACACCGGTTCAAGTGAAAATTTTTGTTTCTCAGCGAACAGTGCCAAGTGATGTGCTCAACGAGCTGAACTTCGTGGACAGTCTCCTACAGAACATCTCCTCCATGGGCAGACCCATGAACATGAAGATCATCTACAGACTCACCGGTTCAAGTGAAAATTTTTGTTTCTTAGCGAGCAGTGCCAAAGTGATGTGCTCAACGAGCTGACCTTCGTGGACAGTCTCCTACAGAACATCTTCTCCATGGGCAGACCCATGAAGATCATCTACGGACACACCGGTTCAAGTGAAAGTTTTTGTTTCTCAGCGAACAGTGCCAAGTGATGTGCTCAACGAGCTGACCTTCGTGGACAGTCTCCTACAGAACATCTTCTCCATGGGCAGACCCATGAAGATCATCTACGGACACACCGGTTCAAGTGAAAGTTTTTGTTTCTCAGCGAACAGTGCCAAGTGATGTGCTCAACGAGCTGAACTTCGTGGACAGTCTCCTACAGAACATCTTCTCCATGGGCAGACCCATGAACATGAAGATCATCTACAGACTCACCGGTTCAAGTGAAAATTTTTGTTTCTTAGCGAGCAGTGCCAAAGTGATGTGCTCAACGAGCTGACCTTCGTGGACAGTCTCCTACAGAACATCTTCTCCATGGGCAGACCCATGAAGATCATCTACGGACACACCGGTTCAAGTGAAAGTTTTTGTTTCTCAGCGAACAGTGCCAAGTGATGTGCTCAACGAGCTGAACTTCGTGGACAGTCTCCTACAGAACATCTCCTCCATGGGCAGACCCATGAACATGAAGATCATCTACAGACTCACCGGTTCAAGTGAAAATTTTTGTTTCTTAGCGAGCAGTGCCAAAGTGATGTGCTCAACGAGCTGAACTTCGTGGACAGTCTCCTACAGAACATCTTCTCCATGGGCAGACCCATGAAGATCATCTACGGACACACCGGTTCAAGTGAAAGTTTTTGTTTCTCAGCGAACAGTGCCAAGTGATGTGCTCAACGAGCTGACCTTCGTGGACAGTCTCCTACAGAACATCTTCTCCATGGGCAGACCCATGAAGATCATCTACGGACACACCGGTTCAAGTGAAAGTTTTTGTTTCTCAGCGAACAGTGCCAAGTGATGTGCTCAACGAGCTGAACTTCGTGGACAGTCTCCTACAGAACATCTCCTCCATGGGCAGACCCATGAACATGAAGATCATCTACAGACTCACCGGTTCAAGTGAAAATTTTTGTTTCTTAGCGAGCAGTGCCAAAGTGATGTGCTCAACGAGCTGACCTTCGTGGACAGTCTCCTACAGAACATCTTCTCCATGGGCAGACCCATGAACATGAAGATCATCTACAGACTCACCGGTTCAAGTGAAAATTTTTGTTTCTTAGCGAGCAGTGCCAAAGTGATGTGCTCAACGAGCTGACCTTCGTGGACAGTCTCCTACAGAACATCTTCTCCATGGGCAGACCCATGAAGATCATCTACGGACACACCGGTTCAAGTGAAAATTTTTGTTTCTCAGCGAACAGTGCCAAGTGATGTGCTCAACGAGCTGACCTTCGTGGACAGTCTCCTACAGAACATCTTCTCCATGGGCAGACCCATGAACATGAAGATCATCTACAGACTCACCGGTTCAAGTGAAAATTTTTGTTTCTTAGCGAGCAGTGCCAAAGTGATGTGCTCAACGAGCTGACCTTCGTGGACAGTCTCCTACAGAACATCTTCTCCATGGGCAGACCCATGAAGATCATCTACGGACACACCGGTTCAAGTGAAAATTTTTGTTTCTCAGCGAACAGTGCCAAAGTGATGTGCTCAACGAGCTGAACTTCGTGGACAGTCTCCTACAGAACATCTCCTCCATGGGCAGACCCATGAACATGAAGATCATCTACAGACTCACCGGTTCAAGTGAAAATTTTTGTTTCTTAGCGAGCAGTGCCAAAGTGATGTGCTCAACGAGCTGACCTTCGTGGACAGTCTCCTACAGAACATCTTCTCCATGGGCAGACCCATGAAGATCATCTACGGACACACCGGTTCAAGTGAAAATTTTTGTTTCTCAGCGAACAGTGCCAAGTGATGTGCTCAACGAGCTGACCTTCGTGGACAGTCTCCTACAGAACATCTTCTCCATGGGCAGACCCATGAAGATCATCTACGGACACACCGGTTCAAGTGAAAATTTTTGTTTCTTAGCGAGCAGTGCCAAAGTGATGTGCTCAACGAGCTGACCTTCGTGGACAGTCTCCTACAGAACATCTTCTCCATGGGCAGACCCATGAAGATCATCTACGGACACACCGGTTCAAGTGAAAATTTTTGTTTCTTAGCGAACAGTGCCAAAGTGATGTGCTCAACGAGCTGACCTTCGTGGACAGTCTCCTACAGAACATCTCCTCCATGGGCAGACCCATGAACATGAAGATCATCTACAGACTCACCGGTTCAAGTGAAAATTTTTGTTTCTTAGCGAGCAGTGCCAAAGTGATGTGCTCAACGAGCTGACCTTCGTGGACAGTCTCCTACAGAACATCTTCTCCATGGGCAGACCCATGAAGATCATCTACGGACACACCGGTTCAAGTGAAAGTTTTTGTTTCTCAGCGAACAGTGCCAAGTGATGTGCTCAACGAGCTGACCTTCGTGGACAGTCTCCTACAGAACATCTTCTCCATGGGCAGACCCATGAAGATCATCTACGGACACACCGGTTCAAGTGAAAATTTTTGTTTCTTAGCGAACAGTGCCAAAGTGATGTGCTCAACGAGCTGAACTTCGTGGACAGTCTCCTACAGAACATCTCCTCCATGGGCAGACCCATGAACATGAAGATCATCTACAGACTCACCGGTTCAAGTGAAAATTTTTGTTTCTTAGCGAGCAGTGCCAAAGTGATGTGCTCAACGAGCTGACCTTCGTGGACAGTCTCCTACAGAACATCTTCTCCATGGGCAGACCCATGAAGATCATCTACGGACACACCGGTTCAAGTGAAAATTTTTGTTTCTCAGCGAACAGTGCCAAGTGATGTGCTCAACGAGCTGACCTTCGTGGACAGTCTCCTACAGAACATCTTCTCCATGGGCAGACCCATGAAGATCATCTACGGACACACCGGTTCAAGTGAAAATTTTTGTTTCTTAGCGAGCAGTGCCAAAGTGATGTGCTCAACGAGCTGACCTTCGTGGACAGTCTCCTACAGAACATCTTCTCCATGGGCAGACCCATGAAGATCATCTACGGACACACCGGTTCAAGTGAAAATTTTTGTTTCTTAGCGAGCAGTGCCAAAGTGATGTGCTCAACGAGCTGACCTTCGTGGACAGTCTCCTACAGAACATCTTCTCCATGGGCAGACCCATGAAGATCATCTACGGACACACCGGTTCAAGTGAAAATTTTTGTTTCTTAGCGAACAGTGCCAAAGTGATGTGCTCAACGAGCTGACCTTCGTGGACAGTCTCCTACAGAACATCTTCTCCATGGGCAGACCCATGAAGATCATCTACGGACACACCGGTTCAAGTGAAAATTTTTGTTTCTCAGCGAACAGTGCCAAGTGATGTGCTCAACGAGCTGAACTTCGTGGACAGTCTCCTACAGAACATCTCCTCCATGGGCAGACCCATGAACATGAAGATCATCTACAGACTCACCGGTTCAAGTGAAAATTTTTGTTTCTTAGCGAGCAGTGCCAAAGTGATGTGCTCAACGAGCTGACCTTCGTGGACAGTCTCCTACAGAACATCTTCTCCATGGGCAGACCCATGAAGATCATCTACGGACACACCGGTTCAAGTGAAAGTTTTTGTTTCTCAGCGAACAGTGCCAAGTGATGTGCTCAACGAGCTGACCTTCGTGGACAGTCTCCTACAGAACATCTTCTCCATGGGCAGACCCATGAAGATCATCTACGGACACACCGGTTCAAGTGAAAGTTTTTGTTTCTCAGCGAACAGTGCCAAGTGATGTGCTCAACGAGCTGAACTTCGTGGACAGTCTCCTACAGAACATCTTCTCCATGGGCAGACCCATGAACATGAAGATCATCTACAGACTCACCGGTTCAAGTGAAAATTTTTGTTTCTTAGCGAGCAGTGCCAAAGTGATGTGCTCAACGAGCTGACCTTCGTGGACAGTCTCCTACAGAACATCTTCTCCATGGGCAGACCCATGAAGATCATCTACGGACACACCGGTTCAAGTGAAAGTTTTTGTTTCTCAGCGAACAGTGCCAAGTGATGTGCTCAACGAGCTGAACTTCGTGGACAGTCTCCTACAGAACATCTCCTCCATGGGCAGACCCATGAACATGAAGATCATCTACAGACTCACCGGTTCAAGTGAAAATTTTTGTTTCTTAGCGAGCAGTGCCAAAGTGATGTGCTCAACGAGCTGACCTTCGTGGACAGTCTCCTACAGAACATCTTCTCCATGGGCAGACCCATGAAGATCATCTACGGACACACCGGTTCAAGTGAAAGTTTTTGTTTCTCAGCGAACAGTGCCAAGTGATGTGCTCAACGAGCTGACCTTCGTGGACAGTCTCCTACAGAACATCTTCTCCATGGGCAGACCCATGAAGATCATCTACGGACACACCGGTTCAAGTGAAAGTTTTTGTTTCTCAGCGAACAGTGCCAAGTGATGTGCTCAACGAGCTGAACTTCGTGGACAGTCTCCTACAGAACATCTTCTCCATGGGCAGACCCATGAACATGAAGATCATCTACAGACTCACCGGTTCAAGTGAAAATTTTTGTTTCTTAGCGAGCAGTGCCAAAGTGATGTGCTCAACGAGCTGACCTTCGTGGACAGTCTCCTACAGAACATCTTCTCCATGGGCAGACCCATGAAGATCATCTACGGACACACCGGTTCAAGTGAAAGTTTTTGTTTCTCAGCGAACAGTGCCAAGTGATGTGCTCAACGAGCTGAACTTCGTGGACAGTCTCCTACAGAACATCTTCTCCATGGGCAGACCCATGAAGATCATCTACGGACACACCGGTTCAAGTGAAAGTTTTTGTTTCTCAGCGAACAGTGCCAAGTGATGTGCTCAACGAGCTGACCTTCGTGGACAGTCTCCTACAGAACATCTTCTCCATGGGCAGACCCATGAAGATCATCTACGGACACACCGGTTCAAGTGAAAGTTTTTGTTTCTCAGCGAACAGTGCCAAGTGATGTGCTCAACGAGCTGAACTTCGTGGACAGTCTCCTACAGAACATCTCCTCCATGGGCAGACCCATGAACATGAAGATCATCTACAGACTCACCGGTTCAAGTGAAAATTTTTGTTTCTTAGCGAGCAGTGCCAAAGTGATGTGCTCAACGAGCTGACCTTCGTGGACAGTCTCCTACAGAACATCTTCTCCATGGGCAGACCCATGAAGATCATCTACGGACACACCGGTTCAAGTGAAAATTTTTGTTTCTCAGCGAACAGTGCCAAGTGATGTGCTCAACGAGCTGACCTTCGTGGACAGTCTCCTACAGAACATCTTCTCCATGGGCAGACCCATGAACATGAAGATCATCTACAGACTCACCGGTTCAAGTGAAAATTTTTGTTTCTTAGCGAGCAGTGCCAAAGTGATGTGCTCAACGAGCTGACCTTCGTGGACAGTCTCCTACAGAACATCTTCTCCATGGGCAGACCCATGAAGATCATCTACGGACACACCGGTTCAAGTGAAAATTTTTGTTTCTCAGCGAACAGTGCCAAAGTGATGTGCTCAACGAGCTGAACTTCGTGGACAGTCTCCTACAGAACATCTCCTCCATGGGCAGACCCATGAACATGAAGATCATCTACAGACTCACCGGTTCAAGTGAAAATTTTTGTTTCTTAGCGAGCAGTGCCAAAGTGATGTGCTCAACGAGCTGACCTTCGTGGACAGTCTCCTACAGAACATCTTCTCCATGGGCAGACCCATGAAGATCATCTACGGACACACCGGTTCAAGTGAAAATTTTTGTTTCTCAGCGAACAGTGCCAAGTGATGTGCTCAACGAGCTGACCTTCGTGGACAGTCTCCTACAGAACATCTTCTCCATGGGCAGACCCATGAACATGAAGATCATCTACAGACTCACCGGTTCAAGTGAAAATTTTTGTTTCTTAGCGAGCAGTGCCAAAGTGATGTGCTCAACGAGCTGACCTTCGTGGACAGTCTCCTACAGAACATCTTCTCCATGGGCAGACCCATGAAGATCATCTACAGACACACCGGTTCAAGTCAGGGACAAGAGTCAGGGACAGACGTTCTCGCACATTGGCCTGTTTCTACCTGAGGACGTCTTCAGCCACGGACAACTGTACACGGCACTATCCAGAGTTCGTCAACCAGAAGGCTTATTAATCAAAGCCAACTCTAATGTTGTGAAAAATGTAGTATTTTCTGAAGTTTTCGAATAGGACGTATTCAGCGGAATAGCAAAATCCTCAGGTCAGCACTTATACTAACTATATTTCGCTTCTGTTTACACCAATGAGAATATGCTTCAGGTATCGCTATTTTACTAACTGAAGTAGAACTTTCCACCACTACAACTCACTTTAGCAGAGATCTATTGATGTGTTCCGTTTCATCAAGGTGTCCCGACCGTTCAAAAACTATACCAATTGAGTAATCTTTGGCAGAGTTCCAGTGAACTTATCAAGAAAACCAATGAGTCATGTTTCCCCGTTCAACTTCGAACAGACTAACTTCTCACAAAAGAGGAAAATACAACATTTGACTGATATTAACCATTTTTAGCAAACTAAACTTCACGTCCACCCAGTCCGCAACTTCAAAAACAACACCTTTTTTATACAAATTGGGAGCGAAGCTCCCGAACAGACGTTCGGCGGCCGTTAGGACGCTGAACGGCTGGTAAGTATATATTCGAGCTCAGCAGCTTGAGCTCTATCCCTTCATATACACTTTTCTCAAATTCATAAATTTTGTTTTCAGTCGATTTTTTGACCAATCGATTTTCGGATCCTGTTGCCGCTTCGGTCTCTCGCTTGGTGACTCACCACCGACTAGGCTCCGCCCTCCTCGTCGACTATAAATATGCGGCGCGTCTTCTCCTAGCGTCCCAGGCTAGCAATGGGAGTCCCTACGGAGTGACTCGAAGAAGCTACCACGCGAGGCCCCCCGTTGGACAAATGAACTGTGATTCACTCAGTCCGAGTCACCACGCGTGGACACCGAAGCGGCGCATTTCGGCGCTACGGAGCGCCGCTATCGCCGTTTTATCGTTGCGGCGCGTCCGGTACTGTACTTGCCTCAGGCTCTTTTACATGACTGTTATGATGACAAGTATCTTATCATACCCTTACCTTTACGGAAGAAGATCAGCGCTCCTCGAGGACCGCGGAGCGACTTGTGCGTGGTGGTGGTGACAATGTCGGCGTACTCGAACGGCGATGGTATGAGGCCTGCAGCCACCAGACCCGAAATGTGAGCCATATCGGCCATCAGATACGCTCCACACTGTAATGAAATGTTTTACTATTTTCTCATCCATAGCGTGCACGGTAAGAGGCGCTACCGACACCCGCACGGTCCAGCGATCGATCCCCGCCCAGGCTAGCAAAACCGTCCATCGCTCCGGGGTAGGGTGAATCGGTATTAGACTTGTCTGGGAGGATAAAGACACTGACTTGGTATAGCGACTGGTTCACTCGAGTCATTGCAAACACGCATTCACCATGCCTCTACGATTCTGAATGGAACAAGAACGCGTCCTTAGGGAACTAATCATCGCCGACCTTATACTCCCTACCCTTTTTTTGCTGTAAAGGTTGAAGGCGAAGTGTCGGCGTTGATCTGTCCGCGAAGGACGCGCTTTCGCATTCATTTTCAATTCAGAACCGTAGAGGCTTGATGAATGCGTATTTGGACTATGGGACTATACAATGACTATACAATCGGAGCCAGCCGCTATACCAAGTCAGTGTTTTCACCTTGCCAGAAAAACCTGGTACCTATTTACCGACGCCGGAAGGATGGAAGGTGTGGTAGGCCCGGGCGAGGATCGATCGACCTTGCCGGTGTCAGCAGCGCCTCCTGCCACTGTACCACCCGCGCCCATATATTTTTGCTGTACATATATTGGAAAATCCCAGCGCGATTTTCAGTGTGTTTCCTGTGATCTTCTCAGTCACATACACCTTATACAAGGTGTTCTGCGGAAAGGGCACATTCCTTCTTCATGACCCTTTTTCTTACCATTTCTCTACAAGAATTCTAGGTCTGTCCCGTTTCTGAGACATCAGCTCATTTAAGTAAACTAATTGTTGTATATTTATACCTTGTCAGCAATTTTCCTGAAGCGGGCGTAGTCCAGATGGCGAGCGTAACATGAGACACCTGAAGAGATGTTTTTAATGTAGTAAATCATACCACTTTTTCTCTTTACTTAATAATCTAATTTTTGCTCCATTGTTCTTATATGTTTTCTTCCACATATAGATCTCAGCAGACCCTTTTACTCTCATTAACTAAGGAACTGTTTGTGGTTTTGCACCTCTACTGCAAATTATACTTTTACAACTGTACGTCTGTAAGCCATACCTGCCACCAGAACTTTTGGCCTGAAAAGCATCGCATTCTCCTCCATGCGATCGTAGTCGATGAGACCAGTTTTCGGGTCGACCTGAAGATATCCCATTTTCAAATCAAGGTCCTTCCAATGGAAGCCGCATGCTCACCTTGTACGGCATCGATTGGAAGAACATCGACGTTGCCGACACCTTTCTGGCAGGTGTGAAGAATCTGAAATAACCGGAAATTAGGGTCCCGCCGCGATCGCCCGTTACCGTACCCCTTGTGACGTATTTCATCAGATCCTCGCCGTTTTTTTGCTGTACGCTTTTTGTTCTTCGTTTCATTTGTTATTATAAATGTTTTATATATGTTTCCTACTATTCATTAGTTCATCTGGCGGCCTGCAGGCCGCTGAATGGCTAGTTAGTCTAATGTATAATACAATAAAAGATGACGTACCCATGAGAAAGATGTCCGCCATCGGGCAGATCCAAGCCCATAATACGACCGTTGGGCTCGACCAAGGCGGTGTAAACAGCAAAGTTGGCTGGGGATCCGGACAGCGCCTGTACGTTCACTCCCCAAAGCTCGGGATCCAGGCCGAACACCTAGAAAATTCTCCGAAATGAAAATTTTTCAAAGGAAGAAAAGAAGAGGAGGAAGAGGTTTATACCTCGAGCGCTCTTTTCTGACAGAGCAGCTCCATCTGGTCGATGAATTCGTTGCCTCCATAATATCTTGAATTGGTAGTATCTTAGCCTTTCTTACAATTTTTACCGAGTTTTTCCCAAGAACGAACCTCGCACCAGGGTAACCCTCTGAGTATTTGTTACACATTGCCGATCCAAGCGCATCCATCACCGACTTTGTGGTGAAGTTCTCCGATGCGATCAGCTCCAGACCGCAACGTTGACGCTGTTTTTCCTGAAATCTTTGTTTTACCCTAAATTACTAAAATTGGGTAGAAAAATTATATAATAAATATAAAGAAAAGTAATCACATTCTTCATAATGGCAAACGCTTCAGGATCGACGACCGAGACGGGATCCTTGAGCATGTTCTCGCCCTCGTATGAGACCCTTTTCACCGAAATCAGCGGAGAGTGAACCTGGCCGGACATGGCTGCGGTGAGAGTCTGTAACGAGATCTTCAACGGAACAGAATCTCTATAAGATGATTGACGTAAATGACAGGTGAAAAGGAAAAAGAAGAGAGAGAAATTCACATGAAAAAAGTTATTGGTCTCATTTTCAATTTGAATGTTCTGTTTGACCATAATTAGCTCGTTTCCAAGCTTTGAACTGTGTTACTTACATGCACATGATGAATAATCTAAGCTAAATGAAAAAAAATAAATCCTACTAATAAGTAAGCGAAACCACGATATCTGTTTGTCAACTCTAGGGTCCCGCCGCGATTGCCCGTTACCTTGCCCGTTACCGTACTCCCAGTGACGTATTTCATCAGTTCCTCGCCGTCTTTTGCTGCATGCTTTTATATATGTTTCCTACTATTCATTAGTTCATTTGACGGCGTGCAGGCCGCTGAATGGCTGATAAATAAATAAATAATAAACTTTGACATTAGTAATTTTATAGTCACGGTAAGGGCGCATGGTGTAGCGGCAATGATGTGGTACTTCCACTTGCACAGTCAAGAGATCGTTCCTTGGTTAGGCTAACCAAGCAGTCGGTCGGGTAGGTAGATTGGTGGTACACTATAGGGCAGTCAAATAGGCTAGTAGACCTTCAACGGAGCACTCTTTCAACATGAATGTAATTGAACTAAAGCGCCTGTATAAAGCAACCGCATTTATAGCGTCTCTACAATTCTCAGTGGGAGACTGATGCATGGCGTATCCGTAACGGCTGATTAAAGCCAAACACTTTTCGTTTACGTTCACCATTCTGTTATCAGAAAATTGCATTGAAAATTATCAACATCGCATTCAGATATATTATTTACGCTTGTTTGTTTACGTATCAGCATGTACCAAAAACTTTCATTTTTGAGAAACCAAAAGTCTTGTATAAACTGTCAAGCGTAATTATGGAAAGTCAAAGTTCATCGAGTATATCAAAAAAAAGAGTGATTTCCACCTACTTCTGTAGAGTAGAGAGGGGCAAAAGGAAGAGGAAAGAGGATGAGTGTGGCGGTGTTGATGTCGAATAGACGAGAACGGAGATTCACAACCAAAAAGTCAATACGAACTCGTTCTCATGGTAGGACCAGATAGTAGCGCGGTAAATAATGGTTTCTTTTGCACGTCATCTTTACACCAGCACAATAGCGAGGAACAAAGATTACCGAGTATTCCAAAACAGAGCGTACAACTGTTGACAATCTGTTTACTTCTCACAAGGTGTAAACCAAAGATAGATGGAATTTATCACGAAGTGATCAGAGAATTAGGGCTTTTTATTGAATTCCCTGTCGTTAAGTCCATGCTTAATTTGATATTCTTACATTTGTCAAGCTACGAGAAAACTAGCAAAAATATATTTATCACCAATTCATCAAAAAACAATATCAGATCTCTAGCTTCATCGCACAGCTGCAATGACTATTTTTTGTAACCAAAAAATAGGATTTTGATGTGTCATTAAGGGCCCTTACAGACCCGACGACACGACGACGAGCATTCTCGTCCAACGCGGCCGACCGCGCGTTGCAACGCGGTATCGATTAGAGCAATGCGGCCGCCGCAAACGTCGCATTGGACGAGAATGCTCGTCGTCGTGTGTTTACTCAATTTCATGCTCAACGGCTAATTCGTCGCTCAAATTGCACGTCATCGGGTAGGTGAGGGCCCTAACAATAAGGAGCCAGCTGGCTCAGCTGTGTGTCCGCCCTCTATATTGTTCATATAAAAGGACCGCAACTTTGCTGGTTAGGTAATTGATTAGTTATTTGATTTGTCTCATTTTTAACTCTGATTTTCTAATTTACGATTTAATTACCCAAGTTTGAGGTTGGTTCGATATAAAGAGAGCAATAACACTGTCCTTCGATCAATCGACACCCCTCTAACACAGAATTCCCGTGTCAGTTTGAATGAGTTTCGAGTGTGGACAAGTACAACCTCATGGATTACAGCTTCTCCTTCGGAATACCGAAACCCAGTGGGTCTTTTGTCGACCTATGTTGGGTCTGCCGAACAGTAAAGAATCGGAAATAAGGAGAGAAGGAATGGAATCTTCTAGGGTACACAGCCAGCGTAAGTAACTAGAGATGGACCTATAGGCTTCCCCAAACTTCCTGCTGAGCTGGCGAGGTGGAGATGCAGCCGCGAAAAAACATTTCCTAACTCATCTTCGTTGTACTCATCCAATTTATCAAAAGGATGAAGTTGATTTTCGATTTGTGCCATCAAATTTTCCATACTCGAGCACAAATTTGAGGAGGTTACTGTGGTGGAATACGGCCAAGAGGATTTTTCCTTTGGCTGCACTCTCAAATCCACTATTCTGATATCTTTGACTCAATTTTGACCGAACACAAGAACAGTTTCAAGAAAGTCGGCACTTAATGGTCCCAGAAGCAACTAAAAATTTGTTCCTGCTTTATCAATTAGCAATCCATGCAGAACGACGGCGCCTAACGATAAGTGATAAGAAGTGGGTAAAAACTTGACAGGAGATAGTTTATCTGTCCACGCTGCACATTTTGGAGACCAATTGCGCTAAGCAATAGGAACAATAGACACCAACACATTTCGAAAACCATCAACTTTTCAAAGGATCAATGGGTAAAGTAAACATTGAGTGAAAGCGATCGGAAATTCAAGAAATACTGTGGAAATGAGGTTTCTTTTATGGTGCATTGAAATAAACTTGTCTTTTAAAAAAGGAAAGTCTCAATCAAATTCAAAAGACGAATCCACGCACCAAATTGACTGCACTAAATAGCAAAATTGAAAAGTACCGGTAAATAGGTTCAACAAGGGCTTAAAGGTTAGGTAATTGGATTTGGGTAAAATCAAACCTAGTTAGCCCGTTAATGGTTTAGTTAATTAGAATTGAGATCCTTTATCAGTAAGTAGTTTTGCTTGGCACCGGTATTCTAGGTATATATGTAGAATACTGATTGGAAATCTATGACAATTGGTAAATATTTTCACTACCAGCTTCACAGACTTCATGGCGTCAAAGGAATCAAGCTAGGGATGAAACAACTTGAGATTTTAGCAATTAAAAGCCGAAATAATGAGAAAACATGCCCCGCGGCGAACGAGAGTTTTTACTTCGTTCTCTGACGAGGGTAACTCGTCCGGAAGACCCGCCCCCGCTTCTCTATAACATGAGAAAACTCGAGATTTGTAGCGTACAATAGCTCCAAGCTTTGTGAGGTCAATGCCTTTGAATAAATGCCTCTCGAATAAATAAATAAATAAATAAATAAATAAATATAAAAACACTTTGCCAGGGAATGAAGAATAGTTCAAGAGTGGAGATGGCGATGGGCCTGCTCGACCGACCTCGACGTAAAAGTGGTACGATCCAAGCGAAATGACATTAGGCAATAGATAAGCGGCGGTTCAGGAAGGTCGCCCGATCTGTGGACCATTCGAGCAGTTTCGAATTTTTACGAAGAAGTCCTGGTACGAAAACGCTCTCAATGAGGAACAGACAAGACGGTGGAATGTACCACTGCTGCGCCGCGTACTCTGCGTCTCTGCTCACAGTTCGGCTAGGTACGACGTTTCTACTGTAAGACATTGAAACATGCTTGGTGGAATTCAACCGTATTTTGGAATCAAATCAGAATGTCCTGGGTCTTTCCCTTCGTGGTTTTCTTGAGCTACTAGCTCGTGTGTGATTTTTGTGTAATTTTGTTAATCGAACTGATGTATTTTCTAACTTTTAATGACTGTTTCGAGTTATGTGTATGTCGCGAATCGCGTTGGCTTCTGCCGACGTCTTGAATAAATAAATATTAGGGTGACCCAAAAGTTCGTGTGCAGTTCAGATTCTGACTTCCTTACTTCACAACTCTGGAAAAACAAATAAATGACTGATAAGGATAGAATGGTTAAGCACGATCCTTCACCGGATCGCTGGCAATGAATTCTGCGTAATCATGATACCCTAATTGATTATTTAATTGTTTTTCTCGACTATAAATAAAGGAAGTCAGAATCTGAAATGCACACGAACTTTTGGGTCACCTTAATAAATAAATAAAATATAACAGCTTCAGGATTAGATCGAGTGGGAACGACTATTAGCAAGAAAATTTTCACATAAGCCTCGCAATCCTTTAGAGTGTGCCTCTACTTGATTAATACCACAGTTTGTCACAAAAAATCGGAAGAGAACTTCAGCACGAGCTCCGATAGAGGAAAAACTGGAAAACTAAAGTGAGATGGAGGCGATGCTAATTAACTACTGGATATTTTAACTGCAAGGGATACTTAAACAGCTAAATGACGTGAAGTATGTTGTGCTTGGAAATAAAATCGCGTTCAATTCGTTCCAAAAGTAATAAGATGCATAATATGCCATAGAAGTACATGCGCTCCAAAGGATTCCCGCTAAAGAGTTCAAAGCGTAGAAATCTTAAGCAGGTCTGAAGTTCCAGCGAGGAGGTGAAACGGGCGCATAGATGAAGTATGTGGAATGTGATGTGGGGGTGAAATGGAGGCGGATGGTTCGCGACCGATCGGCCGAACATCGATCGAACGGTGGTCCGATCGGGGGAAGAACCACCACACTGTCCAGTGGGTTTCTCGTCGAGCTTGGGGACTGTGGTGCTAGGGCGAGAAGCGAAACAACAACAACGAACCTTGATCGGACTGGAGACTGTGGAGCGGCCGAGCACAGCTGCCAATCGCTGCATGGTCTGAAAACAGTCATTTAGGCCTCCACTCATCGACACCGACGAATAGATCGACCGCCAAAATGCTCTACAATACTCTACGAATCACTGGATAATGTCGAGACTGAGGAGAACGAGCTAGAATCCAGGAAAGGGAAGAACTCAGAACCCAAAAGGGCGAAAAGAAAACGAGTCGATGCGGCTTCGAATTGTCGAAATAGGAAGTCGACAGGTGCAAAGAACCACTGATAACAGCCGTTGGCTGGGTTGAGAGACGTGAGCGAAGGTGTGTTTCATGCGCCCCGACGTCTCCAGCTCTCACGCCATTGTTCTCTTCAGTTCAGTGCATTTGCAAATCTTACAGCCAAATTTATCCTTTGAAATTTTCCAAGTTCTCTCTTCTTGAAACCTCGGCATGATATTGGACTTCTTGAATGCTGCTGTGCCGAGCAAGGTTAATAAGGTGAATCAAATTTTTATTTTGCCTGACGTTTTGACCCTTTTACGGTCAAATTGCTAAGGAGGATGCGACGCTTGGCTGGGTGGTTTTTTAAGGTCAGAGAATTTCGAGCCACTTTTTAGGCGTTTGAAGACGACGAAAGGGTCGAAACGTCAGGCCAAATAAAATTCGATCCACCTTATTAACCTCGTCCGGCAAAGCAGCATTCAAGAAGACCGTTGGGAACATTTTTCTGCTTTTTCAAGTCGCTAGGTGAAACTTCATTCCCAACTTCACGACATTTTAACCCTCGTTTGTCTTCAGAAGTCTTTCGCATCCACTATTAAGCGGTCTGCACCATCAATATCACGGTGCAAAAGGAGAAATTCAAGGAATAAGAGAACCTAGGCATTGTTATACACTATAGTTGTGCTCTCCCAAAAATTTCGAATAATCGATTATATTCGAATATCGACGATTTTCGAACGTTCGAATTCGAATATCATTCGAAAATCGCGATTTTTCGAGCATTCGAATTCGAGTACATTCGAAAATCGCGATTTTTCGAGCATTCGAATTCGAATACATTCGAAAATCGCAATTTTTTGAGCATTCGAATTCGAATATTCGATTTCGAATAGAATTATTCGAATTCGAACGTTCGAATATTCATTCGAGCACAACTATAGTTCGAATGCGAATGTTTCGAGCATTCGAATTTGAGCATTCGAACACGAATGTTTCGAGCATTCGAACTCGAATACATTCGAAAATCGCGTTTTTTCGAGCATTCGAATTCGAATACATTCGAAAATCGCGTTTTTTCGAATGTTCGAATTCGAATACATTCGAAAATCGCGATTTTTTGAGCATTCGAATTCGAATACATTCGAAAATCGCGTTTTTTCGAATGTTCGAATTCGAATACATTCGAAAATCGCGATTTTTTGAGCATTCGAATTCGAATACATTCGAAAATCGCGTTTTTTCGAATGTTCGAATTCGAATATTCGATTTCGAATAGAATTATTCGCATTCGAACGTTCGAATATTCATTCGAGCACAACTATATTATACACGCCAAATGAAATTTGACCCACCTGACAAACCTCGTTCGGCACCGTAGCATTAAAGAAATATCCTTTGAAAATTTTCTGCTTCCTTCTTGTAAGCTGACGTAGTGGACACAAAGCAAGGAAAAGGTGATCAGGTCTGATCGGTCCTCTAAGGACACGCCATACACTCGCCTTCCATTTAGAATCGTGGAGGCATGGTGAATGAGTATTTGACCTATGCAACAACTTACGGCGTACAGTGGCTATACCAAATCAGTGTATTTGCCTTCCCGAACAAGTCTGGTATCAATTTTCCAGGCGGGGGGCTCGGTCACCCTGGGTGACTAAAATTGTGCATTAACATTTCGTTGACATAACACCTGGTAAACATGTTTTTATAAAATTTCAACAGAGGCCAGCATATTCGAAAACAACATAGTTGTGATTCCAAAAGCGAACATGAAAACAGTGCGAAAAACTATAGCTTTGACATAGCACAAAAGGGAGGATGACAAGCACTCAGTACAAGAATGTTATATAATTTGAAAAGGGGAACCGGACGGTCTAGCGCAGGATTTTTACCCTCGACAATACAGTGTGAGTGGCTTTGATTTTATTGTCCAGGCCGAACTACTGCAGCTGACTTTGAAGACGGTTGCTACTGTTGCGGCCGAGGTTTATGCCTTGCCTGGATGCGGTTCACTCATTGTCGAAAGCAAGGCAACGTTTAATGGACAGGTTTGAGGTAGAGACCCAGAAAATACCCTTACCCTAACTATAAGAACAAAATGAGTGTCACCGTGCTTGTGAACTTGTGAACTCCGACATGGAGAAACATAGGGCTCAGCATCGAGGAAACGGCGGCTTCAATTCACCGAGCAACGCTTGCTGCCTATCTATTCATTTAGTTATTTATTTAACAGTTGAGACCCGCCAGGAGGTCGTTTGTATTCAACTCTTTCGTTGCAATTTTTTTTAGACCAGCAAAAGTACTGCTGACTTACAATTAAGCGAAGGCAATCACTGCAGACATCGAACAGCGAGGTGCGACTTGCGTCTCATCGGAAATCGCATCTCTGAAAAGTATAAATCTGTAGGTCGTCAAAATGGGCGTAAATCGCAGGCGTGGCGCGACGTAGAATCACCCAGGAGTGCAGGCTTAGATCCACTTTGACGACCCAAAAACCAACCAGCTTTCAAACGGTATGTCATACTTAATTTAAACCTCTGAAACTGAGCAGAAAAAATCGCTGTCGACGAGGTTATTTTTTCATTTTTTCGCTTTTCACTTTACTCGCCAAAAGAAAACCAATGACATTCAAAGTTATCACAACTTCCAAATACACTGCTTGGAAGAGCAGATTAATCTCTTCTGAATGCTTTGTCACATTCTGAAAAAGCTTTCGAGCTCAACTTACAACAGTCATTTGAAAAAAAACATCGCGAACTTTCTTACCAACCTAATCGGATCTGTCACTCACCCCTAGCTCCCTATGGAACTTACTCCTGTGGGTAGAAATGGCTTTTAAATTGGCAGTTAACAGGTATTTCCTTAACTACTCTTCATTTCTCCACACTCTGGCTGGAGGTGCTGTAACCATTTCGAAACAGCTAGAAAAAACATCCAAACATCAGAGTCGATAACAAACCTTGAAGGTGGCACTTTGTCAATTAGCAATACTTATCAGTCATATTTTATTTACACCTTGAATTTTGGCCTGAACCAAACGTGATACAACAATAACAGCAATATAACACAATAGAAGCAACATCTAGCAGATCAACAAACGAAGACTTCGGATCACTGGTGCAGACCTGTACGCGTAACGTCAATCGGAACAGATTAGAGTGATAGTCGACGGATTCTTCTTTCCGGAGAAATTCGGATTATAAAAATCGCTACGAAACAAATAAAGGGGAAAGAATAATTAATACTACCTTATAGCTATTAGGAACGGTATAAGAGTCTCTAGAAATACCCAAACACCATTTTTATGGTCTATGGTGCTTCTGATGAAGTTCGAACTCCGAGGCAATTTTCAGGTCTCATCTTTTTCTGCGTAATGTCCTTAAACATTCCAAACCAGACCTTTCTAGGAATGTAAAAAGTAAAGGTAAAGTGGTCGATGTTAATCAGTCCTCAAAGGACGCGCCAGGCAATCGTCTCCCACTCAGAATTGCGGAAGCATGGTGAATTTGGCCTAACAATGATTTAGAGAGGCAGTAACTATAACAAGTCAATGTCTTTACTTCCACAGACAAGCCTGGAATCGATTTACTCGACCCAGGAGTGGACGGCTTGGTTAGCTCAGGCCGGGATCGCTCGCTCGACCGAGTGAGTGAAAGTGACGCGTCTTCTCCCTACACCACGCGAGACCTTCAAATAAGTAAAATATGAGAAATAGAAATCGGTCGCTCACAATGCGTCAAAAGCCGGATTCCCTGACCCAGATTTTAGTCGCCTATTTTTTAATGCTACGCAAAAGTTAGTGACAAGGGAGACTGGAAGTCCCTGCAACGACGAGACTTAACATCAAAAAATGAAGGTCCGAGAGTACTTGATAAGATTCTGCAACCCAATACTAGGCTAAAAAAATTTCCCACATATTTCACAACCTGATTGAAAAAACTTCAGAAGACGACAACGAGAGCGACACGGATAAAGGGTATGCAGAAAGGAGAATTGTTCCGCATCTCAAATATACAATATCGAAGATCAAGTAGGAACACTGATAAGCTGATAAGCTAAGCTCGTCGAAAGGACAGTACAACGAGAAGAGTGTTAAATAAATGTTTGGATTTAAAGTGCCCCTATCGGGCACTATCAGACCCTTTCAGGAAATATCTCAGCTAAAAAATCCACATGAGGTTATCCGCCGTTCGAGTCATCGCTGCCATTCTGGTTCGAGTTCTGGCTTTCCCACATCTGATAGTAGATTCCTTTGGCGGCTAACAGGTCTGCGTGCCTGAAAATCGAATATATAACTTTACTAAAAAAATACAAAAAATAAATGAAAGCAAAATAAACCCTAGCTCAGGCCAAAACCTACAAGTGGAAGATGTGGGTAAAGGGTGAAAAAGGTAAAGGTGTCGGCGTTGATCAGTCCCCTGAGGACACGCCGCCGCATTCGTATTCTATTAGGTTGGCAACTAAGTTCGTGGACTGTTTCACAGCCACTACTTCTGGCAAACATAACTTGCTTGAGCGTTCACCAATTTTTTTGCTCTCTTTGCTGTTCTATAACGCGTGTCGCGTAATTCTCTAAACCATTTGGAAACCTGTTACTTTTGTTTTCTAGGATGTTTTTCCCGCTCAAAATAAAAGCCCACAAAACTTGCGTCTATTAAGGCCTTCTTCATGAGTACCTGCTTGGCCACTAGGTTACTGAAATTCGACAAAGGCAATGTGCTGCACCTGGGGTAATGTCCTTAGTCAGTTGATGGTATTCAGAAATATCAGAAGATTTCGAAAAATCAGCATCGAATCGAAAAAGAAAAGGCACCAGCGAGCACATAATGAAAGCTGTAGTTCTGCTGTCAAAGGAAATCCGGGCCTTGCAACAACATAATTTGGAACCCAACTTCAGGTGCTCACATGGAGCAATTGGTAAGGGCCTGCATCATTTTGGGTTTCCCGTAAAACTCGATAAATGACACCTGACCACATGACCCACCACGGAAGAGGGCTGGAATGGATGTCGAAAAATTTTCGGGCGCTATAAAATACCAAAAACGTGGGCTGCTAACGCCATGTTCATGCACCTAAGAGTACAGTTTGTGCACTTAGTGATGGCAACCCACGTCGGTCCTTACACCATTCCCTGACCGATACCCGCTTATCAATGAAGTGTAGGTCAAAATACCCCTATCCAAATCTCTGGCTTCAAAAACTCAAGTATTTCAAGGAAGTGGAATAGAGCAGCAACCTCCGAATTCTGAAGTACATGGACCCTCTAAAGGAGCACGCATTGGTTGGAAAATGTTCTTTTGTTGTTCAGTAGATAACATTATTGTTGAAGGCCCTTAAGAATCCACGAACTTAGTTGCCAACCTAATATTTAGAATCCTAGAGGCATGGTGAATGCGTATTTGGCCCATACACCAAATCAATGTCGTTACCTTCCCAGACAAGTCTGGTACCAATTAACGCAACCCGTAAGGGAATAACGGCTTGGTTAACCTTAGGTAAAATCGATGGCTGGATCATGCGGGTGTCAATAGCGCCTCTTTTCATTGTACCGCGCGCGACCTTAGGGCTCGTTTAGACGCCGCGCGGCGAAACTGCAAAATCGAAAAGCAATCAATAATTAACGTCATTGATCAAATTTGCTCCTTTCCGTCATTGGCGCAGTCCGGTGGCGCCTCGTCTGAGCAAAAAAAATTAGGCATATAATCACATAGGGAAAAAAATAAACGAAAAAGAGTGAATTTCATCAAAAAAGCCTTTAATAAGGAATAGCAGCCTTCTAAAAAATCCGAGCGACAAGTAAGTTTGCCTTTATGAGGTGCCACCCGACTGCGCCACTAATGCGAAGGAGCAAATTCGATAAAGGACGTTAATTATTGATTGCGCTTCAATTTTGGATTTTCGCTGCGCGGCGTCTAAGCGAGCCCTGAGGTCGTCACAATACGAATCAATTCGAAAAAATACACCCTGAAAAAAAAAGAAAAGAAAAAAACGAGCACGAAAAGGGAACAGAGGAACCGACCTTCCCCTCTCCACTATCTTCCCGTGCTCCAATACCATGATGCAGTCCACGTTGACGACCGTGCTCAGTCGATGGGCGACCACCACGCCAGTTCTGGTGACGTACAGCTGCTCGAGACAGTTCTGGATAGCTCTCTCGGTACGGGTATCCAATGCAGAAGTGGCCTGAACCAGAACAGCATTACAGTAACCGATGAGTTTCTCATTGCTTCCACACCTATCAAGTTGTGATAAAAAGACATGGCGGCCTTAGAGTTGTTGGGCCAGTTGCAAAAAGTAAAGTCAGGTCCAGCTTCTTTTCTCATAGAACTATAGGACTTTCTCCCCTTACTTAGAAATTCCGTTCTTGAAATCTCATCAGCGAGGTTCAAAAGTTTCCTTAACCATCGATCTGTTGTTTGAAACTCTTTCTCACGTTTTCTCTGCTTCTCCCTCGTCTCTTTTTCCTCGTTCGTCTTATTTATTTGTTATGCCGCATAGAGGCGCGTCAATTATGAAGGTAAATTTGCATAATAAACAGATCATGCCTAAAATCTTATCTGTGTAGTGTTCCCTGTTAGGTTTCTGAGCTGTTTTGTGTTGGAGTTTGGTATTTTTTATAGTGATGTTAATTGTTATTGTTAGAATATATTAGCATTTGTTTATTCCTACGGTGTACCAGTTTCTTCTTTTGCAGTTCAACGTTGTTTTTCTGCCGTTCCGCAGTTTTACGTGCATTTGCCATGCACGTCTCAATAAATAAAAATAAATAAATTGTGTACAAATAAATTGGGTTTTTTCGTAGATCAAATTTCAACTTGAATATGATATTCTGTAAGATATTCACCGAATATTCATAAAGTCGTAGATGAATTTGAAGCTTATCTAGACCTCACCTCATCCAAGAATATAAACTGCGGCTTTTTGAGGATCGTGCGGGCGATAGCAACGCGTTGTTTCTCGCCGCCGGACAGTTTTAGTCCGCGTTCGCCCACTAATGTGTCATATCCTTAAAGATCTTCACTCTAGTGGTGTCTGCACAAGAATACAGTAGGAACCATTACAATCAAATGAAAATAGTGCTAAATAGCAAAGGTTTTGATTGAAACTTCGGGAATTCCGGAACGAAATCATAAAGGTAGCAGTTACCTTCAGGAAGAGACACGATTTTATCATGGATCATTGCCGCCTTCGCCGCTTCGACGACTTCCTCGTCTGAAGCCGACGGTCGTCCAAACCGGATATTATACCTTAACAAGTTCTCTTAGTCCGTAATCTGATGAGTTCCAAAAAATATTTTTTCAGAGAAAGAGAAAATTGGCTTGGTTCTTTGTTGAACGGAAATCAACGCTTGACAAGATCTTCTATAACACCTGATGAGAAGGGAAAGGAATTCCCAGAAAATCGTGTTAACCAATCCAACGAGACGTTATTTGTGACTGTATGAATAACGAATAAATAATGAATGTTTAAGAGTAAAAATAATAATTTCCATGCAAGAGAGAATGTAACGGGACAATCTACGCAAGCTTCGGTTTCCAAGTGTCTGAAAATTCGAAAAAATTCAAAAAAACTGTCAAACAAATATGCTGATGCTTTCGCTACATACCGTATAGTATCGTTGAATAGCACCGTATCCTGCGGTACGATGCCTATTTGGCTACGTAACGACCGTAACTTCAGATTCCGTACATCATTGCCGTCGAAGAAGATACTTCCCTCAGGGCATTCAAACAACCGGAACAGCAGTCGGATCAACGTGCTCTTTCCACCACCAGATGGTCCAACCTGAAATTCATACCTAAAGGGTGATGGCAGACAAACTTAATGTAGGTAAAGGTGAAGGTAAAGTAGTCGGCGGTGAAAATCCCAATGAGGATGCGCCGTGCATTCGTTTTCCAATCAGAATGGTAGAGATCTGGTCAATGCCTATGAGACCTATACAATAGCTTGCGAGATCAAGTAGAATACAATCATGTAGAATTCAGTGTCTCCTCTTCCAAAAGCAAGTTTGGTTCAGATAAACCCGATCCCGAAACAATGGAGGGCTTGGTTAGCCTCGGAAAGGATCGATCACTCGACCGCGTGGGTGAAAATAACGCCTCTTATCACTGCACATCCAGCACTTGAAAAAATGAAAAATTGTAACTTACGAGTGCCACAGACTGGCCGCTGCCAACTTCGAACGATATGCCGTCCAACACGACGCGATTTTCGTTGTAGGCAAAGGTGAGGTTCTTCACGGAGATCTGACCATTTGTTGGATGATACTCGATGGCGTGTGGCCGATCTTGGACCTACAATAATTTAAAGTAGATAAATAAATAATAATAAAATTTAAAGTAAATAACAAATGATAGAAAAGCACATTAATAAATAAAGTCTCAAAGGAGAGCGATTTTAAGGACGTCAAAAACAGCTCACATCAACTTCTTCGTTCATCAGATCGAACATGTTCTCCATATCAATGAATGACTTCTGGATGGTCCTGAAGGAAAAATAGCATAACATATGTAGGAAAAACGGATAAGGAAAAGAAAAAAGAAACTTATTTGAAAGAAACACGTACGAATGCAAAACCTCAACGAATTTGGAAGTACCATACTTCTCAAAAAGAACAAAAACGGAAAAAAGACGAGAAAAATGATAGAGCACGGCACATCAACGAACCTGTAGACGGTTCCGAAGAAGTTCAACGGAGAGTACAATTGTAGAATGTAGGTGGTAAACAGCACGTAATCTCCAACCTGCAATAGAAACCGCATGGAATCTTTTGTTTTACCCTATGGCAAAGACATGAGCTCTATAGTGCATCATAACCCAGATTCATGAATGGACGAGCGGTCTCCGAAACCGCATCACAGCCAGAACCAGGCGGCAGAGTCAATGAGAGATTGCGTTTAACATAAGAAGTTTAGATTAAATAGAAAAAGGTGCGCGCCGTTCACAGGCTATATTTCGGGGTTTATCAGGGTTTACCAACGATGAGTGTGGGCCATGAACATATATTTATACATATATATTAAGGGTTAAAGTAAAGATGCCGACGGTGAAAGTCGAAAATGAGGTAGAAAGACGAGGCTCAAAGGTCCTTTGAAGCGAAAGCATGAGGGAAATCGTCGAGAAATAGCCAGCTCACCGTCAACTGCTGATCAACAGTGATCAAATAGGCGACCAGTACGGAGCCGGCCGTCATCCCTAGACCGATGAGGCCGTTCTGTAGGAAATTCAGCAGCGCCAGCGAAGCATTCGACCGCCACTCAGCCAATTGGAAGCTAAAAACTTGAAATGTTGAAAGAATTTAAGGTAAAAAGGTAAAGGTAAAGGTATCGGCGTTTAGTATCTGCCCTTAAGGTTGGCGGCACCGCATTTGTGTTCCTTTCAGAATCGTAGAGGCATGACAAATGCCTATTTGACCTATACAATGACATGCAGGACCTATTCGTTATACCAAGTCAGTGTGCTTACCTTCGCTAACAAGTCTGGTACCAATTTACCCCGGAGAGATGGAAAGCCTGACTAGCTCGGTCGGGTATCGATCGCCTGACCGTGCTGGTGTCAGTAGCGCCTCTTACCACTATACCAATTGAATAATTTTGTGGACAGAAATAGCGAATGACCTCTCAATGGCGCTCCGGAAACGATCCACCTCATACTGCTCGTTGCTGTAGTATTTCACGGTTTCGTAGTTGAGGAGCGAGTCAGTGGCGAAGGCACTGCTCGCGTTCTCCTTTTCGTTCATGTCACGACGGAATTTCGTTCGCCACTCTGTCACGTAAATTGTCACCACTGGAATAAATAAATATAAAAATACAAACCATATGCATACATCGTTTAAGACAAATTAAGCACCTATTCACAAAAGAAGAGACGGCGTGACCTATCAAACCAAGGGAAATAAGTACATTTTGACCTCAGCCCACTTTTGGAAATATTTCGAAAGATTCTTCTGCTTGGATCCGAACTCATGATCAATTTACCCGAAATATACCCCAGATGACACGGGAAGCCTGATTCACCAACGTGTTCTGGGGTTTATTCGGAGTTTATACAGGGTTCATTCGAAGTCTAACGTTAACATAGTGTTGTCTGGAAGACCTCGAACTAGTAATGATGTATGTACGCCGAATAATAAACTCTTTGATGAACAAAGGTTTGCGCCATGCGGGGTATTCTTTCGGCTATACCGTTGATGAATCAGGGGCTTGGTTTCGAATGAAATTACCTGACCTAGGTATAACACCATCGTCACCAACACGATTCCTCCGAAATAGAAGTTGAACGTGGAGAAGAAGAAAATCACAGCGATGATAATGTCAGTGATCGTGGGAACAATGTTGAACAGAACATAGCTGTAAAAAATCAAATCAACAAAAAACTCTTGATTTAAGTGTTGATTTTTCACGAAAATAACCCTAAAAGAAAGGCCAAACTATGGAAAATCATCTATAGGTGCACACTTGAACCCTATGGTAATAAAACTTCAACTTGAGTCAAACTTCACAAAATTCAGTCATGAAATGACACCAGAACTGTCTCAGCACATGCTCTGTGGATTGTAATGAAGTACAACAAAATAGAGAAAAACAGTGGCGAAAAAATACTAGAGAAGGAAAACTGAAGGAGAAAGACTACATTTGTTGGAGCGCTCGACGTTATGTACGTGAAATAAATAAATGAACGCCGAAAATGTATACAAACAATGACAGAATATCAAAATTCAAGGTATTCTCACTTCAAGATGCTGTTCACCGAGCTGGTGCCTCTGTCCATGACTCGTAGCACCAGACCCGTCTTCCGCGAAAGATGCCAACGAAGCGACAGCGAGTGAAGATGGGCGAATAGTTCCACCTATATTAGACAAAAATAGGAAAATAACCCACAAAACAATTAGAATAAATAAATAACCCCAAAGGGTGTTATTCAAAAGCTAGGAGGAAAATTCTAATCCTCACATACCTCCAACTCTCGTGTCGTGTACTGCTGTATAGGTATCCACAGGTAGGAACGAAGCGTATTTAAGAAGCCTCCCATGGCTATAATATGGACTTCTTGGAGACGGACGGTTCAAAATAATACAAAATAATAAATCAATAACCTCCATTTCCTTGCAAAAACTTCAGAAGTGTCGAGATGTAGATGAGGGAGTATTGGAAAGTCTCCGGTTGTGCAAGTCCATCCACTGAAAGCAGAACAACTCATTTTAGATTTGTAGGCTATTTTCCGATGCGTCCCTAAGGATGCGCCACGCATTCGTTTTCCATCCAGGATGGCAGAGGCATGTTGAACGTCTACTTGGCCTATACAAAGACTTGTAGGCCAAGCAGCTACAAAAAGTCCAAGTGTTTGCCTTCCTAGACAAGTCTGGTACCAATATACCCGAAACATGATGAATAGCATGGGCGAGGAACGATAACGTAGCGCCTCTTCCTACTGCACCACCCAGTAGGTAAAGTCATGAAACAATTTATAAACAACTACGAACCTATCCATTTGCTGTACAACGGCAACGCAACATTGATAAGTCGCCCAAAGAGCAGCAGAAATAGACAGAGGGCCACTCGAAGTTGCAACGTGACGCTCTTCTTCGGCCAAACATACGGCAAAATTAAGGAGATTTTAAGCGAGAAATTTGACCACGTCTAGAAACTGTACAGTTCAAAGGAAGTCTTCTATCGGAGACAGCTGTTGAATTGAATGGAGGGAAAAAAAGAAGGAGAAAGTTGACTATATGTAGAAACGTACCGATTGGGATTCACTTCTCAGAGTAGACAGGCACATTGTTGAGACGAAAACCGTTAGTGTTAGCACAAAGTCCATCATGTAGAACACGAACTGGCCATTCTTGTACGTCCTGAAAGCCGACCTCTCAAAAATTAAAAGATAAAAACAAAGGTAAAGGTAAAGGTGCCGTCGTTGATCAGTCCTCTAAGGACGCGCCGCGCATTCGTGTTCCATTCAGAATCGTAGAGATACGATGAATGCGTATTTAGCAAATTAAAAGACTGGCACGGACCATCCGCTACACCAAGTCAGGGTCTTTACCCTCCCAGACAAGATCTGTACCAATTTACCAAACCCTTGAGGGATGGAAGGCTTGGCTAGCCCGGACGGGGTAGCGATCGCTCCACCGTGCTGGTGTCAGCAGCGCCCCACTTACCATTGAATCACCCGCAGCCAGAGGAATAAATATGAGCTAAAAAGGCAGTGGCAACTTCAGCAACAATTTCCGATTACAGTTTGTGCCCTCAGATGTCTGCCACGTTTACAAAAAAATAAACTATGAACAAGTAAGTGGCAACGAGGTGATGCTTTCAATGCGCCAGGCAGCTGGAGATTTCAATAAATAAATAAATAAATAAATAAATGCCCTCAGGACCGGGACACAAGGAAGTAGACTACCTGGTGGTAAAGTATTCATTCCACGCAAACATCGGCAATAGATCGAAGCAAACGGCAAGAGAGTAGGAGATTGCTAGCACTACCGGAAGATGAGAAAGATCTCGCCATTTGATCAACGAGCACAAGTTTGTCAACCAGAATACCTAAAAACAAAGAAAAATAACAATTTCCATCTCCGAAAGGATTAAACATCGCCAACTAACCACTCTGGAGATGGAGAACGCCATCAATGTATGGCTGTATTTGTGAACATAGAAAGAGTAGAAAATGAACGAGATCGCTACAGCAATTAGCAGCATCTTGCAAACAATGGCGATGAAAAAGTTCAGTGGGAGATTGCCTAAAAATGCATGAAAAAATATATTAGTACCGCTCTTTTGACAGAAAATATCAGTTGAAAGGGTCATTGTCCATGCTCTACTTTTCCCCGTTTACTCCCCTATTTCGTCCATCAAAACATTCGGTAATTGCTCAAAATAAGGGCAAAATATCGGCTACTTTATCATTATTGTAGATGTTTTGACAAAACAGATTTCCCACTGTTTCAACGATTAGATGTAGCTCAGCTATTTATTTAAGAATGCCACGTTTCCGCCAATATTTCTAGCACCAGACGAACTTCAATGCCTACCAGATTTTTGGTATTTTCATCAATTATGACAAGATTCTAAGAGAAGTATGGTATCAATTAACCCAACCTGGAAGGGATTAAGGGCTTGATTAGCCCCAGGCAAAAACAATACTCGACCTGAGGGTGTCAATACCGCTTCTTACCACTGCAACAGACGCGCCCTTTTACTATAAATATTGACGAAAATTAAACAATTCAAATCTCCTCACCTACTCTCTGGTACGATATGCCCCTAGGCAAACAATAGAATATCAGACTAAGAATAGCCATTGAAGTGTAGATGCCGAAGCCAACTAACTGATCGCAGCCGGGCATAATCGGCCAACCGGAGCGGCATTTGTTGAAGTCGTCGTACGGCGAACCCATGACCTGAGATCTGCCGTCTGAATAAAAAAAAATCAGGGTCCTCTTAGAATGAGAGCAAGAATTTATACAACTCGATAAAATTTTGTGGCGCTGAGCACACATCTAGCACAAAGACATAGCAGAAAAATCGAGAATATTCCGCGATAGCCAGCTATTTTTCACAACTACTACGAAGAAAGATGAAAAGAAAATGCATTTTCAGCTAACAAAGGCTCCGAACGGTAATATCATCAAAAACGATTACGGCCAAAACTCATTATCTTAACGGGGTCATGGTAACGAAATGCCTTGAGCTCCAAGATAAGGACTGGGCCGCTATCGCGGTTTCTGCAGCATTTGCGGTTTGAAAGAAATACGACAGAACAGCGCCAACAAGAACAAAAGAAAAGTCGTGAAATTGTCATAATTGGTGGAGGAGGCTGTTTCCAGTAGAAATGAATAAATGACAGATTAGCAGCAGGGTAAGGTTATAAACCACTTGCAGAATCGGACGTCGCAACGACAGAGCGACGAAAGCGGCGTTCTTTTGCGCCGAAACTGCCGTTCACCTGGTCTCAATTGCGTATGAGTTGAAGTGGATGACAAGCACGGTGAAATGCGAAATTAAACGATGACAAATCTAGATTTCATAATATTGACACGTGAGAGTAGCAGCAAAAGCTGAACGACTGGTCGGAGGGATTTCACAACACGGAAGAAACTGGGAATGACATTGTTGAACACACAATGACGTCGTTTAGCTGATAAGAAAACGGAAATAAATCGGCTCAATAATCAAACTCTGAGACTGAAAATCGAGACTCGAGCACCTTGACAAGGAATTCAGGTAGGGCCTACCAACTCGCAAGATGGGAGGCTGCGCTTCTCCTTTCGATGCAAAGAAAAATAAGTCCAACGTAACTAATGATTGTTTCGCAAGAACATAAAATAAAAAATAATATGAAAAATTAGGTCTAGCGATTTCCACGCGGAAACATTCGGCGTTCGACAACTTCTTTCGTTAGAAAATAATGCCTAACAGCCGCTCTGTCACATGCGCTGCCACAGGGCTGTCTCACATCGTCCTGTCAGGCCAATACATCGATTCTCGATAGGTTATTCATTACCCACACGGCGTTCCATCAAATAGATAAGAGCATTGTCTACCCGGTAAGAATGAACACCACAGATCGTTCTCTGAAGTCTTCGACGTATTCGACCATTGAACTCTTCAAGAACCCACCTTTCCACCCCTCCCGGCTCTCTCCCTCCTAACAACCTCTTCCGTTTCCCACATCCACAGGATGTTGCCCTCTTAGAGAAAATCCAAAATAACTACACGAGGGAGGTATTTCTGAGGTGCTCGAAGGGTTACAGTGTAACGATTCCCTCTGCCTCCAGTAGAAATCGCGATTATAACATTCACTCGTTGAAATCGCGCCGGAAACTGAATGATGTAATGGTTGTTTTTAAGATTTTAGCTGGGATTATCAATTTTAAAGCAGCTAGTTTTTATACAATAAGGAAATCTAGAACTAGGGGACACCGAAAAAACCTGGTTTCCGGTCCCCAAGAAAGGAGTCACATTGCATTCGTTCATATGTAGAGCTGGCTCGACCTTCCTATCTTTTGGAAGTGACTTGCCATGCACACCATCAAAAGTTCATAGGTTCAAAAGAATAGCAATGCTGCGGCTCCTAAGCTTTTGAGATCTTAAGTTGCTTTGCCGAATGTGGGATTGATCCGAGGTACTTTTGTTATTACTATGAATATTCGTTGTTTATGCATTGCCGTCTTGATGTTTTCTCACGCGTGCCTTATGTACCGTATTTGAATAAATAATTAAATAAATAAAACGTAAAAAGAAAGGTGAAGGTAAAGCGCTCCGCGTTGATCAGCCCTTTTTGGATGCGCCACGCATTCGTTTTCCACTCAGAATTGGAGACGCATGGTGAACATGTTGCCATAAGGAATATAAAAGTATAAAATTAAATAGACGCGTAGAAGTTGAACGTTAACAAGATAAAAATGCGAAAACTAAATTCAAGTCCGTGGACACCATGGAAAATAGCAGTTCAAGGCGACGTTTGCATTATACCGCTCGAACGCACATTAAGGAGATACCCAGAATGAAGCTTCCGAAAATTAATTCCGAAGGTATATAGAATCACATGGGAACGAAAAGTAGTTTAATAATTGACATTAGGATAGTTCAGAAAGAAAACGAAAAATATTGAATCCTGTAAAAATTCTGAGTAAGACCAGTAGTTGTGCGCAGCACTGCGATTTTTTGGGCAGCCCAACATTTCAAGTGAGACGACAGGAACGAAAACAGTAAGTACAGTAAGAGTCACGAGTAAGAGCACTGTGAGAATAAATCAAAATCAATGATCAATTGGCATTATTGATTCGCATATGAAACGACAGTGTTTAACAAGGCCTTCAACAATCTTTACAAGTATTTATTGGCACTAAATTTTTTCAACAATCATTCAACAACGGAGGTAACAGAAACTGATCAACAACGTAACAAACTCGGTGGAATCTCTCTTTGGAGTAAAGCAAGCCTCTGTCTACGGTCATGATATCGATTTATCAACAAGCCGATCACATAGAATCGTGAGTCATCGAAATTTCTCTAAAGAAATTAATGCTCGGTGAACGATCATAGACAATTAGTAGGTGCTTAGCCAGGAGTCTTTTCTCTGAAATTTACAACACATCATATATCATATGTTCATAACGGCTATTATGGGTGATAAATTGGTCTCACCAAATAAATCGCCACTGGCTCTTAAAATTCTCAACACTTTACCCTGGGTAAAGGCATACTGATACAACAACAATGAACACAGTGGTGAAATCACGAGGATTATGAAGCGTTCGAACTCTGATACCCAATGATCCATCGTGTCGCCGTTGCAATCTTGTCGTTTTTCCTACTCTTCGTCACTTTTATCACTGGCGCCCAGATTTTCGCCATTTGAGGACCGAGATCAGGCACCAGAAACGCATTCGGCAGCTTGAGTGTGGCATCTCCTAACAGCGTCAGAAGGGCTAAGGTGGGACGGAGCAGAGATCCGGCTTTATCCTCGGCTAGACTTTGGGCTAAAAAAAGCAAATTAGGTCGTGCATATCGTTGAACGAATACTTCTCTTACAATTAGGTGTGTCGTGCCGATTTGCCGAACAACGTTTGTAGGTGAACCAATTATTTTGATCTGATCTTTCGATTTTTCTATGGCCGTCAAAGGCCACGGGACCCACCGTCGGGGCTGTGAGACTTCCCTTACAGTTCTGGTTCATTAAATCTTCTAGTTAAATTCGAATCATATCCCTATCATATTATCACGCAAAGTTCAAAACGCCACGAAAAGTAAAAATTGAGCCATGTTCTAACCTCAATACTGAAAAATGTCCAGTTTCAAAAAACAGAGAACTGGGAACTCCTCTTACGAAATCTCATAAATGAAGAGAACATCTTTTCAACTGGAAATAATGAAATATCCCGAACATACCGACGATGGGTGAGCAGGCTTCGCACAACTTCAACAACGAATCAGGGACCTCCAATGGTGAAACCAGAGCACTAGCTGACGATGTGATCACGCCGAAATCAAATGGATTTCTCTGAATAGAGAATCGATGGAAAAATAAGCAAGAAACTAAATGTGTGTGAGAGATGAGGATCAACACTTCGTAAATAGAACAGCAAATAGAAAAGAAGGAAAGCAACGTGCAACTAATAGCACAGGATATGAGCGTGACGCAAGCTTAAATGAAAACTAATAATCACTAATCAACAGAAGAATGCTATAAAACCAATCCGTTGATTGCAACATCTCTCAATTCATGAGCAATGTTTAAAAAACAGACCTTGGCAAAGATTCTAGCAAGATTCACACTGGATGAGATCTTTCCAGTAGAGAGGTTCACTTCAACCTGTTTGCAGAAATCATTTCCATTCGAATGGTTTACGATATAGGCCTAAATCCGAACAGTCCAAAGCATACATTAGCATAAACAGGAAGAGCTGATCAATATCACTCACCCTAACGAAGGCTTCAATGGTTTCGAGAAATTTCGGCGAATTCCAATTGGGTCTCCGTGAGCTGCCAATATACTTTACAAATGTTGTAAAAAGCTCCTCGTTATTTCTACACAAGTCCGGATAGGTAGTTAGGAGAAGTCCAATCACAGAAAACGCGAAGTTTCGCACCCTGAATACAAAGTGATGAGAAAAAGTAGTTTTCGTCGCTATGTGCGTGCGTCACTGCAGACAAGATGACTGAGTTTGCAACGAACTTTGATCTTCGTAAAATTTCTGTTTACAAAAGCGATGGGACCACCCCTCGCTAGGACAGTGACTAAGCAGCAAGACAGAGAAACAGTCGATATGGGCGGGATACTTCCTGGTTGCGCAGCGTTGAATCAAACGTTATAGCAGCTTGTCTGAATCTATACAAGTGACATTTCAAACTGAAGACAACCTTAGGTGACCAGTAGAAAAAAACGACGGGAAAAGGCGACCTATTGCACCGTTACATTTCATATTCGGTTCAATCATTTTGATACCACTCAGTCATTTCGCTAACATATTAGCTCTTTTTCTAACATTAGCTTTTTTCTGGGCCCTTCAACTAAGATATAGAGAGCTGTAAGCTGTTCTGAAGGGCGTTCTGGGAACAGGTATTCGTCCTTCACGACAACTACAAAGAGATGTTAGGTTGGTGCAAAAGTTCTCGGACATTTGCGGCTCCTTCAGTTTGAAAAGGATTTCCCTGGTATTTCCGGCTCCAGTCAAAAAAAAATGTTATAGAGAAGAGAAGACCATTGATATTAACGGTGCCCACTTCAAATGACTCCTTGCTATTGTTCAGATATTATGAAGTGAACTGTTCTGTATCCCAAATGTCCGAGAACTTTTGCACCAACCTAATACCACAGTTTAATAGGCGAAGGGTAATTTCATGCAAGGCGACCAGATGCAGTTACAGAAACAAGTGTTGTTCCTGAATTTCAACGAAGCAACACGTCAAAAAAGGATTAAACGACAGACTCGGACACGGTCAATCGAAACAAGTAAAGCAAAAATTGGAAAGAACGGGTTACGGCGAGGTCGAATCAACCGTTGGACCTTTTAGCCTCTGGATTTGTCACTGCTTGCTTTCTACAGGGCCACGATCCTATTTAGGACTCAAGAAAACACGAAAAAATCTGCCAGCAAAGAAGAGCAAGCAAGTAAAATCTCACCCCAGTTCACTGTGCGTAAGAGCGTGAAGAAGGTGAGCCACGAAAAGCCTAAAATGAGAAGCCATGGTTCCTGCCGGAACAGAACACACAACTCGCAGCAGAGCACGAAGCTGACCGTTCAGCGCAGGATCATGGCCCTAAAATATTATCGGGTAACGGCACTGAAAAATAGAACTGCAACTTATCAGCTATGGAAAAGTGACCTGAGGCAAAGTTCGACTCGTCTTTTTATCACTTTTAAATTCATTTATTTAATCAACCACTTAAGCGATCAGACGGAGAAGAGTAACTCTATTAAAAAAGATGAACTTACACAGTCAGGAATAAGACGAGACACAGCTGGAATTAACGTGCGTAACTGGCTTTGCACCAAATCCGGCCGTGAAACCAGCAACTGCTTCGTTCCCAGAAGAGCGTCTCTTCGAACAGACTAAAGAACGGTGAAAACAAAGGAAAATAGAGCATAAAACGTAAAAGAGACTTCAAAATTTCCGTTTAACATAACACCTTACAGTCCAAAAAAAGCAAGCCACTGACCTTGTTAAAGTGCCCGAGCTGTTTGCAAAGCTCATCTAACGATAAACCACGATAGGAAAGCGGTTTACCTTCACTTTCAGTTTTCTCCTGCAGCTGCGAAATGAGCACAACTTTCTTTGCTGCAAACGGAGGTGAGCTTATTACAATTTCCCAAGGAATAAAAATAAAAGCAAATCCTGCGTACTTGATATGCTAGTATCTGTCGTCGTCGTCTTCTTAAGCTTCTTACCAACTTTCAGCTTCACCTTTTTGAAATCTGCATTCTTCCTCGCTTTCTTCTTGGTGACCATCTACAGTGTCAATAATTAAGAATGAGCTACACGTGAAGATATTACTATCAGACGACAGAAAAGTACATGAAAATCAAAGCGGCTCTGTTAATTAAATTCTAGAGTTTGGAAGTTGGCGGTGGGGCGCGCTGTGTCGCATTGGAGCGCGTTCATTACCACATCGGCAAGGATCACCTCTAAACGCTGTTAGATTCCGCTCCCTACTTCAACAGCAGAATCAGCCTCTGTCGTTTAGCGATGCGTTTGTGGTGATGATCAGGAATTTGTAATTCTTCCATCCTTTGCCTTTTAGTAATTTTGCCGATCTGATTTTCTGCAAGGATTTCGATTCTTCGAGGCATATTCCTCAAATCTGAATATGATCTGTATACTGTAAGCTGTCAGGATCGCGTAGAATTTTGAAAATCAAAGTCCAGTTCGAAACCATCGTCCGGAACTACCTCTTTGTTATTCAACTTAACGGACACCAGCGCTCGATTTTTTCAGTTATCGAAATTCGCTGAAACTTTGCACAGAGGGGCAATTGAAGGTCCTGATCCCGAACCTGCTGTTCGTTTTTTACGAGGGTGGTCTCGGACCACTCAGATCGCTGCTTAGGTGGTCCAGTCAGGATCACTGATTGCGCTGATCTTCGCTTATGGGGGTTCTCTGGTGTCCTGAACACGATGGTGAACCCCATTTTCCAAATGGCGGCAGAACACGGTAGTTATAGGTGAGTACCTGCCGACCTTACCTGCTGAGACTCACTTATAACTACCGTATTCGGCCGCCATTTGGGAAACGGTCTTCACCATCGTGTTCAGGCCCCAAATAAGCCCCATAGCAAAGTTCAGCCGAATCGGCGATCCTGACTGGACCACCCAAGTAGTCGATATGAGTGGCCCGAGACCACCCGCGTGAAAACGGGCAGCAGATTCTTGATCAGCGACCTCAGTTATCCTGCAAAGTGCAAAGTTTCAGCGAATTTCGACGACTAAAAAAAATCGAGTATTGGTGTCCGTTAAGTTGAATAGTGCCGAGGTTTCTTGCCTGTCCCGAAACTGATTCATGGAAGGAGCGGTAGGATGGGTATACTTTGAACTTGAGTCACAGTGAAGTGATCACATCCTACTCCATTTGGGGATTGAGTCTGAGGTGAATATCAAAAACTGCTGTGACTCAAGTTCGAACTATACGCATCCTACCGCTTATCTTTAGTTTGTCGTTCCAGATCGATGCGAACTGTTGACAAAAGAAAACGAGAAATAGATGTGCATTCTAAGCAAGAAGACCTTCATTTGCAGTGCGACTAATTGGCATTAATGACCAGAGCAAAACTACAATTCGATACACACCGGATGTGACACATCCGCTTTACCAAAAACAACTTAAAACCACTGTACAGCCACTGGCAGTTGAGCAATTTTTCATGAGAGATCATCCTTTACAGCTGAGGTCCAGTGAGTGGCAGCATCGCCACGTTACGTCTCAATGGGCAGTAGTCCTCGGTATGCGCATTCTGCCTCGTAGCTCCACAATAGGGACATGTCGTTGCGTACAGATGAGGACACCTACAAATGAATTTCCGTTAGTATGGATCCTAGGCCGGACATCAATTGAAGAGAATATGATGGATGTCGTCAGTTTGCTCAGAAAAACCCCACTGATAACGGATCGATTGATCTCCATGACTACTACCTGGTGTGAAAGTACTAGGTAAGAAGGAACTCACGTCACCACTCCGCCTTCCTTCATGTTGTGCCCATGCCACATCCCACGGTCGTAACTGGCTGGAATCGGACGGCGCATGTCGAGGCACATGTGCACGTAGCGTTCGTAGCAAAATCTGCACATTGGACTCCTGCGCTTCTGAAAGCGTAATCTGTACTATCCAGCTTGACGGACGCCAGTAATCGATTTTTTCTGTCGTCGAAATTAGCTGAAACTTCGACTATGGAGGTTATTTGGGGTCCAGAATACGAATCTGCTGTTCGTTCTCACGTGGGTGTCACCCATATCGACCACTTCGGTGGTCCAGTCAGAATCACCGATTTCGCTGAAACTTTGTTTATGGAGGTTCTTGGTGTCCTTTACACGATCGTGAATTCCATTTCTCAAATGGCGGCCGAAAGCAGTAGTTGTGGGTGAGTCTCACCAGGTGGGGTCGGTAGGTACTCACCTATAACTACAGTATTCGGTCGCCATTTGGAAAACGGATTCACCGTCGTGTTCAGTCAGGATACTCGGACCACCCATATCGACTACTTGGGCGGTCCAGTCAGGATAATCGATTCCGCTGAAAGTTTATCTATGGGGGTTCAGAGAACCCCCATAGATCAACTTTCAGCGGAATCGATTATCCTGACTGGACCGCCCAAGTAGTCGATATGGGTGGTCCGAGACCACTAACGTGAAAAACGGACAGCAGATTCGTGTTCTGGACCCCAAGTAACCTCCATCGGGGAAGTTTCAGCGAATTTCGACGACTGAAGAAAAAGTCGTGTACTGGTGTCCGTTAAGTTGAATAGTTCCTATAATTCTTTCGCTGCACTCATCGCGTCTTGCGTTCCAGCGGGCAGCGGCAACGAAGCAGCAGGAGATGATAGCGGCTCCACTCTTTTGATATCAACGCTGCAGACGCAATGCTCAGCAAAAGCCAGTAAAACTATAAATGCCCCTTCTCGCTACTCTTGCCGCTATGGGTTCGCTTTGCTCCTCTACTCCATTTTTCATCATTACTGCTATGCCAACTGCTGTGACTGAGCCTCATGAAAAACACTAGGAAGAAATGACGCCATGTTTCCATCTACGTTCCCTACCGCGCCTCGGGTACAAAGCGAGTCATATATGAATTCAACCCATCACACCACACTTGAGCACTTCGATTCAAAAAAAAACCAAATAATGCCTGCGGTATAGCTCACTAGCCTTTCGTTCCGAATCGGAAACATTTTAATCATGAGAAAAAGCAGCTAGGAAATTCAAAACGACATTAACCAACCTTCTGTAACACACGACACCAATACTGGAAGCGTCGGACGGCGCGAGGAGCTGCAGCCGGAGCGGAAGGTCCAACCTCCGCTACCGAGGTGGTCGAACAGAACATATTGTCGCAGAAGCCAGACGTGGAGCTCGACTGACTCGTCTCTGTTCCATTTGTATGGTTAGCTACCAACTGCAATGTAGCGCAGCAGTCCAGTGGATCGGCGAGGTCCTCATTGGTGGTTACATGCAAAGGGCAAGCTTGTCCGATTGGAGGTTGAGCGGCAGTCCCACTCGAAGTCCGTGCCACATTGTCATTTCCATCAGGAAGTGAGAACGACCCGCTCGAAGCTGAAGCCGGTGTAGGAGGGGGTGTCGATGCTGTTAGCGACGAGAACTCCTGAAACGAGGCAAATCTACACCCATTCGTTGCCGACTCTGGAGGAATATTCTAACGAACTGGCTTGAACGTCTATGTATTCATCGTCAAGAATCTATCAACGCCCCATCTTGTGGGAAATGGAAGCTTGACACTATTCAGCTTATGGCACTCCAACGACCGGAGAATACTTTTTGTTTTTAATTCAGCTCATACTTCGTCCTGGGGGGTTTTGTGTGGTGCCGCTTACGAATCAGACGTCTGTTCTTCGAATTTCGATTGGAGACCGCACGTTATCGCTTGCAGGCTAGCAGTGTGGTTGGCCTAGGATCACCGATTTGGCTAAAACCTCGTCTTCGTGGTCACTTCGCATGCTGATAACGAATCTCTGGTGCCATTTTCGCAGATTTCGATTGATCTCGGCAGATTAACGAGCCGTATGCTCGTGTCTCCCGAGCTGGGAAGATCTCAGAGAGCCGGCATGATCTCCCCAGCTTGGGAGACACGAGCATACGGCCCCAGGTGGGTATTAGCCGCTTCACCTCCCTGACCCCGCTTCCACGACTTCACGGCTCATCTAAACCCGCCCGTGACGGAGGAAATTCGACAAAATTAAAGAAACAGCATTGCACTTGTGATCAGCATCAAAGGTACCTACCTACACGAATTTCGAGCCAAATCTGAAATTTTAATGCTATTTCAATGTAATGGGTGGTCTCGTATCGAAATTGGGCAAACGGGTGTCAGGACCGCGACAACCACCACCTCAAATAAGCCCCCATCCCACTGAAGTGTAATAAGTGGAATAGTGCCTTGGTATCTTGAAAAAGAAGCCCGTCATCGACGAAGAAGCCCACCTGCATTAATTCACCTATACCGAAATATGGAGCGTTACTGGCCACCATCTCACCGACACACGCAACGGTCGCCATGTTGCTCTGAAGATACGCATCAAACTGAGCTGAATTTGAGAGTTCTGGGTCCTATGGCGTTGTAATTGGATCGTTACGCTCAAGAACAGAAACAGTGCTTATGGAGCGATTACCCCTGCAAATTTCTCTCGTCAACCGTACATCGTTCGGTGCTCGCACACTGTCAACAGTCGGGTCAACTACAGAACTCAACTTCGCTCTTGCGTGACAAATCTATTCACCTTTCTAGATCGTCCATATTCATCACTGATAGGGCACTATATCGGAACCCAAACCAACCTGATTTGTCCCATTCGGTACTCCATACGTACCACAGCTAACTGACCAACTGGGCCGATGACGATCAGCCTTCTCGATGAACCGCAGATCGACCTTCTCCCTGGTCATCCGGGGAGACCCAGTGAATGTATTGCGAGGCGATTCGGAGGGCTGCGCTTGGCGACCTCTTCCGGCCTTGCCTACAATATTCGGCATATCGATGAGCGAGTGATAGATGTATTAGTTCATCTTTTTCATTCCAGATGAACAGACCCGCCCACATTTTCTCATGTCCACGTGAAGAAGACGTGCGCCAGCTCGCTGTCTCATTGGTCCAGACCCCTCATTCCCACACCCCGCCCCTCTTTCTCACTCCGCCTCCTTGGGAAATTCCCAGCGTGCACTGGTTTCGTATGCCTCGAAAGCTTGGCTAAACTGCCACTCTACCAGCTACTAGTATATGGCTGTAGGTCTAAGGCACTGTTAACAGTATTGTGAACCGCCCTGTTCATTTATTGAGTTGCTGACAATTATACAGTATTTACACCACTTAGGACTTTCAATGTTTCCAAATAATGTCCAGTGCAACAACTATTCGGCACTATTCAACTTGGAAGACTCCAGTCCTCGATTTTTTTTTCGAAATTCGAAATTCGCTCAAACTTTGCACAGGGAGGGGGTAATTGAGAGCGCTGGTCGCGAATCTGCTGTTCGTTTTTCACGTGTGTGGTCTCGGACCACCCAGATCGACTACTTGGGTGATCCAGTCAGGATCACCGATTTCGCTGAAACTTTGCCTATAGGGGTCCTCTGGTATCCTGAACACGATGGTGAAGTCCGTTTTCGGAATGGCGACCGAATACGGTAGTTATAGGTGAGTACCAACCGACCTTACCTGGTGAGATTCACCTATAACTACCGTATTCGGCCATCATTTGGAAAACGGACTTCATCATCGTGTTCAGGACGCCAGAGAACCCCCATAAGCAAAGTTTTAGCGAAATCGGTGATCCTGACTGGACCACCCAAGTAGCGATTTGGGTGGTCCGGGACCACCCACCTAAAAAACGTACAGCAGATTCGTGATCAGCGTCCTCAATTACCCCCCTGTGCAAAGTTTCAGCGAGTTTCGACTCTTGAAAAAAATCGACTGGAGTCCGTTAAGTTGAATAGTGCCCAACTATTCTATTCACTCTATTCAGTTCGTACTTTTTTGCACTATTGACATTACTAATTCACAACAAATCAGACGTTTATGGTGTCTCATTTTTGGGAGGACCAGCTGCGTATCTTTATCATTGTTCAATTTTTCATCATTGGTCAATTCAAGACTGTTCAGTTTTTTATCATTCGTCAATTCAAGACCACCTCCCATACAACTGTCCATGGTAGCGGCTACACCTGGTTTCCTAGACCTCTCTAATCATACGAATTGTTGCTGCGCTTGCTTGTAAATGTACTTTCGATGACATAAAGACGTGCACGAAACAACGACAACAATTTACTTCGACATATGGGCTCCATCCACAGGTGTGTTCGCTTTGCTAAGCATGTTCACATTCGCTCCAGATAAAACTGTTTGGTTTCGCGGACATCAAAACAACAGACTTCACTGAGTCGTCGTGCTCCACCCAATAATTAAAAGGATTTCGAAAAGGCAAAAAATGACAACCAAACATGAAAAACCAACCTTGTCAAAAGCCGCCTGCAAGACAGCACTTATTTCTTTGTTCAGGGCCAGGGATTCTCCTGAAAGAAAATAATTCGATAAACTGAGATAACAAATCTTGGCACTATTCCACTTCATGGACTCCAGCCCCTAAATTTTTTTCAGACATCGAATTTCGCTGAAACTTTGCAGGTGGGGGTAATCGAGGGCGGTGAGGGTGGTCTCGGACCACCCACATTGCTATCTGGGTGGTCCAGTTAGGGGTCACCGATTTCGCTCAAACTTTGCGTACGGGGGTTGTTTGGGGCCCCAAACACGATGGTGATATCCATTTTTCACATTGTGGTCCGAGACCACCCATGCAGGAATGCCCGCTTGTGGGTGGTTCACAAGTTCTATGTGTTTCGGCATACATGAGTACGGTACAGTTTCACCCTCTCAAACTCAAGCCTTTAGAACTTATGACACTTAGCCTCATGCCAAAAACGAATATCACCATCGTGTTCGGGACCCTCTGACTGGACCACCCTGATTTCCTTTATGGGTGGTCTCGGACCACCATGTGAAAAACGGATATCACCATCGTGTTCAGGACCCCGAATAACTTCCGTAGACGAAGTTTGAGCGAAATAGATGACCCCAACTGTACCACTCAAGTAGCAATGTGGGTGGTCTAAGGTCACGCCGTGAAAACGGACCGCAGATTTGTTATCAGCGCCCTCAATTACCGCCCTATACAGAGTTTCAGCAGATTTGAGTGACTAAAAAATTGAGGGCTGGAGTCCGTGAAGTGGAATAGTGCCCAAATCTTCATCGACTTCGTAAGGATTCACCTTTGTGCTGGTTAAATTCATCTTAATGAAGGCCACGTCTCCTTGATTATCGACTCTCACGGTTCCTGAAGAAAAACTTTTAGCACAATATTCTGTCCACAATGCTTGGGCAAACTCTTGCGAGCGCTCCCCGTTCTTCATGCTACTGTGTGGCTTTTCCATTGTCGCCCTCTTATATGACAGCACTCACAGCTGTTTACACTGAGTTTAGCTTATTCCTCAAAAGAACAGTTCGGTAAAAAAAAATCAGAAATTTAATGGCTTTTCGGTCGAGACCCCTATAAGTTTCTGCTGAGAATTTCGAGTTCTGTCAGATGAGCTCAAAGGAATTCCCACAACGACGTTGAGGGCACACAATTTCCAGTCTTGCACTTTTTTCTAAATTACAGCGTTTTCGTGATGATATATTGTGACATGTTCGCGGACTGACACACAGATTTCATACTAGGGTCCAGATTCATCATCGTTAAACCCCGATAAAACCGAGATATACCCCGAACGGCGCGCAAGCCGAGATTCGTGAACGCACGCCGAGGTTTATTCGCGGTTTATCGCGGGTCTATCACACCTCGCGATGAGACAGGATTTGGGAGACCTCGACGGTATCGAGCGGATTTATCGCCGACGGGGTTTCGGAAACCGCTCGTCCGTTCATGAATCTGGCCCCAGAGTGTAATGGAGGTATAATGTCAGAAGTTATAGGCGCCATAATTTGCACAATTTGATGTCAGGTCGCAGTCACGGCCTACACATCGAATAGGCGTCCGCGAGCGCTACAGCTACACGACCTTACCATAGTGACTTCAATGGACTGATTCGAGAATCATTTTCATTCTCCACTCAGTGTTTCCCTTCAATCGTCAGATAGTTCCTCTCTTGATAAGTATAGGTGTGGTCTTGGGTCGCTGATTTGCACCGCTGGACCCAGGTCCTGTGCTAGGTTTCTGCTCACGTGAAAATTCTCTTCCCGCTACTGACTAGATCTTTTTATCAACAACTATGTGAAAATTTCCTTGCTCAATAACTAGGCAAGAGGTAAATCCACCGCAAGCTTCGATGGGTAGCCATGAGTTCTTCCGTAAACATCTCGGGATCCATTAACTCATTATGAGGTATTCAGTAAGGGTAGTAGGTAAGGGTAAAGGAACCGGCGTTGGTCAGCCCTTAAGGGCGCCCCGTTGCATTAGTGCTCCATTCTGAATCGTAGAGGCATGGTGAATGCGTATTTGGTCTGTACAATGACCTGCTGGGATCAGCAATTATTCGTTAAATTATTGCCTCACCTTCACAGGCAGGTCTACTATCAAGTTACTCGAGCCTGTAGGGATGGAAAGCTTGGTCAACCCAGGCGGAGGTCGATCGTTCGACCGTGCAGGTTTCAGTCTTACCACTGTACCGTTGTACTTTGTCTGCTACAGTTGTTCATGATCCGTCCACTCCTTGGTAGGGGTAGGCCGCAACCTGCGCTAGAAACTCCAGACATGCACAATTCCACACTTTATTTCTGATGTGTATCATAAAGTCACGTTCCATTGCTTCATTCGTCTGAGCTACGTGTATTCTAATCTACATTGAGTAACCACACAGACTACTTATCATCAGTCATAAGCGAACTTCATGACCCAGGTGAACAGAATAGTTGGGAAAAAATAGAACAAATACATAGGCACGCCAGAGAAAAGACTCAAGGAGTTTCTGATAGCTACTATAAAGTAGCCAGCCTAGCAGAACATCATGTTATTGCTGTTCAAGATGTGTTAAGTTTGTCCACCTGGCTTCGCGGAATATATAGATCAGATTGCTAATATTTTGACAACACTTGCACGAGAAAAAATGACAATGTTAATAAAGATGTTAGTATGAACATGATGTGCGTGAAGTATTATCACTGAACAATGTTGAGTTTTCTTTTAACGTCCAAAATTTCGTCTCGGCGGGTCTTTCGGCTTACTTCCACGTGAATTGATGACCTAAATGAGTAAATAGTAAGTGCACTATCATACTTGGTACCCACAACGATACTGTGCGTCTAGATCACTTTTTGTAATTACCAGTGTTACATTTAAGCCACTCAGTGACAAATACCTTCATATGGACGAAAGGGGAACTATTCAACTAAACGGAGACCAGTACGAGATTTCTTTTTAAATCGTCGAAATTCGCTGAAACTTCGCACAGTGGGGGAAGGGTAATTGAGGGCGCTGATCACGAATCTGAGGTCCGTTTTACACCTGGTGGTCTCGGACAATCCATATTGACTACTTGGATGGTCCAGTCATTGATACCGATTCCGAAAAAACTTTGCCTTTGGGAGTTCGCTGGTGTCCTGAACACGATGGTGAAGCCCGTTTTCCAAATGGCGGCCGAATACGGTAGTTATAGGTGAGTCTCACCAGGTAAGGTCGGTAGGTACTCACCTATAACTACCGCATTCGGCCGCCATTTGGAAAACGGACTTCACTATCGTGTTCCGGACTCCAGAGCACCCCTACAGACAAAGTTTCAGTGGAATCGGTGATCCCGACTGGACCACCCAAGTAGCGATTCGGGTGGTCTGAGAACACCCACGTGAAATACAGACCTCAGATTCGTGATCAGCGCGCTCAATCAACCCCTCTGCAAAGTTTCAGCGAATTTCGAATTTTGAAGAAAAATCGAGTACTGGCGTCCGTTAAGTAGAATGGTGCCGACGAATGCTTTTGAATTTCAAAAAAGGGACATCCGTTCATGCGTCTATTCTCAACTTCAAACAGGCTAATAGGACCTACTAAACTTTCTTTCCTTCGAATTGAGCATAGTTTAGGTCGCCATATAGCTCACTCAGACGTCATCAAGTAAGAATGAAGTAATACATACCTTGACATATAATCTGGGAAACATTGAAAAAACCAGAAATAGAGAGGTGAGGCGATGATTTCACGGGAAGCTTTGAAAAAATGGGCATTGAAGAAAGAGTGGATTTCATGTGTAACTAATCTCGAGTGCCTTACTTTATGTGTACTGCTCGAAAACTATCATCACCTTGTACTTCTTGCCTTGATCAGTCCGTTTGCAACTGCCAGCTCAAAGTCACGGTCGGACAGCTTGGTCGTGTCTATGAATGTTCCCACAGCTCCGCGATGTGGGGTGTACGTCACTCGCTCGCGATCTACAAAAATGATTTACGGTTTTTAGATTCAGTTGGCGGGATGCTCTAATAAATGAGATGGACTTACGTATAGGAGGGGTCACTCCTTTCGGAGTAGCCAAAAGATTTATAGTTGACCGTTCTGTTGGTATTGTGGACGATATCACTCTCTTTCCAGCTCTCATTCTGCTGTCGCATTTCGTCCGTGATTTGACATCTCTCTAAAAAGTTGTATTTACATTTATGACTTGGAAGACACTGCAAAAGATGCTACGTGGGTTGGGGTGCAACCGAAAAAAGTACTTTCTACGGCCTTATGTTTCCACAGAAACCTGCTCGGTTTGGTGCTCGAGTACGGAAAACCCGAAGAGCAATTTGTCGCTTTTTTGATGGATTGAGGTACAACAGAAATCCTTAGAAAACGATCTTTGGCTGCACTTTCAACCCAGATAGCACCCTGCATAATAGTTCAATGTAGTTATTGTTAGTTGACATGAAAGTTCCAAGTTGCAAGGAAAAAAACACCCCTCATCTCGTGGAGCTGCTTGCTTAACCAAAGAGAACGAGTTCAGGACGGTATCACAAGTACGCTGAAAGTAAATTGGATTCCAGATGATATCAGTATCTGTGAAAACGATCGAATCTGTGACAAGATCATTACCTGTCTCTGCTTTGCAGAAAAATCTTCTACCTTTCCAAATTTGAAAGAATTCTCCGTCACTTCCTTCCTCGCTTTTGATGCATCGAATATAAAACTGGAACACGGGTTCTTCTCAACAGAAAAAAAAGTTATATAGACAACTAGACCTTACCCGTTCTTTTTTATATCCTTCTCAGCATCACGTTGGCATACGGTAGTCTTGATGGACTTCGGTGTAGCGAGACGCTGAAATCACCTTGAATATTTGTTTCATGGTTGAGGGTCCAGAATGATGGAACTTCATATCAAAAGAGAACAAAAATACATAGTGTTCGCACCACTGCTGTTGTTTTTGAACACATCCCTGTTCCCAGAGGCGTGCAGACAGATTTGAAGAAGAGATCGTGCATCTAAGAAACGAGAAATGCACGAACTACTACTTGACCTCTTGGATAAAGAGAAGGATAGGATTTTGCCCCGAGGGGTAATCGCTTGTAGTGGCCGTACCCATGCTGGAGAGAGCTAAACTATTCCAGTTGTCAACCAAAGTAATTATTCAGAGGAACTGTCAGCTCTGGTACATGCAATAACTACTGGACAGTATCTTGAATAAAGGCAAGGGTAAAGGTGTCGGCGTTGTTCAGTCCCCTAAGCCGCATTCGAGTTCCATTCAGAATAGTGCAGCTATGGTAAATGCGTATTTGGCCTACCAAAGACTTGCGGGGGCCAGCTGCTACACCATGTCAGTGTTTTACCTTCCCTCTGGTACCAATTTATCCGACCTTGGAGGAGTGGAAGGATTGGTTAGCCTGGGCCGGGATCGATCGCTCGACCGTGGGGGTGTCAGCAGCTCCTCTTACCACTGCACCACGCGAGTCCTCTCCAATATGAATAAAAAAGCATTGTGAAACTCAACTCACCCTGATATTACTCGGAGCTGCGTGCATATTCTCCTCATGTTTGCGAACCAGTCTGTGTTGTCTATCCTCAAGCGTTTCCATCTGCTCGAAAATTCGAGCGTGTTGACGAGCGAAATGTTCAGCCACTAAAATACGGATAGAAATCAAATATTTATATATATACGCTTATCAAGCCATCAGAATCTCCACTTACCATTAACCCTCTCTTTCTTCTTGATCGATCGCGATGATGACGGAAGACCTTCAAGAACATCCCTTGAGCATCTCGCAGAAGATGGCTTCTTAGAAATAAAGTTACATTTATGACATTTCACTTCTTCTTTCTTCACAACTCCTTTGTCAACTTTCACGAATGCGACCTGATCAAGAATTTGTTCATGTGTAGCTTTCTGGAACTGAGAAGCTTGGGAAGCGCTTTCCACTCGCCGACTTTCTCTTATTTGTCGAAAATTCATCAATGATCTGACATTGACAAGACGAAAAGCGAAGAAGAAAATAAGGCTTCAAGTCGTCGAATGGAATAACGCATGAAACTGTCCGTAAAAGAAATAATCGAAAACCAATTACAAAAGATGTAACCTTTGGCGCACTTTTCGCGGCCGACGACACGGTCGACACGCTATAAGTACCAGTACGTTTCGCGGAAGCTGTGACCGGAGTGGAAGGCAGAACACCGCGTCTCATTGCTCTCGGCGTAGCAGATTTCTTCTTAGCACTACTTTTGGCGCTGCTCTTAGCACCACTATCTAGTAGTTTCGGCATGACCGGTGTCCTGAACCTCGATATTAATTCGCTGTATTGAAAACGATTTTCAGGAGATTATCACAAACCTTATCACCGCTCTCGGTTTCACTTCCATCGGTTTTACTTCCATCAATGGGGCAACATCCGCAACATCTTTGGCTTCCAGTATCACTTCACGGTTCTCTTTGCACTCTAAAGATAATTTTAAACTAATCAGTATACTTCCTGCATAAACAATTCCTATGATACTTCTAATCGCTTCGAAATGGAGGCTTCTTTGGGAATAGAGAATGTTGTAACCTGTGGGCTGCATTTGATGAAGTCAGTAGAAAATTTACTTTAACAACTCGGTCATCGAATTAAGGACCCACTTTCGTTAGCTCATTGATTAGAAAGTTCGAATCTTACCTATGTAAGGATCCACATCATACAAAGGCTCCATTAGTTGCTCCATGTGGGCAGAAGTTGCTGGAAGGTCACCATTGGAAATGATAGCTGAAATAGATCGATGATAAGCAAATGAGAATTCCACGTGATGAATTTTTGCTTTATATCAGCGAGCGATACTTAAAAGCATCAAAATTACCTGATCGGTTGACACCAGGTGTTCCACTAAGGATACTTGATTGGTTGACGCCAGGTGTTCTCTTCGAACTTCGAGGTGTTTGCGCACGAAGAGTTTCGGTAGGTGATGTGACCACACCTGATTTTCTTCAATATGTCCGATAGGGATAACTGGAATCAAAGACTCACCGTCACCTCCTGACTGTCGTTCTTTGACGGAATGGCGGCTACTTTTCCGATGAGTGGCGTCCACTAGGGAGGCTGTGCTATTACCTTGTGGAGTGACAGTCACATTCGGTTGAGTAGGCTCTACAAGTAACGATGAATAAACGCATAGAAGCACCTTGTGGCAGGCATAGACAGCCCGCTGATTGCTACGCATATGATGGTAAAAATTCGACCGGAAATTTTTCTGAAATGAAGTCATAGAAACTTTAGCTAACCTTCGTCGTCATCAACATACTCAAAGGTTTCGTTCATCCTCGTGTGGCTCCGGCGCTTACTTGCGCTCTTCTCTTCGAGTTCAATTTCAGGTTGTACTTCCTTCACTTCACACGGAGCCTAAGAATTGAATAGCTATACAGTGTGCAAGAAGTGAAGGCAGGGGAAGCCAACAACCTCAGGAATCGGAACCGGAGCAGCCTTAGCTTTTTTGCCTGATCTTCTTCGCTTCGCATCTCCACGATTTCGTTGTGATTCAAGTATGAACTGAAAAACGCAACACTTTATACCTTTCAAGAGTAATCCTCTAGCCAGAAGAGTGTGAAATGGAAATAAAGTGATCGGAGTAAATCATTTGCCCAAGGACGTTCGCGTACTCTTTTTCTAATCAGAATTGTAGAATAAGTATTTGGTCTGTACATTGCTTTGCTGAGACCACCCACTGTTCTTACCCAACCCCAGAGGCATAGAAGGGTAGTGGAACGTTCTTACAGCACGCCAGACGGATTGCCACCAACCCCTAGCCTGGCTTCGCCACGCGGTGACTATTCACAATGCACACTATTTCGTCGCCAAATGGGCAGAGAGAAGCGAAATAGTCTGCGTCTTGAGTAGAGTGCACGGCGGCCAGAGAGTCAGAACCGCAGAGTCAGAATCTGCGTCTCTGATCGCCGCGCACTATTTCGCAAATTGGGAATCCGTCCGGCGTGCTGAACTTTCGCGTTAGTTAGAAGGGTTGTCGTGCCTGAGCTAGGATCGATCTCTCAAGCGTTTCGGTAGAATTGGCGTAACATTGTGCTGAATAAGGCGCGCTAGAGATAATAGTGAACAAGAAGGATAGAGACATGGGTGCAGAATGGTCGACGTCGACAGCTACTTTAATGAACAACGAGTCTTCGTAAAACCTGGTAAACCCACCTGAGCGAGTCTCGCTTGTAACTCCGCCTTCCTACCGGTGATTGTGAGATGTCTTTTCTGAAGTTCCTTTTGTAGATCCTTCACCTTTAGTTCAGACAAGTACTTTCCATTTGAAAGGCGGATGTCAGCATCCATATCTGAAACTCAGTAGCTGCATAGTGAATCACTAAGTGAGAAAGTTTCACAACTTGAAGCGAAAAAAACAGATGCCGACTAATGGTAATACTAATGATACTATTACTAATACTAATGATCAACGCTAGAAACACACTCTAGATGAAGGTTCACCGATAACACTATTGAATGGATTCTAGTCAACGGAATTTTCAATTTAAATTCATTTATATTGAAGGTTTTTAGTCTTCAAAAGAGAAGCTGAAGCACCACGCTGAGACAAAGAAAGAGGTGCTAATTTGAAAAAATTCAGAATGGAATACAATATAGGGAAGGACCAGTGCTAATGCCTCTGTATCACGTGTATGAAGTCTGAAGGATTTTAATCACAAAAAGAATGAATAAACTAGGTTAAGATAAGGGAGAAGCATTGCGACGACTTGAAAAGCTACGCTGCTTTTTGAATTCCGGTGTTTCCCGCCGCCCGCGCGCGAACTCGTCCACTTGCCAACCACACACCGCTCAGCTGCTCGTGTACCGTGGTAGAGATGATTCTTGTTACTTCCTTCGAAGATCGGTATCTTTTACATAGACGAGTAGGCATGAGAAGGTCCTCAATATCCTTCTAAGCCCCTAGAAGCGTAGGTGCGGAGACGCGAAATCATTTACCCGGTTTTTTAAAGGACATGAGTACAAAAACAACCTCTTTGAATCGTGCCCTCGTCCTCTTATCAGTGTTCTTTAGAAAGGTTTATCAGACCCAATTGTATGTCGCAAGATATACCGCGATGGTAAAATTCTGTAAACGTCCCAAAGTTTGAAGCAACAACCTGCCTATGAGAAAATTATCACTAGAAAGAAGCCGATGAACAGTTCTTTTCTGCCCCTTCGACCGTAGGACTTATACTGAAAGCTGTCAACGGGATCAGTGAAGATCGTCCCGGAACAATTTTCAAGTCACTCACCGTTCTGTATTTGAAACAAGGCAACAAATTGGGACATTGTGGGTTGGGGGAAGCAGTAGAATATGTCGTTTCTTTATTGTTGTTATACTTTTTGAATTTGGCCAGATTTTCTCTTTTTTTTTGGCGAAAAAAGCCGTTTTTCGACAGATTCTTAGGTTCTGTGTACGAGAACACATATTCCAGTAGAATTATGTGAAAAAAGAAGATTGTTGAGTTTTTGGGCTTAAACCACGTAGCACCACAAATTCTATGCATAACTCACTATTATATCGGCAGCTTTCAGTGAGTAGACCGGTATAAATGGTGCTCACCCGGCTAGATCCGCGAAATGACCGACCACAGCTTTTATCGATATCATCTTCAGTTGATAAGGATGGGATACATCCTTCGATCTCTCGAATTTTATTTGAAAAGCACCGCTAACCTATCTTTCCTTAAGGCCCTTGTTATACATTCGCTCGCGGTGAGCGTCTGCGACTTGCGAGCGGTGATCGCGTGCGCCGCTAACTCAGACGCTGAGGGCGCGACGCACGCACGCACGCGCCCGAAGCATACAGAGCAATGCGCGAGGTGATCGACCGACCCCCAGCGAAAGGGTCAATCGCAGTGCAATGCGCAGCGACGAGAGCGTGCAAGGTTCGCTAGCGTGTGCATAATAGCCCGTGAGCGTCACCACGCCAGCGTCAACTCAATAACTCGTACAAACGTGTCTGGCCCCACGGTGTCTGATACTGAATGGACGAGTTACGCTGGGGTGTGAGCGAACGTATAACAAGGGCCTAAAACTACAGTCGAGCAGCCGTGGTTACTTTTTGTAGGACACATGAAACAGATGTCTCCTCCTGCAAACCTCATGCGAATGCCACAGCTACCCTGTCTTTTTCTTGAACCTTTTGTCGCGGTATTGTGCCTTATAGGTTCATTTCATGAACTTTATAACATTTTCTATGTATTGAAACAGTCACTTCTCTAGTAAGTTAATTCTGTTGCCATAGAACTACCTCTGAACCTATGAAACCCTGGAGGGCGCTGTGTGGGTGGAGGGGGTGCAGGGTGATGGTCCGCAACTTTACGAACGCGTTATCATTGTTATATCTGGCGTTGTTTACGATCAACTCGGTCGGTTTTGACATGTTTGACATGTAAACTCTTCAGCATTGTTCACACCTTAACATGTTAACCAGCACAGAATCGACGCAATATTACAGATCAGCACGCTGCACCCCCAACCCATATAGCACCCCCTAGAGATACCTAGAGCTTAGTGAGACACCGGGGAATTTGATTTCGGTGACTTTCACCTATTACTAGCCTATTTATCGTATCACTCACTAGCGTGACGCCACTATCATCCGAAACCGTGGATGTTGTTCACCACACTTCTAGGCGTAACGTCCGCAATCGCGTCCTATTTCCGTGCATTCGAAAATACGGAATGTGCTCGCGAACGCAATTACCCTAAAGTCGGTCAGATAAGCCCGCCCTGCGCGCGCCGCAACGCGGCGTATCGATCGATGGCACTCTGTAGATGTGCTCTACCCTTCTTGATGAGTGTCCTCTTTCTCAGGACTTAATCTGTTCCATGATTTAGTTGTATTTCCACCCTCTATTTGCCACTCTGAATTAGTACTAAACAACTGTTTAGATAATATCGTGAAAATAACTTCAAGTAGACAGAAGTTTTGCTTTTCTTTTCCCTTCTATCAACATCGAAATGAAGAGCTGCTGTAGCAGTTCCATGTTCCTCGGTGAATTTCACCGCATCAAGTTTGAAGGAAGCTGCCTGTGATTTTCTTCTGGCCAATGGATCTATCAATTCACAAAGAAGCCTCCACAGTGAATCCCTAAACAGATGTTTGCAGGTCTAGCTGTTAAACCCGTACTTGAATGCCCTTTAATATTGAGGAAGACAAGAGCAATAAGTTACTAAATGCTTGATCAATTGACTTTTTATGCTAACTGTCCGTAAACTGGTTGTTTTCTGGTTGTTTACATCGTTTTCTACGAGATGTATTACGCGCAGGAGTATCGATGACCCACCGCGATACGCCGCGTTGCGGCGTGCGAAAGGCGGGCTTATCTGACCGACTTTAGGGTACATTCCAGGGGCGGTTTCTGCATACTGAGATCGTAATGCATTACTTCATTGTATTTAGTCGTTCGAGTTATTTCACATTTTCACTTTCTAATTTCATCATCAGTTTACTAGTTTTAGCTTATCATTACTCGCATTCTCTTTCTTTTGGTTGGACGCATTGATGCACGTTCTTTTGATTTCAATCATAGCATTTGATCGTAATGAAACTTCCCTATTGATTTTGAATCAAACATGTAGCTTTTTCGGAGTAATTCATACGACAAAGCAAGAATATCGATATACTCCTGCTTTCCTGCGATTCATAGTACTGTCAGCCTTCGTTCTTTCTCTCTTCTTATTCTTATCCTCTCTTATCGCTCTCTTATTTCTTCTCTACTCTTTTCTTACGATTAGTTCTTTAGATGTCGCTCACCACAAAGCTGAGACGCATTCGAAAGCCACCTCCAGAGGGATGGGATTTGATCGAGCCGACGTTGGAGGAGTTCGAGGCGAAAATGCGTGAAGCAGAGACCGATCCACATGAAGGCAAACGAAGGACCGAAACATTGTGGCCAATTTTCAGGTTGGAGTTAGCTTTTCTAATTACGTTTTCAATTTTGTATTTATATTCCTTATTCTCAATTTACATGATTGGCAAAGTCTTGACAATTCATGTTCTCACTTTTCATTCGGGTGGTCTATGGGTAGAATTGAGCCTTTTGTAATAACGGTTGGAATGAAAAAATCGTCAACTATGCCTTTTAAATTTCAGAATTCATCATCAAAGGACGAGATATATCTATGATTTATTCTATAAACGAGAAGCCATATCCCGAGAGTTGTATGAGTTCTGCTTGGCTGCGAAAATTGCCGACGCACAACTGATCGCAAAGTGGAAGAAACAAGGATACGAAAATCTATGTTGTTTGAGGTATTTTTTACGGCGTTTTCATAAATTTAGGGACGAAAGTCTAAATGGTCTCTTGCTGGTTTGGTAATGCTTTTGCCCCTTTCATCAATACATACCTATTTGGCTATTATGAAGGAAACAGCTTCAATTCGCCGTAATCATCAAAATTATGTTCCATTTTTTTTATTTTCTGTGGTTTCTACTGTATTGAAATTCTCTGATATCTACGTTTTTGGAAGTGTGGGCTCATTGCTATCGAATTCGGAACATTCTCACTATTAGAAGTAGATGTTGTATTGGTGGTGCTAGGTTCATCGCAGAAATCGCGGCTCGGGCGGGATTCGAACTCGTCTCGAGCCCATCCCGGACTCCTGTGTTAACCGCTACACTACTGAAACGACGGGTCTCTTCCCCAATTGCACCGGTCGTTTGCGTTCTCTTGATACCTTTCGTAAGCCGGAAGGCTTTTTACGTAATTGTGCGACATCTACTCCTAGTGTACTTGATAGAAACCCACAAAAACGCGGTAAAACAACCAGAATGTCACCGTAAGTCTTACTATTCTTAAAGCCTTTTCGCTGCTCTCGTTAGTCGACTAAATTTAACCAATTCTTTTAGATGCGTCCAAACGCGAGACACGAATTTCGGTACAAATTGCATATGTCGCGTTCCAAAGAGCAAACTGGATGCCGAGAGAGTGATTGAGTGTGTGCATTGTGGATGTCGCGGTTGTTCGGGATGATACCTGTTGTTGATCCTTCGTTGTCCTTGTATAAAGATTTCCACCACTGATTTGTTTTCATATCGATATACGGCATGCGAAGGGCTTATTTGAAAGATGAAAATACTTGTCACAAAAGTTGTCGGTTAATTCCTTTTAAAAATTTGTACCAACAATACTTCAGCTAGATGAAGTTCTTTCCACCGTTTTCTCCTAACGACCGATATCCTCAGCTATGTGAAGGTGCGACGCTTCATTTTGATTTGAAGCGGCAGCTGCATGTCGTTGTGAGTTTCCTTTTGTCGGTTGCGCAGGGTATCCGGTTCAACTTTTGAGAAAAAAATGGTAGATCTGCAGGCTACTCGCGATATCCCATGCGGAGAGGTCGTCTGTCTGGACGTGGGGAAGGTGATCAGCCTCGACGACGGAGTGTGCCGCTACTGTTTGAGTAGGCTCACGGAGAACCGCAAAAATTGGTACTATTTTCGGAAATTGGATTTTCTTGAAATTCAACTGGTCATGTAAAAATGCTTAGCACCACCAGCAACCGCTCAACTTTAACCTCTGCTACCTGCTCAGGCAGTATATCACTAAAGTTCCCGAATATGGTGGTCGACCAAGGGAGTGTTTTTGCCCGTTCGACGTTTTTCTAGCGCATAGCCAGTCATACATGAAATACTAGTTTCTTTGCGTTTCTAACGTGCAATGGATACAGTAAATAGTTAAGTAAGTAATTTAACACCTCCAGTGTCAAGCTCCTTTAGCGCAAAGGATATAAGAACACAGGCATTCTAGCCGAAGATCCAGTCGGCAGCGGGTTCGCTATCGCTTTTGATCGGGCTTCTGGGGACTATTTCAGAATCCAAAGTGCTCCTTGATTACGAATGTCAATTTTTGCATAAAAACGCCCCCAAACAATTGTTCTTCAGAAGTGACTTCATTTCTAAATTCATATTGTGCTCATCTTGTGGGTTTAATTTTGACACGTTGACGACAGCGCCTTTTTCGCGTGTCTGGCGCATGGGACCAACCGATTTTCTACCGCATCGAGGCTGTGGCATGATGCCGACATTCGGCGAATTTTCTCCAAAATGGAAGTGAATAGTAAATCTGGAAGACTACACATACAGTCCTGTAATATCGGGGATTGTGACTATTCCCTTTTTTGCAATTAAAATCGAAAAATAACAGTTGGAAGCTTTTAGAATGTCCTTTTTCCCTATCCAGGTTAGAAGGGAATTGTTAATTGTTTATTGTTCATTATTTGTTTACTCTAATAATCAATATTTGTTTGCATCTGTGTGTTTGTTTCAGTAACCAGTATTTGTTTGCATTTATTTGTTTCTTGCAATAACCATTATTTGTTTTTACTGGTAAAGAAAACTAGTGCACAATCAAAAATTCCAGTAAATCAGAAGCTAAGAATCATTTTCATGGACTTCGCTTCCTATAACAATGTGCCAAGGTCTACTAAAAAATGGCACAAAAACATTCTTCGAAATTCTGAAATGTATTGAGAAAAATACGATACGAGACCGTGGCGCCGCTTTGCGCCACACGGTCCAACGCGGCCGCTTGAGCGTGGCGCAGCATTACGCCACGCTGTCATCGACGTGTTAACTCGAATATCGATGATGCCCACTTTGAGTTTGTTCAGGGGATACTGTGACAATTGCACAGCAAGAGACAAACTTTTTGGACCGTTTGAGCAACCGTTCATGACTGATTTGCAGGTGAGAAGATAGATCGTGTCCTGGGCGTAAATGCTATTTTCCCTTGAGATCATACGTGCCTTAGTGTTCGTTTTTAGGAAATGGGAATGTTTCGACTAGCAGTTCACCTAGCGTTGTCATACCCTACAGAGGAGGTGGAGCAGTGTTTGAGCAGTTCAGCAGAGAGCAGTCGAGGTATGCTGTGTAACCTCAGATCATTGGATCCCATGTTCTTTTCTTTAGTTTTTTATTCTCCCATTTTTCAGAACTGCTCTGCGACAAGGCTATGAGTTCGGACTCGTTAGCTGCTGTTCTTTCCCTCGCAGTCGACCCGTATCCGGTTGATCTTTCAGGGACCTACAGTTTAGTGACGGAAATTGTTCGCACGTTAGATACGGTGAGGTGTCATTTTACCCGTTTCTTCAAATGCTTTGAAGTGCATGGCGCAATGGTAAGAGTGCCACTTTCAATTGCATGGTTAAACGATCAGTCGTCGATCAAGATAGCCAATCCTTCCATCCCTCCAGGGCTCAGATTCATCATTGGTAACCCCTCTATAAACCCCGAGATATAGCCCGAACGGCGCCCAGCTTTGTCTATTTATCCTAAACTTCCTATGTTAAACGCAATCTCTCATCGACTCTGCCGTCTAGTTCTGGCTGCGGTCCGTTCATGAATCTGGTACCAGGATCTGGTAAAGACTTCTCTGGGAAGGTAACAACATTGACTTGTTCAGCGGCCGCCCTCCCAAGCCGTTTTATAGGCCAAATATGCAATCTCCCACCGAGCCACATGCGCTCGCAATCTGCAAAGCTCTTACCGTATGTGTTATAAGTTTTGATTTACTCCTTTTCAGCACCCCTACTGGCGAGAAATCCCAGAAGATCGAAGGTTGAACGTATTTGCAACGATCTTGGAGCGTATTTCATCACGTCTCATGTCGAACTCGCATTCAATTTACTTTCTGGATAACCTTGAACACTCAATCAGGTTCGTTCACGCCACCAATAATCATTGCCGTTTACATAGGCCCCATCTGAAATTTTTTTCCATAAAACGTATCAGAGACAAACATCTGAAAGCCACTGAAGGTGATGTCTCCGTCTATATTATTATAACCCCTGTGGTGTTTTGATGAGGGCAACTTTGAGTGGTAATATTTTTAGTTTTGGAAAAAATATTTGAAATATAGATTAGGTTGATGGCAGGAGTCGATTTTTGGTTCTTTGAAGGATAATTGTTAAGGCAGCCATGATGACTGATGAATAAGCCGTGACTTGTTCGACTTTCAGGGTTTTAGTGACAGGTTCGAAAACGAACGGAATAAAAATAGTCAAGGGTTCCTCAGGGTGGTTGACAGTGGGAATAGAGGAATGAAATTCATGCTGCTTGAATTCTGTCTTCGAATACTCTACTTCTACGATTTTGGTGACGTGTTTTGTTCACTGCACTTTCAATGGCATTTAAGATCTCGTTTATTGTGCCTCTTTTTTATTTTTCCCTTCTTTGAGTTGTTCGCTTCCAGGCTATCGGATCCGCAGAACGAAATACCGTCCGGAGTCGGTCTTTTTCCAGCCGCTAGCTGGTTCAATCATTCCTGTCGGGCAAATGTAAACAGCTTGTATGTTCTAATGTCTCCATCCGTTAAATGTGCTTCGTTTCGCCTACAAAAATTTCAGCTTTCATGGTGATAAGTTGATCTTCGTCAGTACTGGTATCAGAAATGGAGAGGAAATCTGTGACAGCTATGGTGCATCGTTCTTCAACAACACTAAAACGGAACGAGATGTGAGCTCCGTCTGCTTTTCGATCGTTAACTTTGATATTCGACGTTTGTTACGTTTTTGCGGTTACTATTAGGTATAGTAGAAGTAGATATTGTTCTGATGATGATGTGATCATCGCAACAACCGCACCTCAGCCGGGATTCGAACTCGCGTTTCGTGCCTATTGGGGGAATGTGAAACTAGCTTTTGATCTTCTACGGGTTTTCATGGAACTAGTGTTGCTCTAAAGATCAAATTAAGCCATTTTACTTGTTTGAAAGTTGTTTCAGGAATTTTTGGCTGAACGTGGGTTCACATGTAATTGCTATCCTTGTGCTAATAGCGATTCTATGGACGAACTGCTTATACCAACCGTAGAGGTAGAATTTTCTTCTATACATCCATTTCATTCACAGCTCTTCTTTTCACTCTTCTCTAAATTCTTTCAATCCTTCTTATTTTTCTTCGGAAGGATGCTGCACTGGTAATTATGAACCTGACCTCTACTGCTGTTTCAGTTGATCCCTGATTTTTCAATAACTATCGACACCTTCAAACAGTGTCGAAGGGTCCTACCTGATGGTCATAAAAATATTGAAGTTCTTGCCGAATATTGCACAGAATCAGACGGTACAAATGTTTCGCTTTCCCATATTACAGCTTGTTCCAATGAAATTTCTTTCAGAAAATTGGTTACATTCTGCAGATCGAGTCTATTTATATGAGGAGATTCTTGAATCTCAGCGCCGACGTGGGCTGTACTTCTCGCCGGATCAGAGTGAGTGGAGTAACAAAATTACCGAAGGCTGGTAATGACACATATCTTCTCCTTTTCAGTCCGAACTCATCTCAGATGTGCACTTTTGTACTATGATGCACTCTTTAATCCGTGAGTTGTCGTTTTTGATTGTAAATCTAGTGAGAGGACGTGTACAGTGGTGAGAGGCGCTACTGACATCTCAACGGTCGACTCATCGATCTTGGCCTGGGTTAACGAAACATTCCATCCCTCTGGGGTCGGGTCAATTGGTATTAGACCTGTCTCGAAAGGTAAAGGCACTAACTTGGTCTAGCGGCTGGTCCTCGCAAGGCATTGCATCGACCAAATATGCGTTCACTACGCCTCTAGGATTCTAAATGGAACGCAAATGCGTGACGCGTCCTTATGGGAAAGATCAACAAACACATTTACATTTTACCTTTGAATCTAGCGGCAGAAGCTCGTTTCCTCTCGTAAAATATCAATTGTTGTTTACTTATTTTATCCAACTGCATGGTATACTAGTCATTTAGAAGCACCCTGATGGAACACACTTGATAATGACCAGAGCCAATTAGCTATCATCCAAACATGTTAATTACGCTGCAAAGTGTATAAAAAGAAAGATAAAGGGAAAAGGTAAAGTAGGCGTTGATCAGTCTCCTAAGGACGCGCCACGCATTCGGTTTTCATTCAGAGGAGTAGAGGCATGGTGGGCAGGTATTTTTGAGGGATATTCTGCTCCAATCCGCCGAAACAGCAAATACTAGGACACGTGAGATCTGTAGTCCCTAACATTCATAGTGCTTGAAAATAAATTGACCACATTTGTCGGCTAAAGTAGTCAAAACTACCACTTCATATTGAAATCTAGGTCGCAGGAAGACAGCGTGGATATGCAAGCGAGCCTGTTTGGCGCGTTTGTTCGATTGCGGACGTTTTACGGTACCCTGCATCCGTGGTATGGTATAACAGAGGTAAGTGTAGCGAAGACAGTCTCACCCAAAAAAAAACTGATGAATTGCAGCGAATCATTGGCGAATTCCTCCGGACAAACGGTGAACTTTCGAACACGTTCTATTTCCTCGTTGATGAGCTGCGTCAGATTCTGACACCATTCTAGAGCCTATTGTTTGTTTTCTGTTTTTTTTTTCCAACTGGTCGAATTCGGGTTTCAATGGAGGCAAATGAAGGAGAAATAAAACGAATAAAAAATAATATATGTTTATCTGAAAAAAATACATGAACATGAATTAATTGTTAAACGAGACATCCCCTGCACATAGAAAGGATGGCTTCACTTGGCTACGAAGCTGACTAAACACAATGCTGTTGAAAACCTTATAATCAAATCGGAATCCAAAGGTCAACACGTGGAATTTGAATTCACATTAAACCTGTTCACTTCTTCATCAATTTATAAATTAAGCACAATCTATTTTTAGGAGTCGCAAAAATTACCTTCAAATGAGTCCCAGGACTCCGTGCAGAAAAGGGAGTGATAAAGTCCTAATCATTGCACTAAATCAAGTGCAAATTTACGTCCAAACATCATCGATTTATAGAGTTCATATGAAATGCAAGGAACTAAATGTACAAACAATCGTAAATATTAGGTCACACGCTCAAAAAGTGGGCCGCCCGGCAAACGATGGCATTATGGCCGGCAAGGAAGCTATACAAAAGACATAGTGATACCTGTAGTTTACTCTTCAATTTTCGGAAGAACTGCAGCTGGGGATTTCCATTTCTCCTTGTCTACCTGGACTGGAGGTGGCATGCTGTCGGTCTCGTTCACCGGTGGATCGGCCGGAGATGGCGCGGCTGGCTGGGGATGGGGCAAGTCGGTGTCCGGCCGCTCCTCGAATGAGAACAACGAACCAAAGCGAAAATGCTGCACCACCGGGAACTTCTTCAGGACCTGAAAGTGGTCGTATACAACTTGCATTTCAAAGGTGAAGGTAAGGAGGTAGGTGTTGATCACTTCCCAAGGACGCGCCATGAACTCTTCCTTCATTTAAAATCGTAAGAGATATGCTGCAAAGTATAATATGCAGAGGCCTGGCGCTGTGAAATCTGGGGCCGTATGCTCGTCTCTTCCGGCCGGGCGATGGGGCCCCTGGTGTATTCACCTTCCCAGAAAAGTCTGGCCCCTATCTATCCGACCCCGGAGCTATGAAAGACTTTGTTAGTCCGTACGGAGATCGATCGCTCGACCGTGCAGGTGTCAGTGGCGCCTCTTGCCACTGCTTTGCGCGCAAAACACTTCGAATTTAAAAAGTCAAGTTTAAATCTAAAAATCTGAAGCAACAGTTCTGTCCTAATGTAACTCACCTCTCCCTCATACATCTTGAATAGGCCGCTGTTAACTTTCGTCCACGTTGCCACCGCGGAGATGTTCCACAGCTGATTGGAATGCTGATAGAAAGGACCGGTTTTAGTCTGAAACAACGATGACTCGTTTGCGACACAAACGAAGAGTTCAAACCATGAGGATATAGTAATACATTGGGGTGGTAAGAAAAACATGAGCCGCTTCGTTTGAATTTTTCGCAACTTTCGATTCTTAAAAGGAAAATAAAAATGACCTGACCTGATTGTGAGGTGCTCATTTTTAAAGCTTTGTTGTCGTGGTGATTATATTATTGATTTAACTACATGATTTGCACTTATAGAATAAAAGGATGACGTCAAATATCTCGAGACTTTCACAAAACCTCATAGATGGAACGATGAGGACGATCGCTCTACCTGGTTGATGAAGTTCACACAATCGAAGAAGAGGTACTTGTGCGCATTCGCCTCCACAGTCGATGCCTTTAGATATGATTCCGGAACCAGAGATTTGTTATCTGAAACAGATATCTCGATCAACAGCGCGCCATTTGATCCTTGTTAGACCCAAAATTCTCCAACAAACAGAAACTGTGAAGTGGAAATGATCGCGAGAAATCGGGAACGAGACTCACTCGCCAACTGAGCGCTTCCCCAAAGGAAAGGGACGAATTGAAAATCGTCTATGGAATGAACTCCTTGGCTACCGGCAGGTTCCATTTTGTAGGTAGTCTGTAGAGATCGACAGAGGTGGAGGTATCTGTAATCATTTAACACTGACCATCCAGTCCTAAAAAGGCTAAAAGCCGACAAAAAACTGACTTGACAAAAACCCTGAGCACAATTGATTTGTTGTCGGCGGCGGTGAGATATCCAATACGATACAGGCACAATAGAAAAATGATGAAACAAGACTCATGGCCTGAAAGTGCGCAAGGTCAGGACAAGAAAAAACAGAACAAAATAAATAACCGCTGAAAAAACTATAGATTTTACATGAAGATCACCTGAGCCGTAGTCGATACGCGTAGAATTTCCGAACGAGTCGGCGAGGTAAGCACACAGTTCTACTGTAGCGGATTTCAGATCATCAGGTAATATACCTTTGACCAAGCCATCCATCTCCTGAAGAGGTTACCCAGAACAATAGGAACTACAGAACACAGCATAGAGATACCCACATTGAGCAGATGGTCGTACCATTTCCGATATGATTTATTACCATACCGTTGATTCTCTGACTCGTCAGGTGGATAGAGATCCATATAACTCTGAATGAAATATATGACAAACATGTAAACAGTTCTTCTTGGAAAACCTGCCTTAATATCGAAAAAATTCGGAATCCAGGGCCCGAATTCATCATTGGTAAACCCCCGATAAACCCAGAAATGTACCCCAAACGGCGCGAAAACCGAGATTCGTGAACGCGCGCTGGGGTTTAACCGGGGTTTATCGCGGCCTATCGCACCTCGCGATGGGGCAGGGTTTGGTAGACCTCGACGGTATCGAACGGGTTTATCGCTGACGGGGTTTCGGAAACCGCTTGTCCGTTCATGAATCTGGGCCCAGAGCTTGGACTTGCGAATGGTACACCCGAAATAATTCGCATCGGTACCTCTGTTTAGGGCTTATTTCAGTGTTATTTACCTGTATCTTATCCAGCATATCTATAACTGCCATGGCATTATCTCCAACCGCAACATCATCGCAAGTCTTTACATTGAGAACAGCATCGTTCAATTCGTGAAGGAAGTCTAGCAGCATTTTATAACTCTGTAAAAAACTCCATTTACGCCTCATCTTTAATCTTTGTATTACTCTATTCATTTTACTGCTAACTTATGTATTGCACTCTTATCTCTCCGGTGCACTATTCTGTACATCTCATTCTTCTTTCGTGCGATTGTCTTAAACATCGTAACAAATAAATACAATAAAATGAAAATTACCTTACGCAAACTTTGCGCCGAAATTACTTTTTCAAGGTGAAAATGACATTGATCGACGCTGTATTCGTACATGATTTTGTTCGAGCTTCTAGTTTCAGTCGGCAAATAAATAGACGGCAATTTTCAACATAACGGACACAAGTACTCGATTTTTTTTCAGTCGTCGAAATTCGCTGAAACTTCGCCTATGGGGGTTATTGAGCACCCAGAACCCGAATCTGCTGTCCGTATTTCACGTGGGTGGTCGCGGACCACCAATATCGACTACTGAAGTGGTCCAGTCAGGATCACCGATTTCGCTGAAACTTTGTCCATTGGGGTTCTCTGGTGTCCTGAACACGATGGTGAAGCCCGTTTTCCAAACGGCGGCCGAAAACGGTAGCTCTAGGTAAGTACCGACCTTCCGACCTCACCTGGTGAGACTCACCTATCGCTACCGTTATAGGCCGTCATTTGGAAAACGGACTTCATCATCGTGTTCAGGACACCACAGAACCCCCATAGACAAAGTTTCAGCGAAATCGGTGATCCTGACTGAACCACCCAAGTAGTCGATAAACGGTGGTCCGAGACATTCGTGAAAACGGACAGCAGATTCGTGATCAGCGTCCTCAATTACCCCCCCCCCTGTGCAAAGTTTCAGCGAATTTCGACGACTGAAAAAATCGAGTACTAGTGTCCGTTGAGTTGAATAGTGCCTAAATAAACAATTAAGCAGGTAAACAAACAACTAAAGGCCCTCACCTCAGAGAAGTAGAACGGCTTCATATCGAAGACATTAAGAATACGCCGAACCGGCTCTACAAATGCGTGGTGGTGGACGTCCACGGTCCTCATTTCCGCAGCTCCCGAGGTGCGACAGTTCTGTAAATATTTCTAGATCTATTTTTTACGAGTAACTATTGAAGGAATGAAACATGAGTGAGAAAGAATAAAACAGAAAAATATACTTAAATGGTGATTATGAATACCGCAAAAATCGCCAAAACTCCAGACGCACAGTGAGAGTTCATATTCTGCAGTATTGTTGTCAATGACCAAATGATAAACTCTCGTGACCATATTCGTAAGTCTCCATTCGTTAATGTATTTGTTAGAATAAACATTGACTCTTACATGAAATTCGAATTCATGAATTGCAATTCAAACATTCATTGCTCACCGAAAACTATTCTTATGGACTTCTGATTGAGCCCATTGGAAAGAGCTCAAAATTTTGATATGCTCCCATGTTACGATCATGTATAACCGAGTCGTTGGACCATTTACACGGACGTAGGCGAACGCGTTTGGAACATATCTCGCCGACCATCGACTCGTTTCATCCGTCGGGTCACCATCGCCTTAACGAGGAGCTCGGCCGGGCCGAGATCGCGTGCGGTGAGGACCAGCGTGGAGGCGCACGCGGTGAACTCGCCAATGGTCCGCAGGTAACTTGCGCGCGCCATGATCACGAATCTGCTGTCCGTTTTTCACATGGATGGTCTCGGACCACCCCACTCGCTACATGGGTGGTCCAGTCGGGATCACCGATTTCGCTGAAACTTTGCCTATGGGGGTTTTCTGGTGTCCTGAACACGATGGTGAAGTCCGTTTTCCAAATGGCGGCCGAATACGGTAGTTATAGGTGAGCCTCACCAGGTAGGGTCGGTAGGTACTCACCTATAACTACCGTATTCGGCCGCCATTTCGAAAACGGACTTTACCATCATGTTCAGAACACCGGAGAACCCCCATAGACAAAGTTTCAGCGAAATCGGTGATTCTGACTGGACCACCCAAGTAGTCGATTCAGTGGTCCGAAACGACCAAATAACGCGCAGAGTTCACCATCGTGTTCGACTCCAAAAAACCTCCATAGGCTGGTGTCCGTTAAATCGATGATCCATGAATGAAAACGAATGAAACAGAAAGTTGTGTTTTAATCGTGATAGATTCACCGCAAAAACGGACGGCAGATTCGTGATCAGCGAGAACTAGACCAAATGAAGTTTCAGCGAATTTTGAATTTCGAAAAAAAAATCGAGGACTGGAGTCCCTTAAGTTGAATAGTGCCCATTCATTTTACTCGACATTGGAAATAAAGTAGTGGAGGTTTCATCAAGCATTCTGGGGCTAATCAAGACCATCTACATAAGAAAAGTAACACAAAAGAGCCCGCGGGCACAACGCGCGCTATCAATTTGTCACTAGTGGCTGAAAACTCGGGCTAAAAACTCCAGACGTCGATTGAGGCGTATTGAGTGCAGTGTCAAAAACGTGACCCGAGGCAATCAGCTGCGCTGATGCAACAACTGCTCTCATTAACGTTCCCTGCTTTCAAATAGACTCATCGGATGTTTAAATGGATCTCTTTGGCACCTTGGGTAAAGGTTAAGGATGCTAAAAGCTATTTGTTGGGCTGTGAAAAGTGATAGTTCTATAATGGTCGCTGTGACTTTTAACTTTACCCAGGATTCATCGCAAACAACGACATGCATTCAACTGGAACTCCTATGCATCCGTAGGGTGAAGTAATGATGGTATATTTCTACCCTCGTAATTCATCCAAGATCTACTCCATACCGTCTAGCTCTTCTTCACGGTGTTTCACCATCGGTCGTGCTTTTCGGGTACAAATCCAAGATTGAAGTCACCGAGAGGTAACGATCGAGAAATCTGAGGTTTTCGTGTCTTTAACGTCTCGCACTGATTTTCTAGTTCCACTTGTTTCACTTACCCCATCAAGGTAAGGATAGACCGTAGCTCTTGCCTGAGAATCTTTCTAACGAGGTTTTTCTTGGTGTTTCTGTTACAAATTTGAAAGTAAACTTGTTGGAATGGTAAACATCGTTTCATTTTTTGGAATTTCTTTCTATTCACTGACATTCTTGTTGTTCTTTCTCTTTATTTTTTCAAGATGGCCAGTCACGTCATGGTTTTTCAGCCTTTAAACGGATATCTTCCAAGAAATTGCTGAGGCTTTAACTTTTTTGTGTGTGCGTTAACATTTTTACTCTTTGTATTAACTTTATTTACGCCACTGTTCTTTTAATGTATCTGACGTATTGTACTCTTATCTTTTCGACGTTCTATTTGATACTCATTCTTTTTTCTTCCGACAGGCTTCGGATTGTCTGAAACAAACAATCGTAACAAATAAATAAATAAAGATTCTGATCTTGAGGACCTTACCGAGCCTTATCGCCTGATGCTCCCCTCACCTTCCTTTTGTTACCTGGAAAAGGTAAGCCGGGGTAAAAACCACACACAGATGGGCACAGGTGGAGTGTTGTTGAGCGATCCAAAGAAGCACAGCTCTTCATGTGCTCTTGCCTGAGAATCTTTCTGCCTGAGAACTGCCCACAACAGCCCTCTGCCGTTAGAAATCGATGACTGCCGGCTTGCATACGCTCGAAAGCTCATCGCCCCATGAGGCACCTACTCTGATATTCCCGTTGTTCTGCCTTTTCCTGCTTCCGCCTTCTACTCTTCTAGTTTTTGCCGCTAAGAATCCTTCAGCTGGTGTTGAAATGTCATTTTTTTATTTCTTCATTGTTGTTGTTATTGTTAGAGAGAATGTACGGTATACTCGTTCGTGTACCTATTAGTAAAGCGTTCAGAACACAAAGATCGGTCAAATAATTTTACTAGAGAGAAGCAGGGCTGTAAAATAAGTGCCAAATAAATGCGGATATTGGATTGAAGAATCGGGTCCACGAAGGGCATGCGGGAGGAAGAGGGACGTCCACACAGGGAGAGGAATCCAGTCACTGGGAGCACGGGTCCACTGAGGAACCCGAACTCAGACTAATCTGAAAATATTCAAACCGCCCTTTAACAGGGGCCTTCCCGCGGTGAAAGGTCACTTTCCCACCAGACTCCTTTGCCTACGGCGGGTTACCCGCCCCTTTCCCATACTTTCGCAACAACATTTCCCACCAGATCTAGATTAATGACTCATCGGCATTTTGAATTTTACAGTAATCTTCTACATACTGCCCTAGAGCGCCCTCCTCTCGAGTGGCACCCTCTCTTCTTGGACATGGTCCTTCGTGTCCCTACTTAACAGGACCGTCTTTGTTAATCTTGAAAACCGAAGCTCGTCGGAATCATTTTTTGGTGGAATACCTTTATTTTCTAAATGTTTCCAATCTTACCTAGTCCTTTTTGTAAGAATTTCCAATCGTTCTTCTGTGTGTGTGATCGAGGAATTTCTTAAATATCGACTAATAACGCTTCAGGTAAACAAACATATGTCCATTGCCGCTTCGAGAAGTCAAGTACTCGCCTTGTATAGAAATATTGTGAAGCTTGGTGAGCAGCTTTCACTACCGTTCTTTTCATTTTTCTGTAAAACCACTAGTTCCAGGAAAAACCTGGAAAGCTAAGGATGTTGAACGGACGTCTGTAGAAAGACAGGATATACTCACTGAAGCGAGGCAGTCATTTCGCGCCAATAGAAACGTATGTTCTGTTCGGTTTATGTTGTGTTGGTTTCTTTTTTTCTTGTTTCGTTCTTAGTTCGTGTCTCCTTATCAGTGTTTTTATGTCGTTTTCAAAAGTCTAGTCAAATGTTTGCAGGTGTCCGATCCCAAGAAGATAGCCGAACTGGTGTTTGAAGGCGAGAAACGTCTTGTTCAGGCGCAGCACTATGGCATCCCATACGCTCGACCTGAATATGTCCACCCTCAAACAGCTTATAGTGAGTTCTAATCTGTTTGATGTTAACAAATGCTTCTAATCACCGCTTATTTCTTCCAAATACTCATTCCAAGGGCGCTCATGGTGCAGTGGTAAGAGGTGTCACTGACACTCGCGCGGTCGAGCGATCCATTCCCCGCCCAGGCTAACCAAATCTTCCATCTCTCCGGGTTCGGGTAAATTGGTACCGGACTTGTCTGGAAAGGTAAAGACACTGACTTGGTATAGCGGTTGGTCCAGGAAAGTCATTGTGTAGGCCAAATGCGCATTCACCGTGCCTCTACGATTCTGAAGTGAACACGAATACAGCGGCGCGTCCTTGGGGACTGATCAACGCCGGTACCTTTACCTTCACCTTTAACTGGTCTCAAATTATTCAAGGAGTTAGACGATCAGCAACTAGGGTTGTGCTTGGTCCCTCGTTATGAAAACGGAGAATTTCCGTTTGAAATTTATCAACAGCTCTTTTAGTTTTTTGTCAAGTATCTGGTGATTCAAGTAAGATCGAAAGTATTCTGAACTGAAATTCTATTGCAGATGTCAACATCGCCAAGAAGCAATATAACAAAGTTACAAGAAAGCCACAACACTGAGAGGAGCTCTGGAATTGATGCGTCCACCTTCTCAGAGGTCGGTTTCTTTTAGTTACTGTAGGCCCGGTTACTATAGTCTTGCATGCGACATGTTTTGTTCTATGTGAGCGTAGCTTTTCTCTTCTATTCTGTTCCGTTCAGACTCGGCACCTGTAGTGGGCTCTCCTTGCCCAGAATAATAAGCCCTTCTATTCCTCTGTGGGAAGGTAAATTTGTGCAAGACCTTTACCCAAGATGGTGAAAACAGTGGATGGTTGCCATCCACTCTGTCGTTTGTCTTTTCACTGCCTCGCTGCTCCTATCGATAATACGGTGGAGTAGTGTGACAAATCGCTACAGCAACCGCACGCGGCGCACAGTGGTCCTGCCACGATGGTTGACGCACCTGAATTCCACTGCAGCACCGCTGCTGCCGAGTCTGAACGAAGCAATTGTGAATGTAGAATCAAACTCCAATTTTACGATCTTCTTCTTTTGAAAACTTCACTGACATCGTTTTAGGCGGCTGTTGCTTTTACTCGTTCCTACTTCTCGGGCTCAAAGATATCCGAAGATGCCTTTGGTAGTGTTGTGAAATTGATCGCTGCTGACGATCACTTTCATAGTATATTTATTAGTTCTGTTGTATGTAGTGAAGTACTGGAGAGGTATCCGATCCGGAAAAGTTATCGCCGAAGTATTCTGAAGCTATTAATTAGCGAGGTGAGTGATTGATTCCGGCCTTCTTTGTTCTTATGGTCATTATTTGAGAAGTTTGGGAACATTGTGGATTTTGTCAAAAATTCAATCAGTTCATTTTTTTTCAATCAATCGCTTTTAGTGTTTTGTGTTAGAATATGTTTATATTTATTCTGCATTCAGTTGGAGTCCATTAATGTCGAGGTAGAAGATGCCTTATACGCCACTTGTGCCGACTGCATGCTGGATTCATGGGATAATTGTTTCCGTGTATTTCTATCGAAAAATCTTGATGAAATACTTGTAGTAATTCGAGAATCTACTCAACAATTGTGTCACGGTACGACAGGGCTCTCACTTTGGCAGGTATGTCAAGGGCTTGTTGAGATTTATTTTGTTACCATGACTTTGCCATACGTATATCATACCTTTACGCAAGAACAACCTGTTTATTCAAGGCTTCTTGTGATCTGGCCAATTTCTTGTGTCAATTTGCCGACTTATCCGGCAAACGAATCTTGGAACTTGGTGCAGGATGTGGTCTGACAGGTACGCTGCCTAGTCTTGCGAACTCTGCATTTTAAACTTTGCTGGATATTGTAGTTGTTAATTTCAGTGACGTCATATAATCTGGATGGTTATAATTGTTTGTTTCAGGTATTGCTCTCGCAAGGTCGTTTCCTGTGTGTTCAGTCTGTCTGTCTGACTACGATCCAAAAGTTCTATCACAGTTAGAGTTCAATATCGAGGAAAATAAAGACAAGGTTAGAAAAAGTGTGGTTACAGAAACTAGCCAGGTGAAGCTAGGAGGGAAAAGATGCTGGGTATTTATAAATATCGGGGTTTTCTAGCTCTGTTCAAGCATGTAGAAAAGAACTTTTAAAAACCTATTTTTCTATTAAAGACATTCAATGAATTCAATGGTTGAGCCACTCCAAGAAATACTCGTTTTGATATATTTTTATATATTTTTTTCTCTTATTATATATTTTCATAACATTCCTTGTTCAGAAGTGCTCCGCTGTCTCTGTTCTCAACATTGACTGGAATGCGTTCGACATTAAGCAGCTATCTGAGTTGCCGGATGTGGTCGTAGCCGCAGGTGATATCCTTTTTCTTCAAAAATATATTTCCCTTCGTCTTTGAGGATTTTTTTCGATTTTTTTCCAGATGTTGTCTATGATTGCTCCGTTCTTCCATCGCTTTGTCGAACAATTCGTGCTTGCCTTTGCTCGTCAGCAAAATCTTGTGCCTACATAGCATCTACCGTACGCGATCCGATGACTTTGAGAACTTTCAGAGATAATCTAGGTCAGCGATAGAATATTATTTTTATAATTAATTGTGTATAACTGCAATTTTAGAAGCGCACGACCTGCGAATCAGCGATGAGGTCCAGTACCAGTATGGAACCTTCACGTTTTTAGATGGCTCAAAGTGCAGATCTACTTCAATTTTTCCCTATTCCTCCACTTTAGATGCTCCAACGCTCATATTTGAAGTGGTTTTCGATGCGGCGCGATGATTGCCTTGATGTTTGCCTTAGGAGTAGTGTCACTGTTAGTTAGTGTTAAGGACTATTGTTGATATTTGTAAATGTTTCTAAAAATTTTCTTCATAAATATTTTGAAGGAAGTCCGGAGATGTGTTGGCGCGTAGATATGACTATCTTGGATATCTATCGAGTTATTTTGGTGAAGTGTGTTGTTGTTATGATTTCTGCAGGTTGTTTAATGTCGTGCTCTTCCTCATCATCAACACCGATCTCGCGGAAGGAGGTTGAAGCCGCGTTCGCTATGTGTAATGAGGAGCGACCTCATCTGCTGAAGCTGTCGGATTTGAAGGTGGACAGTACCAGGGATTTCTTTCTAATTCTTTTTTTATTTTCTCTTCTATATTTTAACACAGGGTACATGTGGCGATGTGGTAATAATGGTCATTTCCGAATATACCTTCGAGTGATCGATCCTCGTTCAGACCAACAAAGGCTCCCATTCTTCCGGTTAGGCTGAGCATCGATCGCTCATACCGCGTGAATAGAAGTGGCGCCCTTGGCAAATAATCCAGAAGCGCCATATAATTGAGATTTACAGAGATATTCTATTATATCATGGTTTCAGCTTGTGATGCGGGCTCTTGGATTCGATCCACGTAATGCGCAAATTGATCAGATGACGATGCGGTTCAGAGAAATGCAAAGGGCAAAAGTCGGTGGTCATCAAGGTAATCGGTCCGGCGTTATTTACTCTTTTTTGTTTGTTCGTTCGTATATTGCGCCGCATAAAGACAGTCCAATAGTAGAGAAAAGCAAAAGTAATGTAAATGACCAAACTGCTACAGCGTCTAGAAAGTTGACCATTAGGGCTTGTGTAGACGTCGCGCGGCAAAAATCCAAAATTGAAGCGCGATCAATAATTAACGTCTTTGATCGATTTTGCTCTTTCGCATTAGTGGCGCAGTCCGGTGACGCCTCGTATAGGCAAACTTACTGATCGTTCGGGTTTTTTAGAAGGCTGCTATTCCTTAGTAAAGGACATTTTGACGAAATTCACTTTTTTTCGTTCAATTTCTTCCCTATGTGATTATATGCCTAATTTTTTTTTAACTTAGACGCGGTGCCACCGAACTGCGCCACTAATGCAAAGGAGCAAATTCGATCGAGGACGTTAATTATTGATTGCTCGTCGCTTTTGCATTTTTGCCGCGCGGAGCCTAAACGAGCCCTTAGAGGGGTAGGACTGTGCGGAATAGCTGACTATCCAGAATACGTAGAGTAATACTCCGGTGGAGATATTTCAGCAAAACAAAGTAAAATGTTCAGTAAAGGACCACATGGACGTCGACGAGTTCCTGGAGATATTGAAGGAGGATGGCAGCGAGAGAGACGAAGCTGCAGATGAAATGCGTAGCGCATTCAAGCTATTCGATAAGGAAGGCAAAGGATGGATTACGGCTGAAAATTTGAGACAGGTGCGCTTCAGTGCCATGGTATTCTGCTGTAAAATACATATAATTGATTAAGGTTGCAAAGGAACTCGGAGAGGATTTGAGTGAGGAGGACTTGGAAGAAATGATAAAAGAGGCGAGCAAAGATGCAGAGGGTCGAGTAGCCGAGGCGGACTTCTTCGCTATTATGAAAAGAACATGTCTATACTAATAACAATTGTTTATAAATGCTGCCGCGATCTTTACATTCTCTTTTTTTTTCTTGATTCACTTTTCAATTTGTAATTCTGTCCAAAAATGCTATCTTGTAAATGCGTAAGTTCTTCTAATTTTGAAAATTTTTGATTTCCAAGAAGTTTCCGAAAATTTAAATCTTTCCGTCATATTCCCTCTTTACGAGTTTCAGGTGTGTATCCTCATTTATTTCTATACATCTTGGTGAGAGAATCCTGTGCATATGTATCATAGTTAGGCTGTTGTGTCAAGCTTTACTTACGACTCATGATCTAGCATAATAAAGCAATATTTGTGATGGAGTTGTTCTTATCATGTTATCAAGTAACTATTGCAAATGATAGAAAGTGTTACGTAAACACTGGAATAGCCCAGCTTCTCTGAAGATGCGGGTCCCAGAGAGGTTCCTTCGTTTTTTGTTGTTATCCATGAAACTGCCGAAGACACAGTCTCTATCCTACGAATTCTCTTGAGAACTTCTTCCTATGATCTCGTTCCCTCTTTCATATACAATTAACGTGTTCGCCGTGACTGGAGGGGCTTGAGGACAGTGTTTGCGCGTCTGCCTACGCGTATTGCCGCAACTGCGCACAATGTTTTATATTCGACGCTTCATTTTGTGATCGCAAAGGGCACGGGAGTCACTCAGTTCGTATTCACTTATATATTGTGTGCTTATTATTTTTGAAGATTGCCTGCAAGTAATTTGCTCATTGAACTTCTCGAGTTGGAATTGTATACAAGGAAAACTCGTGTCTCTCCATTTTAGGGTGAATCCTGAATTCATTGGTGGTTTTTGGGAACAAGGTAAAATCTGCCAGCGGTTAATTGAATTAGTTCCGCACTATTTCACTTCAAGCTTCAAAAAGCGAAGTGGTTCGCATAACGGGGTAGATGGCGCGGTACAATTGTACTTTTGGGGCCCCACTTTTTTTTTTCGTTTAAAATAGGCCTATTGGGGGTAACCGGCCATGAGAAGAACAATTCTGTTACTCGTTAAGTGCGGAAATGCTTTATAAGCCCGTTATATTAAGTTTTAGGGACGAGGAAACTTACGAGATAGCACACGGCGGCGGGAGACGCGGACAGCGCACTCTCTTCCGCGCACATTTTGAAGTGCTTCTGTCGGTAAATACCGACCTTTAACTTACCCTTTTTCTCACCTTGTTTCGCCACTAAACCATTATGTTACTAACACGTTTTATCTTACGTTATCTGTTTATACACTGTTTGTTGGTCATAGGACCAAAGTTCTACGCACCCAGTTTATTCATACTAACACTTTTACTTTAGTGGCGAGCAAGAGGGATCCCACCTAGTAGAGCAAGGGTTAGCAAGAGGAAAGGAGAGCAAGGTGAGCTCAACCCCCCAAATAAGTCCTTGGGTCAAGTACTTGCAATAGTGTTTAGGCAAGTGGGCAAATGACCTCGAGAAGCAAGTCCGTCAGCAACGGCAAGACGTCAAGGCAAGCAGGCAAGTCGCAAGAGCAGGACGATCGAGCGGGAGCGAGCAAGTCGAGCGTCCGCAAGGCCTACTCAAGCGTCCTGCATGGTCGTCGTGCGGTCGGATCGCCTTCGCGTCTCTCTTTAATGTTTAGAGTTTTGTTGATAGTTTCTTCCTTCCTCGGGGTAGCTCTCACTTGGTTTGCTTTCTTTCTCCTCCGCACTTGATCTCTCTCTCCCTCGCTGCAAGTCGACTTACCTCCTGTAGTTTCATCCAATTGAAAAAGGTCATGTTCTCAAGTTTTACCTCCTTGGTATCTCATTCATCTTTGATCTTATCTTAGTTAGCAAATTTGTTGTGTTACTAACATTTTATCGTTAATCGTGTTGTTAAGTTTTCATGTTCTCATCCTCTCTGTTATCTAACTCCAGTTAATTCACTTTCTTATGAAGCGTTGTACTTTTGCAAGTTTTATGCATGGTTTAATTACCCAAGTTTGAGGTTTGGAGATAAACCATACGTGGAGTGTGTGTTCGAGACTTGTCGACGGTCACGGGCCGAAACTATTTCGATCGTGTGGTATAAATTTCCGCGTGGCAGGCAACAATTAACCCAGTGTCTCAAGTAGTGGCCGTGTGGACAGCTTCCACTGCTGAGTCCGTGTTCAGCTCATTCCGACTGGTCTGCGAGTTTCCAGTGGCACTACGTGGAGGCTCGGACACACCACCAAGGGTTATCTCGGCGCGTTTTCCTTATAATTCTTCCCCGTCCCCCACGATTCCCAGACAGTACCATGGTAGTACAGTCTGGGTGTTGGCCGAGCCTTTGTCCGAAACTCTAGTCGAAACTCTCCGACCAGTCTGAACGCGGACTTAGCATTGGAAGCACTTCGAAATGGGGGACAAGAGTGCACTGTCTGCTGCCGCGTGCTATCTCGCAGGTTTTCTCGCCTCTAAAACCTAAGATCAAGGGCTTATGAAGCATTTCCGCTCTTAACGAGTATCAGAATCGTTCTTGTCGTGGCCGATTACCCCCAATAGGCGTATTTTAAACGAAAAGAAAAGTGGGGCCCTTAAGTACAATAGTACCGATGGCACTATTCAACTTAACGGACATCAGTACTCGATTTTTTCAGTCGTCGAAATTCGCTGATACGTCGCCTATGGGGTTATTTGGGGCCCAGAACACGAATCTGCTGTCCGTTTTTTCACGCGAGTGATCTCGGACCACCCATACCGACTACTCGGAGGGTCTAGTCAGTCAGGATTACCGATTTCGCTGAAACTTTGACTAGGAGGGTTCTCTGGTGTCCTGAACACTATGGTGAAGTCCGTTTTCTAAATGGCGGCCGGATACGGTAGTTAAAGGTGAGTCTCACCAGGTAAGGTTAGTAGGTACAACTGCCGTATTCGGCTGCCATTTGGAAAACGGATTTTACCATCCTGCTCAGGATACCAGAGAACCCCCATAGGCAAAGTTTCAAGGGAATCGGTGATCTTGACTGGACCACTCAAGTAACGATTTGGGTGGTCCGGGACCACCCACGTGCAAAACGGATTCGTGATCAGCGCCCTAAATTATCGCACTGTGCAAAGTTTCAGCGAATTTCGACGACTGACAAAACAAAATCGAGTGCTGGTGTCCGTTAAGTTGAATAGTGCCGGGCAGATAAGCTAGCCAACGGACTCATTTGATGCAAAATAATGGCAAAGTGCCGGCGTCAATGTTGCCTATATTTGAAATTCTCGTAGGGTTCATATGTTCTCGTATAGAACGCTTTGTTGTACCTTGCTAGTTATCTGTGCATATTGTCAGATTCTGGTGGCTTTGCCTGCCTCCTCCTCCCAGCTATGACAGCCTCAGAGACGAATGGTGATGCAAATCGGCCAGCCGAGAAAAATGGTGAGACGGAAGATCAGCAACAAACTGGAAGCAGCGGATCGGTCTCCAGTGAGAAATCCAGCGACATTGAACCGGTAGGTAATGTGGAATTTCGTTGGATGTTTTTAAAGCCGTTCTTTTCAGCAAAATGTTGATTTTCTGCTTTTCTTCGAAGCTTTACAGCTTTTGTTTTTTTTTGAACCATATATTTTATTTCGTTTGTTTTATCAATGGAGATATTTTCAAAGCCCAAATTAAGCTTGCACTGCGTCATCTAGTTGCAGAACAATAATGTCATATGAGACATTCTTTTTGTATGGTCAAGGTCTAATTCATATTAGTATAAGGTCTTTCTCAGCTACCTTTTTACAATCTGAAGTGATTTCTGCAGCTTTTCTTCCTCAGAGGGTAGTTTGACATAGAGAGACCAGCCATTCAGCGGCCTGCCAGCCGACAAACGGCTGCTAAATGCACACTAAAAACAAAAATACATGAACTGAAATAAAGATTTGAAATAAAACAGAGAAGATTTAAAATAAAATGATAAACAAATAGCATGTAGCAAAAGACGGCGAGCTGAACTGATGAAATGCGTCTCTGGGAGTACGGTAACAGGCAATCGCGGCGGGACCCATATGAGCCACCCATGACAAACATCGCTTGGGTTTCGTTCATTATATAGTAGGATAGAATAGGATGTTCTTACTCGTGTATCGTGGAAAAAATAGAGGGATTCGATTTGTGTTATAATTTTTATTGCAATTTTCGCATGAGTTACCGTAGTCGTCGAAACTATAAGAGGCAGAAGTGCTCTTGCTTTCCAGGAACGTCGAACAGGCGTGTGCAAGTGGTTCAACGTGCTGAAAGGGTTTGGCTTCATCGTTCTGGACGGCACCAACGAAGACGTTTTTGTGCATCAGGTTCGTATTTCTGCCGTATCGTGGATTGTCGATGTGGTTGTTGTTCTTCTCTTTTGTTCATATCGCTTCTTAGTCCTTGCTTTCAGTCTGAACTGAAAATGGAGGGCTTCCGTAGCTTGGAGGAGGGAGAGCGCGTGGCGTTTTTCGTTCGCACTCGAAACAGCGGGCAACGTGCCGGCGCGCTTGAGGCTTTTCAGGTAAATCTTCCCTTCTTTTACCGGTAAGTCTGTCACTTACGTGGACTATTTCCAAATGAGTTTCAAAACCTTGGTCATGCCACAGATTTTAACTATTCAACGCCATTTGCCTCTCTTTTATCTAACTGTTCGCTCGTGATGAATTATTTACCTTGTGCTGGGTATTTTTCCTATTCTGACCTTTAGAAACAGCAACGCTTCTGAAAACAAGAATAGCACTGTGCATCAAAGGCATTATTCAAGTGCAGCACGCTTAAAGTGCGGTCAAAGTCAATCCAGGTCATTTTTTCTGTAATTTTATGTTTTTTTGGAATTCGTAGATCTCGTGTGTGTTTCTTCGTTTCATTTTCATACTGTTGTGCTTTCTAATATTTGTTTTCCACTATTTCATGACGTAGTTTTCTTTTATTAAGGGTACCTGTATTGTTTTATATTCCCGTTAGTTTTCAGTCCCACAGTGGTGCGCCATTTGACGTAAATGAATGGATCGTGCTCGAATTTGGAGGGCCTATCTCTCCGTTTGTGCTTTCTAACCTTAGGACAAATCTCAACAGTCGGACCAAAGCAATGTTTTTTCATTTTGTTGATCATTCACATTTTTGGAAAACGAGCTGGATCAGCCGGCTAATTGATTTTGATCGTAAAGCGACATGAACAATTCGCAAGTCTTTTGGAATCGTCGAATGTGTCCATGCTAAAGATTTTCATACATAAGATGATTCCATTTTTAGCTCCTACTCTTATCCTATTGTTCATGTTTTAAACATTTTTCATAATTTTTACAACAGTTTCCTTCAGGTTGGACCAGAAGACGACAGTAAACCACTGAAAGGTAGCAGCATTCGTCCCCTTGGTTCGAAGAAGGATCGCCTAATAAGGTTATCTTTAATCAAAATCTCCAAACTCTGTGTACCATGCATTGTTAGATGTGATTCTCGCGTTGCGAAGTAGAAATTTGTCCTACAACAAAGACATTCTGCGTGTCTACAGCTGTTTAGCTGTTAATATCTTTCAAATCAGCTACTATTCGTCTCAGTTGTAGAGAATGAGGGGGGGGAGGGAGAACATTTCAGTCGATAATAATATGATGGAGTGACTTCAAAGCGATGCCGTTGAACACACCTAAGCCATAAAATGTGGGTAATAACGTGCTGAACTCTCTCAATTCTAAAAAGTATCCTTTTTAAAACTAGGATCCCAAACCTGAAAACAATATTCAAGGTGGGGCAATACATAATTCAAGTGCAATCGAATAAGAATTTTTGGTTCAGCTATTTTAATATTCCGAAAAATAACAAAAAGGGCAACATAGGCTCTGGAGCATATGCGGCCAATATGCGTTTGACAATGTGGACTCAAAAGTAACGCCAACACCACTAATATAGGAGCACTATTCGATCATGAAGGAAAAGCTAAAGGTGTCGGCGTTGCTCAGCCCCCGAAGGACGCGCCACCGCATTCGTTTTCCAATTAGAATCGTAGAGGCATGGTTATGTTATGTTATGTTTATTACACAGATGGCAAACCACCCATGTGAAAAAAATATTGTAAAACGCATGGTGAATGCGTATTTGGTCTATACAATGACTTTCAGGGGTCAACCGCTATATTAAGTCAGTATCTTTGCCTTCCCAGACAAGTCTGGTACCAATTTAACTGACCCTGGAGGGATGGAAAATTTGGTCAGCCTGGGCGGGGGATCGACCGCTGGAATGTGCGGGTGTCAGCAGCACCTCTTACCACAGCACCACATGGGCCCTACTATTCGATCATACAGTCATTAACCTTATAATGGATGGCTTCGCAATCACCAAAATGCAGAAGTTTTATTTATCATGATTAGTGGGTATTTCGAACTCAGAAGCAAAGTGACCTTATTTAGCCAATGATATCTTAATTGCCCAACGCACTTCGAGACAGTTATTCCGATCGTATATGTCATATCTTTTTATATCGTCAGTGTACATCTGAATTTTTTACACCTGGGGTGGATTTCGGTAGCTGAGGGAGTTCTCTTGTATAGATAAGAAAAAGCAGAGGTGACAGAACGCATATTTTAAGAACTCCATTATTCTTCAGATGCTACAAATGTGGCCGATTTGGAAACCATATGGCTCAGCGGTGCAAAAAGATCGAGGCTAACCAAAAGGTTTGATATTTTTTTCGAGGCAGATCATCTGTTCTTTTCGAATTGAATCCTACCGCAAAATGGTACGTGATTTCTAGGATTTCATCAAATGACCCTTGTTTTTTGTAGATGAATAGATGACTAGTTCTTTTCTCGTTAACATACGAATGTCCTTTAGGTATGTTACGGTTGTGGAGCTGATGATCATCTTCTTGGCGCTTGTACCAAGGTGGCTCGCCGCAGTAAGCCAGGTGAGCTTCTAATTTGTTGGTCCAATCGTTGTTTCAGTATCGCAGTTTTCTTCCTCTTTCGGTTCTCTTTACAAATCAGACTAAACAAGGTCGTGATATTTCGAATAATTTTTCTCATTTTCTTTCTCTCAAGTGACTGAATGACGTTCACATTTGATTAGGTGCGAAGGAGGGGGAAGCAGAGTGCAGAGAGGAAATCGCCCAGGAATCATGAGGCAGATAAACAGGGAAGTGCCGTTTCAACTTTGGACGCTGCCCATTTGTATTCATCGTTGTATTTAAATCTTTAGCTGTATAGCTCACACCTGTTAGCATTCTCCACGTTGTTAGTAGAAATTGTGACCACTGCAGCTTTTTATCATAGTTTATTTCCAACTTGTGTCACTCGTTATTTAGCGATGATTGTTTTAGCTGGTTCTTAGCCATAAGCCATGCATTTTACTCAGGACATTACCTCATTTCTACTCAGGATGTTTTTGTGCTGGTTCATGTCTACCTCAACCTTCATTTCTTTGTATTCACTTGACAGTTGTTGATAGGCACTGATTTTCTTTTTTGATGATGTAATCCCAATTTGAACGTCGAGGGTTTTTTTAGTGGTTTCCTTCAACAATATATGTAGTGGGTGGTATTTGTGTAGGTAGTGATATACCCAGGGTTTTGGAAAATGATCTATAGACCAGTAGAGAAGGGTCAATGCTACCTAAAACGGCTGGGTTTGAGAACAGGATGGATGATTGGTCCAACAAAACATCTTATTTGAACGGCTTTTCACTTTTTAATTTTTCCTTGTTTTTGAAGAGGGTAATCAGATGGAGAGTCCCTTTCTCAACTACATGGAACCTTATATGGTGGAAATCAACCAATATACACCTCCTGTTCTTTGTACTACGCACGCCTTTGAGAGGTTGTACTCGAGAAAAACCCTTGATATTCAAAATGGGATGTATTTTTTCATTGTTCCAACAATTGTGTTACAGTGTGGGCCTGTTTTATCCATGGAAATAAAGGATTTGTACATTTTCAATAGTGTGAAGATTGTAATGGCTTGCCAAAGTTCGCTGCTGGTTCGCCAATTTAAAGTCAACCTCTCATGCAGAAATAAAAGTTGTGCATAGTTTTGTCACGAAACTTAGTTGTTTCATATTTCATATATCTTCTTTCTTTGTGACATACGGAATTTTTGTGAGAGAATTTTCCTTCCATTTTCCAAGTGTCGGGTAAATTGTTGTCAGATTAGTCTGTAAGGGTGAAGACACGGGCTTGGTGAAGCCGCTGCCCCCGCAAGTTATTGTAGGCGTTAAGTACGCATTCACCATGGTTCCACGATTCTGGAAAGAAGCCATATGCATGGCGTATCCTGAGTGTACTACTGATCAGTGCCGACTACCTTGCCTCTACTCGTATGTTCTAGTTAACGCCCTTCTGTGGGATTTATTCTTCGTTATTACCGAAAAGAGTCTCTTGCCGAAGGGTATGTATCAGGGGTGTGCGGATTATCCGTTATCCGGTTTCCGGGGGTTTTTTGGCTTATCCGTTATCCGCACCGTTATCCGGTTTTTTTTTCGGCCGGATAACGGATAAAAATCGATCAAGGCCTCTCACTCAATGCAATTTCGCGCTCTATTGACAAATAGAAAAATAGGGTTTCGAGGCTCAACCCCTTATCAAACTCGACTATCACTTTGTATAACTCGATAAATGTTTATTTGACCCGCAAAATTCACGCATTGAAACCCAAATTCGTAATATACAGAGTTGATGACTCCTCTGACGAGCCGTGGGGACCATCACGTCAAAAATTCCGTGAACACTGTCTCTGTAATACTTCTTTCAAGTGTCTGATATTATGAAGACACAATAGCAAAGTATTTTGCAATGAATTTGCAGACGTTCTAGGATCTTTTCAAAAAATCAGCCAAATACTTTGCTATTGTTCCTTCATAATATCAGATACCTGAAAGAAGTATTTCAGAGACAGTGTTCATGGAATTTTTGGCGTGATGGTCTCCACGGCTCGTCAGAGGAGTCATCAACTCTGTATATTACGAATTTGGATTTCAGTTCGTGAGTTTTGTGGGTCAAATAAACATTTATGGAGTTATACAAAGTGATAGTCGAGTTTGATAAGGGTTTTAGCCTCGAAATTTTCTATCCGTTATCCGGTCGATTTTGGCTATTCCGTTATCCGCACCGTTATCCGGGTCCCGAAAATTTTTTTATCCGCACACCCCTGGTATGTATGAGGGCTGTTTACATTTCTTTTGTGGAGCTGGTAGCTATGGGTTACTCTTTGATGTAAGGAATGCCTTAAAAACCACAAATACCCCTTTGATGCGTCGAGGTGGGAGGGATGTCCCGAGGTATTGCTGTCGCTTTGTGCTGTAATGTAGCAAAACAAAGATTTTATGACATAGCATAACAGCTTCGGGACGAGCGAGCTTTTCTGTTCTGGTAGGCTGGTAGGGCGTATCAAAGCCTGCATAAGAGCTCCACTTCTTACCGAATTCCAATGGTGCCACATCCGGCGATTCCGTCAAACTAAGATATCCTTGTTTTTCTTGTTTTTTCTACTCCTCATAGCTACTTCCCTCTTCGTTTGTTAAACTCTTTTATACTTAATTATATGGTTTTGTGCTTTAAGTTATCTGTTCGATTTATTGTGGTCACATGATGTTTCTGTTTGCTTTTTTTGGCGCGTCCTTGGACGTAATAATATGAAATAATAAATAAATAAATAAATAAATAAATAAATAAATAAATAAATAAATGTCTCGATAACATGTAATAAACAATGGACAATAGACGTCCGCTAAACACCACCCCACGATCTGCCCTCAATCGGCCCCTGCAGCGATATCCTCTAGTCTTCAAAGACCTTCTCTGCTCCATTTATCTCCAATCCGTATATTCCGGACAGTCATCCTCTTTGTCTCAACATTCTTTCCTCATTTTATGAAGACATCATGTTTCTTTATAGAACAGTTGTTACTGGAGTACTATGCTGGTGAGGTCATGCACTCGTCTGACCGGAGTTATCCTCGTAGCTTGCGCTGTACAGCTTCAGTACCGGACATGTCTTTTGATCACTTCTCGAAAAAGACGCTTTGGTATATTCTAAAGCGGCTTTTTCGATAACGTTGTTAAAACCCAATTATTTCTAAATTATACCTATATTTGAGCTCAGCAGCTCGAGCAGTATCGACTGGTATTCAAAGATCGGTACAAATGTAAAATATCCGACCGACCAGGCGAGATTCAAGGGGTCGGCGAAAGTTGCCATATTTTCCAGAAGGGTCATATTTTGCATTTGCATCGATCTTTGAATACCAGTCGATAGAGCTCGAGCTGCTGAGTTCAAATATACATATGTATATGTTTATAAATAATTGAGTTTAACAAAGTTATTGAAAAAAACCGCATTGGAACTCTACTAAGCGGCTTTTCCGGGAAGTGCTCAAAAGACATGTTCGGTTCTGTTGTTACCGATTCTAGTGTCGGCTAGGAGACTCTCTACCATTTATTTATGCTCTACATTTTTGACCACTTTCTTTAGTGTTACAGCATAGCATTCATGGCTCTACCTTGTGTTTTTCACTTCATTTCCACTTAAGCACCTCAGCTGAATTCTCTGCTCACATATTTCGAAACCTGCGTTTTAATTGAGCACGCTAAAGTGCAGTAAATAAGTGTATAGCGACTAATGGAAAGGCAAAAACAAAAGACAAACACAGGGTAACTCATTAACCATATGACACGGCGATTTACCCGGAAATGTTGATGAGGACCTAGGCAGTCTTCGCTCTGAATGCCCTCGTCTTGTTGACCTTCAACAACGTCTCGCTCTCTTTTGTTTGCCGTTTCCCTCGCGGTCAGCCTATTCTTTTTCCGATATCCCAACGCGGTTGGTTAGGCATTTTGTTTCGTTCTATCTCTGCTCCAACCTTTTATCTATGTTTTGTTATTAAACACACATGCAAAACACATAGGTAGTTGAAAATAAGCTGTGCTAATATCAGATAATCTATTATTCGCAAGAACCTGGACCTGCACAATAATGTTTGAATTTTCCTATTCTGACTCGAGGTGGATATTATTTATTTATTTATTTTCTCCAGTACTTAGTGGGCTAAGCGTTGAAATCCAGTGGGTTACAGCCGACTGGGATATGTTTATTTATTTATTTATTTATTCATTTAGCCAATAACTACATGGGACAAAAAGAAACGATTCACAATAGGTTATATGTAAAAACTAGCAAATTGGCGATTACATCAGTAAAAGAAGAAGCAAAGAAGCGAAAAAGCAGGTACAATGGCATGCTAACACAACTGAAGGAAACACAATTTGTCTCTTCACCAAGCTCAAAAAATCTGAAAAAATAATAGTAATAAAAATAATAATATGTTAGAACATTAAAAACACGGTTAGTAACAAATCAATGAAATCATCGAGATAATTCTTGATGGAAGCCCTTAAGTGCTTTTGAAAAGTAGAAAGAAAGGAAACATTGAGGTGGTAGGTATTTCAAGAACTCGGTGGAATTGATTGGTACCAGTTTCAGAGCCATTTAGTCACAAAATAGTTCGTTTTCAATTCGTCTACTGTTCTCCATCCCGAAATTTTACTTTTTCTACTTCTCCTCTTCTGTTATTTATTTATTTATTTATTTATTTATTCATGTGTCACGCCACATAATGACGCGCCAGTTATAAATACAAACATTAACACAACAAAAATACATAACACAAAAAGTAATCAAATCAAATGGGCAATTGGAGAGCGGTCAACCAATAACGAAAGATTAGGGGGCTTCACGCTCGAAACTGATATCAGATACAGTCTACTACGGCCTAATACGGTTTTGAGAGAAAGAAGCACCATTGCAGCGATTAATTAGGAAAACCTATCGATTTCAAGCACATGAAACAAGTCAATCTTCTCCAACTTCTTCTTGAACGCGAAGCAACTCTTGGAACTGAGAACTTCTCTCGGCAACCGGCCTAGCCACTTCACCGCACGAAATATAATAAAGCCTTGTGGTCAACTTTGGACGTTGCTTAGCTGAATTAAGCTATTCTAGTTACTCCTACTTCCATAACAATCCACTGGCATAAGACAAGGTGGTGGACATAACTACCCTTCTTACTCATGGCCACCTATTTGTGACAGTTGTCTAGTTTATCCTTGAACTCTGACAGGCGGCATACTTTGCCTATTACTTGGCTACATGGCTCGAGTATATCGAATTGATTGGACATTTTTGGAGATTGTGTTTTATTAGTCTTATCGTTAGTAATGTCCGTTTTTAACTTTTGAAGTTTAGCAGTGTTTCTAAAACGGTTCTGCATGTAGCATTCCGTCGTATTGAGTTGTGTTTTTTTACTTTTTTTTCTTTTCAAACTTGTTTTTAGGTTCTGATAATTTTAAGTTTCACATTGTTCTATTTTGTGTTTTCCTCCACTTTAACCATTTAAGCAATTGATTTGAGTTGACTGCTTATTAATTGTAGTTTGGGCGCACCTTGTGGTGTACATAATAAATAAATAAAGTTGAATAGTTGTCCGTATTTGTTTGTCAATTCTAGGACACTGAATCCAATTCCACCCCTTCGTGCGCTACATTTCGTATTTTGTAGCGTATTTCGCGCCTCCAACGTTTCTTCTACTCCCTTGCTGTCGTTTCGCACGGAATTCACCTCACAGTAATTCCTGCCTCTTAAGTTCTTATTTGTTCTTGACTTTGCCATTGCCCTTTTGTTTTGTTTCTTTCTTTTTACCTAACCAGCTCGTTCTTCATGCTTATGCTAATTGGCGCAACCAATTACCCTTTAATTGGTGAAATTGAACTTCTGTTAATTGCCCGGTCTCTTTACCCGTTTAATTAGTAAACTTCCATTTTCCTTATAATGGATTCATATCGATTTTTCTCAACACTGGGTTGATTGTAAGTACAATGCGACAAAAAGGGTGAAGGTGAAGGTAAAGATGTCGCACTCGTGTTCCATTCAAATCGTAGAGACAAAGTGAGTGCGTATTTGCCCTATTTGGAGGCCAAACGCTATACCAAGTCAGTGTCTACATTTCCAGACAAGTCTGGTACCAATTAACCGGACACCGAAGGAATAGAAGGCTTGGTTATACCTAGCGAGAATCGATCGCTCGACCATGCGGGTGTCAGTAGCTCCTCTTACCACCGCACCATCCACGCCTTAAAGCAAGAAAAAACAGCAATGAATCTGAAGATTTGTCTGAAGTCGTAGTTGGAGGCTTTTATGGCTTGAAAGTAGCCGTTTCTCTCCCTGGAATGATGAAATGAAGGGCGGTCTTTGTCATCTCCTTTCCTCTGTCCATCCAACAATTCGATAAGAAGGTGCCGCCGCCGGCTTTCTCGAAATGATGTCATAGGCCCTCAGGGTGAAGGATTGCAAAAACACTCCCCAGCGGGATGACTCATCCACAAGTCCTCAATTCCTCCTCCTTCGCCGTTGAACTCTTCTTGCATTTGCCACTCGTTTTCAGACGGCAGTTCATGGCCAGATGTTCGAGGCGACAGGTTTTTCGCGTATCGATCTATCACTTGTCCGCCACTCTTCATCTTTCTCCCTAGGAATCATTTTTCATCGGAAAAGTTATCTAAACTAATTATTCAGATTTTTTGAAAGATGAGAGATGAATAATATTGAAAATTAGTAGATTTTGAGGTTAAAAACCACCGGGTGCAGCAGGAGGATCGATTCCTGCCCGGGTTAACCATGCCCTCCATCTCTCCGGGTCTTATGAATAAGGATCAGACTTGTCTGGAAAGGTGAAAACATTGAAATGAAAAATCATGAGATCATTGCATAAGTCGAATACGCATTCACCATACCTCTACGATTCTGAATGGAACACAAATTCGTGGCGCATCCTAAGGGAGCTGATCAGGGTAATCTTTTACCTGTTACCGCTTTTGAGCCTATTTCGTCATCTTTACGTAGAGTGGAACCCATGCTAGGCACAGATTCGTGAACGAAGTGGAGGTTTCTGTCCTCCAAAGGTTAATACACCTGTTTTTACCCTCGATTTTGATTCAAGAAAGCCAGAGTTTCCATACCCTGGGAGGGGAGTCTGTCGGCTTTCGGTGCGACGGCTGAGTCATGCTCGTCGCTAGAAATCAACAGTGTCGCGTCGTTTCTATGTTAAGGTATCCGATTCCCGCTTGGACCCAGATTCATCATTGGTAAACCCCGATAAACTCCAGAAGGCGCGAAAACCGAGATTCGTGAATGCGCGATGGGGGTTAATCGGCGTTTTTCGGGTCTATCACACCTTGCGATTAGGTAGGGTTTGGGAGACCTCGACGGTAACGAGTGGGTTTATCGCCGACGGGGTTTCGGAGACCGCTCATCCGTTCATGAATCTGGACCCTGGAGTGGGGTATACCTCCCATGCGCCGTAAATATTCCCCACTGGTTGGTAAACTGCTGTAAACAGGTCATTGACGGATTCTAAGTTCGTAGCCGGCTAAACCTAAAATTCGTTCGGAATGAAGGGTAGAAATAAAACTACTACTAAAGCAATAAAACTAAGGGTAACTGCTTGGTGCTGATTGATACGATATGATGAATCAGCGCTCTGTTTTCTTGGTAATTCAAGTTATTCGTATTTTGTGTCATCCTCTTATCTATCCTCTTTCAACCTAGAAGGAAAACACGGGATTACACGGATAAATCAGTGTAATTTCCAAAAAAATCATTCGAAAAATCACTTCCAATTTTCTTGAAAGGTTTACGTTTCGTAATGCTTCTCGTTCACATTATACTCGGCGGCAGTGACTCATAAATGTAATTGCCCTGAGGCGAATGTTAATTAACGCTGTCGTGCGGAGGACACCCGGGGAGAGTAAGGGGTATTGGATTCGGGTAGACGAGGGGGTGCAACGGGACGAATGCCACGGCCAGCACTTACCCGCACCGCTGGGGCTGACCGCTGTCTAGATGCCTGAATCATAGCTGTTTACAGCTCTGAGTCACGGCGAAACCACTTTTTTCTAAAAAATAAACCGAACCTGAACCCCTTTTGGGTATCTCTTACCATAATAATGCGTTGATTCATGCTGAAGAGACGCTTTTGCGATGCCGATGTTTGATTCTCTTCGGTGTACTCTTGTTTTCAACCCGACCTTGATCGAGATTCGTTCCGACGTCCGGGTGATCGGCCTAACACAATTGGCGGCGCAAAAGTGTTCCGTCGAGCCATCTGTCGGTCTTTCTGCAGCCCAACATTGATCAAACACTTACTTTCTTGAAATTATAGTTTTATCTCCTTATTTTTCATGTTATCTGCTAGGTATACTAATAGTAGATGTTGTAGTGGTGGCGCTATTTTGATTTTTCTCTATTTCTCGATGTCTTGAGTAAGTGTACATCAGCTGTATTCGAGAAGGACGTTCGGGTCTCCATCGTTTTTTAACTGGAAGAAAAACGCATTTTCTTTTCATGTTCAAAAATTCCTCATTTTTATCAGTTATTGTCATCATTCACTTTTTTGAAAAACGCATTACCTTTTGACGTTCAAAAATTCCTCATTTGTATTAGTTACTGTCATTATCCACTTTTTCTTTGTTCTTTTTTTCGAAAAACGTATTTTCTTTTGATGTTCAAAAATTCCTCATTTGTATCGATTGATGTCATCATTCACTTTTTGGTTTTATTCGGCTCAAATACCATTACATAAGACGATTTTGAATAGGTCGATGGCTGAAGGGAATTGTAATGTTGTCAGGAAAGTTCTGTCTCATTTTGGACCTTGTTTTTGAAACGTCGGAACTCAGCTCAGGGCTAACTCCCATTGTTTTGAAGGCTTGCTCGCTCTTCCTGATCTTTTGCTTATTCCTGCTCCATTTCTTTATGCTCTTGACTCTTTTTCCTCTGAACTTTTATCTGTGAACAGGTTTCTTTTTGTTTTTTCTTTCTTCCTTAAACATTCTTCCATAAGTCCGACCTTTTTGGTTTTGTTGCGTTGTCGGTTAATTTCCACCCATGAATTTCTGTTGGACGTGTCGTAAATGAACAATAAACCGTTTTTCTTAATTCAAGCACTTTTCGAAATTGCATATCTTTCTTCAAAGAGTGCAGTCTCGCTCTTTCTGGTGAAATCCTAAAATCTTCGGAGTTCTACATCGTGTTAGTTTCTTAACCCTTTCTTCCTTCGAAAACAATATGGTTGTTCAAAAAGTGGTAGCCAGTTAGATTGAGTTTTGGCGAAGGTGGTGGACGTAGACAAGCGGGAACGGACAGAACTTTCTTGACAACCTGTTACATACCCTAGTAAAAGCGTAAGGTGGTAGAAAGGGAATACAGAGAACTGGAAGAAACCCTGAACTTTGGGCGTCATTGGTGGCCCTCTAAACTCGTGGAAAATCATTGCTAAAAGCTCTGTAGGCTGGATTTCACTGCATTACGAATGAGGGTGGGGGTGGTGGGCGGCGTTTATCATCTGCACGGGTGCTAATTTTATATCCCGATGAGTAATTGACGTCTTCACTTTTTGTCTTTAAATCGATTTTTTCAAAAGGTGGATGACTCATGGGTTCATTTTTATGCCTCGTTAAGAAAGGTCTTCTTCTGGTTAATTTTGTGTATATAGGCGCCATGAGCACGTCTTGAAGGTAGGATTTTCTTCTGAGGGAGAGTAGAGCAACCTAGTCCTCTTTTTCTTTTTTTACCGGTCTCCATAGAAAAGACTGCACGAATCTCCCTCTCCAATCCATCTTCTGACTCAACGTTGTAATGTTGGTGCGTGGACTTTTTTTGGTTTTTTTCTTGAGTTTTTGAGCTTTTTGAACTCGGCTTTTGGTTACGCCTAAAAGTAAGCCGGAATAAGCTGTATATAAGCATCTTGGCTAGCCAACTTAAGCACATCATCCGATGTTGCTTTCATTGAGTTGAAAAAGCTGGTAAACCGTCTTATACAGCGTTAAAAAACGTGTTTTGTTTCCCATCCGCTTTTGTCCCTAACCCTTCCCTCCGTTTACCACTCTCAACTCGATGGAAGGGTGGCGTTTACCCACCTAATTCGTTACATGGGGATTAGGTTTATCGACGCAATCCCATGGATGGGCTTGTTTTCCCGTTACTATTCCGCGGAGTTTCGCATTCTCTACGGTTCCACAGAGGGTTTCTGTTTACCCACTTCGTTGGAGAGGGCCATTGAAAGACAGTTTACCCAGTATGTTCACGACCTGAATCGGTAGATCGTCGCTGCTGGATGCATCTCGTATCACCTTCTGAGGCATTTCTATTTGGCTATCTTTGCTTGTCCGGAGTTTTTCATGTTGTTTAAATAATTCGTTTTTTTTCAACATAAAAGCTAAAGCGAGCTTTTCCGAGTCTTTAATGGAGACGATAATTTATATATTAATTTATTTACTTATTTATTTGTTTATTTATTTAACACGCTCTGAGGTGTATCACACCGAAGCGAAAAGGAGAAACAAAACTCAGCCTAACAATAAGGGAAGGAAAGGAACCACAAAATTCAACAGCATGACATAAAACAATAAACTAAAACTTAAATTAAAACTCTTGAGAATCGGAAAAAACGGAAAAGACAAACACAAAGGATTCAGCGAATTAGCCGAAAGAGCCAGAGTAGCAGATCTCTAAAAAGGAACCAAACGGAACGGAAATTATCTAAAAGCTTAATAAATGAATAGAAGGAAAAAGAAAAAAAGCGAGAATCAGGGAAAGACATCGTTCAGTTTCTAATGTTTTGTATTATACAGGTGTGCGTCGTCAGTTTCCAAGGTAACAAAGACACGCTCATCAATATCTCGTACAAAATATTATTTAGAGTTTTACGGAGGCTAGAGGATTGATTCAAGCGAATAGTCCCAGTTTGATTGCACTTTCAAGTAAATTCTTTTCATTTGAACAGTTTCGGCATGAAATTGTGTAATTTTTGAGCCACTTTTACTATTTTCTCCACGATTTTTAGAGGTATTGAAGAATGAATATTTCTGATGAAGATGAAACGATAGCATACTGTTCACTGTTTCATGGATGAGTGCTAGAAGTAGGAAAACAGTCTGGCTGAAAAAATACTAGGAGAGCATCAATCGGGTTGTAGCATCAGTGTCTCTGATAGATCGGATTGTGAGACGCGGGTTCGAATCTCGCGTGAACTTTTGACCTGAAAATGGCCCGACTTTTATTGAAAATTTCAGCCGAGGGGTTTTTCGTCCCAGTTCAGCAATCATAAACTGTTTCGTGAGTCATCGTCAATAAGGTTTATATGATGTGACAATCTCTGTGGCTGTTATTTCACACGGGAAGCGATTGATTTGGCGTCGCTGCTCGTTTTCGAAATTCACCACGCTGTTTTCATAGTTCCACCAGTTTTTCTTTTGGTATTCACCCAAGGGTCGACTTTTTATGAACCTCAGCTTGTCTTTATCTTCATTATCTTCATTTGGTTCTCTTTTCTATTCACATCATACCATCTGATTTTCATCATCATCACAATTTCTTACGTATATCAGGTGCGTCATATTGACGAATAAATAAATAAATAAATAAATAAATAAATAAATAAATAAATAAATAAATAAATAAATAAATAAATAAATAAATAAATAAATAAATAAATAAATAAATAAATAAATAAATAAATAAATAAATAAATAAATAAATAAATAAATAAATAAATAAATAAATAAATAAATAAATAAATAAATAAATAAATAAATAAATAAATAAATACCCATCATTGCAATAAATAAATAAATAAATAAATAAATAAATGAATATATATATATATATATATATATATATATATATATATATATATATATATATATATACAGGGTGTCCCAAAAAGATGTATACACTGTTTGAAATGCCATAACTTTGACGAAAGTGAACCAATCAAAAAGAGTCATAGCTCGGATGAAAGCTAAGGGAAAAGAAAATTTTCTGGTATGTGTGTGGTAAGGATTGCGCCATGTACTCGACCGTGGACTCGGATTTTATATCTGATTGATAGTGCATTGGTTATATGCTTGCTGCACTTTGGTCGTAAACAGGTGATATTGCTGCTACGAGTTACTCCTGAAGCAGATAACATATCCATTTGCCTCAGTTTTTGGTTTAGCGTGGAACAGCATCAATATCGATCAATAATTGTAACCACTGTTTGAGAAGCTAAAACTCTTCCAAAAGCGATGCAATCATAGGAAAAGAATTAAGAGAAATGTAAAACGCATGAACCATGAAGATTGCGCCATGCATCTGTCCGAACCGTCGGATTCTAGACTTGAATGAAAGGTCACGGATAACATGCTTGTTCTACTTTGGTCGCCAACAGGTGATATTGCTGTTACGCGTTTCTCTTGATGCAGTAAACATAAAAAACATCAAAACATAACAAGTTCACCAACGTAACAGTTGCTGTTACATGCTCATCACAAGTCTTGTGTTTTTGAACAGAGTAAGCAGTATTGTGCAAAATCATCCTAAAGTGCATGTTAAACTTGTTACGTTTTGATGTTCTTATGTCTAGTGCGTCGAGAGAAACGCGTATCAGCGATATCACCTGTTGGCGACCAAATTAGAACAAGCATGTTATCCGTGACCTTTCAATCAAGTCTAGAATCCGACGGTCCGGACAGATGCATGGCGCAATCTTCATGATTCATACATTTTACATTTCTCTTAATTCTTTTCCTATGATTGCATCGCTGTTGGAAAAGTTTTAGCTTCTCGAACAGTGGTTACAATTATTGACCGATATTGATGTTGTTCCATGGTTACCCAAAAGCTGCGGCAGATCGATATGTTAACTGCCTCAGGAGTTACTCATAGTAGAGATATCACTTACTTACGACCAAAGTAGAGCAAGAATATAACCCATGCACTATTAATCAGGTACAAAATGCGAGTCCACGGTCGAGCACATGGCGCAATCCTCACCAAACACATACCAAAAAATTTTCTTTTTCCTTAGCTTTCATTCAAGCTACGACTCTTTTCGACTGGTTCACTTTCGTCAAAGTTATGGCATTGCAAACAGTGTATACATCTTTTTGGGACACCCTGTATATATATATATATATATATATATATATATATATATATATATATATATATATATATATATATATATATATATATATATATATATATATATTACTAATTTCGTGGACTCTCACGCACCTTCTACAAAAGTGTTAGTTACTAAATAAAGAGAAGCGTTACCCAAACGACTTATGAACCACCGAAACGGAGAGATATTTCTCCACTCTCTGGTTACTGCCCCCTTCCACTTCCTAAGAAATGCTGAGTTTTTTGAAAGGAATTATTTTCACAGGTGCATTTTGACCTACACCTCATTACTGGATCGTCTTTGTCCCAGAGAATGCAGGAAAAACCAAAATAAATGTCATACATATAGTGCTCGATCTGCACTATAACCTGCATAAACAAGAGTCTCCCAGCTTACATCTTCGGATTTTTGGAGCGATAGAAACTCAGCGTGATGTTTGGCGGTGTCTTGATGAGTGGTGGCACAACTTTCAGAGAACTGCTTAAACCGACTACCGCGTAGTTCAACCTGTACATAGCCAGGCTAAAGAGAGTAGGGCTCTAGGTGAATACTGAGACTACCACCGATCAATTCTCGGAAGGTGGCACCTTCGTAGAACCTCCAGACTGAGAGCATCAGCCTCTTGTGAGAAGATGGATTTGAGTATCTGTAGCGGCCTTCATTTTGTTTTGGGTGGCCGGCTAGGAAGTCAGTGATTACTAAGAGATATCCTCTTTTCATCGCACGTTACCTCTTTCTGAACCGGTGATTCCCTTTTAGAGAAAGCTCGAAGTTCGTTTGCAGCATCCGCCCCACCCTTGTCCGCGACGGGTCAAATCGCAAGGCACCTGTTGGCCAGTTTTACAGAAAAACTAAAATAGTGCAGAACCGTTTCAGTTCAGCTTTTTGAGCACTTGACTTCGTGCGTCAACATAGTCGTTGTTGATCTCTGGTTTCTTTCGGAGAGAATAATTATGGCCTTCCGACCGAGCTCCGTAGGTCATCCGAAGTGCACTTTTGTTTTCGTTTGGAACTGCTTGCTCATAATATCTTTATATCTTTGAGTGCCATAAGTCGCTTCAGGACATCATCCTAAGATTCTGCACACACAAATTGTAACGTTTCAGTAACCTAGTGGCTAAACAGGTATTCATGAAGAAGACCTCGACAAACACTGGTTTTGGATGTTTTCATTTCAAGAAGAAAAACATTCCCTGCAAACAAAAGTAACAGGGTTTATGAATGGTTTTGAAAACTATTTGATATGCTCTATCAAACGGTCAAAAGAGCAGTTAAGTAGGTGAACATTCAAGCAAGTTGTGTTTGCTAGAAATAATGACTGCAAAACAGTCCACGGAATTAGTTTCCAACCTAATATATAAGACATGCGTCAGAGAAAGGATAAAAACATAATGTTCGTTTGGCAACTGCAATACAAAAAGTTGAATGCAATTATCCAAGAGCTTAATTTTAGCAAAACGTTTGAACGAGTCAAAAATGCGCGGGGAGAGCGGAATGTTATGCTTAAGGTTCAGATACATGGACCCTGCTCTACATGTGAAATAGTTCAATCTAAGATTGCCTCTAGGTCTTCCATATGAGATCTTCTCCGTACCGCGTTTTATTATTTTTTCTCAGCTTGTTTATTCTATCTTTTTTCCGGGCAGCATCGCACGTTTTCTGAATACTTTTCTTCCTCAGCTCACCCATATGTAAGGATAACATTTGAGATAAATAATTTACTATTTTAATTTAAGATAATAATATTTCAAATAATAATATTTTGATTTAAGACAGTAAATGAATATGAGACAGATGCAGTTCTGTGCCGCTTTTGTGTCTTCTTGTACTTCCGTTTTTGTGCAATTTTCTTCTCTGAAAATCTATTTGTTTGATTTGTAGTAATCGCATCGCGGCAATGTCGGCACGATTCACTATTTTTCAAAGTGAAGTTTGAAATTTCAGAAGTTTCTCGGTGCTGAAACGATCTCCTATCAGATAACTACCACTTGATACGTTCACCGAAGTCACCTTGTTGATGGACAGGGTGCGTTTTTCTGTCCTACACTCCGTCGCTCGTTTATTGTTATAGATTTTACAGCAATAAACATTTGCTTATCGCTTTTTTGCTTATTTTATTCACAACTTTATCACCTTTTTTAACTGTGTTTATAGGTATTTGTGAGTTGGGGGGTAGCCCGCGTGGTACAGTGGTAAGAGGCGCTGCTGACACCCGCACGGTCGAGCGATCGATCCCGGCGCGGACTAACCAAGCCTTCCATCCCTCCGGGGTCGGGTAAATTGGTACCAGACTTGTCTGGGAAGGTAAAGACACTGACCTGACATAGCGGCTGGCCCCCGCAGGTCATTTTATAGGCCAAATACGCATTCACCATGCCTCTACGACTTGAATGGAACACGAATGCGGCGGCGCGTCCTCAGGGAACTGATCAACGCCGGCACCTTTACCTTTTACCTTTTATTTATGAATTGGGATAATGCTGAAAGTTGCCATTCCTTCAGTGTAAAGGCTTCAACGAGCATCTGCTTTGGGAACTCCCTCAGAAATACCTCACAAAGAGACTAGAACGTTTTGGTGACGCCATGTTCTTTGCAAAATTGCGGCGCAGACGAGATCTGAACCCGCATCCTTGGCTTATATGAGGTATTGACCGCTACACCACCATCACCTGGACATCCCTTGCATCTTTCCTTAGGGAGACAGCTTTCGCTCTCAGCAGCGGTCATCTATAGCAATAGTTAAGCTGGTAGTATTTCTAGTATTTTTTATCCCCCGGGCTAACCGAGACTCGTATCCCTCCGGGGTCGGGTTATTTGATACCAAAGTGGTCTGGAAAGGTAGAGACGCAGACTTGGTATAGCTGCTGACCCTCGCATGTCGTTGTATAGACCAAACACGCCCTTGCTATCCATCTACGATTCTGGATGGAACAAGAAATCTGCGGCGCGTCTCTAGGGTCTGGTAAATGTCGACCACGTAGCCTTTACCAGTTACCCATTCAAGATCTTCTGGTGTACCCCGAGCGTAGCTATTGAAGACATTCGTATCCGATGGTGTCGTTGTTCTTTCGATGTGAACAAGAGTGTGCGATGAATTATGCAGTCGACGTCAAATTGTCAGTAGGGCAGTGTAGCATGAAATCGGCCTGAGAGGTTCAGCTTCATAGTCAATGCTGTGCTTTGAGGGACCTGCCATTATAACCTCGGAGCATGCAGCTAGGTTTGTTGGGGGGCTCAATCGATTTGAAGATCGACCCGCTTACTGATTGATATTTACTCGTTTCTGGGGTAACGTTTTCTAGTGTTGTAGAATATTCTTGGTTCTAGTTTCTATAATGGAACCAAGGATATTCTACAACACTTTTATGCGAAAAAAAAATGGAAATTGAAAAAAATGGAAAATTTCTACAATGGAAATGTCGTAGCGCTTCAATATTCCAAATTTTCAGTACGAATTGTCCTATGGATACCCCGCCAACGTCCCATACAATCCACCGCCAAGGTACGAAGAAGCGGAGGAAGAAGTAGCGCAAAAGGTAATCGACTGCCGGTTTGATTTTCATACATTTTTATAACCTTTTTATTTATTTATTGTGGGTGGCGAATGGCACGAAATGAGGTTATACATAACAAAAACAAACTAATACAACCAACAAACAAGTTCGACTAAACAACAAATTTGGATACATGCCTTACTGAATGTTTCGAATTTCATCATCCAACAAAGGGATGCGCAGATCAGATTTATCTCGATCAGTGGGCCTGACGCTGGTACCTACAGCCTCTTCAGCTATTTCTAAACTAGACAAGGGTTTCTGCCTGAGACGAGATTGAACCCTGATCATCGAGATCATGAGTCCAAGCTCTTAACCACTCAGCCATCCCGCCCCTCATTTCCATCTATAAATTGGCCTAAAACTGTGCTGACAATCAAAAGTGGTTTCAGGTCGAGCTGAGGCAGGAGGAGTTCGGCGGCTTGGTTGGGAGCATCGCTGGATTCAGAGGGAAGGTACTGTTTCTATCCTACACCATTAATTCTTCGTATGTTTTCCTCGGTATGGAATTTGTTGAAAAGTTGAGATTTGAAACAAATTGAAGCTGACCTTATTTTTATAGTTTGGAATTTAAGTTGATGTTCCTTCTCGTTTGAAGGGAGATCATCGAAAATCGAACATCAGGGACTTTTAGAGCCTTTCCTGGTCTTACATCCAATGCTTTTTCATTGGGCCCATATTTTAGGATAGAAGAAAAATTAAAATTAAAATGAGGTATATCAATGGTACTAAAATCATCGCAAAAGTCGCGGCTCAGCGTCGATTCGAACCCGCGAATTTTTTCAATATATTCTATAACCGTATATTTAGGTTTAGCCCGCAGAAAGCGGTAATAAATTTGGAATTTTACGAGAAATAAATTGATTTTTAGTCTGCTTTTTCTCTGACGAGCTAAATTGAGCCTACTAATCCTCCAATATTACCTATACCTTACCATTTTCAGGTGGAAAAAGTAGCTGGCGATGTATTTGGCATCGGCGGCCATGACGGATCCTCTCCCAGCTCAGGTAGAGGATTGCCCTCAAGTAAGTTTCCTTTCAGCTTTTTCATTATTTCTGAAACGTTTGGGCGAATTTTTAGAAATAAATTCATGATCAGAAAATAGTTCGTTCTCTTACAGACCGTGAAGTGGTGCTGGACATCCTGAACGACATCTTTAAAGGCAAAGGTTCGATGATTTTCGAACTGTTCATTACAATTCAAAAATTGCGGCCAAAATTCTTTCAGACGTTGGCGACAACTATGCTGACGATAGAGATGGGCACTCTGGTGGTAAAAAGGGAAAACTGAAGAAAATCAAAGGTATCGGCTCATCATGTGGTATCGTCTTTAAACAGAAACGAAAGAGCCTTTTTCGTCCAACAGTCAAAATTAATTCCAATCAAAAAACAAAATTCAAGTCAACGAAGTGTTGCCTACCATTGCCCACCAGGATGGTAACCGTAAAGAATCTCATTGTGGCGTAATTGCTCAACAATTTTGAAACTAACATTTAGCCTAATCTCGTACAGGTGTTTTGAATTTTGGTACTCTTCACCAAATTTCAAAACTTCCTTCTAGAATCGAATTAAGGAAGTGTGAAAATGGATGCATCACTGGGATTCTACGGTAATATAGGAAGAAGCTTTCACCAAGCTGTTCCTATATTACCATGAAATCCTTGAACACTGGATGCAAGTTGTCAGAGATCGAGCGGTCTGGAAGAGTTGTGGTCTCCGCTGATCTCCAGCTGAAAAAAGTGCCATCCAAGTATGGTAGTGATGTTGTAGAAGTCAATTTTTCTAAGACCTTCGACAAGGTTCGAACAGATAAGACGCTAGTGAAACTGAAGATGGCTGGTACTCCACCGCTGGTTTAGATTAGAATTTTCTCACCGGTAGGACGTTCAAGGTGACCTGGGGCCAGATTCATCATTGGTAAACCCCCGATAAACCCCGAGATATACCCCGATCGGCGCGCAAACCGAAATTCGTGAACGGATTCGTGAACGCGCGCCGGGGTTTGTCGGGGTTTATCGTCTGATATCATGAATCTAGGCCCTGTTGTTGATTGTGATTACAAGGAATACTGTTTTCTGACCTCACGATGAGGCAGGATTTGGGAGACCTCGACGGTTTCGAGCTTGGTTTATCGCCGTCATTGTTTCGGAGACCGTTCGTCTGGTCATGAATCCGGGTCCTGTTGTTGATTGTGATTACAGGGAATGCTGTTTTCTGACACAGTTTTCACTTGTTTTCAAACTGAGATCATTTTTTGAGGACAAACGCGGCTCCAGAAATAGTTTAAAACCTTTTCAGTTGAGCCATTTAAGCACTTGACCTGATCCAGATTCACTGCGAAGCGTATTTAATGTATTTGGGCTCGGATAATTAGTATAACAGCAATCTGCAGGAAGCGGTGATAAAACTAGGTGGCGGTCGAGATGAAAAGCAACTAGATGGTAAAACCAGATCAGAAATAAAACCAAACAGAAGGTAGAAAACGTGAAACGAAAGAAACACAAAACGGTGGAAAATCATCGAACAACGACATCGACAGCATCATTGAAGGCATCGGAAGTCTCATCGTCGGTAGCGGTGGTCGAGGAAAATATGCCGGAGGAGGTGAGATCAATAAATTAGGGAATTTATTTAACTTTTTGTTCATTCGATACGCACTTGGCCGTGTTAACACTGAAAGTGGTTAGTGGGATACACAATCATGGAAACACCAAAAAATAGAAACTCTGATGGTCAGTTAAACGATTAAAACGAGAACATACCCTAAATCTCGTAAGCAGCATCTTTTGAAGAATCTGCAATCGAAGCCGACAAGGCAGATCATTCAAAGGTGAAAGTATCCTGAATTGATTGTTTTTATTATTTATAATTTAGCTCAAAATATCCATGTAATTCGATTTTTACGAAAGGAGCATTAGAAGATGTTGTTCAGGAAGCAATGTGAGGAAAGAGCGTCTCAAAGGTGGCATGGTGAAGCTTATCGAGCATCTCGTGGCGAAGGCGGCTCATCGCTACCTCGGCGTCGATCCGAACACCGGCCGGATCATAGGTTGGGTTTGGTATATGTTAATCAAATGACACGCACAAGGTTTGATGTAGCCTTGCTCACTGTCTGAGACTTGTTAAATTTCCAGTTAAAGTTTCTGGTTTCTTAGGGTTTAGTTGATCGAGGTGAAAATTTTTTCATGCCAATTTTTATTGTATTATATTTGAGCCTGCTTAAAGGTTGCAGAATTTCGATCAAAATGCTTCGATCGATACTTCAAATATTTTTTTATTCCTTTATTAATTATTATTATTTTTGTTATTTATTTTTCGATCAATACCTCAAACATTTTTATCGTATTATATCTTGACCTGCTCAGAGACTGCAGAGTTTCGATCAAAAATTTTCTCGATCAACATCTTAATTAGTGGTAAAGGGTAGAGGTAACGCGCTAATCACTCTACTCTGATACGCCATGCATTCGTCTCCCAATCGAAATTGTAGAAGCACAGTGAACGTATATTTGGCCTATACGATCACTTACGGTGCCAGCCGCTATGCCAAATCAGTATCTTTACCTTCCCAGACAAGTCTGGTACTAGTTTACCCGACCCCGGAGGGATGGAGGGCTTGTTTAGACCGGGCGAGGATCGATCGCTCGACACTACGGCTTTTATTAGCGCCTCCTACCACTGCACCATGGTGGTATTTTCAGTAAGTATGTCATGGATTGGCTGCTTATCAGAAATAGAACAATTTATTTTGACTTTCGAAAATTGGTGGTGGTACACCTGGCGAAACGGTCTGACGTCTCCACCTTTCTGCAATGTTATCCGTTATATACCCAGGTTGGGTTTGAAAAATCATGACGTCGTTGAGTTGAGCCACCTAATCCTTTACCCATTCTTTAATTTTTTTGTAATTCTATAAAAATCATCCGGATTTCAGGCGCCGTCGCCGGAAACGTCATGATGGGCCTCGGAGGCAAGGATAACAAGCTGGGTTCGATCGGTAAAGTCGTACTAGACAACATTGTTTCTGGAAAATTCAGGCGAGACGTGAGTCTTTTATCATTTTTTATCATATCATACATCCGCAAAAAATACAGGAATTTCATTGATTATTTTTGCAATTATTTTGGCTTTTCCTGGTCAGGTAAAACCATTCGTTCGTCCTGAACCGCGCTCAGACCGCGCTGGAGTGCCGAGCCCGATTCAACCAGTTCCATCGCATGAGCCTCAGGCGTTTTACGCAGAGCGCCAGAGGTGTCTCAAGGTACGATAGACTTTTAATTACTGTATTTAAATTCTGTATATTTTTCCCACCAATCAATAAAGTGTGGTTTCAGGAGCGACGCCTCTACGAAGATCCACACTTTCCGGCCAATGACTACTCGTTGTACTTCAGTAGAAGACCGCCGACGAGGGTCACTTGGCTGAGGCCAGGAGTACGTTGTTTATCTATAAATTTTAATATTCTTGCGTTAAACTTCAAAATGTAAATAAGTCAGAAGAACGTGGAGAAAATGAGAAAATGAGGCATAGTTTTGTTCAGGAAATAGCTCGCGATCCACAGCTGTTTACAGAGGGTCACACTCGGTTTGACGTCGTTCAAGTAAGCGGTTTTTTACTTGTTTTTTTTTGAATTTTTATTATTTTTGACGTCACGAGCTACAGATTCTCCATTTATCGATTTTTTCTATTATATATGAAGTTCGACTTGTTTGTTATCTAGCATACATGCCCCAGGTCCAGATTTGACTAGAATACTGGAAAGACTTTTTGATACGATCATGATTCGAGTAGAGAAATTGGCTCAAAAAGTAGCAAGAAGAATATTCACCCATTTTAATCATCGATCTCTATTTCAATATCATTTAATTTTTAACGACATTTAAATCACTAACTCTTAGAATTTTTTCACCTCTGCAACTTTATTTATTTATTTATTTTTTTTTGATTGCTAGCAAGTCTTTATATGGCATTGAAATATATCCGTTCCGTATATAATAAAAAAGAAAAGGCTTGCAAAAAAACGACTTCGAAAAACAGACATTGCATGAACTAATGACATACTCGAAGAACACGAACATTGCAAAAAAAACTAATGACATAATAAAGCCGACCGAACATTACAAAAAAGAACGCGCTTTTCGAAACAACAGACAGCAAGCTCTGATGACATAGTAAAGAACACCGAACAATGGTGGTGTCTGCAACATGAGGTTCACGAGATCGCGTCGCGCTCAGTGAAATGGAGTTACCAACTGTGACAAACCGCTGAGAGCAGTGATAAAACAGTACCAATGCTCTTCTGCTCAGTCATCACTGCTTCATTGTCCTACAGTGGATATCTAACTACATTAACGAGAAAGCAGTGATAAAACAGCATCCCTGCTCTTCTGCACAACCAACACTGTTTCATTGATAACGAGCTATAGGAACATGCCTCAAGTAACAATAACGCAGGTGTTTCATCCTGAGTACAAATTCGGTGATTATTCAGCACTGTTAAACCATGGGGTTTATGAGATCGAGTCGCTATCACTGGAATGGAGTTGCCAAGTGTAATAAGGCACTGAAGGTAGGAATAGCACAGCAACGATGCTCCTCTGCTCAGCTCTTCTGCTGGATAACCAACTATAGTAAGAGCGCTGAAAGCAGTGATAAAACAACAACAGTGCTCTTCTGTTCAGCCAACACTGTTTCATCGCTGCTCAACCAACACTGCTTCATTGTCCACTCGTGGACAACCAACTATAGGATTTCTCGATATATACGGAACGGATGGGAACATGCCTCTAATAACAGTAACGCCGGTGTTCCATTCTGAGTACAATTCGGTGAATCTTCGGCGCTGTTCGCGGTTGTATGGCTGCGCTGGCCACACTCTTTTCTCCGATAATGCTAATCAACGGGTCCGTGGTAAACGAGTCTTGGGTACTTTTATATACCACCACCGCTCATCACCACCACCCTTCTTCTCACTACATATATACGGCCCTTGAAACGGTGATTTACCGAAGCCGCTCTTTGACTGGATTTTTCGAAAAATCGTAGGTTTACCGCTAGGTTCAGTCAAATTCACAAGCATTTAGTGACGCTTCTACAGAGTAGTACTCACGGGGCCCAGTCAAAGAGCGGCGAAGCCGCTCTTTGACTGGATTTTTCGAAAAATCGGAGGCTTACGCTGGATTTTTCGAAAAATCGTAGGTTTACCGCTAGGTTCAGTCAAATTCACAAGCATTTAGTGACGCTTCTACAGAGTAGTACTCACGGGGCCCAGTCACTGGATTTTTCGAAAAATCGGAGGTTTACGCTGGATTTTTCGAAAAATCGTAGGTTTACCGCTAGGTTCAGTCAAATTCACAAGCATTTAGTGACGCTTCTACAGAGTAGTACTCACGGGGCCCAGTCAAAGAGCGGCGAAGCCGCTCTTTGACTGGATTTTTCGAAAAATCGGAGGTTTACGCTGGATTTTTCGAAAAATCGTAGGTTTACCGCTAGGTTCAGTCAAATTCACAAGCATTTAGTGATGCTTCTACAGAGTAGTACTCACGGGGCCCAGTCAAAGAGCGGCGAAGCCGCTCTTTGACTGGATTTTTCGAAAAATCGGAGGTTTACCGCTAGGTTCAGTCAAATTCACAAGCATTTAGTGACGCTTCTACAGAGTAGTACTCACGGGGACCAGTCACTGGATTTTTCGAAAAATCGGAGGTTTACCGCTAGGTTCAGTCAAATTCACAAGCATTTAGTGACGCTTCTACAGAGTAGTACTCACGGGGCCCAGTCAAAGAGCGCCGAAGCCGCTCTTTGACTGGATTTTTCGAAAAATCGGAGGTTTACGCTGGATTTTTCGGAAATTCGTAGGTTTACCGCTAGGTTCAGTCAAATTCACAAGCATTTAGTGACGCTTCTACAGAGTAGTACTCACGGGGCCCAGTCAAAGAGCGGCGAAGCCGCTCTTTGACTGGATTTTTCGAAAAATCGGAGGTTTACGCTGGATTTTTCGAAAAATCGTAGGTTTACCGCTAGGTTCAGTCAAATTCACAAGCATTTAGTGACGCTTCTACAGAGTAGTACTCACGGGGCCCAGTCAAAGAGCGGCGAAGCCGCTCTTTGACTGGATTTTTCGAAAAATCGGAGGTTTACGCTGGATTTTTCGAAAAATCGTAGGTTTACCGCTAGGTTCAGTCAAATTCACAAGCATTTAGTGACGCTTCTACAGAGTAGTACTCACGGGGCCCAGTCAAAGAGCGGCGAAGCCGCTCTTTGACTGGATTTTTCGAAAAATCGGAGGTTTACGCTGGATTTTTCGGAAATTCGTAGGTTTACCGCTAGGTTCAGTCAAATTCACAAGCATTTAGTGACGCTTCTACAGAGTAGTACTCACGGGGCCCAGTCACTGGATTTTTCGAAAAATCGGAAAAAAAAATCGGAGGTTTAAATTCACAAGCATTTAGATTTTTCGAAAAATCGTAGGTTTACCGCTATTTTTCGGTTCAGTAAAAATTCACAAGCATTTAGTGACGCTTCTACAGAGTAGTACTCACGGGGCCCAGTCAAAGAGCGGCGAAGCCGCTCTTTGACTGGATTTTTCGAAAAATCGGAGGTTTACGCTGGATTTTTCGAAAAATCGTAGGTTTACCGCTAGGTTCAGTCAAATTCACAAGCATTTAGTGACGCTTCTACAGAGTAGTACTCACGGGGCCCAGTCAAAGAGCGGCGAAGCCGCTCTTTGACTGGATTTTTCGAAAAATCGGAGGTTTACGCTGGATTTTTCGAAAAATCGTAGGTTTACCGCTAGGTTCAGTCAAATTCACAAGCATTTAGTGATGCTTCTACAGAGTAGTACTCACGGGGCCCAGTCAAAGAGCGGCGAAGCCGCTCTTTGACTGGATTTTTCGAAAAATCGGAGGTTTACGCTGGATTTTTCGAAATTCGTAGGTTTACCGCTAGGTTCAGTCAAATTCACAAGCATTTAGTGACGCTTCTACAGAGTAGTACTCACGGGGCCCAGTCAAAGAGCGGCGAAGCCGCTGACTGGATTTTTCGAAAAATCGGAGGTTTACGCTGGATTTTTCGAAAAATCGTAGGTTTACCGCTAGGTTCAGTCAAATTCACAAGCATTTAGTGACGCTTCTACAGAGTAGTACTCACGGGGCCCAGTCAAAGAGCGGCGAAGAACGAGGATTGCATTCAAAAGGAATAAATAAATAAACAAATAAATAGGTAAATAAATAAAAAAATGAGCAAATAAATAAATAGGTGAATAAACAAATCAACAGATAAATAAATAGGTGAATGAATAAATAAGTAGGTAAATAAATGAACGAATAAATAAATAAATAAATAAATAAACAAAGGAGAACAATATAAAACACCAGAAGTCTCCAGAGAGCCATCTAGTTGATTCTCATTCAGGGAGAACTCGGCGACTGTTGGCTGCTCGCGGCCGTGGCCAATCTCACCCTAAAAGACGAACTTTTCTATCGTGTGGTGCCGCCCGATCAGTCGTTCACGGAGAACTATGCAGGTTCGGAGAAACAAATTTTTTATTTATTGATCGAAAGGGTGTACCTGGAGCAGTGGTAAGGAGCGCTACTGACCCCGCACTGTCATGCGATCGATCCCCGTCCAGGCTAACCAAACCTTCCATCCCTCCGGATCCGGGTAAATCGGAATCAGAGTTGTTTATGCAGGTAAAGACACTGACTTGCTATAGTAGCTTGTCTCCGCAAATCATAATTGAGCCCAAATGCGCGTTCACCATGACTCCACGATTCTGAATCAAACACGAATGCGTGGCGCATCCTTAGGGGACTGATCAATGCCGGCACCTTTACCTTTGCCATCTACCCCAATCTTCCATCAATTGAAGTTTAGGTATTTTCCACTTCCAATTCTGGCAGTATGGTAAATGGGTGGATGTGGTCATCGACGATCGACTGCCGACCAGCAACGGTCGTCTGCTGTACATGCACTCGCCGAGCACCAACGAGTTCTGGAGCGCTTTGCTGGAGAAGGCTTATGCGAAGTTTGTTCATGAATTTCTCTTTTTCCTCTCTTTTCATGAATCTATCCCATTTAGCTGAAATTATTCGGGATTCCGTTCATGGGTTTAACTACTCACTACACAAAAAACAAACAAATACGAAAAATAGAAAAGCTCGTTTGGTCCCTTAACATGTACGAGCTAGCAAAAAAATATAAAGCCTCTCTTAGGACTCATCAGCATGTTAGGAGAGGCTCTACAAAGCAATAAAAGAAAAAGGATAACAAATTAAACTAGCCTGCACTTCTTGTTCCTGAAGAAAGTGGAATCCTTGTGAAAAACGATGAATAGGGTTGGAGCATTTCTGAAAGGAAAAGAACTTGACATGCCTTCATGAATTTCTCGTTTTCCTATTTTCTTTTCATGAATTTATCCTTTATCCTTCTTTTCATGAATTTATTTGGCTAAAACTGTCTGTCTAAATTCATGGGTTTACGTACTCAAGTTTGAGTCTCAAATTCCTCTTCCTTAGCTCTATGTAGTTCTTTTGACTCTTCTCTCTCTTTTTCAACTGTTCTCTCTTTTTTCTCTCTTTTCTTCTTTCTGTCTTCACTGTATTCCTGACTTCTTCAGACTACATGGGTCGTATGAAGCGCTCAGAGGCGGAACGACATCAGAAGCGCTCGAGGATATGACCGGCGGTCTGACCGAGTTCTTCGATTTGCGTCAACCGCCGGCGAATCTGATGCCGATGATGATGAGAGGGTATCCGATACCTATTCTGGTAAAGTCCCGGATTATTTTGAGATTTTTGCAGATTCGAAATGGGGTCGTTGTTCGCCTGTTCGATGGAACCTGATCCACGAATCTTCGAGGCTCGGATGCCCAACGGGCTCGTGAAGGTAGATTGAAATCTGATAGCTCACATCATTGCTTTGCTACTACTTGCTTCTTCAATTCTATATCTTTCTCTGATATATCGAGAGCTTTTTTTTGAAGAAAGTTTCCTAAAAAGTCTTTTCCCAGGGCCATGCCTACTCAATCACAGGAATACGTCTGGTGAATGGGCCACGTGGTGAGGAGTGCCTGCTGAGGATTCGAAATCCATGGGGAAACCAACAGGTGAGTTTGATCTAGGGGTCCATTTATATATTATTATATTACCAGCCATTCAGCGGCCTGCATGCCGCCAAATGAACTAATGAATAGTAGGAAACATATATAAAGTATTTACAATAACAGATAAAATGAGGAACAAAAAGCTTGCAGCAAAAGGCGGCAAGGAACTGATGAAACACGTCGCTGGGAGTACGATAACGGGCAATCGCGGCGGGACCCTAGAGTTGACGAACAGACGTCATGGTTTCAACTATCTATTAGGTTGAATCATATGTAAGTAATCGGACATTTGGTTGCGTTCGGATTCAAAGTGAAATTTCTGATCAATGAGGACACCTATCGAAATGAGTAAGGTACCATTCGATAGAGGGAGAAAAGTACTACAAAATAATTTGCCACATACGCTTTAGCAACGTTGATCACTAATACAGTAGCTCCGGATCTCATTCCACTCAAATCGCGTATTTGCAACGTCATACTTTTTCTCTCCCTGTCCGGTCACTATTTGAACCAATTTTAAAAACGCCTAATTAACGTTTATAAGAAAAGTGCTCCTGCTTGAAACTCCGTCAACTCTTTGTTCTCGAACTTCTGTATTGGCGAGTACGCCATCGAGAACAAAGACAAGTCGGAACACCCGACCTGTTTCGATCTAGGCCTACTGAGCAACGAGACGCAAGCCAATCCTCACGTGAATTATCAGACACCTTTAGTGTTCTTTAGTCATCTGATGATCATGGACTAAAGCCGATAGGTAGGGTTAGGAAACTTGGTTGACGGATACCTCAAGAACTGACCCAGGGAGCGCGGGTCGCCGAGCAGACGTGGCAGAATTCTTCTCATTCTCAAGCACAGAAATGATTGACTGAACAATATAGTCATTGGCGATGAGAAGCGAGGGCTCTACTCTAACCATCCCAGCCGAGTCCAATTGGTCGACAATGGTAGAAAGGCAGAAGACGTTCCAAAGCCTGACAAGAACCCATTTTGGTGGTGATGTGCAATTCCGGAGCCTTTGTAACAAAGAGCGACGCCATCGAAAGGGATTTGTTCGCTTATTTTGTACCGCTTTTCTCCCTCTATCAAATGATACCTTAATCGTTTTGAAAGGTGCCGTCATTGTCGGAAAACGTGGTCTTGAATTCGAGCACATGTCCGATTACTTATGACTCAACCTAATATTAGCAGGATTGTATATTATATTTCTATTTCTATTTTATTTGTTTATCATTTATTTATTATTCATTTAATTAATTAATTTATATGTATATGTATATTTATTTTATATTGTATATTAATTTTTGAAATGTTTATCATTGTTCACATTACCATGACATCTGTACTTTTCGGGGGCCCTGTTCTTTCGCGCAGTAGTGAAGGTGTCAGAGCTGGGCGTGTCTGGATCTCTCCGTGTGTATCGTTCTCACTTCGGTTCAGCTATACCTTCCGTATTCACCCGTACATCGCCGGTTCCATTGGTAGATCCTCGGGTAATTAAACCTGGAAACTGGGTGATCTAGAGTTGAACTGTTTGTCATATCCATATTAGCCAGTCATTCAGTGGCCTGAAGGCCACCAAATTAATAATGAATAGGAGGAAGCATATATAAAACATTTGTAGTAACAAAAAGCATGCAGCAAAAGACGACGAGGAACTGATGAAATACGTCACTGGGAGTACGGTAACGGGCAATTGCGGCGGGACCCCCGAGTTGAAAAACAAGCATTGTGGTTTCGCTTATTTATTAGTGGGATATCTACATTCATGTAAATTATATGCTTGAAATAATTTAAGAAACATCAGTAATTAGAAATCGTGATCATTGTAGGAATGGAACGGAGCGTGGTCGGATGGCTCGTATGAGTGGAGGAGCATACCGAGCCATGTGAAGCAAGAACTTGGGCTTCGATTCGATCACGACGGCGAGTTTTGGTAGGTTTCTAGCTCTATTTTGGCTCTGTTTCTTTTTTTTTCAAAGCAAAAACGCCTATATCGCTGGGGTTGACACTTTATGAAAAAAACCCCTCTGGAAAGTGCTATTTTCTGTTGTTTTCAGTTATTCCTTCTCGTTTTCCGTAAGCTTATACATTTGCAGTTACACTTCTAACCCAACTTGAGCCTTTTAGGATGAGCTTCGACGATTTTATGAGAAATTTCGAGAAGATGGAAATATGTAATCTTGGGCCGGATGTTATGAACGAAATCTATGAGGTGAGTCCTTTTTTTCGGGAGAAATGCGACATTCCCCACTATCCGTTTATGGGGTGAGACTGGCCGTTCGTAAGTTCACCCTTTCGACGGAGCTACTTTAGATGACTGGAGTTCGTGAAACTGGAACCGTTTGGGCAACAAATACGTTTGACGGCGCTTGGGTTCGCAATCGGACCGCTGGTGGCTGCAGGAACTTTATCAGTGAGCGGAAATACTTTCCTTCAAAAAAAAAAAACAAACAAAAAATTAAAATCAGTTCACTTAAATTCTCTTTATATTTTTTTCTACTTCTTGTCTGTTTTTCTTCTCTCTTTTTTCTTTTGCGTCTATCTTCTTCTTTCTCTTTCTTTTCGCTCTCTCTCTAATAGTGTGATAAAAGTGTGATAAACGTCTATAATGTTCATCGATTTCATTCAGAAAAATTATACATACATGTAACACGTAGTGATATTATTAACACGTAGTGGTAGTGATATTATATCATGATATTATTTTGCTCTATGAGATTCTTTACTAGAGTGGGAATCACCAAAAGTGATGAATGTCATCCCACAAACAGTGTACAACAACCCCCACTGTGGTAATTTCATCTCAATTAGGAGAGTAATTTCACTTAATTCTTTGAGTTTACAAAGGAAATGTGTTCCTGTGCAGGCACGTTTGCTAGCAATCCACAGTACTGGGTTCGACTGATCGATCCTGATCCGTACGACGACGATGAACTATGCACGGTGATCTTCGCCGTGATGCAGAAGTACCGCCGGAATTTGAAGTCGAAGGGACTTGACAATGTACCGATTGGGTTTGCCGTTTATGAGGTGAATAGGTTTCTTCAATCAAAAATGTGATTCACGAACATACCTCGAAATATACCCCTAATTGCGCACCAACTGTGATTCATCAACTGTTGCCGCCGGGTCTATAACTCTATCTGGTTTCACGCAACTCAATAGAGCTAGAGCGGCGAGAGTTCGGCTTCCCGGATCAGGGTTTAGAGCGGAAACACTGATTCATCGATCTAATTCATTATTTGTTTGGGCGGGTAGTTACGTATCGCGCTGGTGCAGGGAGAGCTGATAGACCGCGAATCAGTGATGGTGCATAAACCCCTAATCAACTCCGAAGAAACCTTGGAGCTTGTTGATGAATTAGGGTTAGCGGTCCTTTGCGGAATCCGAACCCTCGCCGCGCTTCTGCTCGTTTAGATTCAAATTTTTAGATAAATACTGAATGAACACTCCTAAGAGCGTTGACGAATCACGGTTTGAGCGCATTTGGGCTATATTTCGGGGTTTATTTCAGGGGTATACGGTTCGTGAAACCGACCAATGGGTCTACCCCTCTCGTTGGCTACTCTGTGGTTCTTTCCAGGTCGGCGAACTACGCGGACGTCTCACCGCCGACTTCTTCCGCAGCAACCGTTCGGTGATGAGATCGGTGGCCTTTATCAACTTGAGAGAGGTAGGTTAAAAGATACCACTTCGGTAAAAAAAATCGGTTCTTTATTTCAACTTCTTAATTGAATTGAACGGTGCCACAGTGTATCACTAATAATTATTCGACTAAAAAGTATGAAGACAGGCTGTAATATGCCAGTTACATCTCATAGCTCTCGGTAAGGGTGCTCTTTTTAACCTCATCAAAGAGGTTGCTAGCAGATTTTTCCGTGGTCTTTGGGACTATGTCGCTCTGTTGTTTCAATTTTCTTTGTTCGCAGAATAGAAAGATGTAAATTATACAAATATAAACATAAATACAATATAATATACAATATATACAATATAATATAATTCAACGAAAATGAACCAGGTTGGTCCATGAACCAAGTGACATCATAAGGGGTTATTGAAATAATTGAATAAATAAATACAGTATAAATACAAATGTTTCAAATTCGAAATGTTGAAGATCACCGGCCGTTTCCGCGTACCGCCCGGGAACTACGTGGTCATCCCGTCAACGTTCGAACCGAACGAGGAAGCTGAGTTCATGCTAAGGATCTATACGAACGGCTACATAGAATCTCGGTTGGTTTGCTGAGTTTACGTCCAATTTAGTAAAAGGTAAAGGTAAACCAGGACGCGCCACGCATTCGCGTTCCATTCAGAATCACAGAAGCATGGTAAACGTCTATTTGACCTTTACATAAAATGGCTTGCGGAGGCCAGCCGCTATACCGAGGCAGTGTCTCTTTACCTTCTCGGACAGGTCCGGCACCAATTTACCCAGAGGGATCGAAGGGTTGGTTAGCCCTTGTGGGGATCGATCGCTCGAGCGTGCGGGTGTCTGTAACGCGCAACACCACTGTAACACGCGCGCTCCTTTAAAAGAGAAAAGGTAACAAATACCCACTTCGTTCCTTCCTTTATACGGATACTAGCTGAGCCCGAGACCAACCCTGGGACTTTTCGGTAAGAAGGAATGGTTTTGATTGTTATGAAAGTTATCAAGAGAAAAAACTAACCTGCACTTCGGTTCGGAGACGGTATAAACGGTTATATTTTTCTTTCCATAGCTATCGTACCATATGAATTTGTTTTTCAGGGAATTGTAGTCGAATTCGGTGCTGTCATTGTCAGCAAATCTTTCGACGCTGCCACAGTCTCCTGTGTTCTTGGAGATTTTCCGAGGAATTCAGCAATTTTCCTCATGAATTTCACACATTTTGCATAATGTTATCTGTAACAAACCGTCCATGTTTTCACAATTTGATATGATTTCAAGTGTAACTATCTCAATTCAATCCCTCTTTTGCTTCATGTGCTTTGTATGTCAGATGTATGGTGCTGTTACTTGTTTCATATGACTTTGTCGAAATATACTTGGTATACTTGAAATATCTCAGTCTCGACAGTGGCAGTGGTCCAGAAGTACAGTACCGGACGCGCCGCAACGATAAAACGGCAGTAGCGGCGCTCCGGAGCGCCGAAATGCGCCGTTCCGGTGTCCACGCGTGGTGACCCGGCAGGAGCCAACCGCAGTTCATTTGCGTCCCATGCCCATCGGGGGGCCACACGTGGTAGCTCCTTCGAGCAACCCCGTGGGGCCCCCTACTCCTAGCTTGGGACGCTAGGAAAGGACGCGCCGCATATTTATAGGCGGCGAGGAGGAGGCGGAGCCTAGTCGGTGGAGCGGAAGCCGCATATTTATATTCAGCGACGAGGGGGCGGAGCCTAGTCGGTGGTGAGTCACCAAGCGAGGGACCGAAGCGGCAACGGGATCTGAAAATCGAGGGGTCAAAAAAATCGACTGAAAACAAGCTCCACGAATTTGGGAAAATTGTATATGGAGGGATAGAGCTCAACCTGCTAAGCTCGATTATATACTTATTTTTGCAAATAAACCAATTTTAAAGAATTTATTAAAAAACGGCGGGTTTCGGCGCCCCGAGGTGCCGCTGCCGCCGTTTTATCGTCCGGTACTGTATGTTTATTGTTGCAGATGGATAGCTGAGAATGTCTTCTAAACATTTTATCAAATGATTGGTTTATGAACCTCGGTCCAGATGGGTATCATAAGTGTAAGTGTAAGTGGAAAAAACAGAGGAAATCATAAAACGCAACCAAAAAACCGAATGAGGAAATAACACCAACAGTTGAAATGTAAAGTAGCACATCTTGATAGATACTACCCAACATAGGATCTGTTCTTTTCTCTGTTTAGCTTTGGATGCGATGTTATCACAGTGAGCATCGAAAGAAAGTTTATCATTTATCAAGAAACCTAGGTCCTTTACTTCCTTGGCTTTAGCTAAAACATGATCTTATATATTTGGAGATGCTAGGTTATTCGCAAAACACTGACATCGGACGGGAATGTACGTTGATGTACGTTGCGAACCCCTGGCATCTACCTTAAGCCCGGTCGGGCTGTTGCTATCAGCACTCATCCGTAAACACGGGAATGAGTCGGTAAGCCGTTGTCGGCAGTTACCAGTTAAGCTGATAGCATCTTTGATATAACACAATATAATAGTTTCGTGTAAAACATGATCTCCTATCTTAAAATCAGTTCCTCTTGAAGCATTGGTCAGTCCATTGACATGGGTTCAGTCCCTCTAGAAGCTTTAGTCAGTCCACCTTGTCAACAATCAATAGAACTGAACTAGCACAGTTTGCCAGCATGAAGTTCTTGTTTTACCTAAATTTTTAATAATACTACGCCCTAGGAGCTATTCCTTATCCGCAGTTTGTTGAGAATTGCGCTATGTCACCCACCACAATCCGAACGTGCCTGGATTTTGAATATAACAATCCGTTATCCAACGACGTACAATCCGCGGGCCCGAGAAACCGTTTGACGTGAGCTAAATCGGAAGGGGCGGCGAGATTTGCTGAGATCCACAGGCTTTGCTCAAAATGGAGTCGTGCCACCTCGAATGGGTGTAATGTGGGTAGCTGGGTATACTGGAGCCCATTTTGACCGATGACTATTAACCCACGTTGGGTGCGATGTACCCTGTGTGGTATACGTCGTTACTGTAGATGGCCACAATGCGAGAGACGCATCTCGCCGAGCCCATGCGTACCAGACAACAGATGCCCTGAGGGTCCGCGTGGGCTCGACGAGATGCGACTCTCACATCCAGGGACTCGCGGATGGAGACAGGATCTACTTCAAAAAAAGCTAAGCATTGGACCGTGACCTGTGCTCACCGGACTTCTGCCGAGCTCTGGAGCACCGGGAATTTTAACCGATATTTTTGAGTCATGGACTAGTCTCATAGTAGCCTGCATGGTCCGAAAGATACGTTATGAGGTGGAGAGTGCAGAATTGTGATTGCCTATGAACTTGGGAACGTCGACTAAGATTGCCAATTTGACTCAAAGGCCGATGAAAGTTAAGAATGAGTTCAACTGTGAATGCATTATACTAGAACATTATGTACACCGAAATATTTCTCATTGAATTATTTAAGAATATTCTATGCTTAATTTGTCTAAGGTTACCCGGAATGAAATTGTTTTTGAGAAGCTTTCTGCAGCGTTTACCTACCCACAAACTGACAAAAATTTTACCCCAAAACTCTGCATTTTTTACCGATGATGAATCTAGGACTAGGACATCCTTAGAGACACCTATTCGGACTTTTTGAAAATTTTGTAAGGTGGACCATTGAAAGTTGGTGCGGAATAAGCAGAAGCATACCGTCACCAGTTGTCTCTATTCATCGATCCGTCCCGACAGTACAGTACTTCGCTGTTCCTTACTCAGATTGATCTCAAAAAGGCCTACGACCCTTTTGACTTTCGGTCCACCCTGCTTGTCCTACAGAGACTGATTAAGGCGCTGTAGAGCAAGCAGGGCTTTTCCGCTCTGGAAACAGTTTGTTAGCTCCACAAGTGTCTTACGACCGTGACCACCTTGCTCCACCACAACATCACTGGGTGGCTACAAAGTATGTTCCGCTGGATTTTTTACCATAACTAAAGATCGATAACAGATCTTTCAAAATAATTTTTGCTCGTGCTATGCAAAATGATCATAGATCATTCAATCATTATACTGTTCAAAATGATCTCCTTCTGCACGGATACAAGCTTCGAGACGCCTGATGAAGGCTTGGACTGTGGGCCGCAAGTAGTCGACATCGATCTTCTGCCATTCTTTGATGAGGGCTGTCTTCAAACCGTTCAAACTTCGGTGACAACTTTACGAGATCCTTTGCTGTAATTAGTATCATACGGAGTAGTCCATGGGGTTCAGGTTCGGCGAGTTAGAAGGCCACATATCTGTGCCCCCCCCCCCCCGAATCCAGGGCAGTTTTGCTCACAAAAGGCAATTGTTGATTTCGAACCATGTGCAGGACCCAGTCCTGCTAAAGAACGAATCTTTTTTCCGAAGTGTTCTTCAGCTCAAGGAAGTAAATTATCTTTCAAAATAACTCAGATGTCAGAATTGATTTCGATATTTTTATCGAGAAAAACAAGCGGTTTCTTGCCTTCCAAGTTATACCAGCCGAAGCCATCACAGGCTTTGGGAACGAGGTCATTATATGAACACGGCGTTTTCGGGATCTTCTCTCAGTCGGGTACAGAAGTTGTGTGTGATTTTGACTGTTACGCGCGACTTCCACAGCGAAAATGTTCTCATCGATTCAAACGATGTCGGATAAGCGGCTCTCACGAATGAAGTCGAGAGTTCCTACGCATTTTCGACCCTATCCTTTTTTCGCCGCTTCAGTGAGTACTTGTCCACAAAAGAGTCGATAACTATGGAGTCCTATCTCATTTCAGACAATTTTCTGAACACTTCGTCGTGAGATGATCAGGTCAGAAGTAATCTTGTTTGGGCTTACCTGGTCGTTCCTCTGTATCCTGTTCTTGATGGTCTTGCGGTTTCCAGGTACGTTGAGGGTCCGAGGTCGACCTGGCTTAGGAAGCGGTGGATGATGCCCTCGCTGCCTGCACTGTGCCACGGTCTTCCTTGCGGTCCTGTCGTTGATGTGGAGCCTTCTTGCAATCTCCGCACGTCGAAGTCCTTGTCCACAGGGTGCGCGATGGCGGCTGGATGAGAAGATGGACGCATAACGCATAACGTGTTGAGCGTTGATCCAACCGATGTAGGAGTTGTACACGAACACATGCCAGTACTACTCTACCAAACATTAATGATATTTTTGTGAAACGGTAATCTGCTTTCAAGAACGACTATCAGGAAGTTGCGGAACATACTTTGTAGCCACCCTGTATTGTCCACGAAACGTGCTACTTCTTCTTTTGCTTTTCTCGTGCACATTCTGCGATAATGAATTTAAAATATTGTAATAAGAATGGGTTGTTAAACGACTTTTACTACTACAACAGTTAATCGGTTATGTTTTTTGCTCCATCGATCTTGCTTCTGCTACTTTGAGGATGACGTCAAGCCTGCTCATTCTCCTTTGTACTCCCTGGCGTGGTGCTTTTATTGGACTTCTTAATTTTGTCGTTCTGAATAGTTTAGCATATCTCTATGTGTAAGATGCCACAGAACCTCCAAAGCTCTTACCTTACGCTTCCGTCGAATTATCCCAACAATGATAAGCACCATTATTACGGCAAAAGCGAGCACCACTAGAGATGTTAGAACAGCACTAACAATCAGGTCAGGTCTGCAAGTTCACAATCTCGATTATCGCTTTACACCTTTTTCCACCGCAGTTGATAAATGTTCCACACCATTTCGTATATTTTCCATAGCATTTCGTATTTTGTCACATAATTTCGTAGATGTTGCATGGCATTTCGTGTTTTGTCATTTCATTTCGTAAACGTTCATATTATTCCGTAGATCGTACGCGAATATCCTAAGATTCGTCACATGTATATTTTTTGAATTGTCTTTTTTGTTGAATGACTTATATATTTGGAGATGCTAGGTTATTCGCAAAACACTGACGTCGGACGGGAATTGAACCCGCGTCTTTCTGTTTCCGGCAGACTGCACTGACCACTGTGCTACCGATGTACGTTGCGATCTCCTAGCATCGTCCTTTTCTTCAGCCCGGTCGGGCTGTTGCTATCAGCACTTACCCGTAAACACGGGAATGAGCCGGTAAGCCGTTTTCGGCAGTTAACAGTTAAGCTGATAACATTTTTTGTTTTTTTTGTATTTCCGGACATCAAAGAAAAATATCATATGTAGTAAACTAATGTGTGCAAAATATGCAAATATTGTGAAAAAACTTCAGTCAAGTTCAAAACATGCAAAAAACATATGAACCTATTGTAACTACGGAAAGCGACTACAGTGCCTTCTATTATTTACTACGATTTGATTTCTTTACTATTCACTATGATTTCTACTGTGATTTCTTGTTTCAGTCCTTGCCGGTCACAAATCTTGATCCAGTGTTGATCAACTGCTGCGAGTGTTCTTCGTTTTGTGATTTTTCCCGTCGCACATAATCCTTCCACTTTGAGAACATGCCTTCGATGGGATTGACGAAACGCGAATAGGGTGACAGGTGTAATGGTTGGCGTCCATAACTCTCAATTCGAGCCTGCACATTCGGAGCATGGTGAAAAATAACTAGTCCATCACAAGTACTACTTTTCCTACGCCTTGCTCCTCAATGACGATGAACAGCTCGTCCATGAGCTCACAATGTCAAATACGCTGGTACTCGATGCATAATGACCACCGAGGACTGTAGCGCTTTTTTCATAAATATGATGAGCTACATTACTCGCTGTTTGAAGCGAGAAATCATCACTGACTATTTCGTAGGAGGTATTGTAGTTGCTTTCCGTAGCTACAATAGGTTCGCATGCTTTTCTGCATGTTTTGAACTTGACTGAAGTCTTTTCACAACACAGAGTGTCCCAACAAATGTACCCACTGTTTGAAATGCTATAACTTTGACGAAAGTGAACCAATCGTAACGACTCATAGCTTGGATGAAAGCTAAGAAAAAGAAAATTTTCTAGTATGTGTTTGGTGAGGATTGAGCCGTTTATTCGACCGAGGCCTCAGATTTTGGACCAGATTGATAGTGCATGGGTTATATGCTTGCTCTATTTTGGTTGCAAACAGGTGGTATCGCTGCTATGAGCTACCTCTGAGGCAGTAAACGTATCGACTTGCCGCAGCTTTTGACTGAGCAAGGAACAACATCAATATCGATCGATTACTGTAACCACTGTTTGAGAAGCTAAAACTTCTAACAGGGATGCAATCATAAGAAAAGAGCTTGGAGGAATGTGAAATGTATGAACCATGAAGATTGCGCCATGCACCTGTCCGAATCGTCGCATTCTAGACCTGATTAAAAGTTCGCGTACACTGCGTCCAGAAAAGATAGGAACATCCCCTAATTTCAAGTTTCAAAGATTTGCTTGATACTATTTGATTCCAAATCTATACTAGTAAATTCAGCACAGCAAAAAACATGAGACTAAGCGATTTGAGCTTCTGATATGAACGGTGAAGGTTTTGAGGACGATTTCTGTAATCAGTGTGACGAAGCCACTGTCCAGTAAAGATAGGGACACCGGAGGAAAAACAGCTTTATAAACCAGAGCTTGATTAGGCTACTGAAATTATAATAATAATTCGTGGACGCTTCACTATTCAGTGCCACGTAAATAAGTGGAGTTAGGATTGAGGCGACAGAATTTTTAAGAATTTCGTTGGAGATACCGATGGATCGCTGTCTTGAGCTCTTCAGTGCCGAAGTATATATTATTAATCGCGTTAATTCTCTAATAAAGGTGTTCATAGGGGTCTACCATCAGAATAATCTTGGAATAGCTTGCTGGTAATTCGAGAATATCGACTAAACAGGCCGTTAAAAGGCCTGGAGTCAACCTGATTTTATGAAGCAGCCATGTTCCTGTTGGAAGGACAAGTTGTTCCTCACTTATCCTCTAGTAACGGCAACAGATAAGTTGCTAGCACCTGTTGGTACTCAAATCGATTAGAATTTGCTGAACTAAATTCGATCAGGTCTTTTTATTCAGAGTAAAACTGCCTCCCACATTAAGGCTGCACCGCACCTCAAACTCCTCCATCGTAAAAACTAGTTCTTCTCGACTAAGGCTTATGGTATACTCCGGCAACGGGCCCGTCGCAGCGGAGCTAGAAATGCATGGCCCGCCTCTATACAGCACTGCTGCTGGAATTTTTGTATGCTGCTGTGTGCGGGGACCCGGAGCGGTGCTGCCCGACCTGTCGCAGCTGGCGCCGGCGTGTCGCAGCGCACTGCGCTGCGACCGTCGCAGCTAGCTGCGACAGGCGCCGCAGCTCGCTGCGACAAAAGCCACAGCACTGTCTTGAGAGGATCTGCACCATCCTTTTTGACCTTGCGGTAAACTATCCGAGTCCCCGCACACAGCAGCATACAAAAATCCCAGCTGCAATGCTGTATAGAGGCGAGCCATGCATTTTTAACTCCGCTGCGACGGGCCCGTTGCCGGAGTATACCATAGGCCTAAACCGTGTTGTGTTACTGCATGCCACCTGGGTGAAATTCCGCGACACTAGGCCTTATTTCTTCAAGAGCCTTCATTTGGCTTTGTTATTTTGTCGAGCACAACGTTCTATGGTGCGTGCTAGCACAAAACATTTTGCTGAAATGAATATTGTCCAAAAAAGTAGTTTCTACCGATTTGCCGATTCAACCGACTCTTCTTTATAAGTGTCCCTATCTTTTCTGGACAGTGGTTCGGTCTCACTGATTACAGAAATCGTCCTCAAAACCTTCACCGTTCAAACCAGAAGCTCAAATCGCTTAGTCTCATGTTTTTTGCTGTGCTGAATTTACTAGTATAGATTTGAAATCAAATAGTGTCAAGCAAATCTTTGAAACTTGAAATTAGGGGATGTCCCAATCTCTTCTGGACGCAGTGTACGTGAACTTTTAATCAGGTTTAGAATGCGACGATTCGGACAGGTGCATGGTGCAATCTTCATGGTTCACATTCCTCCAAGCTCTTTTCTTATGATTGCATCCGTGTTAGAAGAGCTTTAGCTTCTCGAACAGTGGTTACAATTATTGACCGATATTGATGTTGTTCCATGGTTACCCAAAAGCTGCGGCAAGTCGATACGTTTACTGCCTCAGAGGTAGCTCATAGCAGCTATACCACCTGTTTGCGACCAAAATAGAGCAAGCATATAACCCATGCACTATCAATCTGGTCCAAAATCCAAGGCCTCGGTCGAATAAATGGCGCAATCCTCACCAAACACATACTAAGACATTTTCTTTTTCTTAGCTTTCATCCAAACTATGAGTCGTTACGATTGGTTCACTTTCGTCAAAGTTATGGCATTTCAAACAGTGGGTACATTTTTTGGGACACCCTGTATTTGCATATTTTGCGCATTAGTTTACTATATAATATATTTTTCTTTGATGTCCGGAAATGTAAAAGAGACAATTTAAAAAGTATATATGTGACGAATCTTAGGATGTTCGCGATCGATTTTCGAAATAATATGAAACGTTTACGAAATGAAATGACAAAACACGAAATGCCATGCAACAGGTACGAAATTATGTGACAAAATACGAAATGGCATGGAAAATATACGAAATGGTGTGAAACATTTACGAACTGCGACCGAAAACGATGTATATAGGCACTGCTCTTTGTGATTCTTAGTAGATCCTAACATTAACAACTTGCCCTTCATTCATTTTCTTCTCCATTAACTTTTGATAACGCCGACGAGATTCGACGTCCAGGTTCTGAACACTTCACATTGAAATTGGATCGTCAGCTATGTTTTGAGAGAAGCGCACATGCCGGCTCTCCTATTACTTTAGCGAAGCATTTTTCTGCTTCACAAACGTTTTCGTTCTGCAGCTCCTTGGCTAGGGCACGCGAGGTGGAACGGTGAAGATTGTGTACTCTCATTCGCACAACTAATCGATCGTCCCTTGTTCAAGTCCAATCATGCCTAATAGCCTTCAAGGGTTGCAAAATAAAAACAAATAATGCTCATTTAGCATGGTTATACGATTCTGAAGGAAAACAAGCGCACTATCGCTTCCTAGTGAAATCGATCAGAGCCGACTGCTTTATATTTTACATTATAAATCTTTATCTACGTGCCTGATTGTCATCAAAGGACAGCAAGGTATTATTTAGCAGTACTTCTGTGGCAATCTTGAAATGATGAACAATATTTGGACTATACATAATCTGTATACCTTTTCAGGACGTGGAGCTTCAGCGGTGGTACCTTCGCTGTAAAATAGTAAGAATTGTCCATGGTTTTTTGTTGTGTTGGATTTGGCCAACGATGAAGGGGATTTGTCACTGTTCATCAATAATAGTAATAGTTTTCGCTCCTTATTAACGGCAGCAAAGCGCTGCAAATTCACTGGTGAACTCCCCGGTGGAACGCTGTCATCCCGAACGGTCAACTGCAGCGCTGTGGGAATAAAAACGCAACTTACCCGCTGCTGTCCAAACCTTGTTTAGATTCTTTTGATCCGACAGGATGCTGGAAACGTGTCAATGTTAATTTGTTTGTGAGCCGTTCTCCTACAGGGCTGTGACATTGAAGCTGGCGAATTTAAGTGTTCATGCAAATTACTATGTTGACAAATACTTACTGTTCTTGGCTATAGAACAACAAATTCAGTCAATATGAGCTAAGAAATTTCACAGGCATGATGTTGCTGAATTTGTGCTGACGTATATATCAAGGGGGAGCAAATTCCTTGTGACGTTACTTTGGAAATTTTTCTTGGTCACTTTTCATATTGTTGACTTCTTCGCAGCCACCTTGAGCTTGAGGGCTTTGAACATGTTAATTCTTTTTTTCTTCCTATATTTATTTTTTTTCAGCAAATCTTATACATTAGCTCTTCCGGGGTTTCAATCTGATTCTCAGAGCAGCTAATCTAGCCCAGGTTGAGCGTTTTTGGCAGCAATTACTGAGATTGTTTTGGGCTTACTATACACCTTCACCTACGGTATTTTCTCGGGGCACAGGCTTCTTGTCCTCCGTCATCTCCGTCCGGTTTGAATGTATTGCTCTTGGTTTAGATGCCACTATACAAGGACGAACTGGCATGGAGCTTCGTTGTCCCCTAGGGCAGCTGCATGCATGACGTGATATATTACCTCGTTACCTTCCTCACTCGATTTTTTTATTTTACTTCCTCGTTCGGTTATTCCCCAATATTTGCTAATCGTAATTTTCTAGCCCTTCAAGCGTTTCAGGCTTGCTGTCAGTTGAGCTCAACCCCTATTCTCCTCTATCCGTGTAAACGACTGGAGCGAAGTTTCTTACTATGATATTAGTCAGTACTGATGCCTTTGGAACTGCTCACTCTGGACGTATCATTTGTTCTGTCTCGTCCCATTTTGTGCTGTTTATGGCGCGTATTATGACGTATTTCAATAAATGAATAAATAAGGCATCTGCTGCTTAGGGTTTCAGAAGGATGCTAGTTAATGACTAGGTTTGTGACTCGATTGCAAGATAAAGTGTCAGCTTTTCAAGGGTGGCAATGCGTGTAAGGCAATGATGTCCAGCGGAAGAACTGCTTCGGCAATGACATCCGCTGTGACGGAGTCTTACTCGTAGCGAAAGGCGGATCACTCCCTCTATTTCGCAACGACTGGACCCCCAAGCTTGTGGAATGGACCGTACGGACGCGCTGGCAACGCTTCGGCCGGACACCAGGGAACAAATATGCTCGACCAACAGAAGAAGACCAGCCTCAGTACCCCGCACACCGGGCTCTGCCGTCTCCGACGTCGGATGGTACGACAACCGGTGAGAGGCGAAGAAATCTCGGGTTGCGCAGGACGTCATGGATTCTGGACAATGACGACACATCTGGAGCACGACATGGAGACTGTTTTATGCTTTGTACCTACAATGCTAGAAGTCTCCTCAAACGCCGACCTTTACGCTCTTCTCGAAGCTGCCGGTCGCATAAAATATCATGTGATCGCACTACAAGAAACCAAGAGCAGGAAAGCCGACATTCGTCAACACAACGACGGGACTCTTGTTATCCGCGGAGAGAAGATACCGTCTCGGAACGTCGGTGGCGTTGGATTCATCGTGCACTCGTCTGTCGCCCACCTCGTCGACTCTCACGAGATCCTGTCTCCTCGCCTAGCCATTTTACGCCTTCATCCGCCGCATCACAAGACCATCTCAATCATCAACTGCTACTCACCACACGCAGCAGCTGATGACTCGGAGTTAGATGCGTTTTACGGACAGCTAGAAGAAGTCATCCGAAATGAGAAGTCCTTTTACATGTTCGTCGTCGGTGACTTCAATGCAAGGATCGGAAAGGGCAATGGCGAAGATCACAGGATTGGAAGATTCGGGAAAGGCGATAGGAATGAGAATGGAAATCGTCTGGCTGACCTCATGTCCGCTGCACGTCTCTTCCACGGCAACTCGCTGTTTGAGAAGAAAGAACACCGTCGCTGGACATGGGAATCACCTAATGGCACGACTCATGCTGAGATCGACCACATCATGACCAACAGAAGATGGTGCCTTTACGACACTTCCGTGGTACCATCTTTTTGCAGTGGATCCGATCACCGCCTCCTTCGGGCTAAGATCAGGTTCGATCACCATCTGGAGAAGAACACCTGTCATAGACCGAAGGGAAGGAAGCAAGCCGTGTTCGACGAAGACCTTCTGAACGATGCCCTATCCCTTTATGACTGGCGAGTCGCTGAGGACCCGACCGAGGACTACGAGCTGCTTCTAAAAGGACTACGAACGTGTGCTGACGCTGCTTCTCTTTCACTATCAAGCAGAAATGCCCGCATCTCTTCGAACACCAGGGCGCTGCTTGAGAAGAGCAGAAGTTTGAGGATGGATCCGAATGCAACACTCCTGGAGCGACTGGTGGCCAATACGAGTTGCAGAAAGGCTTTGCAGGAGGATCTCATTCAGCACAGGAGGAAGAAGATTCTGGAAGCGGCACAAGAAAGACGAAGTCTGAAGAAATGTCGACGGGACCTCAACAAGTTCAGTATTCCGCTATCGGCATTGAAACGTGAAGACGGGACTGTCACCACTTCCCGTTTCGAGATGGAATCGATTACAGAGAGGTTTTACACCAATCTGTTCCGTTCTACACAACCTGTACCAGACCCCGATATCCCCGCTGGCAAAACACCACCAAGGATTCTACCATCTGAGGTACGAGTTAGGAGTATGAAGAGCGGCACGGCTCCAGGGCCAGACAAGATCTCTGCCGATCTTCTCCGTGCAGGGAACCATACTCTGCACTCTCTTCTTGCGGCACACATGACATCCTACCTTTGGAAGGAACGAATCCCGGAACAGTGGAGGAATTCGCGCACAGTCATCTTGCACAAGAAAGATGACAGGGATGATCTTCGCAACTACCGCCCGATTAGCCTGTTGAGCGTGCTCTGCAAGCTTTTCACGAAGATCATCCTGACGCGGATATCGCGAACATTGGATGAAGCACAACCGCCTGAGCAAGCTGGATTCCGTCAGGGATTCAGCTGCGTCGACCATACCCAAAGTGTCGCGATGGTCATCGAGGTCTGTCGGGAGTACCATCTGCCCCTCGTCTTAACCTTCGTCGACTACGAAAAGGCCTTCGACAGCGTCGAAACGAATGCTATCCTGTCTGCGTTAGTCGATCAAGGAGTGGACTCGTCCTACATAAGAACGCTGGCCGACTGCTACCGCCACTGTTCTACGACAGTGCAGCTTTTCCGGCGTCCAATCAACATCCCCATCGAGAAGGGCGTCAGGCAAGGCGATACTATTTCGCCCAAGCTGTTTACTGCCGCATTGCAGTGGGTGATGAAGTCGCTCGACTGGGACGAAAAGGGCATACGTGTGGACGGAAAATTCCTCTCTAACCTTCGTTTTGCGGACGACATCGTCATCTTCGCGAAAAGTACAACTGAAGCAGAGTCGATGCTCCGAGAGCTAGACGAAGCTGGAAGGAAGATTGGACTGCGCATCAATCGGAAGAAGACACAGTTCATGAAGAACTCCTGGTGTGATGGGGGACCCATCGAACTCGATGGATCTCCCATCGCCGAAACGAAGTCCTACGTTTACCTGGGGCGCTCCATGAACATGGACAACGACATGAAGGAAGAACTCATCAGAAGAAGGAGAGACGCGTGGTCAGCCTACGGGTCTCTCAAAGAGGCCATCGACCAACTCCATGATGCTGACCTCCGGGCTCATTTGTTCGACTCGACAGTTCTTCCTGCTCTGTGCTACGCGGCTGAGACGTGGCCTGATACGTCAGCCGCGGCGAAGTCCCTGCAAGTCACACACAGAGCGTTGGAAAGGTGTCTTCTGAAGTTCACCCGGCTATCCCAACACCGAGCCGGACTTCGCAGCTCCGATCTAAGGCAGATGTCCCGTCTGCGAGACCCTGCGGACCACACATCGAAAGCCAAGCATCGATGAGTCGGTCACATAATGAGAAGAGACGACGACCGTTGGACAAGAAGAACGGTGGAATGGCTGCCGCGCGATTGCACGTGGCCTCGTGGAAGACCACCTGCCAGATGGTCTGATGTGTTCGTCGAACGTATTAGGACAATGCTGTGTTCCAGAACGGCTGATTCTCGCTGTCGTTACAGTCGCCTCCGATCAACAACCTGGATGACGATCGCGAGACAACGAAGCGAATGGAACTCGTGTTGGGGCCCGCACGTTCAGTGAAGCCGGGCCATCTAAGTATCAAAGTAAGTAAGTTTTCAAGGGTGATTGATTCTCATCCATCGGCAAATTTTCGTCGTCCGTGCCAGAGCTTCACATATCGCTAGTGGTACAAGTACTCACTGTTCTTGGTGTTGTTGTTGTTGTTGTTGGTGGTGTTGTCGTTGTCGTTGTGGGTCTTCGTCGGCTAAATTTTGAGAGAGACTTGGGTTTTGGGCCGATTCGTAAACGACGCCATGCTGGTGACAATACCCGTGGCGCTTCTCCGCCTGTGGACTGTGTGCCTCGGGCTGGACTGCCCACCATGGCTCCACCGCGATGCGGCGGACCACGCCGCTGTCCCGACGGCGCAGCGATGACTCGACGTCGTGGAGTGAGCCACGCAGGTCGACCAGGCTCGATGCTTTGTTCATTGATTACTTACCTCGGAACAATAACAAAAACGATATAAAGCCTCGAAACAACACAATTGGAACATGATTCTGCAACAAAATCTTGAGCTCTGTCTAATGAGCACCTTCGTAGTTTTGCTTAAGATACCGTTAAGAAGAATATCTCAGGTTTCGAAAGCGGAAGGTTGGGTTCAGGTCCTCATTTTTACAGTGAAGCGAAGATTTCATTTTAACAAATCTATCATTCACCGAATTTCATCGTACTAATACAGATGTATTCTTGCATAGTGCAAAGCAATGTTTATTTTTCATGAAGCTCAATCCATAGTCAATTTCACTTAAAGCATTTCACGTATGGCAAGAACGAAAGACTGCCGTTACATTAGCAGTATGTGATTCTTACTTTGGGAAGCCAAAATATGTCAATGGATATGATGTCGAAAATAATCAAGGTTCACCGCTTGATGAAAGACTTTCGGAGATCTCCACTTTTGCTTTCCAAACCTTAGATATTCCTCTTAACGGTCGCTTAAGCAAACTCACAGATGTGCTCAATAGATAGAGCTCAAAATTTTGTTGCGGAATCATCTTGCATTTGTGCTGGTTCAAGTGTTCATATCTTCTGTGTTATGGTTCCGAGGTAAGTAATCATGACCAAAGCATCGAGCCTGGTCGACCAGCGTGGCTCACTCCGCGACGTCGGGTCATCGCTGCGCCGTCGCGGAAAGCGGCGTGGTCCGTCGCATGGTGAACAGGTCAGCCCGAGGCACGCAGTCCACAGACGGAGAAGAGCCGCGGGTATTGTCACCAGCATGACGTCGTTTACGAATCGGCCCAAACGTCCCTCACCCGTTAGCTAGCGCGTGGAGTTAGGATTACGGACATTAGATACACTGATATAGATGATGTGACTCACTTAAATCTGGTCGATGAACTTGAATTTTTCCCTCCTGAAATTGCCTACTATTAATTAACTAAATTGCAGTCTGTGTCAGAAAATTGAAAAGGGACTCACGCTCGGCGTTAAAGCTCTCATAGAAAGTCTTGAAAGCCTTCGATTTATTCACTTGCGGGTGGTTTCTGACGTAATCCTGAAACAAGCTGCTCGGCAACGACTGTCGATCGCTAACCTGTCAAATTTGATCAACGTGTGGACGCTCAGACACTAATCCAAAGGACGTCATAGCTAGAAACGCATTTCAAGCTTGCCGAAAGAGGAATAAAAGTTGGTTTTTTCTGGTATTCATCTGCACTTCCAGGTCAGATTCCGCCTCTTTTTAGGGATTTCCAGTTAATGGGTTGTCTCGAAACTGTAAATGGTTCACAGTAATCGCTTTTACATGAAATGTGCTTGACCAAGTGTTGCAATAGTCTTGAGCTCGGCAGTAACATGCGACTGCATATGTCTCTCCTTCTTGGTGTTCAAAGTCTGTAAAACATTAAATTTTGACGACATGGTGTTCAGTCTAAGCTTATAGATTTAGCTGATTTCTAAGTGCCCAAAGCACGGACCTCCTTGCAGAACTGCCACGTCGACTTTCGTCCCGTTAGCGTGGATAAGTCTACAGTAGGTTACTTTCTCTACCTCCTTAATGGTAACTTGTTAGATATTTTAACGAAAAGACTATGTATGTGTAATTGAAGAATAGTACACGTGGTTTTGTCCAATTTATTGCTGTGAAAGTCTTTTAGCTTTTGGGCAGTTATCTCTTTCATGTATGGAGGAGCGCACACGAAATGTTCATGAACATGATCTGCAACGACATGCCACATCGCACAAGCGCGCCAGCTCGATTACGGTCCCGCATACTCTCTCGCCAATGTGCTTTTTGTTTGTTTGCTGCTATCCTTTGTAGATACACACTCAACCTGTTCTTTTGCCCAATGACTGAATTAGAGGTGTTAAACTCAGCCGTTGCTTTCACGAGTCTAACAGGTATTATTTTTCTATCATCAATGTTGTTCATCACCTGTATCACCGCCCCGCTGATCATCGACTTGTTCGAGCGGGTGCCAGCAACGCCTCCATTCGTCCCTGTCGCGTGCCGTGGTAGGCCAGCGGGTCCTGCTCGCTTGAGGAACACGAAGAGCATGGAATCGATCGTTCAGGGATTTGACAAAGAAGTCGAAAGGAGTAAGAGTGGGTGATCTGGTGTTTTTCTGACGTCCCATGGAATCCAGTAAGTAACGGTTCTCTTCCAGCTCTCGTCACGGAATCGCACTACGTGTCCGCCACACCTAATCTTCGACAACTTGGCCTTGATTACTCTGAGCATCCTTCTCTCTATACTTCGTTGTGCGACGTAGTTCGCATGTTCATACTGCTTGCGTAACGCCCAGGATTCTGAAGCGTACGTCAACGCAGGAAGAACGTAGAGTCGACGTGATGGGCGGGGAGTCGAGTGTTCTTCGTCTTCCTCACTACTCCTTCAGCACTCTTGAAAGCGCGAAAAGCCGCTCGAAGTAAACACTTTCCTCCTGCCCAGCTCTGGACTTAAGTCATTGGTCATGTTGACTTCCCCATCGAAGTATACAATCAAAAGTTTCTTCTTCTTTTCACGCGAAGTCACTCAAAAACGGAACTATTTATATACAGTGAGCCTTTATCACTACTATGTAAACCTCGAGAAGGGGATGCTGTTTTGCACTATTTCTCATTCTTCATCCATTTTTTCAGTACTCTAACTGAATTTTCGAAATATGAAGAGTTGAAAAATAATGTGGGGTCGCACCCACATTATTCTTCAACTCTTCATATTTGGATCACCAACTAACCGACTTCCAGTCGGACACACATCATCTCGCTCATTCTGCAGAAGTCGAATTCTCGTTCGCGTCTTTTTTCTTTTTTTTTGGAAAATATTATGAATGTATTTACCGCTTACGTATGCAGCGTATTGATTTTGATTGCTTTGTCGAAATTCATGCTAAGCTCTCACCTCACTGGTTCCCCCGAAAATCAAGCTTCCAAACACAAATTCTCCAGACTTATATGTATAATTGCGAGAAACAAAACACGCGTGATGAAGTGTATAGGTTCTATTCTGCAAACTGCCATTTTATGGTTCTTGTAGACTTAGAGTACAGCTTAACCTATTCAACTGCTTTTAGGGTGTTTTTGTCATCAAACCCGGAACGATTTGATCATTTGGGCTCTGATTTCGTCATCTTTGGTTCAACTAAGCACTGAGTATCAAATGGGAACCGTCCATGAGCTTGGTCATGTTCGGATCACCATTTCCCCTGCTCACTGTTTAATGTCCGACTCGATTCCGGATATCTCTACAATTCGCCTAGTATTGAAAAAATTGTTATTGCTAGAAGTGGAAGAGTTAGAGGTCTGAGAAATCTTCCGACGAGTTTTTCGTCTTCGATTTTGTTGCTGATTAACCCTCGCAAATGCGCTTTTCTGTCGTAATGGAAAATATTAATGTATAATACTGATGAGGATGCGCTCTCCTTATCATTACTCTTATTCAGTGGAGAGCTCGAGTTCATAATCGGGTAAAAACTTGCCTTTTCTTCACAGTCTATGTCATGATAATACCTTTTTCGCACTTTCGGGTAGGTCATACCGAAAAGGAGACAAATTGCTGCTGTGCCTAAACAAGTCCATCCTAAATTTGAGAAGTTTTCTTTGTGTTATGCGTTCTTTACGCAAGCTATTTTTGAGTTTTTGATTGTATGTTCTTGTCTTTTCTTTGAAGGAATGTGCTTATGCCATGACTGACCTCTTAGCAATATGTTTAAATTTGTTCTCATAACATGAAAACGCCTTGGTCTTCGGGCGTAGTTAACAACCAGCAACTGAAGTTCAGTAGCTCAATATGGCCTGAACGCATTCATGGTTGAAATCTTTCGATTACACTGTATCACCTGTATCACCTACGGTCCAGTTGATCATCAATTTGCTCGAGCGTGCGCCAGTAACGTCTGCATTCGACCCTGCCGCGTGCCATGGCAGACCAGTGGGTCCTGCCCGCTCGAGGAACACGAAGAGCATCGAATCGATCGTTCAGGGGTTTGACGAAGAAGTCCGTCCAGCGCAAAGGTGGGCGACCCTGGTGTTCTTCTGACGCCCCGCGGAATCCAGTCAGTAACGGCTCTCGTCCAACGGTCGTCCCGAAATCGCATTACATGTCCGGCCCACCTGATCTTCGACAACTTGGCCCATGCGACTGCGTCTCTGATCTTCGACTGTCGACGTAGCTCGGAGCTCCGTATGTCATCTCTCGCCTGGATGACGCGAGTCACACCGAGCATCCTTCTCTCTATACTTCGTTGCGCGACGCAGCTCGCATGTTCATCCTGCTTGCGTAGCGCCCAGGATTCTGAAACGTACGTCAACGCAGGAAGAACCGTAGAGTCAAAGAGATGGGCGCGGAGTCGGGCGTTCTTCGTCTTCCTCACTACTTCTTCAACACTCTTGAATGCGTCTCAAACCACTCGTTTCCTCCTGCCCAGCTCTGGACTCAAGTCTTTGGTCATCTTGACTTTCCGACCCAAGTACACATAGCTGGAGCATTCAGAGATGTTCGTTCCGTTGAGCGAAAATGGGGCATCAGAAACGTATCCATTCCTCATAAACATCGTCTTCGTCAAGTCCAGCTGCTAGCCGATCTTCCCACACATGCGATCGAAGTTGGCCAGCATGCGTTCTGCCTGGGTGATAGATGGTGCTATAAGTATGATATCATCCACAAAACGGAGATCGTGTAACTGCCGGCCGTCGATCTTCACTCCCAAGTCGTCCCATTCTAGTGTTCGCATGATGTTCTCGAGAGCGGAACAGCTTCGGTGATATGGTATCACCAGGGCGTACGCCTCTCTTCATGTTGATGCGAACGTTGTTGTAGAATGGTGTGATCAATTACAATTATTATGGTGTGATCAATTCGATTACACTATTGTCAGCAATCATTCAGATCAGAACGGTCTATCCTGAGAAAGCATCCAGTAGCGATTTCGAAGAAATAGATAGCGGAGTGCGGCTGCATAACTATAAACGTTCCAGTGGGAAGTTATTCGACCGAGGAAAATGTTCATCAGAAGGAAAGTATGATTGTGATAGTGATTTCTGCTATACCGGGGTCGTCATGTTATAGTTTCCTTAGTGTAACCTCTACGTTGGTCTCCAGCCTGCTCCCCAATTCAATTTATCCATCGCGCCTGTACTATCCGCTCCCTACTTCTTAGCTTACTTCTGAGCTATGACCTTCTTTTTGAGCTCTCTAATCGTACATTAATGGATAATTGTGTAGTCGCATTTTCCTCCTCCCCCGCATTTTCCTCCATAGAAATAAAGGTGCTATGTGGGTTGAGGGATGCAGCATGCTGGTCTGCAATATTGCGTCGACTCTATGCTGTTTATCATGTTATCATTGCCATAACTATCATTGTTTCGTTGTTGCGGTGTGAACAATCGTGTAGGGTTTACATGTCAAACATGTTAAAACCGACCGAACCGATCGTTAAGATAAAAGATGAAAGATAACACAATGGCTTTCAGTGCAACCCTGCTTTTCCTACAGAGACTGATTTAGGCTCATTAAGGCAAGCAGCGCTCCCCCACTCCGCGTGTGGATACACTCCGTGAGCTACCCAAGTGTCTTACGACCGCGATCACCCCGCTCCACCACAGCATTGTCGTCGGCGTGAAATAAGCTGCACGCAAAGGCGACAATATATCGCCTCCCTCACGTGTCTTTCGAACACTAGAGTGAGGCGTCACATGAACGAAGATCCACGACAGACAATCACACCGTCATTTAAAGTGTGGTAGTGTGCTCCTTGACTAGCGCGATAATGGAACAGAAGGAACGGACTTCCGTGATGATGTCATTGCGAAATAGTGCGCCACGGGCAGACACGCAAATGACTCTGCGTTTCTAGCGTTGCGCACACTCTCCTCTAGAGGCAGACTATTTCGCTTCTCTCTGCCCAGTTGCTGATTTGGCGACGAAATAGTGTGCATAAGCTCCAAAATCGTTCCACATGCTCCTTGCACTATCTGTTACCCAGGCAGAACGAATGTGCTGCACATTTTCGATCGCGCTTGTGGAAATTTTCACGTGAGGTGGTGGGCTGGGAAGTCCACATCAGGCTGTCCACTGATACAATGGTCCGGCTTCTTCGTCGAATACGTGAACGGTTGATAAGACGTTTTCATGTCCTCGGACAAGAAAAACTCCATGGGCTGTCTTGGTACGGGAGAGCTGACGAATCGACGCGTTGCCGGAACCCGCTCGAACAAAATGATAATCGACGACACGATAAAGATGACACCCGATAGATATAACTGAATTTGAGATCTACGCTATGGACCACTCACAAATTTTCGACTTTCCCTAGTTCAGACACTGCTCTCATCGTATGCAGCTGTTCTGTGAATTCGACGACCGCGTGCGATATTTCGTAGAAGCGAACCCACCGCAATCACTCACTGTGTTTGTAGACGCCTTCTTGGAAGGGCTAGGACTAGAAATGCACCTCACCTAACCTGTTGTTATTTTGATCGTAGATAAACACTCAGGCTCGTGGTATGTCTAGGGAGTCATTCTCATTGGAAGACAATGAGGATGGTCTAGAGAATGCTAAGAGCGCATAGAGGGTTCCCTACGATGTGTTGTTGGACGTAATTCGCTCAAAACGTACAGGCCGTTGGAAGTGACCTTCTGAAGATCTTGCTACTGTCGTCTATGGAAGGGATAAGTTTGATCACTCGTCGACTTGTACAAAGATGGTCTGCTCATCCTGAGGAGTCAACTAGTGGAGACTCGCACCGTGACACCCACCGAGGCAGTGGGCTACTGCTGCGGATGGGGCAATAAGAGTTCTGTGCGAAGCGCACCTCGCCTGAGGACCTAACGTCCCACACCTGTTCCTTTAATCTTCAGATTCCGTTTTTTTCAGTTTTCAGCCATGTATCAGAGCATCTGTTATTACAAAAATCAAAATCGATCACAACTAGCGAACAAGGAAGAAGCGTTCAGCCCCACAACAGTTTTCACATAAACAATGATATCTACGCAACAACATTATCAACATGGTTCATGATCAGTCAGTGTTACTACGTCCACAGTTTTACTCCTGACATTCGTAAGTGCCTTGCTCCGTCCCAATTGAACAATTGGAAATCTACTATATGTACAGATTAAAATTGCGACCGAAACGTCATTGAGAGGTGTCAGGACGAGAGTTTACAATTTTTTTGAATATTAACATAATTATCAGTCTTAAGAACGTACCGGGTGGTACAGTGGTAGGAGGCAATACTGACAACCGCACGGTTGAGCGATCGATCCCCACCCGGGCTATCCAGGCTTTCCATCTCTCCGGGGGCGGGTAAATTGGTACCAGACTCATTTGGGAGGAAAAGACACTGTTTTCATTCACTATGCCGCTACGATTCTGAATGGAATACTAGTGCATGGCGCATCCTTAGGAAACTGATCAACGCCGCCGACACCATTACCTTTACCTTTAACTTTAACCTGAAAGAAACTGGAAACTCTCGTCCTCACCGGAAGCATGACAAGCGGCAGCTGTAAAGTAGCACCTTTTTGGGTCCCTGCCTTGAGGGTAACATTGCAGAACACAAACGCCTGCCAGAGAGCTGATAAACTGATATCACGCTGATCCTGATCTCCTCGAAAGGCTCACGATCATTAAATCACCCGAGAATTATGACGTTCGACAGGACGCCACAAGCAGATGTGGCCTTTTCGAAGCGGTCAGTGTTCCTGAGCACGTACTGCTGCCTGAAATCACCAGAAAAGATGAAAAAGAAAAGAAAAGAAAGATAGAAAGAAAAAAGTGGAAAAGACGCTCGCACTCGCCTTCCCAAGCTGTCCACTGAAAGCGCTTCAGCGTCTCCAATCATCAGAAATTTATCGCCTACAGACGGTGGAGAGGAGATGCAACGAGGATTGCAGTCTCGCAGCCACACTTCGAGTTTTTCTACAAAATTATTCATTTTTAAGAATCACAGCTATAAAGAAATTTCCTATTTTCTTTCTTGCCTGAAATCAGATATACCTGAAATTTTCGTAGCAGCACCACCTCGCTTCTCTCTTACATCCATACTTATTTTGGTATAGAACGCATTGACCACGAGAATACGCTGCACGGCTAGGACTCGAAGAAGCGCACCTATGAAGAGGTAATTCCTTTGAAATTACTTGTACTGAATCTTGAGCTAGTGAGAATGCAACAAACCAAAATTCTTGGCTTTCAAGACTTGGTCCTCTAAGCTAGATAAGACGTCAGCAGCGCACACTCCGCATTTAACCCCACATGTAGACTCGGCGCAAGAGCATGAGCCTGAAACCGATTCGATAGGTTTCCAACCATTTATGACGCGCTTCCGCAGTCAATCTGAATTTAATTCAATTGCAGTTAAAATTAATTTATTTAATCTCGGTTAATTTGAATTTAATTTATCTCTACACCAAGGCGTGCGTGGTGAAAGATGAAGGGAAGAACAGGAGTAGGCGCTGACATCCCAGTGGAACACCAGTTTAGGGATTCATTGTGGAGGCTTCTTTGTGGATTGATGGTTCCAATGGCCAGGAGAAAATCATCCACAGCTGCCTTCAAACTTGATGCGGTGAAATTCAACGAGAAACATGGAACTGCTGCTGCAGCTCTTCACTTCGAGGTTGATAGAAGGGTGATTCGAAGATGGACGAGAGAAAAGGAAAAGGTGCACGAGCTGCCGTTCTAAACAGTTATTTAGTAATTCAAAGTGGCAAAAGAACTACAATAAAATGCTGAAACAAATTAAGTCCTGAGAAAGAGGGCACTCATCAAGAAGGGTGGAGCATATCTATAGGGTGCCATTGATCGATACACCGCGTTGCAACGCGCGCGGGGCGGACTTATCTGACCGACTTTATGGTAATTTGAATTTATTTGAATTTAATTCACTTTATCTCTACACCAAGGCGTGCGTGGTGATATGGGGAAGGGGAAGAATGGGAACAGGCGCTGACATCCCAGTGGTCGAGCGATCAATCCTCACGCGAGTTAACCAAGCTTCCCCCCATCCCTTCAGGGTAGGGTAAATTGGCTCCAAACTTGGGAAGGTAAAGACACTGACTTGGTATAGAGTGCGTTTCGAAAGTATGCATCCACCTTATTTTTGGCAGTTTCACGCTGCGCGTTCGTTCTTACGAACCGGCGTTAGACGCATTAGATTCCATGTGGTCGAACATATCTGAGTTGCTCCTCGCATTAAAGAGAATCATCTCCATTTTGTTTCAAAATATGTATCCACTCTGAGACCCCACGCGTTTGAGTAAAAACTGAATAAAAATGTTTTTTTCCGAAAGTAGATACCTATTTTTAAACAAACAAAAAAAAACGGTTCGTTTTTGCTGGAGATGATTCTTTTTACTGGGAAGAGAAACCCAGATATTTTCGACAACGAGGAATCTAGGGCAACTAACTGGTTCGTAAAAACGAACGCGAACCGTGAAACTGCCATACATAAGGTGGATACATACTTTTGAAACACACTGTTGCGGCTGGCCCCCACAAGTCATTGTATAAACCCGCATGGTCGAGCGATCAATTTCGCCTGAGGCCAACCAAGCCTTTAATCCCTTCCGGGTCCTGTAAGTTGTCCCAAACTTGTATGGTAAAGTAGACACTGACTTGATACAGCGGCTGACCCCGTATGTCATTGTATATGCGCATTCACCATGCTTCTGAGATTCTGAATGGAACGCGAATGCGATATCCCGTCTCACGTGACTGATCAACATCGACATCTTTACATTTTCACTTTTGTAGTTGCAGAGAAAGAATACATTTCCTTCCTTTTATTCCTTTCATTGCTTGAACACAGAGTGGTTACTCTTTTCCACTCCTGTTATTCCTTCTTCCTATTTGTTCAGTTATAAGTGGTGATATCGGTTCCATATCTTCGTTCTTGCGATTTCAGTTCTCCTTCATACATTCCTGTCATACGACTGTGTTTCAGTCATTAAATGGATTTATTAATTGGTTTGGAATTATCTTTCAACTCGTGACATTTGGATAGTGGATCATTGTGGATTGTATACCAAATATAGGTTAGTTTCAATTCATTTCCTATGGAGTCTTCCTCCTTGCTGATGAGACCCAGACAAGACTTTATTTTACTTTTCGTTTGCTCGTCCAAGGTATATGTCCAAACGAGCTCACGTACTTGTTTCTTTTGATTTGCTTCTTTATCATTACAAACAAGCCTCGTCCAGTTGAAGGCGTCCAATTTGAAAATGGGCTGACCTCCTTGATAACAAACCGTATCGATGGACTCATCGATAAGTGACCGTCGAATTCGTTTCAGGAACGGATATCGACACGTCAGATGGCTGGTTGGCTTCGATTGCGAGTGTCTTCTGGCACGATGTGATCTGCGACCTTGATCGGGATGGGAGATCAACGCAAGACCAACCACACCTGAACGAGCGCCGACACTTTTTTCTTACAAGAAAGAAAAAACAAAAGAAAATAACAATACCTTCGGTGGGATGACGAGCGGTGATGGCCACAGGAGCCAAGTGAAGGGGCTCATGTGAGTGGCCCGGTTCAGTCACCCCTAGCGCGTAGCACAGTGTTTTGTCATGTTGAAAACCCTCCAAAAGGGCGTGAACAGCGAACGACGAGACGGTCGGAGGAGTGACGAACGATAGCTGAGTTGAGTTCTGGAATGCGACAATAAAATAACATTTTGAATTGAAGCTGCAAGGGAACGACTTCAAAATGCCCAAACTCAGACACTTCTCGTCCCCTTATTGTCCTCTACCCTAGAGTAAATGCAAAACGGCATTTCTTTAGTGTCACACAAATAATGGAGGAGGCAGACCGGAAGTGCTCCGATGTTTTCAGGCGTTGCCGAGTATCCAGTGAACAGCCCATGTGTGATCTCCATTGTTGTTATTGCAGGTGAAAGCACACTGAAACCAGGAATTTTTTGAGAAAAAAAATAGCGAAAATAATCCACAAATTCATGACAACGTGTGAAAAAGTGATTAGATCGAGTTTTGGCCTCAGGGAATGATCTCTACTTTGGGTAGTCTCTCCTCTCAACTTAAATTTGTTATTCCTATGTCGCTTCTAACCAACACGTTTGAGAGACTGATATATCCAAGGCCAATCAATCAGTCCAAGGCGTTTATTAACCTTCTAGACTTCCGACGTTGGGTGAATCGGTACTATTGACTGTTTGCTTTTCCCTTTAGATGACTGCAAAAGTTGGTTATATTGTAGCCCAATATCCGTATCATCAGCATTTAAGCAGGCTATGGGCCGTTGAAGTTTCCGTCAGAAGCTTTGTCCCGAGTCCATGACAAGAGAGAGAACCAATGACTTGCAAAAACTATGAACATGCTGATCGTCTCAATCTGGACCACCCACAATGAAGAGATTTCGTATGATACCATTACGAAGTTTAACTCGCTGAGTACACCACTTTGACACTAGTTTCAAAAAAAATGAAAATTCTCCAGCAAACACGTGTGTCTTCAGAAGATTTTCATGATGGGGATGATCTTTGCAGTTTAATAAGGATAAGAAAGTTTATTTGAACAAGAGCAACTGGCGAATGAGACCCAAGAAAAGCTCTTTTGGTTGAACTCACCGAAGGCATACAATTTGGCGCATCGTTCCTCTGGCTACTCGCTCTTGATGGACATCGATTCGCACCGGATAGTAGTCGTCCTGCGATAAACCACGCCTCGACCTCAGTCGTTTCTTTGTCAGAATCCGGAATCCGACGTTCACTTTTCCATGTCCTTCACTCTCCAGTGTCACATTACGAGCGGTTGTCGGTAGCTGTGAAAAATTGATTTCCCAATTCAAAATTTTTATTGACTTCCTATTTCCTTGCTCTTTTCTCGGTACTCCCACTTATTGTTAGGGCCAACACAGCTCTGATAACCGTGTCTAATGGCAATGATATCTATCACCTGGTGCTTCGATACTACAGTTGAGCGGTGTGTTTTCTGAAGGAATGAGCGATGAGAACCGCGCAACAGCTTGTGCGCGATGCGAATGAATAATTCTCTTTAGAATAATGATATGAATTATCAGAGCGGTGACGGCCTTAGGCCGTATGCTCGTCTAACCCCGGGGATGACGTGGCTGATATGAATGATAAGCCGTATGCTCGTCTAACCCCGGGGATGACGTGGTTGATATGATCCCCGAGCCACGTCATCCCCGACCACTGATAAGTCCCTCTACCATTTTGTAGAGGAAAGCCGTGATAAAGCGGCATTTTAGCATTGGAGCTTATTAAAGCTCCTTACATGCTGAGGATTCGCTGCCTCCTTTTTCAATTTTCTTCCTATTTTGTCGTTTCTTTAGTGCTCAAAACACCAAGTTAGATTGTAATAGCAATCAGTTATCGTAACTTCGATCTCAGTAATCGATTTTCACTAGTTTTACAGAGGAGTGCAGTTCAGCGATAGCACCGAGTTTAATGACATTTTTTGAAGAGACGTTGAGTATAGAACAGAATTTTCGAGTAATCTATTGGGTTGAAAACAAAGTTTGTCCTTCTTTTGCACCTTATTTTGAAACTCCATAACTCAGCACAGGGCGCACCGTTCTCCGTACCCAAAACACCGTTTTAAATACCATGTCTTTCATTAGAGAACTGTTAATCATTCGTGCCACTAGCGAAAAAATCTGAAGATCTGCATCTTTTTTCTTTCGTTCCTTATCGTTTGGGTAGGAGGAGAGAAGAAAAAGTAAGTTTAATAAAGTTGTAGTTGACAGGATGTAGACCACTACTCTTTTGCAGTGGGAATCCATCTTCAGAAACATCCTAGAGGTGGAAAAACTGCAAAAGGTTTCTATTTCTTCTCATAGCATAGTATCCATTCTTCATCGCATTCTTCTCTTGAAGAGCGTTGTACGCTCTCATCTGGGCAGGAGAAAGACGGGGCAACATCACCAACCCGGATTTTTTGCTCAATTTGTTTTTCGGTTCTCTTCGCATGCCCAAGAGCATTCAATTCTTCTGTAAGATCGGCCATAAATTTCCGTTTTGCCTAAAATTCGCACTTAATTCACGGTGTATATAATTCTCTCCATATTTTCAATATTCTTCAATATATAACCTGCACTCCATTTCGAGTGGCGCCGTAAATAGCATGGTGGAAAATTTCATAATTTTCGACATAACGGTCTAGAATTATGTCTGTCTCTTCTGTCGAAAACGGTACATACACGGGTCCCTGAACACCCCTATTTTAAACGGCTTGATACCTTTTCTTTAAGCTTTTCAACTTACACGATGACTGTCACTATCTTCTTGTACTACTTCATCACCACAGTACACTTCTTCATATCCTACGTCTAAATCTTGGTAATATGGAACTTGGTAATAGACGTTCTCCTCTACCATATCCCCAGCTTCGTGATTCATGTACATCTCTGAATAATTTAACTATAATCCCGAACTTTGTTGTTGGATTCAAAGGAGAACACTTTTTTCTTATAGTGCACTGAGATTGCTCTCTTCTTCAAATCAATCACAAGCCCGATTCTTGATTGCGATTTCAACGGTTCTGTCCATCGAAGAAAAGACTTCGGTCTTCGATTAAGGGCATGTGAAATTAGTTTCAAAACGAAAGCCTAGGATGAACATGAATTCTGAGAAAATTACATGACACGTAAGTTAAACAATATCAAAACCAACTATAGAAAGAAAGGCGCCCACAAATCCTATAATAATTGAGGAAAAGTATAAAAGAAAGTTCAGTGAAATCTCACCTAAAACGCTAAGCGCTAGAGGATAGTCGAAAATGAAATGATATCTCGGCTCTTATCGTTGATATCATGCTGCCAACACTGCCACGTGTCCCTGAGGCAAGCCCCGCTGACGAGCATACGACCAACCCCAACCAACCCTGCAGCAGGGATGTGCCCCGGTCGGGGATGACGTGGCTTAACCCCGGTCGGGGTTAGACGAGCATACGGCCTCTTGAGTGGGAGTACCGACAGTTTTTCTTAATCACTATTGATTGGCGACTGGAAATCTGAATGGACAAATAAACGCCGTGAGAACAAAAAACGAAAACTCACATGAATCTCGGTTGCTGATTCAGTGAGATTGACGGTGAAAGGCTCACATGACGGGCACCTCACCGTCACTTTAAGGTCATCGTTTGATCTGGTCGGGACCCTACGAAGACGATACTCGTAAAGAGCTCGAGCGGCGAAGTACGTGTCCTGGAACAAAGTCATTTTGATGGAAATCAAAACGGTAAGGAAATGAGGAGAAAAAAGGAGGAAAAGACGAAAAGATGGAGAAAATATGAAGGGGCAGGTCTTACAATTGCATTTTCGAATGTGCCGTCCTGCAGCTGCTGCTCGTAGATCCAGTTCGCCAATGGGTCCCAGTTAATGTTTCTCGGCTCGGCTCCTAAGGACACGTGGGCCAGAATCCCCAGCGAATTGACCAAAATGTCTCCGCTCTGGAAGCAAGTCTTCTGGACTTTCTGCTATCAAATAATTTGAAAAAGGATTAGTGGAGTATACTAATCTTAATATATGGATGTGGAGAACTATTATCCTGCTTCACCATTTCGCCCTAAACGGGATAATTAATGGAAGGAATTTATACCTACAGGTAGCACTCCCTTAGGATCATCAGTAGGGCTAGGAGTGCGCCATGTAGGCATTGCTGGGTGGCATTTATATATCTGTCCGAAGTCAAAAATAAAAAAGCAAAAATGTCGGCGTTGACCAGTCCCCCAAAGGCGCACCACGAATTTGTGTTCCTTTCTGAGTCGTAGAGGAATGGTGAATGCGTTTCTGGCCTATACAATGACTTGTGCGGCCAGTCGCTATACCACGTCAGTGCCTTCACCTTCTCAAATACGTATGGTACCAATTTACCCAACCCCGGAAGGATGGAAGGATTGGTTAGCCCGTGCGGAGATCGATCGTTCGACCATGTCGTTGTCAGCGATGCCCACTACCGCTGTACCACGCGCGCCCAAAGTCAAAATGTTACTGAAAAAATAAAGGAAAGCAACCGTCGCACCTTTATTTTCCTATACCAGCTAGCTCCACCAACGCCTGCACTTCTCGAGCTCTGCGGTAATGTCCATAGACCGGCATTCCAAAAAGGAAGCACGTTACCTTGTAAATGCATAATCTAGACAAAATAAAAAGCTACAAAAACAAACGACGAATGAGTTACCGTTGGTCATGCTTGCAAGCCTGATCCTCATAATTTCACTGGTGGCGTTTGTTCCCATAAACGCCAATGCAGCCAGTGATCGCAGATCCCATTTACGGCCTTCGTCTAGTGAATAGAACGACGCTATCAGTTTGTACCACACTTCGTCGTCCTTCTGGAAGTAGAGGTAAGGTAAATGTAAAAGTGTCAACGTTGATCCATCCCTTAAGGATGCGTCATTCACTCGCGTTCCAATCAGAATTAGAAAAGAGCCTAAGAAGGGTTACCCAGACAGAACACCTACGACATGTATTTGGCTATAATTTTAAAGAAAAGAACAAGCCAGTGATTGACAAGTCATGGGTATGAGGTTAGGTTCCCAAGAGCGGTTCCAGTAAACCAAAGAAAGTAAAAGGTAAAGGAGTTGGTGTTGATCAATCCGCCAAGGAAACGCCACGCATTCGTGTTCCATTCAGAAACATAGAGGCATGTTTCATGCGCATTTGGCCTACAAAAGGAACGGAGGAGCGGTCTCCGAAATTCGTTCGGCGATAAACGCGCTCGATACCGTCGAGGTTTCCCAAACCCTGCCTCGTCGCGAGGTGTGATAGACCCGCGATAAACTCCGATTAAACCCTGGCGCGCGTTCACGAATCTCGGTTTGAGCCCTTCGGGGTATATCTGGGGTTCATCGGGGGTTCACCAATGATGAACCTGGGACCTGGCGATGTCTCTTTTCATGCAGAATAAGGTAAACGTAAAGGTGAAAGTGTTGGCGTTCATCGGACCTCTAGGAACGCGCCACGCCTTCGTGTTCCGTTCAGAATCGTAAAGGCGTGGTGAATGCGTATTTGGCCTATACAAGGACTTTCGAGGGCTATCCGCTATACCACGCCAGTGTCTTTACCTACACAGACAAGTCTGGTCCCAATTTACCTGACTCCCGAAGGGGCGGAAAGCGTCCATAGTCCGGCGAGGATCCGATCGTTCGACCGTGCAGGTGCCAATAGCATTTCTTACCACTGCACCAAGTGCCACATTGTGGATGGTTTTTTTCGGAAATATCTTGCTTGTATCATCATTTGATAGCCAAATTTATAGCAAATTTGGGACGCATGAGTGATCAGGATTTCAGTCAGATTTTATCAGTTTCCCACCCAGGTTGCCACTTCAATATCCAAGTTCTTTCTCAGTTCTTCTGGTCTAAAATAGATAAAAATAATAAAAAATGTATGCAACCAACCCCACACTGATAAGCAGCACAGTCACGAGAAACTTGTAGCAAAAGCGATTTTAGAAACCATTCACGATCGATTGGATGTACCTAGAAGCTACAGAATTGATGAAGAGTATAATAAGGTTCCCAAGTATAAAATGACGAACTCCTGAAGTCTATGACTTTGCTTCGACTTAGTTTTATGACCTACATCTTGCTTCTTCATTTATTCATCGCCGATTCAGCAGCATCAAGAGAAAGCCAACTAACGTACCATGTCCATGATCTCTCGTAGGTCTACTCGGTCATCCACCCAATTCTCTACGATAGACTGCAGCAGGAAGTCTATTCCGCCACAGACTAAGCGCCTACTTGAACCGGCCTCGCACAGCAATGAGGTCGCAATAGCAGTAAACCTGAAACGAATAACCATACATTTCGAGTTTATTCGCGGTTATCCTATCATCAGAATCCAAATAGAAGAAAACACTCATATAACATGTCACTGTTGGACTTGGGTAACGATAACAATAGTAAAAGCAAAATATCAGATAAAATAAAAGGGTGATTCGTAATAATTTGATCATTTTATGAGGTTACACTGAAAAAAAATTTCAAAAAATCAATAAAAGTGAAGAAATTCAAATAGGAAAAGCCATGGATGTGTAAGAAAGAAAGGCAGTCGGAGCACTGTAAATTCTGGTAAACAGGTTCAATTCTGGTTAACAGGAATAGAAAAACTCTTCCTAGTTTTCTACTTTCTTGCAGTTCTCACTACTTCCATTCTCAGGTTCATTTGACACATTTTAGTGGAATTAAAACGAGCATCCTATGGGTACCCAGTTTTGGTCAAGTTTTGGCAAAATCCCAATAAATTGGTGATTTTTTGCACGATTTCCGTTTCCGTGTTTCGGTTTCCGGTCATTTTTGGCCATTTCAGTTCCGTTTTCCGTCTTCCACCTTTTCAAAAAAAAAAAATCCGCACACCCCTGGTTGGTAGAGCGCCATTTTTTATCCGAAGATCGTATCCTATGCACTTCTGCTGCTTCTACTCTTTGTTGTTAAACATATTAATGAGAACTAGGAAGAAGAACTCACGCGATCGAACGATCTTTAGGCTTGCTTGGACTACCGAATTCCGCATATCCACAGGAGGATTCATTCTTGCAATCAGAGAAACGAAGCATATCAGATATCACTGAAACTGTCTCTCTGTGATAGCGTATTGTGCAAGCACCGCAAACTACTAAATTTGGCGGGAATTATGCCATTCTTCCTGGGAGACAGGAACCGTACATGATCCAATCCTATTCTGCAGCGAATCTGTTTCCAAGTCGTTGTGTTGTGGTTGTTTTTTGATTCCTTTGAGTTGATACAACTCCACCGATAACGATTTGATCACATCGGAAAGGAAGACGTGCTCGGTGTCCACATCTCGCCTGGCGCGGTCTGTGGACTTCGACGCGTGATCGTCGAGAAATTCTGGAAAATGTATGAAAATTTATTACAGTATATTTCATCCCTTTTATAAAAAGACGAACACGATCAATTTTGCGCTGGAAAAGAGGTTTTGGACAGTGAAATCAATCGATAAAATGATCATAAATTATCATTTCGTAGTAAGCCGTGAGAATAGTAGATCTCTGAAATGAAAACGTCAATGCGAGGGTACATACTACTAGGTTACAACAATCTACGAAAAGGAAGAGCAATTCTAATTAGAATGGTAATAAAACAGTTGAGAAAAATGAAGCAAATGTAACGTAAAAGAAACGTAGTGTCACCGCTAAGGCAGCAATAGACAGCAGGCCTATACCACGGTGATTTCCGGAAAATCCACTTAAGGTTTAGTTACCCAAGTTTGAGATTACCTAGCATCTCTGGCTCTGGATGCAACACAACTCCTGCTTCTCAGGTTTTAGATTAGTTCCATTTTAGTTTCATTTATTCAATTCTCGTTTATGAAACCTCTCTTTACCATGCTGAGGAGTCCCGGGCTTTATATCTTGGTTCTCTAGCTCGTACATGATAGCTACGAAACGAGCTTTTGATCCTTGTAGTTTATTTATTCTGCTTTCTTGTTTACACACACAAGGTACAGCAGTCCGGACAAACTGATTGTTATTCATGTTTTACTGTTCGGATATTCTGCCAAACGAATTTACAACGAACGCTTTCGATGATTGCGACTCTTCTGTTGCACTCCGCACTTGTGTGCACTATTTAGACTATTACGAAGCTATCGCTACACACTAGGCGCTTTTGGCTTTCCTCAAGCAAATCAGGACCTCTGGCGAAATTACGGTATGGCGGGAGATTCTAATTGAAATTTGTCCGGATTCAGCAGTAGCGCCCTGCACTCTAGGACCCGCGCGATACTTTGGTGAGGACGCTACTGTCACCCGTACGGCGATCGATTCTGGCCCGGGCTAACCAAGCCTTCCATCCCTGCTGGGTCGGGTAAATTGGTACCAGACTTGTCCGGAGATGATAAAGACACTGGCTTGGTATAGCGGCTGGTCACCGCAAGTCATTGTATAGGAAAAATACGCCTTCATTATGCCCCTTCGATTCTGAATGGAACACGAATGCGGCGGCGCGCCCTTAGTGACGTGCCATACCGACGTTGCGATTAACGCTGCGTTGATCGCTGCGATTAGGCGTCGTACATGAACTATTGTGTGTGCCACAGCTGCCAGCGGATACCGTAAGAGTTAATTAGAGAAAGTACAAATCAGCTGATGCTAGTGTTTTTAATGTTTCTGTATTCATTGTTCCGTGGAATTTCGACGTCTTTTTTGGTAGTGTTCGATATTTTTATTTCAGAGCGCGCTTAGCGTTTCCGTATTCGTTGTTCTGTGGAATGTGTAACACATAGTACAACATTTTTCTTTCATTTCGTCTGATTGAAAACTGAAATTGAAACATTAAAAACACCAGCATCAGCTGATTTGTACTTTCTCTAATTAACTCCTACGGTATTCGCAGGCAGCTGTGGCACACACAATACTTCACGTACGACGCCTAATCGCAGCGATCAACGCAGCGTTAATCGCAATGTCGGTGTGGCACGTCACTTAGGGGACTGTTCAACCTTGATACCTTTACCTTTTACCTTTACCCTGTAATCTATGAATACAAGCTAAGGTATGGGAGTTGACAAAATCAGACAATCCGTCTATATTATGTGCAATATGACAACAGCAAACAAAAAATGATGAACCCACTGGAGATATCGACCGAAAAACTGTACACAGCGCCAGCATCAGGAATCCCCGTATGTACATCAGCAATCAGCACATCAGTGTTGCGTGGCGAGCGCTTCTTCTCTACATCTGTAATGATAATAAATATTTGTTATATTTGTTTTTATTTTTCATTTTTTGTTACTTTTTTCTGTTAATTTTGTTATTTTTTAACCATGTTTATTAAAATAAAAAAGTGATACACAGATTTCATAAGGCCTACGTTTTGGCGCAACCGCCTTCTTCGCAGCCTGGAAGAATCGAAGTGAATTTGAGAAATCACCCGTTCAATGATCATTTCAAGACACAACGGAGCTTCAGAAGATGGGTAGGGAAGGGAGACAAAACGCAAAAGAAGGAAAACACGACCCAACCACATAAGTCAAAGCGGAAATGGTGCCCGTAGTGAATCTTCTAAAGCTCCATTGTCTCTTGAGATGGTCCTTGAACGGGTGATTTCTCAAATTAACTTTGATTCTTCCAGGCACTGAAGAAGGCGGTTGCGCCGGAATGCAAGCCGTAATAAATAATCAACTTTGGTGCTCGGCTGAAGCATCATTCCACTATAATCAACGTTATTAATTAATTAATTTGTTATGCACGTGAAGTGCGCCATACCATGCCGAGGAGAAACGGTACTACTCTAGAAATATGCCGAGGTTTAATGACAGTCGGACTTGAAAATTTTAACAGAGTCTCCCACAAACTTTTATTTTATTTTATTTATTAACTTCTATTCTTCAAACTCTTCTATTCTTCTAATTCCGAAGAGATCTATGTCTTTATCTGTTAATCTGGCTCTCTCAAACATTTTGTAATGTTGTATAGTCGTTTTCAGTCCTTGGTATACTCCCGTCGGCCGTCATCGACTGTCGGAAAATGGGCAGCGACGGGAAGCGATGGCCAGCGACACATTCATTGGTCTACTGCTTATCCGAAATGATGAAACACATTCGATAATACCAACCCAAAATGTAGAAAAGGCTTCAAAGACACCGTATATCAAATTAGAAGAAACAAACATGCAAAAATGGGAATCAAAAACAGAAAACAATAATAAAAATGAGCAGAACCCAACTTAAACTGTATAGAAGGGTTCAAAGTACAAAAAATAATTACACATAAAAATGAAAATACAATAGAAAGGATAAAAATAGACAAAATCCACCACTGACCCATGCCCGCCGCTGGCCGTCCCCGTCCGTCGCTGATGGGAGGCGTGGCATACGGACAACTGCCCCGCCGACTGTCATTACTGCGACAGAGTATCAGTTGCCCAGCCCCGCCGGCGACGGACGACGGTAGTATACCAAGGGCCTAGGTGCAGCTACACCCAAATTCGAGCGAAATTCTATTGGAATTTCATTTACCTAACTACTTGACTAGGAATGCATACGAAGGGAAAGGTAACTAATGATCGTGTTGTTTCTAGCCTTATACGCATACAAGCTAAACATAAAACCATCCCCGTAACTCATTAATAAGGAAGGGCGCTCTCAAATTTCGAGGGAATTTGGTTGATACCAAATGTCGAGGTCGATACCATGTGAGCAATTCATCGCTAATTTTAACGGAAGAGGCAAAGACGATAGGCTCATTAACGGTCTAAACTTACAGAAATGTTCCGCCTTTGGTGCATATACCATGCCATTTGACAGAAATGACAGCGACGGCTTGCTCATGTCCAACACTATTCTTTTATAGATCTCGTCCGTCTCATCGCGTTGCTGCAAGAGGCTCTTTCGGAAACTCTTTTCTTAAGAAGCTCCCCAAAGACTGATGAAACTCACCGCAATTTGTACTTTCAGACGCACTTGGTCTTTAATATCGCCTATATCACAGTGATGTTTGCCAGGATACGACCTTTCTCTAAAATGCTCACACACTGCAGCACACCGTATAAGAGTTGGAAATGAAGACACATGATATCTAACTAACTGTCGAAGGACAAACGTCACCGACGAGAGTCCGGTGGAGAGAAATCGAACCGGAAACGTTTTCGTGTCGGTCGGACGAGACGGAGACACGACCACTCGGGAGTAGGTCGGTTGTCCGAGTTGTCCGTACGATCCTAGGTCGGCGCATACTCGTCGCGATAATTCCGATAAGCAGACGGAATACTGAAATCGATCAGTCTTTACGAGATTGGTAACTTCTGTCAAAGCAGACTTTTCGATGACCGGCTGTCGTTGTATATTGGGAGGTTGAATATCCTACTAATAAAACCACGACGTCTGCTTGTTACCTCTACGGTCCCGCCGCGATTGCCCGTTACCGTACTCCCAGTGACGTAATTCATAAGTTCCTCGCCGTCTTTTGCTGCATGCTTTTTGTTCTTCGTTTTATTTGTTATTATAAATGTTTTATATATGTTTCCTACTATTCATTAGTTCATATGGCGGCCTGCAGACCGCTGAATGGCTGGTTATAGTATGCTATAGATTGAAGCCGATGAAGAGATTGGTAAACGTTTATCAGAGTAAACGTGTAGGCAAGTCTACCTTCGTCAAAGCTTTAAAATTGGAAAGTTAAATCAAATGAACTTGTATCAATCGTGGCTAATCGGCTTCAGTCTACATCAAAAGGTAAAAGCTAAAGGGGCCGGTGTTGATCAGCCCCCTAAGGGCGCGCCACGCACTGGTATTCCATTTAGAACAGAGGCATGGTGAATGCGTATTTGGCCTGTACAATGACTTGCGGAGGCCAGGCCCCTATACCAGGTCAGTGTCTTCACTTCCCAGACAAGTCCTGTACCAATTTACTCGAGCTCGGAGGGATGGAAGGCTTGGTTAGCCAGGGCGGGAATCGATCGCTTGATCGTGCTGGCGTCCGTAGCGCATCTCACAACCATTACGTTGTTCATGATTCACATTTTTGTCATTATTTGATCATGTTACTGTGTTCTCCTTCACATATTGTTGACTGCTTTTTGACTTTTCTCTCTTAACACGGATGCACTCCAAAACTTCTGTTCTGGGGAAAATTCAAACAGATATGAAAGAATTTAAAATAGGACAATATCACCTTTGTCTCCTCCATAGGATTGAGCGATGTGACCGATACCATAGCAGTGACCGTTTCGTTGACAAAAGCGTACTTGGGAAGATCGATCTGGAAAGAACTCCTACATCCTCTCTAGACATGACGAAATTGTCGCTAAATGCTGAAAAAGAAAATAAAGAAAAAAGGGAGGTAAAGGAGCAAAATGTACTGTCTTGCGTTATTGAATGTAATGAAAACGTCAACAGAGAGCTTCATCCTGTAGATTTTTTTCTTTTACTGCTTTTCGAACTTTGTTTTTCGTTATTTGGTAATTATCGCTTTGTTGAAGATGCTTGAGAGTCCGCGAAATTAGTTGCCAGCTTAATATACACAGTTATTGGGAATATCCACAGGCTTCAATTAACGAGGTCGGCCTCATAGACCTTGTGGGGTCTGTCGGCAAGCCGGCCTTTTATCACCATCAATAGTTAACGTGCTCTAGCGGACACCTTTCTAGGGAGCACTCGTGTTTGGGCGTAACGGTCTTGCGACGACGACCACAGGACCATAGAAAGCATTCCGCAGCCAGTTCGTAGGCACGACGCCACGCCGTGGAGCACTCGACGTCTACGCAAGGCACCGGCCGTTGTGGTCGGTTTACTCCCGTTTTCCCTTTAGGGCCCTTACAGACCCGACGACGTGCAATTTGAGCGACGAATTAGCCGTTGAGCATGAAATTGAGCGAAACACACGGAGACGAGCATTCTCGTCCAACGCGATGTTTGCGGCGGCCGCATTGCTCTAATCGATACCGCGTTGCAACGCGCGGTCGGTCGCGTTGGACGAGAATGCTCATCTTCGTGTCGTCGGGTCTGTAGGGGCCTTTACAATTAGAGTTATTGCCTACCATACATGTCTTTTTATGTCCTCTTTGTCATCCTTAGTTATTTTAATGATCTCGTTATTTGGTTCTTTTCCTATTGGGCCTAGTTTCCTTTGTCATTAGTTTAATTTCGTTTCCGTCGTCATTCTCAATAGTTATTTGTTCCTTTCTTATTGTCCTTTTTACCCGGTTTCTCAGTTAGAGTTTCTCGTAACATCCATAGGAAGCATTTTTATCAGACACCTTTAGTTTCGTCTTTCATCACCGTAGCGTTTGAGATCGATTTAGATGGTTACCCCTTTCTCTTATTGGAAGCTTTGAATTCCTTGAATTTATCTCATCACGTCACTCATTGTCTCATAATTATCTCCAGTGAAGATCAGGGTTATGTTGTCATATACTTAATTCATAATCTCTTTCCCACCACGTTACGTTCATTCGTGTTCGAGTTTATTCACGTATTACTAGGGTGTTCCATAAGTTTTGAGAATTTTAGATGACCTAGTTTAAAACAACATAACTTCCCACACGTTTCGTGTTCTATCATGGTACTATGCTGGCGCGTCCTAAGCGTCACCTAGATCAGAACCCCAGTCGATACATTAGATCAGTCCTTAGGCCCTTGTTATACGTTCGCTCACCACCCAGCGTAATTCGTCCATTCAGTATCAGACACCGTGGGACCGGATACGTTTGTACGAGTTATCATGGTGACGCTGGCGTGGTGACGCTCACGGGCTGTTATGCACACGCTAGCGAACCTTCCACGCTCTCGTCGCTGCGCATGGACCCTTTCGCTGGGGGTGGGGCAATCACCTCGCGCATTGCTCTATATGCTTCAGGCGCGTGCGTGCGTGCGTCGCGTGCTCAGCGTCTGAGGTTAACGGCGCACGCGATCACCGCTTGCAAGTCGCAGACGCTCACCGCGAGCGAATGTATAACAAGGGCCTTACAATTAGATGGCTAAGCGACGTCATTTTTATCATGTCCAACCAAACCGACTACCCAGCGATTTTGCTACGATGCTTCCGCTCCGGCTTCAGCGCAAGCGAGTCACATGAGTAGTTTAAGGAGCTGATGTAGCCCGATTCCCCTTCCACTGCTACAGTGTACTGCTGGTTCGTTCGATTCGCCAACGGACACTTCCCCCTCGACGAAGCTGTTCGAACTGGACGCTGTGTCTCGTCCGAAACAGCGGTCGTTCTCGCAGCTGTTGAGAGTGATCCAACCGAATCTGTACGGGATGTGGAGATGGAGATTAGCATTCTAAGGCACACTGTGCATCGGGTCCTCAAATGAAATGACTTTGTGTCTAAGCGCCTTACACAGTACCATACGATGAGACGCCGGTTGAACCAAGCGCTCATGTGAATGTCTGCTCTTCACTGCTCTTCCTCTACCGAACGACTGAGTGAACCAAGACGATAGTGGCCATGGATGAGAAGTGGGTCATGTACAGCGACACTGACAGGAGGGCGCAATGGCTGCCTCACGATAAAGATCCACAGCCCTTCTCAAGGAGACCTGTTCACGGCACGAAGCACATGATTTGTTTGCACTACTGTAGTAAAGGTCTCGTATATTACGAACTACTACCGGCTCGGCAATAGGTAGATGCCAACGGTAGAGGTAGAGTTTAGAGCACTTCTGCCGCGGGCGGCAGTTCCAAAACCACAACGACATCGCACGTGCCGTCGACGAATGGGCAGCGTCATCCGCTGCTTCCTTCTGGAGACAACCATTCGCTTCCTTGCCCGAAAGATGGAAGAAGGTTATGGCCATCAAGGAATCATACATTGTTGATTGATAGATGGTCATTTCAGGTATAATTTGAATGTAACAGAAGTTGTGATTTTTCTCAAAACTTATGGGACACTCTAACATTGAAATGTTTGAGGTTTAATTACCCTTGTTTGAGGTACACTCAACAAAGCGTTGGTCGAAGGTATGCTACCTTGTTCCGAGCGAACGAGCAATGTCATAGCATGGTTGTGAAGAAATATCGACTACTGCGTAAGTAAGGGGAATCATGAAGAAGCGGAAACGGACATTAAAAACAGAAAACAGCAGAAAAGTGCCGGAAACTACCTAGATCGCGGAAGTGAAGTCACAGCTTGCTTTGCCTACAACAAGCTTATCTTTCAGATAAAACAAACGCGAAGACAAAGAACGAAAGGAATACCGTTTCCTTTGTTTTGCCTTGAACTGTAACACTGCCACATTATCTTCTCAGCAGAGGCGATTTTGCAGTCACTTCTGCGGATTTTGGAAGTGATTGATGCTCAAAAATATTGATAAGCCGCTTTTTCAGCTTTGCTGCACAGCAGATGTGTGATGACGTCTGCTCTGAGGAATTCTTATTGAACAAATAAACCAGCGACGTGGAACACTAAGCATCGGTAGTGTTGGCGCATTTGTGACCTTTTTAACTTCGATGCTCTTTCATGGTGCCGCCGGCGCTTGTCACTATCCAAACACTATTTCCTACCCCACCTATTCTTTCGCTAGCAAAGGGCACGCCGGAGAGGATCGGTGTGCGGTCGCTCCATATACCACTCTACTATACAGGAAGGGGAGATGTAGCAGCTCAGGCGACATTGTTACAGCGGATATCTGGCTTTTCGTCTGGAGTCGGTTGGCCGCGAACACGCAAAACTTCTGAAAGAACTTCTTGACTTCATGGAGGATGATTCACTCTTGCCAAACAGAACTCCGTATCTTTATCTTATCAACGCACTGTTCTCTAATGCTTGTGACGGATTCCTGATCGCTTTTAGAAGAGAGGTTGAACTAAAGGACATAAATGACGAAACGTATATAACAGAGCAATGTACACGTTGGCCGAAGCGGTGCAAAGCGATGTGGTTGCTTTTCGCACTGGTAAATATCCTTCGTATTTTGTTGAAATTTTCATATATTCGATGTCTGGAAGCTGCTAGTTTAGTTGTTCGGTTTGACCTACGAGGGATTTGGCGATTATGGTGGGCCTATTGGAGCCGAGCGAGTGGCGTTTCATCCCAGACATGCAAGTGCGTCCCATCTCTTTTCTTTCGTTTTTTCCGTTTCTCATAACGAATTTATTTTTTGTCGCTTTCAATGAATGAGAATACGGTTGTGCGGTCTGTGTAGGTGTACGATAAGGTCAAAACAAATAGGAAGTGGATGTGGATGGATGACAGACCAACTCTTTTCTGCCACCGCTATTTCTTGAAAAAAGTAACAGTTGAAAGCAGCACATCTAGTAGGGTCTCGTATTCTTTTAAACAAAATGATAGTATGGTCTAGCGAGGTTCACTCGATCGCGAACTACCCCGACCTCCAAGGGAGGCATTTTGGAGATTTACTTGACAGTGGTGCGGCGCTACTGACCTTCGCACGGTCGAACGCTCGATCCTCACCCTGGCTAACCAAGCCTACCATCTCTGTGGGATTGGGTAAATTGGTACCAGACTTGCCTGGGATGGTAAAGACTTTGATCTGGTGTAGCGGCTGGCCGACGTAAGTCACTGTATTGACCAAACACTCATTCACTAAGCATTTACAATTCCAAATGGAATACGGTGCGGCGGTTAGTCCACAGGGAACTGATCAATGCTAGTGCTATCACTTTCACGTTCACCTTATTTTCCAGCTAAGGAAAAAATCTAGCTGAGAAAGGTCCTTCCCAATGTCACTCCTTGAACACTAACTAATAACCACCACATTTAGAATACCTGAGGAACGTGCTAGCTTCGCTTTGCCCTCCGGGTTTGATCGACGACGCAGAACGTGCCAACTTTCTTTTTCGACACAACGTATTTCGATGGAACGTGGCCCTCAGGCAGGTGAAAACGGGTAAATCTGGATATCTGCCAGGATCTGAGGAGATGTACGAGATGGTCAGTCTCATTTTGTTTTTGTCTCCAAGGGTTAGCCTATTTATTTATATTATATAACATTATGGTATCCATGACGGTTTAGAATCAGGAATTTGTGGAACCCAAGCGAATGAGGGAGGATTCTTCCCGCTCGAGTTTTTAAATTTTTCTTCGTCCTTGGTACAGTAGCTGGCTCACGCAAATTATTGAAAACTTCAGAATTACAACTGCGAACTGGAACATATTGCCGAATTGAGCGCCAGAAATTGCGAAGTTGCTGCAACACCTAATGGGACCTCGATCAACTTCAGACTGTAAGTGCCAGTTCAGCGTTTTCGTTGGTGCCGTAAGTAGGGGTTGCAGGATGCGATTCCTTATATACCCACTGGACAAGATGGCCTTGTCTTTCAACGCTGTGGACGACTGGTTTGAGCCGGTGTTCCACTCTCCTATAGACCGCAACGTTACATATAGTGATCGTCGGCTGGAATCGTTTGCAAACGTAAGCCGTTCAGCAATTGTACCGCCGATTCAAATGCTTGTAGGCTATCGAGGTGTTTGAATGAGTTCCAGTGACAAAGTTAGTGAAGACTAGCATATCTCTGTTGTTAAATGCTTGAGCACAATTGTTTCCGCAATATGAAGTCATTTACAGATGATCTACTACAAATCATTGCAAATTGGATGCTCAATCGGTACCTGCACGAAAGGTGACCTGCAACAAGCGGTGGTATGTGTATATAGCAGCCGGTGAGTGCTTGAGTTAGACATCTAGCAGAATTCAAAACTAAAGCTATCTTTCGCAAGCTCTACTTCGGAAAAAAATGTCTGCCCATGCCGGACTACTTTCTGCCGTATCGATCGTCCTGCTTTAGCCAAGGGATGTAGAAAAGGCCTACTCATGCTTTTTTGAGATGTAAAGTTAGGCAATGACGGAGAAAGTGCACCATATTTCCTCAATAGCTACACCCCTTTGTCGCAGTGCTGCTGGGGAACGGTATTTTTCTGATTGGACAGGCGTGAGATGAAGTGTGGGTACGCAAAAATCAACAGACGGCAGCCCCCACTGGGATATGCCTATGGCTTCGTCGTCACTCCTACGCCTATCACTTGTCCTTAGTCATTACAAACCTGCTGCTTGGAAAATGTGCCCTAGAACGACGCAGCCCTTGTTCCATTGTCGAGCCATGAAAACCTTCTGAAACGCACGGGGACATGCCCTCACGCGAAAACAGTGGCGGAGTCACAACCGCGAAGTTTTATGACAGTCCCGCTGTTGCCACTGTATTTCATCCTTATCTATTGACTTGGGCTCTGGCACTGTATAGATTTTCCTGATTAGTTAATGTCCGACATTGCTGAGCATTATAAATAACTAGATACCTTGATTCAGATCATTCCGACAATTTGCCTATCACAGCTACGCATTCAGTGACATCAAACAGGGAATAAGAGACAAAGCAATATAATCTGCAATTCTCAGGCCGCAACTGGGAAGCGCTATCTACCTACCTGCGAAAGGAACGACGGGATGTACAACATTCAGCGGCTGCAGAGTGATACCTAATTCTGTATGTAATGGGGGTCTTTGTGAAGCCGGAAGCGAGAAATTACTATGTGAGATTTTCTTTCGAGTTTGTTGTTCTCGAGGCATCTCCTTCACCTCACAAATTGTTGCAGCCACAACTGCCGAACCGTGGTCAGTCATATCAACAACCATTGCGAAGTCCGCAACGAATACTGAGCGTTCATCAACGCCAGCTTCATACCTTGAACCATCCACCACTGAGACTCCAGAGTATCCATCAACGCAGGATCCATTCTACGAACGCTCCACTGCTAGGTTCGAGACGATAGAACCATCCACTGACGATGAGACTCCAGAGTATCCATCAACGCAGGATCCATTTTACGAACGCTCCACTGCTGGATTCGAGACGATAGAACCATCCACCGAGACACCAGAGTATCCACCAACGCAGGATCCATTCTACGAACGCTCCACTACTAGATTCGAGACGATAGAACCATCCACTGAGACTCCAGAGTATCCATCAACGCAGGATCCATTCTACGAACGCTCCACTGCTGGGTTCGAGACGATAGAACCATCCACCGAGACTCGAGAGTATCCATCAACGCAGGATCCATTTTACGATTGGTCCACTGCTAGAATCGAGACGATAGAACCATCCACTGCCACTGAAGGCACACACTATTCATCACACGGTCCATATTACAATTTATCTACTGTTGGATTGGGAACGACACCGTTTGAAACCCGCGAGACGGTCACCAGCACGGAGTATCCATCAACGCAGGATCCATTCTACGAACGTTCCACTGCTGGGTTCGAGACGATAGAACCATCCACTGACGATGAGACTCCAGAGTATCCATCAACGCAGGATCCATTTTACGAACGCTCCACTGCTGGATTCGAGACGATGGAGCCATCCACTGAGACTCCAGAGTATCCATCAACGCAGGATCCATTCTACGAACGCTCCACTGCTAGGTTCGAGACGATAGAGCCATCCTCTGAGAGTCCAGAGTATCCATCGACGGAGGATCCATTCTACGAACGCTCCACTGCTAGATTCGAGACGATAGAGCCATCCACTGAGACTCCAGAGTATCCATCAACGCAGGATCCATTCTACGAACGCTCCACTGCTGGGTTCGAGACAATAGAACCATCCACTGACGATGAGACTCCAGAGTATCTATCGACGGAGGATCCATTCTACGAACGCTCCACTGCTAGATTCGAGACGATAGAGCCATCCACTGAGACTCCAGAGTATCCATCAACGCAGGATCCATTCTACGAACGCTCCACTGCTGGGTTCGAGACAATAGAACCATCCACTGACGATGAGACTCCAGAGTATCCATCGACGGAGGATCCATTCTACGAACGCTCCACTGCTAGATTCGAGACGATAGAGCCATCCACTGAGACTCCAGAGTATCCATCAACGCAGGATCCATTCTACGAACGCTCCACTGCTAGATCCGATACAGTAGAACCATCCACCGAGACTCGAGAGTATCCATCAACGCAGGATCCATTTTACGATTGGTCCACTGCTAGAATCGAGACGATAGAACCATCCACTGCCACTGAAGGCACACACTATTCATCACACGGTCCATATTACAATTTATCTACTGTTGGATTGGGAACGACACCGTTTGAAACCCGCGAGACGGTCACCAGCACGGAGTATCCATCAACAGCACCTCACCACGAACCATCCACTCCTGCAACGCCAACAAAAGAGCCCCACCGACATCATAAACTGCATGGAAAGATATCGCTCAACATGGAGATTGATTTGGATGAGTGAGTTGTAAATTGTTTCGGACGAACTAACAGATCACATCCAATCCTTTGAATCGTAGACCTTAAATTGCTATCAATATAATATCTACAGATTCATTACCCGTAAAAACGCTTAAAAATTCGAGGTTATGATTTCATACCAGTAGTTCTTGTTCCACAACACTATGGCTTGAACTTATTGCGCCTTCAATTCGAGCTTCAGCTGGGAACTACTCAGTAAGTGCTGACGTGCTCCGAACTCGCAAGGTGTTTGCGAATTTGCCCAGAACTGCTGTTCTACGTCGCTGCACTGCTTTTGACCTTGCCAAATAGTTTGACTGATCAACGTTCGTAGTCTTTTCTTGTGATCTCATGAGCCTCCCCAAGCAGTCGCATTCAGGTTCGACGACTACAGTTCCGAAGTCAACACGCTGCATGGTCCTCTGAAGAAGAATACATCTCGACGTGGAAACAAGATAAAAGCCAAAAATGTTAAAGTTACGAAATTATAGGTCTCCACCTATCTGTGCTTACAAAATGAAGGTTTTGAAAGCTGGAAACGTTGTTTTTAGTCAAAGCGAGTATAACGACACTTGATTTGACGTTCTTGTTGAGTTCAAATCACCTGATGACGTTCCAAAAGCTGATGATAGCAGGCTAGCGTCTCGTCGGATGAGTAAGCTTGTATTCAAACACAAATAATTTCGAATCAATGTGGTCGCTGGACAGTCAAGAAAGGAAGGTAGACAGCTGCCGGGATCACTGAAGATTTACGATATTGTCAGTCTCATCTTATAGATGTCATGGTTGTGTACTAGCTACGTAGCTATAGAGTACTTATTTGTGATCAAGCTCCTGCTGCACAGCCATTCCTTCCTGTGGAAACGTGACGGGGAGTGTAGGTAACACGACATGACGTATTCATCCGTCCTTTAGGACGCATCGCTGCATTCCAGTTCCATTCAAAATTGTAGGGGCATGTTCAATGCGTATTTGGGCAATGTCTTTACCTCTTTAAGTCGGTGTCTTTACCTTCCCAGACAAGTCTGGTACCAATTTACCGGACCCCAGAGGGATGGAAGGCTTGGTTAGCCGAAGCCGTGATCGATCGCTCGACCGTGCAGGTGTTAATAGCGCCTCTTGCCACCTTATCACGCGCATAGATTAGTATGAAAGAGCTCGCATAGTTGGAACTAAAATTACTAAGAAGTTCTGAAAGGCAGATACCAACCTCCATGAAGACTTCTTTAGTGGCGCTGATTTCGACCCCGGCTGGACACAGCTCCCGTTGACCTGGTCCCCAGAAACCAAGGGCTACACTCCAACTTCCGACGTTGTGCGGAGCCTCCACAGTTCTCGAGACGGTTCCAGAAGGCCTTAATGAGAGATTTTCGGCTGTCCTTACGGATATACGGTTTTCCGGTTACGGTAACAAAGTAGCAGTAAAAAGAATATTCAAAAGAAACAGCGTAAGCAGTATTTCTTTCACTTTCATTATATGAACACATCGTGGGGTGTTGCATAGAAACTAATGAACCATCAAAAAACACGCAAACACAAACATAAAAGTTTGAGATTAATCAAAAAACGAAAAAATTCAATCGTTCCAGGAAAATTCCGTTTTTTTTAATTTCGGGACAACATCCTACTAATAAATAAGCTAGAAATGCGTCAGTGGGAGTACGGTAACGGGCAATCGTGGCGGGACACTAAAGTGTGTTTGTCAACTCTAGGGTCCCGCCGCGATTGCCCGTTACCGTATTCCCAGAGACGTATTTCATCAGTTGCTCGCTGTCTTCTGCCGCATGCTTTTTGTTCTTTTGTTTTTATTTGTTACTATAAGTGTTTTATATATATTTCCTACTATTCATTACTTCATCAGCCGCTGAATGGCCGGTTGAAAGTTAACCCGGACTCACCCAAGAGGAACGATGTCAAACAGCCAAACTTCATGAAACCGCTCTCTCACCATAACTTCTTCCTCACCGAGGGCGTTGCTTATATCACTGAAATTAGTGAAAAGGTAATAAAACGGCACTCAAAAGCTGCTTAAAAGACAATCGCGCACCTGAACGGCTTTGCTGCTGTGTCTTCGAAAGTTTGAATCAGGCGAGAACGTGGGAACGACATAACTTTTTTGAGGTGTAACCCACAAGTGCGTGGGTTTCTCAAGTCGCAGATGGTGGAGACGGCGACTAATGAAAGTTTGTTAGGATTTGTGAAATTCGTAAATAGTCATGCATACAAAACAAAAAGAAAGGAGAGTAGTAAATAAAGTGAGAAGTGATTTGATGGTATAATGGTCCGTTAACAGCCTAATCCGCTCCGCAATATCAGCGTAACTGCCAATTCCTAAGCCTTAATTCGCTATTATGAACTTCATATCTTTTTATCTTTTGTTCCTTTCTTAATTCCTGCTCCAATCTTTTTCTCAATTTCATTCTCTTCATTTTTTCTTCTCCCAGACAGTGTAGAAACATCGTTTTTCTGAATATGTTGGTGCTTTGTTGGAGAGATCTGGATAGGAATAGAAAGAGGAATGTATGAATTATTATATGGGTAAGAGGAGTGGCAAGAGGCGCTACTGACACCGACACGGCCGAGCGATCGGTCTTTTACCTGGGCCAACCAAGCACAATCATCTTTACCTTTACCTTTTACTTTTATCCTTTAGGGTAAGGTAACTCCGACCGCTTCCCTTCACTTTTACCTATTTTAACTTTTTCTTTAACCTGATAGGTAACTAAGCTCGCCTTCAGGTTGCTGCTTGTTGAGACAAGCAGCGGCCATAACACGAAAGCAATAGTTAGACAACGCCGACTGCGATATCCTCACATCTGGACAGCTTCCATGGCGTTCATAGTAAAACAGTGACGACGTCGCACAGTTCTGTTCTAAAATTTTGATTTTTTGTGAGCAAAGCCAAATTTTTGAGCCATTTTATTAGGGTGGGGGGCAAAAGTAGTAAGGAGGTCTTTATTTCTCGATAACTTCAAAGAAAAGAAAGTCTTTATTTCTCAATAACTTCAAATGTTTCTGAAAAGCGCGGAAGTGGTGAATTCTCGGGTGGACTCAAGTAAGTAGCATACAGACACCTAAATACGACAAGCATACAGTGGGACCCCAGTCGGCAGTTGTATGGGAAAGAAGTGGAAATACTTATTACTTTTGCCCCTTCCTTAATCCTACTAATATTACTTTTGCCCTTTCCTGAATCATACTAATGTTACTTTTGTCCCTTCCTTAATCCTATCCTATCCTATCCTATCCTACTAATAAATAAGCGAAACCACGATGTCTGTTTGTCAACTCTAGGGTCCCGTCGCGATTACCCGCGACTGTACTTCCAGTGACGTATTACATCTGTTCCTCGCCGTCTTTTGTTGCATGCTTGTTGTTCATCGTTTTATTTGTTATTATAAATGTTTGATATATACTATTCATTACTTCATTTGACGGCCTGCGGGCCGATGAATGGCTGGTAGTAAAAAGCAGAAGACCCACCCAACGTTTCCTTCAGTTTGCTTCGATCAACGAAATTCAAGAGCTGCATTTGGTTGTCGAGCATTTCGGGATGTGCGAAGATACCGAAGTCCACGTATTTGATCGTTGGCCCAGCATTCACCTAAGACACCTGAAGTCAGAGCGGATTTTTCATTTTGGTTTGTATTGTTTGCTATTGCTGAGACTCAGAACACGAATTGTAATTTGGAAAGCTGGAAACAAAGCCTAGGCGACTTCAAGTGGAGCTCTCTTTCAGAAGAATAATGAGGATGGAAGTCGACTGACTGCTTTCAGTGTGTTCAACCGGCCGTCGATTGCCTGCACAAACGTCATTCCAAGAGGTTTGCCGATCATCGTCAAGGAGAGGTGTGATCCAGGAGATATGTTAGTCTTGGAGGCGACCACAGAAACCTGCGAATGACAATACAGTAAAGTCCTTGTGACTTAAGTGAAACAGTTCTTCGACTTGTATTATTTCTGTTTTCACAGATTTCCATCTTTGTTCATTCTTCAGTTCATATCAGTTTAAAGGCGTCTGAGGTATGGAAGCCCAACTTCGGTATGTGTTAGTGTAGATCGTTCTAAGCTTACCGCATTTTCTTAGACCTTGATGGTCTCAACTCTTTCTTTGTTTTTTTGGCGGAGAACAACTGCCTTCCTGGAATCCACACCTCCTATCCATGTTAGTATCAGGGTGTGCCAAAAGTTTTGAGAAAATTCGACAGTTCCATTCAAGAACAAATAACAACAAGGAAAACAAGGTACATCTATTCGCAGTAGTTGCCATCTGCAGCCACGACCTTTTTCCAACGAATAGGCAAAGCAACGATCCCATCCATCCAGAACGAGGAGCATCGTGACGAAATCCATTGGTTCACTGCGCGCTTGACATCGTCACGACAATCGAAGGTTTTCCCTGCGAAGAAGGCTTGGAGGCTTCTAAACGCATGGTAGTCGCAAGGGCTAAGGTCGGGTGAATAGCCATTCTATGCCCAGTCGCTCCAGCTCGTCCCGTGTCGGTTTGGCATGGTGAGGTCTTGCATTGTCCATGATGAGATGGATTTTTCCGAGGTGCAGCGAGGAACGAGATGCCTCCAATACCATCTCCCGGGGTTGTCTACAGAACACCTCAGAGGCCACAGTTTCTCTCTAACTCAAGATGTCGTAATGTGTACAACCATCTGAAGTGAAGAAAAATGAGAGCAGCTCCTTTTTACAGTGTTAACGCTGCTTCGGGACTGGTTTTGGCTTCTGGTTTACTGGAAGCCACAGCAGTTTTCTTTCGGGATTGTCGTATGATATATTGAGCGACAACGGAAGCGATCCAGGTAGTCGTTCTCTCACGCTGAAGGAGCTTCTGGCAAGTCTTCACTCTCTTTCGGCGCTGTGCCACTTTCAGAGATCGCGGGATGGTTCCAGGCCGCTGTGCGATGGCAGTAAAGGAGGAGGCGTCGGTAGTCGTCACGGCTCGACATTGTTCAACAACCGTAAGAGCAATGGAGATGGCCGGCTGATTGATTGGTACGTAGATGCGTTGACATTCCTACTTTATATAATGTTTGACCCACGATGTCAACGTGACACGTTGGCGTGCCACGTCTTTTTGGAATGAAGCAGTCGAATTTTCTCAAAACTTCTGGCACACCCTAATACATAATACTCATTTCTAGACTTGTATTTCAAACTATTTTCACGTTGAAATGATCTGCTCTACAGCCTAACGCGGTAATTGAATCTCTAGAAGATGTTGTAAAGAGATTTTTGTTACGTATTCGTTTGACTGAGTAGCTAGCCAGAATTTTCGTTTTTTAGTTCGCATTCATCAGCGTTTTCATGATTGGCTCTACTAACCACCTTCGGGGTTAGCCCGCCTAAGCGCCTATCAAAATAACAAATAAATAGATTTTTTCTCAAAAAAATAACATAAATAAAAAATAGAGAAAATAAATGAACTTGAATTCCTAAAAAATAAATTTCAAGTCTCACCTGGCAGTGCTCCTCCACCTTAAACTGAACCACGTCAGCCGCAGCCTTCGGACCAGTGGAGTAGACGACGAGCATGCACGTTCCAACCATCGCCGTTGTTACCTCGATGCTGATCTCACCGTTACCCGCTACCTGTCCGTTCCCTATGGGTGTGTGCGTGTTGCAGGTAACCTAAATAAACAATTTCAGTGAGCTCGAAGAGTTGGAGAAGTGTGAAAAAGATAAAAGATAAAGTTGTAGGGGTTGATCAGCCCTTTAGGGAAGAGCCCCAACATGTTCCATTCAGAATCGTAGAGCATAATGAATACGTTGGCTTAGACAATTACTCACAGAGTCAGCCGCTCTTCCGAGTCAGTGTCTTAACCTTCCCAGACAAGCCAGGTATCATTTTACCCAAACCCGGGAAGGCGGAAGACTTGGTTCACCGGTGTGAGGATCGATCGCTCGATTTTACGTGTATCAGCAGTGCGTCTTACCACTATACCGTGGAGAACGGTGGTAAATAGAAAATCCGACTCACTATGTAGTTTAGCGACTGCAAAACACTGCCAGGTACGGTGACCACGAACTTTTCACCGACCAAATATATCGACTTGGCTGTGCGAACTTCAATCCACGACGGTTCCACCGATGACAGACCGACCACCGACGGATGTAGCAACACTTTTGTTCGCGACGCAGCTGTTCCAACAATACGTGAGGCCTAAAATAGAAAATATGGGTCCGTTGGACTGTCAAAGCACCTCGAGCCGTGGAGCTTAGAGTTTCTCATGAAATTTGTACGTATATTTTTCTGATAAGTTTCTTCCTTTCAGACGAAGGATACGCAAAGAACCGATATTTTGAAAAAAATCAGGTGGGGATAATTTATGCACCAAACGATAGAGCTCGAGCTGCTAAGCTCAAATACATAAATACTTTTGCAAATAATTGAGCTTCAATAGAGTTTTCAGAAAAGCCGCTTTGAAACACTCCTAAGCGGCTTTTCCGGGAACTGATCAAAGGATATATCCGGTACTGTAGTGAAGCCGTTGTGACTTAAGTGGATTTCTCTCACATTCCAAAAAAAATCTAAACATTAGTTATTATAGCCATTAGTGTTCGTTGTTTCTTGCTTTCAGAGTTTAAACTTGACCAGATTATTGAACCCGATCAATATTGTTTCTGCTGGAATTTTCCTTCGAAGCTAAACCTGAGCAGAAGTCACGACCTTAGCCGGAATCGATGACACTTGGAAGGGCAACTCTCATACACAGTACCGAAAACATATGTACATATGTCACCTTGGACTTTTAGGTACAAGTAGGTACTGATATAGGGATTTTTGTTTGAAAAGTTTAAGAGTTTTGCCATTTTTAGCTATAAAGAATTTCGATCAAAAAATCTATAATTTCTTGACAATCTGGACTACTGATTTGTAGGCTTTTATAACAAATCAGTCATGCTCTATCCAAATATCACCTTGGAGTGATTTCTTGTGCAGCTGTTCGTGAGATATGGTCATGTGAAAACGCATGTAAAACGCATTCAAAAGTATTTTCAAAAAAATTACAGATTTTCCAGCACGTGCATAGATCAATGTATTTTTGAGTAAAGTTACTAATACCAAATATTTATGAAAAACGCTGAAAAACGTTCTGGAGCGTTCAGAACGTTCTTTAGGACACAAGTTGTAAGCGGTATTGTAGCTCAAACCGAGAAGAATCCTAGGCACTATTCAACTTAACGGACTCCAGCACTCGATTTTTTGCAGTCAGAAATTTTTTCTCCGAAATTTGCTAAAACTTTGCACAGGGGGGTAATTGCGGGCGCTGATCACGAATCTGCTGTCCGTTTTTCACGTGGGTAGTCTCGGACCACCCAAATTGCTACGTGGGTGGTCCAGTCAGGATCACCGATTTCGCTGAAACTTTGCCTATGGGGGTTCTCTGGCGTCCTGAACACGATGGTGAAGTCCGTTTTCCAAATGACGACCAAATAGGGTAGTTATAGGTGAGTCTCACCAGGTAAGGTCGGTAGGTACCCACCTATAACTGCCGTATTCGGCCGCCATTTCGAAAACGGATTTCACCATCGTGTTCAGGACACCAGAGAACCCCCATAGACAAAGTTTCAGCGAAATCGGTGATCCTGACTGGACCACCCAAGTGATCGATATGGGTGGTCCGAGACGACCAGGTGAAAAATGGACTTCAGCATCGTGTTCAGGACCTCAAATAACCCCCATAGAAGAAGTTCAGCGAAATCGATGATCCTGATTGGACCACCCAAGTAGCGATTTGGGTGGTCCAGGACCACCCACGTAAAAAACGGACGGCAGTTTCGTGATCAGCGCCCTCAATTACCCCCCTGTGCCAAGTTTCAGCGAATTTCGCAAATTGAAAAAAAATCGAGGACTGGAGTCCGTTAAGTTGAATAGTGCCGAATCCTAATACAATTAACCCATAACGTACCGAGGCCGTTTCGCGGTGGCTGGCCGTTCGGACCGCGCGCGTAGGTCACGCGTGCGCCACCATGTGGCGCACGTGGTCCCTAGGACAAATCTTATTATCATTCGATGCTATTACTAATGTATCGCCAACCACAACTTTGGCGAAAGTAAACCGATTGAAACAAATCATAGCTTGGATGAAAGCTAATAAAGACGAAAATATTCTGGCATGTATTTGGTGGGGATTGCGCCATGTACTCGACTAAGGCCTCGGATTTTGGACTTGATTGATAGTGCATGGGCTATAATATGCTTGCTCTACTTAGCTCGTAAACAGGCGATATCGCTAAGGTAAAGCTAAGGTTCACTACACGCAAGTCGAATTGCTCCTTTAGTTCTCAAAGTCTCTGGAACGTACAGCAGGAAGACGTTCGACATCAGCCCACTTAGCACAGTTTTCACGATTCGTGGGACGACCTTCTTAATTTCCCCCTTTTTGTGGGAAATCAGTAAGCAGACGACGCACTTGTGTAAAATCAAATGTTGCCTAATCAGGGTCTCGTTATGCCTCACAAACGGCTCTACACAATACAACTTCTGGAGGACCGTTCTCGAGTTCGGTGCATTCAACGAACATGCGAACCGCTTATACCGGACCGCTTCCAGACAAAAAAAATATTCAACTGGCGAAGTGGGTGGCGTCGATCGGTTTACAAGGGATGCACCAACCACTCATCAACTACATAGAATCATAGAGACATTGCAGAACCAGAACCTCTTAGGCAAAGTTTAGGTGAGATTGGTGGTCCTGAATGGAGTTTCCAGGGTGGTGGCCAAGTACTAAACTTGTTCCAAATACGCTAAATAAACATCAGATTCGTGATCATCAACCAAAAGGATCCCATATTCGAAGTTTCAGCGGAATACCTGGTCCTGGATGGAGTTTCCAGGGTGGTGGCCAAGTGCCACACTTATACCACAGCTTTCATCGGACCAATGTATTTATCGTGTACTCCGTGGCTGGTCGGTCACATTCCCAACTAAATCCAATTTGTAGAAAATATTTCCTTGCTATGAAGGGCGTGCGCCACCATGTGGCGCACGTGGGCCGTATGGCCAGACGCGTGCGCCACCATGTGGCGCACGCGGTACGTTATGGGTTAACTGATTCGATGATAGCTGTCAAATTACAGTTTTTCCGAGCAAGGTATTTTGTGGGTAAAAATGGTGAAATTTGTGGATCGACGGATTTGTGGATTTGTTTCGAATGAAACTTTCTACATTTATTCTTGTTTCACGAAAAAATGTGAGTTCACCATGATTTGACAACAAAAAACTTTTATTTAAATCTTACGTTTGTTGTAATCTTATGAATGAATGGTGCTCTATTTTGTGGAGAATCAGCGGTGTTCAATATATTTCCGATTGAAACTACAATTCCCTGTTTCGAAGAAGATTCATCATTGGTAACACCCGATAAACCCCAGGTATACCCGAACCGGCGTGTAAACCGAGATTCGAGAACGCGCTTGTTAATGTAAGATGACCTCCAAACTTACCTGAATCATTATCACATGACATTGTGCCCACTCGTCAGGCTTCACCACATTCAGCACATCGCCCAAGGGCACTTTGGCGAGAACCGTCGGCCTCCTCACCTCGCCGAGGCATTCGATCGTCACGTTCAACATGGACCCCGGGGTTGCTTCTGTTGGGTGCGTCTGAAGTATTCAATATAAATATTCTACAGGAGGGCACGCGTGATACAGTTGTGAGAGGCGCTACTGATACCCGCACGGTCAAGCGATCGATCCCAGTCCAGGCTAACCAAGCCTTCCATTACTCTGGGATGGGGTAAATTGGGACCAGACTTGTGTGTGAAGGTAAAGACACTGGCGTGGTATAGCGGATAGCCCTTGAAAGTCCTTGTATAGGCCAAATACGCATTCACCACGCCTTTACGATTCTGGACGGAACACGAATGCGTGGCGCGTTCCTAGAGGTCCGATGAACGCCAACACCTTCACCTTTACGTTTACCTTATTCTGCATGAAAAGAGACATCGCCAGGGCCCAGATTCATCATTGGTAAACTCCCGATAAACCCCAGATATACCCCGAACAGCGCGCTAGACGAGATTCGTGAACGCGTGCCAGGGTTTAATCGGAGTTTATCGCGGGTCCATCATACCTCGCGATGATGCAGGGTTTGGGAGACCTCGACGGTATCGAGCGGGTTAATCGCCGACGGGTTTTCGGAGACCGCTCGTCCGTTCATGAATTGGAGCATTACTCACCACCAGAAGAATGTGTCGAGTATGAGTGCCGAACACCGGTCTTAAAGGGACGATCTCAAATCCGGCAGCCAACGGATCGAATACCGTAGCGGCATCAGTACGACTGCCGGTTCCTCTATCGCGAATTTGCACCAGAATCACCGTCGAGCGTCGCAAATCATCGGTAAAACAGCTCGAAAGATTAACTGACTGGCGCCATTTCCCATCGTGTACCTGAAAAACGGAGTCTGATCAAGATTACGAGGAGAAGTAAGCATTTTCAACAATTTCACTCAAATTCAGAAGATTCCAGAAAATCAAAAACAACCCGTAAAGATATCTGCCAGACAAGAGACTCACGTAGGACTGAAGGATCTGAATCGGTTTGTTCTCGATCAGGTTATGTCGCGGCACACTACACGAGAGCAGCAAGGTACCGGATACAGGCGCACCGTGGAAGTATCTATAAATCGTAGATGAAAAGCACTAAGTCATGCTGAGTAAACTATCGAGCTATGGGTTCAGGGGCAGATCACTCGAGTTCTTCCGCTCTTTTCCAGCTGGTAGGTCGCAATGTGTACGCATAAATGACAGCATATCAAGCAGCTACCTCACTCCCAGCGGCGTGCCTTAAGGCACTTGCCTTGGCCCATTACTATTTCTCCTCTATGTAAATGATATCTTTGATTTCTTGGCATCAGGGTGCTGTTGTAGCATATTTGCAGATGACCCAAAAATTTTCACTATAAATGATTGTGAAAAGCTCTAAAGCAGTATTGAGGCTTTGTCCGCATGGGCCAGTGAGTTGGAGCTTGATATTGCTTGGAACAAGACAGCTGTTATGTTGATTGGAACTAAACATCCCAATGTCACCTTTTCTTTGGGCGGTCAACCCCTGGCTCATGCATCCCAAGTGCGTGATTTAGGGGTCACATACAATGATAAACTTGATTTTTCTCCTCACATCGAAGGAATCAAAGCCAGAGCTAGCCCCCTGTCAAATTTTATCTTAAGAGCCTTCAAAACGCGTAACGTTAGAGTTCTTTTTCGACTCTTTTCGGTATACGTCAGGCCTATTTTGGAGTACTGTTCCCCCGTTTGGTCACCATATAAGCGGATGGAGGTAGATGCGCTAGAAAGGATTCAGGAAAGTTTTACATATAGATGTTTTGCGCGTGTAGGGAAGACTTCATTGTCCTATAGAGAGCGACTTCGTTGGCTTCATGAGGTCACCCTCGATGTGAGAAGGAAAGTTAATGATTTACGTCAATGTACAAGCTTGCAACCGATGAGTCCTCTTTTAATCTAAATGATCTATTTGATATGTCGAAAACCATCGGTATTAGTAGAGGACATGGCTGGCGCATTCGGCCCTACCGGCCCGTAACGCCTGCTTTTGAATGAAGCTTCCTGGTGAGGTGTGTAGCTGCTTGGAACGACTTGGACCCAGCTATGCTGATGAGCAGTAAGTCTCGCTTTTTCCGTTTTCGTATCCTTAAGTTGTTCAGTAATGTCGATGGCATGTGGTGACTAATTTTTTCTTGCTATTATGTTAGGTTTGTATGTTCCATTCTTGTGCTCTTGATGGCGGTTCTGATTCTGGCTGTTTAGGCTCAGCGCTTCTAGCATGTCTGACGGATATGGCATTTCTTAACGATAGTCGGTTTTCCCAACTGCTAGCTATGAGCAGTGGCCTTTTGTCTAGCCTTTCCGACAGAGGATAGCCTTCCTTTTCATCAAATTCTACAGTCCTTATTTGCCTTGCTTCCTGATCCTGATTGATTTCCGTACCTTCCTTTTTGATTTCTTTCTGCTTCAACTCCTTGTTTCGGCTGCTACGCTTCAAGTTGTTAAATTGCTCAAGTTGTTAAGTTGCTAGAAAATCTATGTGTATTGTTCAATTTGTTGGTCTCTTGTAATCCTGTTCTCTGCCTTATCTACTACTATATTGCTTCTACTCCTTCGTAATGCTCCAGCTTGCTATGTTCATTGGTTGGCTAGGCTTGGATGCTACACGTCTATGGGGCACGTACAACGCCTTGCTCTCATGTGAAGATTACGGTTGATTTTTATCCTTGGTCCAGGACCTCCTAGCTGTTGCTGGGCGTTGTGCTATCGTGTTCTTGCTATGTGGTTCCTTTCCAGCCTATTGCTTGCAGTGGTATCTTGGACTGTTGATTTAGGACTCAGTGTATCAGCTAAAGGTAGCGATTGAATATGTGCTCCGTTAACTTGACAATGTTGTAGCATAGCGTCAATCTGTTTGCCCCATTTCGTTATGCGTCTATTCATAGTCGGCTTACATAATTTCTCATTATCAATTGCAGATAAGGTGGTGCAGCAGACCAACAAATCGTCATCAATTGCGCTCCTTCTCATACGTGGCTTCATGAATCCTCCGCCCTTGTCTTTCCTGTTTGCTGTTTTTTCTTCTTTTTTGGCTGTATTGGTGATTGTGAGTGTCCAATAGGTGGTCTTGAATCGCTGTACTGTTCGATTATCTACTGCTGTTGGATTTCAATAAAAAGTAAAAAGTAAATATTTCGTTCCTATCTACGTACTTCATAACAAGAAGCAACCTATTCCTGTGAGACACAATGCTTCCAAGAAAATGGTAGATAAACTATTACTTCAGACATGTCGGTGTCCGGTTTGTTCTGCATGATTCTTTCTTGCTCCCCATATTATTTGATCTTCTTTGTCAGCTTTTATTGCTCTTCCCGTGCATGTCACCTTTTTCCTCATTCCCGTCTATTCCAATTGTCCATTCCAGATAGTTCCTAATTTGTTGTTTATCTACATTGCCTTTTTTGTTAACCAAATGTTTTAGGTATCATTGAAAGGTTCCTTTCACCTCTTTGTTCGATGTTACGTTATCGTTGGTTTGTAATGTATTACTTATGGCACATGGTGCGCCCAAGTAATATGTAACACGCCCATGTAACAAACAACAAACAAACAAATATCTACAAAAAATGCAAAAAAACATGATAGGCTATGAAACGTGCTGGAATGTACAACGAAGGAATCGGAAGAAAGGAAAGCATGAAGTGAATGAACCAACCTCGCTTGGACGGTGATTTCGGTGGAGGAAAGCGGTTGACCCTCACGAACTGCCGTCAGAATTTTGAACGATGGAAGCGCTGAAATACATCATTCCTATGAGATCTTTTTTGAACTAATAAACAATTATAATATTATGCGAGCTCTATGATGTTAAGTAATCTATCAAAACTTCTCCATGAAATACAACTTCCCAGCTTTGAAGTGCAGCCATAAGCATCAAATATAAAATCAAACGCAGAACGAGCCTCGACTTTTGCCAAGATTCTTCCACAATTTTCTACCATAAATTTGTCTACCCCTTTCGAAGACATCACTTTCTATCCGATTCATAGTTTTACTGCTTCATGGTTAGGTACCTACCGTAGTCTTTCACCAGAAACTCGACTTTGTGCTCGGCACGGACATGTTTGTTAACAGGCATGGGCGTGGCTAGGACGTGCCATTGCCCATAAAGAAGATGAGTGGGTAACTCGAACTGCAACGCGATATAACCCTCTGAGTTGGTTCTGTTCCGCTTGCGGACAAGCTCGAACCCGTTCGGATTCTGAAAAATGAAGTGAACAGTTATTATTCGCTTTTCTTTCTTTCGGAGGGCGCGCGGTGCAGTGGTAAGAGGCGCTACTGACACCAACACGATTGAGCGATCAATCCCAGTTGGGGTTAACCAAGACTTCCGTCCCAGTAAAAGAGGTAATCATGAACAAACCGGGTGTCGCGATGAGATGGTTACCAGCAGAGGTTACAGGACAACACTTCTTTTGCCACAGGCGACTACTAACGAGGGCCGGCTAACAAGGGTGATCATCTATCCCCGCCTGGAATACTGGGTTAACCAAGCCTTCCATCCCTCCGGGGTCAGGTAAATTAGTACCAGACTTGTCTGGGCAGGTGAACACACTGAGAAGGTGTAGCGAATGGCACCACAAATTATTATATAGGCCAAATTCGTCTTCACCATGCCACTACCGTTCTAAATGGAAGGAGCGCCCCTAGGCAACTTATCAACGCCCACACCTTTACCTTTACCTTTCACCTTACCCGCAACGAAGTTCGGCACTGATAGGAAATTTCTTACCCATACGCTACCCTCGATCAGCTTCCGAATGGATATTCGGTTCATTTCGGATGTATAACCTGGTACGATGGAAAACTTGGTTCTCAAGAGGCTCCATAAACCCTGTAGAGCTTTAAAGATGTCTCCGGGTAGGTTCCTTCAGAGGATGACGATTCTAGTTCATTCCGGCCGCTCCGGCCACTCCATCCCCAACGGAGAGGGCAGGACGAAGGTAAAGCCCCAACTGGTGGTCCGGGTTTAGGATAAAGCCGCCCTGGTTCCTTGTTCAAAATCACATCCGGACAACTGGTACTCTAGGTAAAACGGGTTGACGGGATATTTGTTACCAGGGTAGATTTTCAGTCAATACTACCTAACCACCTTATTTAGTGCTTTGGGGAAAATACGTTTGAGAATTTGACGACAATGACGGTGTAGAGCTTTTGTCAATTTCCAAACCAAGTCGGAAATAGACCACAATCTTACCACTAAACAGAATTCGACGACGCCGTCGAAAATACTGCCATCGTAGGTCAGCGGTAGAGCTCGAATTGAAACTGAAACCACAATGCGAATACAATGTAAAGAGCGGAATCCAGGATTAAAAAAAGAAAAAACAGTTTGGTTGAAATCAGTTAAGAATTCAACTAAGCGACACAAAAAAGAGGCGAAACAAAAAATCTGTACACGGAAGGGGAGATGATGCTCAACGTCAGCAATGAATTGTTGAAAAATCACTGGCGGCTCGAAGAATTAGGGCACTACCTGTCTCTCCAGCCCTATAGGCCGGTTTATCCGTCTGAAGGTGAAGAGCGGCCACGTCAGGACTCACTCGGACGTGAGTGTAGAACCGATCGTGCCCTTGAACAAACACTGTCAGCTCGGCATTCTCGACGTTGTCGGCCAGATGAAAGGACACCGAGTTGGGAACACCTGTAAACTGTTACCCATCTTCCATTGGAATGGATTGGAATTAGAATGGCGCGACTTGATTCAATTACCCAAGTTTGAGTTGCGATGGTGTTTCTTTCCCGCTTTTCCCCGCTTTGGTTTTGTCATTGGTCGGATTTTTGGTACAGGGTTAGTTTCTATCCCTTCTTTTAACTTTCACTTACACTTTTACTTATTTGGTTTTCCTTTTTACATTTTTCTTCTACGAACTTCCCTAGCTTACTAATGAGTCCCGGGGCGGCTCTTATGTTTTCTTATGTGCTCGTTTAAGTTGAGGGACGAAACGAGCAGTCCTTTACTTGCTCTTTCGTTTGATCTTCTCTTACTTGTTATTGGTCAGCAACAGGTCTGGGCCTCTCTGCAGCGCAGCGCTAGATCGCACCTCTTGAGGCCCGTTCAGACTTTACTGCGTTGCTGCCGCAGTAATGCTGTCGCTAAAAGCAATGCAAGAACAAAGTTATTTGTCACAGAGTGTTCCGAAAACGTAGGAATCTGATTAAGGAAAATATTTTATCAAATTCTTCGAGTTCGCTCAGATCTCTCTTGAATAACCAACGATATCTCCTTGAAAACTGAGTTCTCGCTGTTTATTTGTACCACAAAGTATGCTAATTATATTAGTTTTTCTTGCCGCTCGTTGTAGTTCCTGTTTTTCTCTTAACATTCATTATCACTTGCGTTCGATCGGCAAATTTTTGTGTTATCTTCACGTGTTCTTTGGTTTTAACGTAATACTTCCGTGGCGTACGCCCACGTCGAATAAATAAATAAATAAAATAAAAATGATAAAACATAGGGACCGAAGGCGCGCACTGTAACTGCGCAGTAGCGCAATAACAGTCTGTAATTTCTCTGCGAAAATCACCCATATCGCCAACTATGCATTAAATAGTTTTTTTTTGACGAATGACACTCCAGTGGACGGCCAGAAAAGCGCGCAGCTATTGCGGAATTACGCGCGCCCCCTCTTTACTGCTCTACATTGCTTTACTGCCGCAGCAGAGTCTGAAGGGACCTTCAAAGCAAATCTTTTGAAAAAGTCAGAACTTTTGCCTCTATTGAAGTACTTCAGAAACAGTCAATAGTTTGGACCTTGTATCACTAAATATCACTTAGCGGACCTAATAGTGCATTTCCTTAGTGGATTCGGTATCGACAAAATGGACGATGTCAGAAAGAATTGTCTCCCGTTTTGGTGTTTACAAACTAGAAACGATTCTATTGCCACCTCAAATGGATTGCTAACAAATGTACTCAAACCAATGAATAAAACCAGCCTTACCTAGGAGCCCAACGGTCCATCATTTCTCGGAAAAGAGTGAAGTTTGAGTAGGAAAAGCGACAGGACATTTGGTTCAACACAGTAGAAAGAGCTCGTGGACTTACCGCTTGGCAAACTTTCTCTTTTTCAAACTTTCTCGAACACAACGCTATAAAGAACACCTATACGGCTGGGTGTACTATTTCCTTTCTTGTGTTTTCTGTTTTTGTCAATTTCTTGACGTTTTTCTCTTCATGAATTCACTACGAATCCAAACATTCTCATTGATGGACGACTCACCTGCTTTCTTCGATCGAAGCTTCTCGACGAGCACCACCGAAGCCTCGTTTCCTTTGAAACTTCGAATTTCAATATGGATGTCAACAACGTCGTATTTACTCTGAAGGAGAAAACTAAAAAACACAAAAGAAAGAAGAGAAAGCATAAAAAGACTCAAATACGTCCTGTTCTTCAGGTCTACAGACCAGAGCCACGAAAGCAAAGACTGATCCTCCTAATAAGCACTCAGATCGTTGACAATCTGGCTGGTTGATTTTTTGGTCTGCTTCGAACTAATTGCAAGAAAAGGGCAGTTATTCTGGGAATAAGCCACACACCTGACACGAGGCCAGAAATTGAGAGACATTCCGGAATTGTATTCGACTTACTCAAAGATTTTTTAATCTTAGAACTAGTACATTTCACTTTGGTATTTCCACTTTCCATCACCGAACTTCTACCCAGACTTCGCTGTGGTTTGCTAGTCTTGCCACTTACCTTGGCAGCAGCGACTACGATGGAATTGGTGGCATTTGGGCGAAAAAACGGAGGCAGAACGACCAGCGGAAGTCTGAAAACGATCGGATGGTGATAAGCCTGAGAATGCTGGAATTTTGAAATCTTCACGAAGGTGAATACTGGAATTTTAGGGCTTTGGGGGTCTAATTTATTTTTAAGGTTCTTCTGAGGATGAACGCTGGAATTTTAAAATCTTCCTTCTTCTTCCCTAAGAAAACAGTTTTCAAGTATTACAGTGGCCCTACCAAACACTACGTGACGTGAGTGGACAACATTGGAAATTAAATTCAAATTCAATATCTGCTTCACCGCAACTTCATACACCATCAAACTAACTATAGATTGAGAAAATTGAAAGAAAAAAATTCTCTGGGCTCTGGAATTCGAAAAATGGAGTACGTTTTGTGTTCCCATATGATCTAACAATCACTCGATAAATCAAAACAGTTATACATTTTCTAGAGAAAAATGGAACTAGGCAGCTGAAGACTCACGGAGCTGCAGCTGCATCAGGTGGCAGGCTCCATAGTGCCCAGAGAAGGAGCAACATCGGAAACATCAGAATGTTTCCGTCGCTTACTGAAAGAGAATTTAGTAGCACATATATTGAAGAGAGTTGCGGAGGTCAGGTAACGGGTACACGAGCGTGCAGAATAAATCAGCTAGAATCACAGAAAAATCAATCAATCCATAAATCAACCAATTTATTACGAAAAAAAAACAAAATTAGATGAAAACAATTGAACTGCAACAACTTCATTCTCCTATTTGTTCAGCCACATTTCTATTTGTTACAAATATTCCTTTGACGGGCGGTTCAGTGACAACAGGTGCTACTGACACCCGCACGGTCGAGCGATCGATCTCGGCCGTGGCTAACTAAGCCCTTAATCCCATCCGGATCGGGCAAGTTGATACCAGACTTGTCCGGGAAGGTAAAGACACTGACTTGGTATAGCGGCCCGTAAGTCTTTGTATAGGCCAAGTACGCATTCACTATGCCTCCATGTTTCTGAATGGAACGCGAATGCGACGGTTCTTCTCAGGAGAATGATCAACGCGTGGTGTCTCCTTAGCGGATTGATCAACGCCGACTACTTTACCTTTTATTTTCTTTGGTTCATTAGAGCGCTCGAGGGAACCTAACCCATGACTTGTCGAATCTTAAAACTAAAGGCAATTATTGTCAATGTGGAAGTGATGAGACAGCGAGAGCTTAGCGGCATGGCTGAAATTTGAACTACCCTTGAAACAGCAGTCCAAACTTGTTAAAACGTCAAGGTTGAGAGGCGAAAACATAAGTCTAGAAAATGCCGTATGAACTCTATCGCAGCTATTTATCCGACGGTTAAACAGACGGTGAACATCTGTAATTCGGCCTGCAGAAGCTGCACATGATAAACTATATGCAGCCAAAAAAGAGCACATGAGTCAGTAGAACAAGTGAAGGGCCGAAAATAAACTGAAAGTAATGACTGAGTCACGAACTGCGATAGATGACTATCTTCAGCGACAAATATAGACCTACAGATTGGGACAACCGTAGTTTGCTGTGGAGCAACTTCATTTGTACATATTTCTGACGGTATTTTTATTGCTTATCCTTTATTCACGATGGCCAATCAGCAGAACTTAGAAGAATATAAAAGAACACTTATGTGTTCAGCATGCGACTACTGGACATGATAGTATTAATAAAAACATCAAAAATCAATATAGCGGCAAAACATGGCTCGACATAATTTTTGATTTAATGAGGTCGTAAAAAAGAAATAAATAAATAATTAATTAATAAAACATGGGTATCTGAGAGGCACGGCCAGTCGGAACACTAGAAGTTCTCGAGATTACATTCTCGAAGGCATGAGTGCGGTGTAATGCGTAAACATTGATTAAATTTTTGAACTTATTGCTGAAGAAACCTACATCTATAAATTCTCAAATGACCAAATACTAATGAAAAACGCTAGAAAACGTTTCGATCATTTTTTAGGACAGAAACTTATTAGCGGTAGAAGATAGCTGGCAGGTTGTTTAATTGGGCATACGATAGTTGAGGATGCGCAATGTAATCGTCCTCGGAACAACAGGCTGAACACCAGTTGTTGTCTTCAACAAAGGTAAATGTAACGGCAAAGGTGCCAGCGTTGATCAATCCGCGAAGGACGCGCCGTGTATTCATGTTCCATTCAAAATCGTCGAGGCATGGTGAATGCGTATTTGGCCTGTATTTAAAAATGCATTGGCCAGACGCTATAACAAGTCTGTGCCTCTACCTTCTCGGACAAGTACGGTACCAGTTTACCCAACTTCGGGAGGATGAAGGCCTGGGTAGTCCGGACGGTTATTGATCACTCGACTGTGCGGGTGTCAACAGCGCCTGTTACTACTGCACGAGGCTAGCTAGGTAGATAATGTAAATGAATAAATTCATTTTCAGAAAGATGGATAACGACAGAACAAGCAAACCGATGAAACAAATGCCAGTCTCTCGATCTAAACCTATAATTACACAATGTTAACGGATCAGCTTAGGAGAGTGGCGCGGCGATTGGAAGCGAGAAGGACTAATCCGCCCAAATTACTTTCTTAAACGTCCATCGCGGGAGAAATAAACTGGAAAACCTTCACCAATCGTCTTAGAAAGCCACACAACGCAGTTAGAGGAGCATCAAGTACGAGACATTTCAAGGTTGCTGTGAAAGGTTTCCGACGAGTTTGGGTAAACGATCACCTTCCCATGCTTTTAGTCTTACCAAAAGGTTGAAACTTCATAAAATAGAATCGCTCAGTTGTGCAGCAGAGAAGAATAGAATATTCGGCAGCTACCACGTGAAATTAGGTCTAGTGCAGCGATGAGAGCGCTAACATTACCACAAGAAGAACACGCTAAGTCGAGGGATCTAGTAACCCCTGCCTAGCGATGAAAAATCCAGCGTAAACCTCCGATTTTTCGAGCTACTCTGCTAACATTACCACAAGAACTAAATGCTTGTGAATTTGACTGAACCTAGCGGTACCTCCGATTTTTCGAAAAATCCAGTGACGCTAAATGCTTGTGAATTTGACTGAACCTAGCGGTAAACCTACGAATTTCCGAAAAATCCAGCGTAAACCTCCGATTTTTCGAAAAATCGACTAAATGCTTGTGAATTTGACTGAACCTAGGATCGATCCTCGCTAAGATCCAAGGATGCTTTACATCCCTTTGAGGTCGGGTAAGTTGGTACCAAAATTGTCTGGGAGAGTGAAGGCACTAACTTGGTGTGGCCGCTAACCCCTGCAAATCCTACTATATAATAAGCGAAACCCAAGCGATGTTTGTCATGGATGGCTCATATGGGTCCCGTCGCGATTGCCCGTTACCGTACTCCCAGGGACACATTTCATCAGTTCAGCTCGCCATCTTTTGCTACATGCTATTTATTTATCGTTTTACTTTAAAGCATTTTTGTGTTATTTCAAATCTTTATTTCAGTTCATGTACTTTTGTTTTTAGTGTGTATTTAGCAGCCGTTTGTCGGCCGGCAGGCCCTGAATAACTGGTTATTGTATAGGCCAAATACGCAGTCACCGTACCTTTGCAATTCTGAATGGGAGACAAGTGCCTGGCGCGTTCATGGGGGCTAATCAACGCCGATCATACCGTTACCTTTATTTTTACCCTCAACCTATTTACGCAAGTACGAAAGTAGTTGTAGCCCCTTTTTGGGAAAACATCAGAGAGAGGAAATTGGTGTTGACTAAGAGGTGATCGAGACGCTGAAAACAGAAGCCGAAAACAAATACCACGAATCGAACGAATGTGACCCGAGAAGAACTGAGAGAATGAAATCAGGTAGTGGATGAGTCACCGACACCTTCAGGTATTCGACATATACCTGCCATCTTTCTTCACTTTTTTGCGACATTCGCCCATTCACGGTCATCTGTTGCCTGCACATACGAGGACCAGTTTTGTTACAACAGTCGTGAAAACGCCCACTCCCCAGTTTTCAATACCAGCGTGCCCTTTACTAGTGAACGCAAATCGGATTTCTCGTTTTCTCGAATTATTTTTTAGGAATTCTTTTTAAAAAATCCAAAATTTCAAAACAATGCCAAACCTTTGGTTCTGGAACAGCTCTCGCCTTCATGGAAATACTGACTTTTGATTGGTCCATAGAAAAGAACAGAGGGATTGTACTGGGCACTAGAAGAAAGACCCTGGTTAGGTTGACTATTGTGCCCATATCACAATACCTAGTTCCCATATCACCCTTTTAACTGATCCTTTCGGGTAAAGTCAATGGTAAGGGTGTCGGCATTGATCAGTCCCCCGCCATATTCGTGTTCCACTCAGAATCGTAGAGATATAGTGATACCCGCAATACCAAGTAAGTGTCCCCAGACAAGTCCGGTACAATTTACCCGACCGCGAAGAGATGGAAAGCTTGGTCCACCATGGGATCGATCACTCCACCGTGAGCCTTAATGTGGAGCGTCTTATCACTACACCGCGCGCACCCGGCAAACTGTATCGTTTCAAACAGAATTTATCCGATCAACAAATGCAGGTCGTTTCTCCTTCCTTTTTTATTTTGAGTTTTAAAAGCTAAATCTAATCTAGGATCTGAGCTAATCAAACCGTACGAAGGAAAGAGTTCAGTTTCATTCTTCTAAATTCATTTTAAGACATTTCAAGGCTTAATTAATTCGATTCCTTCTAGAGTGAGATAGAATTCTCCAAAACGACGGAATTTTCATGATTGTGAAAAATCCATGTTATAAGTCAAGCTAAGGAAAATTATGAAAAAAGAAGCCCAGAGAAAAGTCAAAAGTGAGAGACGATGTTGAAGAATTGAACGGGTGATCAGTGGAGATTGAGCAGGAGAACATGATACCATATTGTCAGCAGATAAACAAAAATCACATGCAAAAGTAGCACCGGTAGGAATCTAGAAACGGTAGTATCTAGGAACGAATCAGTTATATAATATTACTGCAAGCAAAATACCTCTCAAAATACGAACTGTAGCGAGTTCGATGAAGAAAATAATGAAGATTTTCAGCTATGTTGCGGTTAGAACCGGCGTAGTTCTGCCTAAAGGGTTAATGCTTCCGAATAACGAAAATGCAATAAGGGAAATCACTGAACTGCAAATATAGTAGATCCGGAAAGGAACAAATTCCGCCTGAATATGCACGGTTGAAGCCCGAGCGTCCGATGCCTCCATTTATTTTAAACAGTTAATTGTGAATAAATAAATAGCATAAATAAAATTCAAAAAGACCGAAATGGTGGAGAAAGGCCAGAAAGGTGGCTGTAACAGCACTTGATGATAACGAGAATCGGATAAATCGATCATGATAGCGATCGAAGTGAGCACGCGCAGCAGCTGTTCGACATGACTGAATGAGATCGACCGGCAGTCGATCGTTCTTACCGACGTGAGAGACAAATTGATGGCAGATGACCTGTTGAGTGCAAAGTGACTGAGACTGTCCAGATCGAGTTCTTCTGAAAAAGGTCAAACCAAAGTTTTCTGCTTTTGACAATCTCTTTTCTGCTTGGTCAGCGTACATGAACAGTCAAATTTTTAATTGGCCCGTGAACTATCACACAAAGTTCGTCTACGGCATTCTTGACACTTCCGTGGTATCATCTTTCTCCGATCGCCGCCTCCTTCTGTCTTCAATAACATCTGGTCCCAGATTCATCATTGGTAAACCTCCGATATACCCCGTCCACCTTTGTCTACTCATCCTAAACTTCCTATGTCAAACGCACTTTCTCATCGAATTTGCCGTCTGGTTCTGGCTGCGCCGCGGTTTCGGAGACCGTTCGCCGTTCACGAATCTGGGCCCAGGTTCGATTACCGTCTGGAGAGAAACACCTGCCAGGACCGAAAGGAAGGAAGCAAGCCGTGTTTGACGAGGACCCTCTAAGCGAAGCTCTATCCCATTATGATTTGGGAGTCGCAGAGGATCTGTAGATGCAGTTCTGCGACAGTACAGCTGTTCCGGCGTCCAATCAACATCCCTACCAAGAAGCGCCTCATTCGATACCATTTCGCCCCGCCTGTTTACTGCCGCACTGCAGTGAGTGGTGAAGTCGCTCGACTGGACGAAAGGAGCATAGTAGGAAGTCCGGTACTTGAAGCAAAACCAAGATTGATATAACAGCTTATTCGGGTTATCGTTTCAACGTCCTCCCCTTCTTCAGAGCCTGGAACAAGTCGAGTTCAACCTGACAAGGAGTTCATTCTTGGATGTGCCAAGCTTTCGTGATACAACTTTTACAGGATGTACGGTCCCTTGTAGGTACTCGAAAACCATACTTCATTTTTTCTCTAAGCACCTCTACGATGGGAAAAACAGCTGGGGAAGAAATGGAAGGCGAGCTCACCCGCAGTCGTTTTTCCCATCACAGAGGTGCCTAGAGAAAAAAATGAAATATGCTTTTCGAGTACCTACAAGGGACCCTACATCCTGTAAAATTTGCATGACGAAAGCTTGGCACATCCAAGAATGGATTCCTTGTGAGAAACAACCCTATCAACACTGCACCAACTTCTCCGAGAAAGTAGGAGAAAACTGAATGACCACCGAGCAAATGAAGACGGTCAGAAAAGGCTAACCTCTAACAAGTGAACTAGTTAGGTCCACTACACACCCGCAGCTGGAAGGATACGTGGCTCACTGAGGGTTCCGTACGTAAGCACCGGACTTCCTACACTGACTACAATGCCAAGATCTGGACGTGGGAAAAGAGCATACGTTTGGACGGAAAGTTCCTCCCGAACATTCGTTTTGCGGACGACATTGTCATCCTTGCGAAACGTACAACTGTTTGTGAAGCAGAGACGATGCTCCGAGAGCTGGACGAAGCTGGAAGGAAGATTGGACTCCGCATCGATCGGAAAAAGACACAGTTCATGAAGAACTCTTGGTGTGATGGGGGACACATCGAACTCGATGGATCTCTCATCGCCGAAACGAAGTGCTATGTTTACCTGGGGCGCTCTATGAATATGGACGACAACAAGAAGGTGGAACTCATCGGAAGAAGGGGAGCGGTCGCTCAAGGAGGTCCCCGATGTGTACTATGCAGTGAAGAACTTCTTGAAAAGTCGTCCAGATGTTGAACGACTCTATTCTACAAGGAAACGATGACTGTTCAACATTCAGAACTACGGCCTTATCATGATGAACCCATTGGAGGGCACCTAATTGATAATGCAGAGGTACAGCCTTCTTCACAGTGCTCACTCAGTTTACAGTCAGTTTTTAGCTGGGCGTACACAGTTTTCTACCCTGAAACTGGTTCGATACTCTTGAACAGAACTTGCCGCCCACTTAAGTGAACATTGTGAAGAAGTGTTCCGGTGTTAGTATGTTAGTATGCCTTGCCGAGGTTGTTAGGTGGAACTGTTTATTAACGGCCTGACGTTTCGACCTTCTCGTCGTCTTCAGAGGCCTAAACATGGTTCGTGGTTAGTGGCCCGAACGGCTTGCACCGCCAAAGGCCGCACCCACTCTAGCATTTTTGAAAGTTACTGCGAATACCAAATAAAATGTATTCGAAAGGAAAAAGCCTTACCGATTCCACCGCAAATGAGTAAGTAAGAAAGTAATTCTCAGATACGCTAGCATTCTATTTATACTCCTCTACTTCATGGATTCCGTTGTCGGGAAAGTTGAAGACACTAACTTGTTTAGCGACCCTCCGAAGTCGTTGTATAGGTTAACACAATTTTATCATGTATCTATGACTCTGAATTATACTCGAGTACCTGGCGCTTCCCATGGGGTTGATGAACGGCGACCACTTAATCTTTACACAAGTTCAAAACGTCCTCGGGCCGAATGCCAGCAACACCCTAGCATGTGGTTCGTTTGCAAATCGGTTTAACGACGGCCGGGTTACCCTTCGAGCTTTCTTAGTCATTGTTGACGATTCGTGAGACGGAACGCAACGTTTCATCGAACAATCGACTCATCTCCAACGGCGAAGCAGCGATGATCTGAGTAGATAGACGGCCGACACGGATGTCGTGAGAACTCAGAACAGAGAATAGTCCACTGCGTTCCAGTGAACAGCCACAATTCATAGGAAAGACGAGAGACCGGATTAATTACAAGGTAGAGGTTAACCCACAAGACTGACAAACCCACAGTTTACCCATGTATGCCCCGTCTGACTACCAGCAGCGACTCATCGCCATCTAGATGTCATTCGGATTGGATTCTACAATTCTAGCAAATAAGAAATCGTTTAAGGCTCGAAATGGGTTTTACCCTAGAGTATTCAAAATCTCCTACTTCCATGATTCTGAGTACAGAATATATGCCCACAAACCGACGACAAACCTATATCTATAACGTTTCACTTCGCGTTGCTGCCCGAAAAGTCGACATCCTAAGAATCCAAGCTCAATGGCGATATTGATCGGAATCGGTGATCAATCAAGCTCAAAATTCTATTTCTCTGCTTTTCTTCCACTTGTTTTAGTAAAAAAGTGCTCAAATTCAAGGACCAATCATCTCTCAATATATTCGACATTTGCTAGATACCTAGACGACCATACTCTCCATTTAATTCCCAAAGCATTCACATTTGTACCGATTCCACTTGAATTCAAAATAATACAAGTACCTACAACAACAACAACAACGCTTTTCTACACTTCTTCTACACACTCACGGTTCTTCACTTATTCTGTCTCTATCAGATACCTAAACCTATACCTATACCCTAACTAGACCCTACCATTGTCTGCTGCCGTTCCTTGGGTCTTAAAATGAATGTGCCATGGCAAACCCGTACAGAGATAGAGTCGCCACAACTGACCAAACTACCATCGCGCGCTGTAATATCGAAGAGAAATCGTGTTACACTCGGTTCCTATCCGTTTCCGACAAAAGACACCAAAGTCTATCGAAATCTATTAATAAACAAAATGCAAAACTAGCAGTTAAAAAATAAATTTGTTATTCACAGATGTACTGTTGTACGGTTGCTGTCAATATATTCAACAACGTCTCCTTTTCACGTAAACGACGTACCAACAATCTCTCTCGATTTTATCACTCATTCGCCCACACAAAATGGGATACAGTCATTGAAGCGAACGTCTTAAAAAATTCTTAAGGAAATAAATAAATACGAGTTAACACAGTTGGAGTGACAATCATGCTTTCGTGGTTTTGCGGGGTCACATAATCGAGCGTTATAAATTATTTTTCTGGTCGGTCGGTGTGGGAGTCAACAAATTAGGCTGAGAACGAACGGTGTATGTGCATAGAAACGAGATACACAACACAAATGATATAAGTTGGTGAAACAATGCACCCCGATGTAGTATGAAACAGAGAAAACAATTGAGAATAGCAGGCTACACAAAAAATAAAATAAACAGGGATTGGAATACCAGCACCCTTGGAGTACCAGTACCAAGGTGTGGAGAAAATCAGCTGGGTAAGAGAAGGAAAGGAGCGCGCCATAATCACGAGAACTAGCAAAAACGAGTAAAACGGTATTAAATGTGTGCTGTTCACAGCCATCGCCTACCGTAGACGAATAATCGAGCGCGAGTGAGCTTGACTCGTACAGACGATATATACGGTTTACGCCAAACGAAAGACGGAACAGACCTACAGCAAATTGCACGAAGCTATTTGAGACATTGCGTTTAACCTCTGTTTTTCAGCTGGTTGCTCAACCAGTCGAGTCCTTCATACAGACCGTCTCCGGATGTTGCGCAGGTCGCCTAAAACACATGCATATTAATCTTCGCCATACTAAAAGAATATTTTGGTGACAACACTCAGACAATCCTGAACCCGCACAATTTTTTAGTTGTGTCTCGCCAACAACAATAGAGGCCAGCTCTAAAGGTCGTCTTCAAAGCTGCCGAAGGACTACACTTCGAACAGCAAACCGCCGATGATGGAAAAACCAAAGTATTATGCTTGAAGAACAGCAGCTGTTCCAACATTGACCTATCTTACTATTCGGTTACACTTTATTGACCTTTAAAGTCTGTAGAATTAACGATGAAACCGATTTCTGAGTTATAGTGGAACACCGGAAGTAATTATAGTAATACTAAATATTAATAATAAATATTAATTAATGATTAGCATTACTATAACTACTAATAATATAAGTAACAGTAATTACAGTAGCACAACTAATACCAATAAACTACACAAATAAGTCCATCCTCTAGTGGAACACCACTAATGGTGAATATAGGCAAAAATACTTTCCAATTCTTTTTTCATGGTAAAAATTTGGAACAGCTGAAAAGGACGAAAAATTCAGTTCACCTCATCACAAAATTATCTTGAGCGGCTTGCTTACTCACCTGAGCTGAGTAATGACAACCAAACATTTTTTCTACAACCTGTGATAATTTACCGCCAACAATCCTTCACGAGCCAAGAGCAGTGCTCATTCACTCCCCGCACGTTGTCTTCATAGCAAACGTAAACACACCCTGTGCACCTATCCTTATCAGGAGAACAGTGGCTAACAGGAAATCTCAAAGTTTGAAATAACCATGATTCATTCAAATCGACCCGTTCTGTCATGGTTTTTCTCCAAAAACTCAAGGAATTTTTGTCCCATAGTTCACCTTAATTAGATTTAGTTGTTCATCATAATGAAAAATTATTACTCTCAGAAAAATAGTATCCATTACACTAACGATTCTTTGTGCATCGTTGAAACTCAAAAACACACTCAATTTGAGCCCATCAACTTCGTGATCAGTTTGCGGAATGGGTACGATAAATCTTCAAGGCGAGACGCGGCTGATGTTCCAAGTCTTGCAAGTCTAACAGTATAAAGTCTAGTTTTATTACCGCGTTTTTTGCGGGTTACTATTACGTAAGTAGCCCCAGTTAGGCTATGACGCGGGTTCGACTGCCGCCTGATATGCGATTTTTGCGATGAACCTAGCACCACCGTTACAACATCTAACAGTATATCTTGTGAAACTCACCTGAATGTACCATGACCTGTTCCTCAAGGTGTGAAGTCCTAGTTTATCGGTCACTTCAGCTGCATTCATGGCATTTGGCAAATCCTGAAAGCAACTTGTGTAATGAACGAACATAGCTCTACCACAGGGATTGCTGAATGAAATTTGACCTCCGAAAAGAATGAGCAAATTGTGGTTTGTTGGATAAACAGTACCTGTTTGTTAGCGAATACAAGAAGTACGGCATCCCTAAGTTCGTCTTCGGCAAGCATACGCATCAATTCTTCCCTAGCTTCTCCAACTCGTTCACGATCATTAGAATCGACAACGAAAATAAGCCCTAGAAAAGGGTAGGTATAATCATACCGAATGTGTCAAATGCAAAAAACACTGTGGAAACTAAGAGTTACAGAATTGAACTCACCCTGAGTGTTCTGGAAGTAGTGCCTCCACAGTGGTCTAATTTTGTCTTGACCTCCTACGTCCCATACAGTGAACGAAATGTTTTTGTATTCGACTGTCTCCACGTTGAATCCTTGAAAAATAACAACAATCACATACTTTTTTGCGCATAGATGATTTTTTAAGCTCTATGGGACATGAAAAGCGCTCCATGGATTCAATGAGCTCAAATATGAGGTCAACAGTTTGGTTACCGACTAAATTTCTTCCTAATTTTTTTGATTTATTTATTTATGATTTATTACGTACGCCGCAAAAACCACCGCGTGACAATTATAAGGCGCTAGGGAAACAGAGCATCGAATAAATTGTGAACAAGGAATAGTAACTACATCTGTTTAGTTTACGTTGGGTGTATGAGCTTTTCAAGCCCATTATAACAGTATGCACAGATTGCTTCCCGAAAACACACATTTTTTTTTACTAAAACATCCATTTTTAAAGGAATGACAGAGGAATCGACGGCGGACTTATTGAGGGTTTCTCTTCAAAAATCTGGTGAATTAATTTGGAATAACTGCCGAAAATGTTTCTTTTTGTAAACAGTCCAGATGTCCCCGTTATTTGGCGCAAGTCAGCCAAATTTTAACGCAAATAAATACTTTTTTATTTAGTTTTTCTTCCAAGACATGAAGAAGTCCTTTATTTATATAGTTTTTTTTTCAAGATAGCTCCGAGTAAAATTTAAAAGTCAACCAATGGCGAATTTAATAAACTGAAACTAGGATTCGGTCAACTGCAGAAGCTCAACGCGCCATTCAAGAAAGTTGGTCAATTCTGGGATTTCGGAAGAGGGTAATTTTCTGACAGGCTATTGATCTACAACGGCTCCATCGTCAAGGTAATGTTTACTTAGGATTGAAGTCGCCGTATCAGAATTTCTTCCATCTTTCATCTCTCACACAGCCATCACTCGACTTATTTTGCTGTTTAGATGAGACAGCAAATGGTAACGATTCCTCAAAGAGTAGCCTAACTTAAGAGCAGAGACTGGTTCTTTGACTCGATGTAACAATTACTCCTTTGAAGTTCACCAGTACATTACTGGAGGGTTGTTTTCACTGCAACGTACCTATAGTAGGGATAGTGGTGACGATCTCTCCGAGCTTCAGCTTGTACAGAATAGTCGTTTTACCAGCCGCATCCAATCCGACCATCAAAATTCGCATCTCTTTCTTGCCAAAAAGGCCTTTGAAAAGATTACCGAAGATGTTACCCATTCTGAAATGCAGTGCTTAAAAGTAGGGTAAAAGAAGACGAACGCAAACCACGCAAGGTTAGAAATGAGCGATAGCACAACACGGAAGTGGGTAAGGAGCGATAGGTTACTTAGGGTGAAATAAGCTTTGAAGTTACAGAATAGGCTAACAATCATATGGTATAAACGGACGGACACTCGAGGAAGGGATACCTCACCCATCCGTCGCACCACAGAAGGTAGAAACAACGGAAATTTGCAAAACTAAAAATCTATACGTGACGTCTCACCACGTCAGCGCACACGCAGCCGCGCCGCGCTCCAAGTCCATTCCGCACCGTGGTCTCCTGCACATCTAAGTTCGTTGCCAAATATGCCGCTACACTCGTCGGTGCGGTAAATCCAATTTCAAGTTCCACTTTGTGAACGGTGGGGAGTAGGAGTTGTCATTCATGATTAAGTTGTCCTTTTGCTTTGTCTTTCTTGCATTTCGCAAAGTACACAAGCCAGGAACACTAGTGAGTCGTGCAGCCGAGGAAGAACATCCGCTGAGGCTTTTCTCAAGGAAACCTCTAGTTTGTGTTAGAGCGTGAATGTTTTTGGAAGGCTCATTTTTAAACAATTTGACTATTCTTGGGCGTCTAGTAGCGGCTGCCCTCTTTGAACTGCCCTATATTTTTTGTTGAGATGCCCGGGATGGAACCGAGCACTCTCTTCTTCAGCGCTATGTTTCCCTTTATCGGTGCTAATTTTCCGTTTTTGTTGTGTTGGTTGCTAGTTACGTTACCGATATTGGATAAATTGAAATTGAATTAGAACAGCAAATGGTTCTCAGGAAGTGTTTTTCTTGGGCTGCATCCTCATCTGCATAGCACCCTTTCTGCGCATCTAAGGCTGTTACTATTAGACGATTCTGCCGAATTTGACGGCTTAGGGTGTGCAGGGGTTATTAGTACTAGTTACAGTATACCCTAAGATCGAGTCGCAGTTGTGGACAAACAAGAGCCAAATTTGGTATTGGCACTCCAAACAACACGAGTGAAATTATGGAGTGCAACGGTAACGCGACTTCGAGCAACATTACAGATACTAAACGATCCAACGAAAACTGTGGGCTCTACAGGGCGATAATCAGGAAACCGGAAGAAAACCATAACGTTCAATCTACGGCTTTGCTTTATTACTGAGCACTAGTATTTATACACGATGCATATAAATGTGGATTTATGGCCGAGAGGTTAAGAGCTTAGGCTCAAGATCTCGATGATCAGGGTTCAATCCCGTCCCAGGCAGAAACCCTTGCCTAGCTTGGAAATAGCTGAAAAGGGTGTCGGTACTAGCGTCATGCCCGGGTGACAGGTCGGCTGATGGAGGAAAGCTGTCACAATCACAAGACGGATCAATGGTTGCGTGCAAGGAAGCGGCGCTCAAGAACCTGCGATCGAGGACGATATGACCATCCCACGTGGAGCTCAAAACTGAGACAAGATGGCAGTGTGGCACCTCAGCAAACGCGAGAGCAGCACCAAAAAGAAAGAAGACGGAGCGACTATCATGCAAGACGTATACCGTAACTGATCGGGATAAAAAAGTTGTGGAATAGTAAATGTGGATTTAAGATGGCAGACTATGTTCCGGAAACCGTAAAGTGCTGTTTTATTCGACAATCGCTTATTCAGACAATCGATATATGTGATGAATCCTTGAAACGTAGCTTAAGTGAAGGTGCTGAACTTCTATGAACACACCGTCCAGCTCTGCTTGGTGGCGAAAGAAGGTGGTCAGCACCAGCCCTTCTCTCAAGTTTAAGTGCTATTGTACTGAATCAAAATGAAGGAACGAATATAAAGACAAAGATAAAATAATGGATATGAAAATGAAGATGAAGGTAAACTTGATGAAGATCCGCTCTCCTGGAACGATTACCTACCGAATAGTTCTGCGAAACGTTCAACGGCTTATTGGTCTTTAATAGACAAGATTAAACTAAACCCAAATCGAGGACATAGGAGGAATGAAGCACAAGGTGATCTGATAGTCTATCAGCTGCTATCAATGGCAAGTAATTGATGAGTGAATGTACGGGCACATCCTGGGGTTTCGATCACCTCGAACGGTATCAGTGATATTTATCGATAGAAAGACGCTCATGAGGGTTTCTTCTCCCTTTATGAACAATCATTTCCTCATACAAAATCTTCCATTCGACCGTGAGTCGTTGAGCTTTTTGCCACACGGGGTTGAATTCCATCATGATGGAATCCATCATGCACTCAGACACTCGTTGGCGTACAGCCGCCCTTCACAATCGGCCCGTATCCCAACCTAAGGGCGGCTGGGCCGATTGTGAAAGGCGGCCGTTATTTTAAAAGGCGCCGGCCCGGCCGTTGGTAATCACAAGCGCCCACTCGCGTCTCACTCGCGTTCCATAAGCGTCTCCCGAACGTTCGCAGCAATAATTTCCGTACAATATACTATTTATACTATTTATTTAGATCTTTGACAATATATGGTAGAATTGCAAAATATATGGAAAGATTACAAATACATGGTAGGATTATAAATATACGGTAGGATTAGAAATACTTGGTAGGATTAGAAATACTTGGTAGGATTACAAATACATGGTAGGATTACAAATCTATGGTAGGATTACAAATATTTGGTAGGATTACAAAGGGAAATCTTCAATGAAAATCAATAGTAGTCTTCAACCCTGCATGGTGGAGTTACTAAAGGAGATCTGCCTTAGAGGTCAACATGAGAATCGAACTCCAAAACAATAGAAAAACTAGAGATCTGCCTTAGAGGTCAACATGAGAATCGAACTCCAAAACAATGGAAAACTGGAAAAAGTATAAATAAGGGATAACAGTAAAGCAATGAGCAATGGCACCCTAACAAAAAGCAGAAACAACAGAAACCGTATAGAAAGACGAAAAAAGACACAATGTAAGTGATTACAAGGAGCAGGAGAATAACAAACAAGGCTAAAACAAATGCTTATTGAAGAGCAACAGAAACTCAAAAGAAACCCACAAAAACCAATGTCAAGAAAAGTGCGCTAGTGAGCGAGATCATCAGCATCACCATCATCCGCTTGTTCCTCGGCCCTCCTCTGTCGCTGAAATCTTACGATTAGGCTTGGTAGATTTGACGATTTGTAGTAAAAGAAGCAAAGCAAAAAACTAACTTTGTTTTTGATCCACTGGCACACACCATTGACTTCTCCATAGGTGTAGACTCTTACATCTCGTCTGAAAACGGCTACATTTATGAATTAATCGAGCTGTAGTTATTGAGTAATGAGAAACATACAAAGCCGATTGAAGCGCTCTATTCATCTGCTTCTTGTACTCCTCCCTTTGGTCAACGAGATCCATGAGCGCTGCGTGTCTTTCTTCGAAGGTTTTGCCGAGTAACATGAAATACCTTAAAGTGTGGAATTACCGCTATTCAGTACGACAGCTATTGGTTATTTACCTGAATTCGTCAAGTTGAACCCCTGCCGGACACTTAATTTCGTCCCTGCCATAGCCAAGCATATCGAGAGCGAATTCTAAATGAAAATGCTGTCTTGAAATTTATAGCACACAAGAAAATACCCCCTTCCGTCGTTAAAACGTCATCAAAATGATGAACGAACGTGAAATGATAGACCCACATGTTTCACGTTCCTTTTAGGCGAAACACAGGGCACTAGGATCAGAATTAGTGAAGTAGGATTGACTCAGCCTAAAAATGAGGAACACCTTACAGCTATTCACTACTTCGGAATAAACCACGTAGTGTAAGCAAAATGGTAGAAAATGGTTAAACGGAATTTCCGTCCACGGCTGATCTAATTCAGAATTGATAAATGAAAACTCAAGGGTGAACATGAATGTGTAAAGTAGTCTAAAAATGACAAAAAGGAGACAAATTTCAAAATAACCGTCCACGTCTGATGTAATACAGAATTGATAAATGAAGGCTCAAGGGTGAATATGAATGAGTGGAGCAGTCTAAAAATGACAGAAAGGAGACAAATTTCAAAAAACCATCATCATACGACCGACCTGTTGAGAAGGCCTTTCTATATCGTTTTAAAATCGTTCCTCAATTGAGAAGGTAAGTGGAGAAACAGCTGGTCCCGAAAGAGCAGCTAGTACCTGAAAGATGTAGAATGAATAAGCGGTTTCGTAAGAAACATCGCGATAAAACACGAAGACAATATGGAAAAATCAACAAGAAACTTGCTACATGAAATCTAAGAATGGCAAGGATACGATAGACATAAGAATAGGAGTTGATTAGGTCTAGGAGATCGTCAACATACCGATCGTCAACAATGAGAAAGTAGAACCACCCATGTGGATCTGTGTAGGCGGATCTACTAGGTGCGCAGGTTTATGGTATGACCGCCTTCTACCTGCAGATACACGAGTTCCACCTATCGCCGGCCCACGATGTTTTACGACGCACCTGCATATCCTACAGACAGATGCAAATAGCCCCACAGGCAAAGTCTAAGGCCTATGGTATACTCCGGCAACGGGCCCGTCGCAGCGGAGCTAAAAATGCATGGCTCGCCTCTATACAGCACTGCAGCTGGAATTTTTGTATGCTGCTGTGTGCGGGGACTCGTATAGTTTACCGCAAGAGCAAAAATGATGGTGCAGACCCTCTCAGGACAGTACTATGGCTTTTGTCGCAGCGAGTTGCGACGCCTGTCGCAGCTAGCTGCGACGGTCGCAGCGCAGTGCGTTGCGACAGCCGGCACCAGCTGCGACAGGTCGGGCAGCACTGCTCCGAGTCCTCGCACACAGCAGCATACAAAAATCCCAACTGCAGTGCTGTATAGAGGCGAGCCATGCATTTTTAGCTCCGCTGCGGCGAGTCCGTTGCCGGAGTATACCATAGGCCTAAGCGAAATCGGTGATTATGACCGGACCACGCAGGTGCCCACGTGGGTGATAATCGCAAACTTTCAAAGTTTGAATTCGGAAAACTACCATCAGATTCGCGATCAGCTCCTCAACATCCCCCCTCCACCATTTTTCGGCGCATTTGGGCAACAAGAAAATACAGCTGTGGCACGCATCTTCGCTAATACTGCAAATAAATCCAAGCCACATTAAGTGGCACGAAAAGGCGAAATCGACATGGCGATATTTCTTCGATGCTTACCTACTTACCAGAAAAAGCTATAAAATCGAAAAAATAACTATGAACAATATACCCCACCGGACCGGGAAACATAAGCAACAAGAGAAAGTCCAGTGAATTCGGGATGGAACTATTTGTTGACGACTAATAGCGATGCTGTCTGCAAAAGCGCGCTTGTTACGCAATGGCACTTACAGGGCGCGGCTGAGCCGTCGAAATTCTCGAATGTCAGGCAATCCTCCTTTCCAGCCGCCCACCATAAAAGTACACCTGTGACAGGCGGCCGAGCCGCTAAAGGCTAGCGGCTGGGTTGCAACAACGCTTATGGAGGGCGGCTGTACGCCAACGAGTGTCTGAGCACTGCAATACTAGCCGTGAAAGAGGGTGCTTGTGCTGCAGTACACAGATTCTGCGGTATTCTACGCACACCAGCTGGATTAGTTGTTTCAGTTCTACAAAAAACTTGTTATTCTGTTATTTTTGGTGCTGTGGCTTCTGTAGCTCTGTATGATTTTTCTAAATTCAATAGAAGTCCCTCTACGTTTTTGGAAAACGAAAACTAGTCTTGTAATGGACATGCACTTGAGGAAAATTTCTACGAAAATTGTTAGAGCTTCTTTGCTTGTGGTGCACGTCTTATCATGCTGCAACTATAACTGAACCAAAGTTATTATGCAAATCTTCATCACCTCCGAATTTTTGGCCTAATAAGTCGTTTGCTGACACCTTTATCGTTATTCTCGCTTTTTTCACCATGAAAACATAATTAGAGGTTGTCATTTTAGCGGCAGATGGATCCTCCGCCCGAGTTCGTCAAGCCCGAGGCACCGTTCAAGCTTGCAAGAGATGGAATCGATCCGATGTTGCTTGGATCTGTGGGAATACTGCTATCAGCGTAAGTATTACAGCAGTATGATCGTAATTTTACTTCCTTTTTCGCATCGTTACTTGGTTTTGATTCGAGCGCACATACTAGAAGCAACGCACAAATAAACAAATAATAAACAGGTTTTCGCTGACAATAAGGCGAGTCAAGTTGATGAGATTAGTGATAAGCAGCCCCCCCCCCACTATTCCCAATGGTGAACAGCGCCGGTGTGGGTTGAAGTAGCTCCTTTTCCAAGTGCAACTCGTGCCTTCAAATAATTCAAGTGCTATACTATTGATTAGAAAGGTTGATAGTAAAGCACATTAAATGTTCAGTATGAGAAGGAGGTAATATCACCCTGACTGACCTTTTCACCCTATGCGGGAAGGAAGTATTACCAGGAATTGTGCCTTAGGACGGGAGCACTCTCTCAGGGCTCGTTTAGACAACGCAGGGCGAAGATGCAAAACCGAAGCGCAATCAACAATTAACGTTATTGATCGAATTTGCTCCTTTGCGTTAGTGGCGCAGTCCGGTGGTGTCTAAGCATGAAAATTTGGCATATAATCACATAGGGAAGAAATTGAACAAAAAAGTGAATTTCGTCAAAATGTCCTTTATTAAGGAATAGCTGCCTTCTAAAAAACCCGAACGACCGGTAAATTTGCATATATGAGGCACCACCGGACTGCGCCTCTAACGCAAAGGAGCAAATTCGATCAAGGACGTTAATTATTGATTGAGCTTCAGTTTTGCATTTTCGCCGCGCGGCGTCTAAACGAACCCTTATGGTTGCTTGGGTGCTGTTTATATCTGTCCGAGGTCAAAAAAGGGGGACAGCCAGAAGGTAGTCAGAGCAATGTTCGTGTTATTTGAAAGTCTCGTACGCTGATGGATTGCAGGCTTTTCTTCATAATCTATCGGTTGCTTCGCCTTCAGTGGGATGAAGCAGCGGCTCGCAGACGAACGGAGGCACTATTGGCCATGGCTGAGGACGACGAACGCGATGAAAGGCGAGAAGCTGCAGGTAGCTCTTACTATTATATATGCGCGTCGTTATATCATATTTTATTGTTTTATATTACGCCAGCCAGTCAGCGGCCTGCAGGCCAAATGAACTAAAGAATAGTAGAAAACATATATAAAACATAATAAAAAATAGAACGAAGAACAAAAAGCATGCAGCAAAAGACGGAGAGGAACCGATGAAATTCGTCACTGGGAGTACGGTAACGGACAGTCGCGGCGGGACCCTAGAGTTGACAATCAGACATCGTGGTTCCGCTTATTAATTAGTAGGATGCTATCCATGTGCAATACATTCGTTGATCGGTCGGGCAACTGACACAAGTTGTGCCAGAGATGTGTCTTCCACCACAGGAAGGAACACTTGTCGCTTATCATCAGTGAGGTTAGGCTGGACAACTCTTCCTCCTTTGTGGTGGAGTATGCCGCTCTAGCAGGATATGTGCCAGTTGTCGTTCCTGTCACCGACCGGTGAACAGATGGGTTAAAAATGATTCAATAGATTACCTTCAGTGGTTGGTGGCCGCCGAAGAGTCGTTCGAAGACGTGTACAGCACGAAGATGACGGGTTCATGAATCAAATGCTTGGACATGAAGACCCCGAAGGTAATAGTAAGTATTAGATTCAATGGGATAATGGAACATATCTTTTTTCTTGCAATCTTTTTTCCCTTTACTAAACGAATAGCTCTTGAGGTTCCGAAGAAGAGGGCGGTGCACCATTATTCGGTGCCGAATCAGATGAGAAGATCGGAAAAAGGAAAGCGGCAAAGCTTCAGGCAAAAGCGGAGAAAAAAGCGATGCGAGAACAGGTCATTACGAAGCGGTTAGGATTTATTGCATAAAAATCAATAGATATTGCTCGTTTAGGAATTAATCGAACGCGAAGAGCGTAAGAGAAGGGAGAAGGAAAGGGAAGAGAAGCTGGAGCAGGAACGTGAGAGGGAACGTTTGGAGGAGGAGGCGGAGCAGGAACGATTGAGGAAGGAGAAAGAGGAAAGAGAGAAACGGGAACTTGAGGAGTACCTGGCGGTGAGTTGTCCGTTGAAAGTGCACGATTCGAAGCTTTTATTTTCTTATAATAAATATGCAGAATGAGTCGCTTTGCAGCTCAAAGAATCGTTCGCTGTTGAAGAGGAAGGCTTCGATCAGCTCGAGGAAGAAGAGTCGAGCAATCTCATGAAGGAGTTTGTCGACTATGTGAAGACAAGCAAGGTTATCAATAATGTTCCCCGAATAGTAGACTCAGAACTGTTTTTATTGCTTCATTTTTCTGTTTATCATCCCTAGGTTGTCAATATGGACGAGCTAGCCGCTCATTTTGGTTTGAAGTCGGACGAAGCGATCTCACGACTACAGTTTTTCCTCGACAACCGCATTCTGGAGGGTGTCATGGATGACCGGGGAAAGTTCATATGCATAACAGAGGAGGAACTGAATGCAGGTGGGTCCGCTCTACAGGTCATCCATTCCTCCTTGATTTGGCAATACAATCACTCAATCATTGTCTTTAGCTTAACGAATACCTGGTACCTCGGAGGGATGGAAGGCTTTTGGATCCAAAATAATGCTACCGATATTACTTTGCACAGGGGGTAATTGAGGGCGTTGATCACGAATCTGCTGTCCGCTTTTCACGTGGGTGGTCTCGGACCACCCAAATCGCTACTTGGGTGGTCCAGTCGGGATCACCGATTCCTTTGAACTTTGCCTATGGGGGTTATTTGGGGTCCAGAACAGGAATCGACTGTGCGTTTTTCATGTGAGTGGTCTCGGTCCACCCAAATCACTACTTGGGTGATCCTGACTGAACCCCCAAGTAGGGGATATGGGTAGTCCGAGACCACCCACGTGAAAAACGGACAGTGGTCTGGAGCCCAAATAACCCCCGTAGACGAAGGTTCAGCGAATTTCAACAACTGAAAAAATCGAGTACTGGTGTCCGTTAGGTTGAATAGTGTCAAGTTCACTAGGTCTTTCAATAATTGCAGTGGCGAAGTTCATCAATCAACGAGGACGAGTCACCATCCAAGAGTTGGCGGACTACAGCAACAAATTGATTTCTCTAGAAGGTTCAGCATAAAGTATGGAAAAGGCCATTTTCCTTTTGTTATTTATCGTTTTCACTGTGATCTGTTTCTGTGCAAAGTATGAATACATATTTATCACTTCATTACAGCGACGCTTATTTACCCGGCATCGTAAGTTGTGGAGGTGTCCGCTATCACGAGCGAGTACGCATAGTAGGTGTATGTATTGGCCAAGTTCGAAACTGGACGAACAGCTTTAAAGCCATCATGCTTACGAGTGTTAATACAAACATATCAATCGCTACAAATGTTATGATAAGTTGTTGTTACCGGGCCGCTCCATACGATGTATGTAGTTTTACTCAGCATATTCTTTACATATCAAGTGGTTGAGTGCCATCCCTCGAACCCGATGGTCCGGCTGCTTCAGCTTGTGCCGCCATCTCTTCTTCTTGCATGATTCGCAAGCAGGTTCCCTGACCGAATCTCGCGTCCATAAGAATCTTCTGGATGTGCATCTTTGCGATTGCTTTCTGAAATTGGAGCATCTTTTAGAAACGCGCCATATCGACTCTGGAATTTAAAGACGTTCGTAGGGTAAGAGATAACCCACCTCGTCGTCATTAAGAACGCTCAAATTTTGGCTGATGAACTGCTGGAACTGCAAGTCCGCGTCATACTGACTCTGGAGGTATCCCGGTCCGATTGACGGCGAATGATGCTGTGGCGATGCTGTCACAATGCGTCCTTGTGGTCGCATTTGGTCATTCATCTGGAGGAAACATCAGCAGTGATAAAAAAGATAACAAAGTGGAAATCAGGGGGAGAACAAGCGCTCTATAAAAATTAATAGAAGTTACCGATAGCTGCATGTGACGAGATTGTGAGGTACCTCGGGGTACTGCTTGATGACCGCTGACCATCATTGTGCTGAGTGGTGAGTCGCCAAGAAGGGGTGAATCGGAATCTGAACAACGATGCACGTTTTTTAGAACGAAGAAAATCTATACATAATACAAGGATAATATTAAAAGTATGTCAGGGGCGGGATGGCCGAGAGGTTAAGAGCTTAGGCTCAAGATCTCGATGATCAGGGTTCAATCCCGTCCCAGGCAAAAACCTTTGCCTAGCTTAGAAGTAGCTAAAAAGGGTGTTGGTACCAGCGTCAGGCCCGTGTGACAGGTCGGCTGATGGAGGAAAACTGTCACAATCACAAGATGGATCGATGGTCGCATGGAAGGAAGCCGCGCTCAAGAACCTGCGCAATCGAGGACGATATGGCCACCCCACAAGAAGCTCAAGACAGAGACAAGATGGCAGTGTGGCACCTCAACAAATGCGGGAGCAGCACCAAAGAGAAAGAAGACGGAGCGACTATCATGAAAGACGTACCCCGTAACTGATCGGGATAAAAACGTTGTGGAATAAACAAGGATAATATGTCAAATTAATTAAATCCAAGTAATTCCCATCAGATCGCTCGATTATGTAATACAACTGGCTAAAAGGCAAAATTGCAAAAGTTCAAAGTCGCGCAGCTAAGAGAATTACTTCGCTGGTAACAATACTGAGAGGATGCATTTAGGATACTTGAATAGCTTTGAGGTTGAAGATATGTAAGAAAGTCTTCACCCTTATTAACGTAACGAAACAACTATAGTAGATTGAACCGTATATCGTCGAAATAAAAATAGAACAAGAGAATTTGAGAGAAAAAAGAATACAGTCAACACCAAATCAAAAAGAAACGAGTGACACTCGCAGATAGAGAATCTAGTGAGTACTTGTGTAGACCGGTAGAAACCTGTCCACACGTCGGCATTACCCACCAAGAACCGCTATTTACCCAGATTTGAAACTATACTCAAGATTTATTTAAAAATTCGTGATTAGAAACCCCATATAGTCTACCAACATTTTTAGTGGGTTCTAGAATGAATTTCAAAAATTTGACGATGCTGCTGTGGAACAATGCAGTATCAAAAAGTAGTACTGATACTAGAGATACTAAAGTTAGATTTAGAGAACTTGTACAAGTGAATGACTTGGTGTTCTCATTGACTTTGTACTAGAAAACCATAAACGTAGGGTTCTCTCCGGATAATCATGACATTCTTCCGATAAACACAAACATGAAGAGGAACACTTTACGTAACTCCTTAAGGATACAGAATTTAGTATCATTAGCAGACAGCACATCATAACGGTGAGTTGGTGATAACGTTTTTCCCCATTCAAAAAGAAAACAATTGTACTCAATGAAACCACTGTGACTTTACATTAGTAATAATGATAATAATAAGATCGAAACTTTAACAATACTTACCATGCTGTTCAATGACAACGGTACGCTCCTCAATTCCATCATCGATAATGATATCGTCACCCAGTTGACCTCTGGATCCAGTCACTGGATTTGAACTACTCGCCAGACCCAACGACGGTCCTTCGCTGGCAACCGCACTGTGTTGTGTAGGAGTACCAGTCTGCTTCTGTACAATAGCAATACGTTTTCTGGCCGGAGGGTGGACACTGAAAAAAGATTTGGTAAAACGCTGAACTACAAAATGTGAATTCAATGTCGGACAGGCAAACCTGGAATCGAGCTCTGACACATTCACCAGCCGATACATCTTCTGCTGACCATTTGTATAGTACGTTGACGGATCAACTACCATTGTCACAGTATCTGGAGATCAAAAATGGATTGAGTCGGGCCTTCAAAGACGAAGAAGATGGCCGAGAAAAACGACACCTTTTTTCACATTTCCAACCATTCCTGCACTGCCGCTAGCAGTTACGGTTATTCCTTCCTGCGGAACTTTTTGTACAAATTGCGACGACGAGGACGTAGGAGCGTGCACCTGGAAGCAGTTATGTAAGAAATACCCATTTGCGGCAGTTTCGAAACATCACGATTCTCATTCAAAAGATCACAAGATATTACTGAACTTGCAGTTTTGCTTACAATACTTAAATTGTTAAAAAAACAAATTCAGAATGGACATAATAAAACATTTTTAATAGTTCTGCAGAAATACTTACAACATGCACTCGCTGCGGTCGCACCAAAGCTGAGGATGTTGCAGAAGCTGTTTTTGGAACACTGAAATAATACATAATAAAAGGAACTCCAAAATCATTGCTCTTATTTATAAAACTGACCCGGCAGCTGCTGAGCTGCGAGTCGCTGCATTACCGCCTCCAGACGAATTTCCGACAAGTCGAATAGCAGGTTGACCTCCAGTGGGACTCGCTTGTCTCAGCAAAATGAATCCTTGAATGTGTAAAAATTGGTTTTCCACTCCGTTTTGTGTAAACTCTAAGTAAACACACCTCCACTATGCGGCTCTGACTGAGTTGTTCGTTGATTTGTCGAACTTTGCGACGGCTGCTGGTATCTGAACATGGGAAAATAAGAAAATGTGTTGCAAGAGCTTCATACTTGAAAAGATGGCTGACGTAAGGGCAAAACTAACCCAGAGATCATGACATCGTGATTAACATCATTGAAATACACATCTTGGGTATTTGTTGGTGACAAAGGCATGTGAGACTGAGCGGATAAGGCTGAATACGATGATATAGCATTATTAAATAAAATACGAATGAAAAAACATACGCGCATCTTCAAATATATATTCGTCTATCCACTGCATAGACTCCGTTAGGATGTCTGATTGGCATAGACGATCTGCCGCAGTATCCTAGAACGGGAACAAATATCAATGAACAGATGAAAAGCAATGTGAGTAATGGAACTATAACTATTAAAACAGGCGCATTAGCATCCACTGATTACCTCTGTGCGTTCTGTCTTCTTCTGGATGTAAAGATCACGAATACGGTCCCACTCATCGATTAGAAGACTGAGGTCAGCTAAAAATAACTTCATGAACGAATTGCCTGAAGGTTTTTCGACGAGATGCTTGAACTGGATCGCGCTATGCTTAAGATATGACGCTATTACTACGCCGCAAAAGCCTATTCAACTTTTTAAAGAGCTTAATCCACTTAATCCGCATCTTCCATGGATTAAAAAGAAAGACACTGACGAAAGAATGACATGAAAGTGTAGATGAAGGACACAAAGTTCTTGATGAAGGGAGTGTGCCAGTAGTTTTCCAACGACAATGTCGTTAAAGTGAACTGTCCACGACAATCACTGTCGCAACACGACAAAAAGAATAATCACAAGACTAGAAGGAACTAGCCAAGAGAAACAGATACTTACACTGCCAATTAAGCTCTTCGGCAATCCTATCCCACACCTCTAAGCGAAACTTCGTGTTCTCAGGCTTGTCACGGTAGAACTCATTTAGCGGATCATACAGACATGGGTTCTCGCGAACCGCATTGATGAGTCGAAGCTGAAATTTGAAAACGATACATAAAATAAAACGTTTAAACACAAAAAAACATTTTGGAAATTAAGCACATCAGTTAGTGACCTGGAAATCCTCATTGGTAGCATCACGTGATCGTGACTCAGAAGCCGTAGCGCCCAACGACAAGTCCTCGTCAATCGATGACTCAATGGTTGGAAAGCCTTTCTCTCCACCATCAAAGTCGTTCGCTACCGTTCGCGCTGTAAAATGTGTGGTTATGTGCGAACAATCGGTAACTCTAACACATGGGAAAGCAACTAAAACAACAACTCAATGAAATATGCTGCAATTGAATGTTACTGATAATTTTGATTCTAAAGCCCTGTTTAGTGAAAGCCCGATTGGTGACGCGAAGACAAGCGAAATATGCAAATCGACCGTAGCGTGGGAATTCCCACGATATGGTCGACTTGTATCTTTTGCGATATTTCTTCACAGTGAATAAAATTCAAATGTGTTTCATCTATAGCCACTGATGCTGAACTGTTCATTATTATGAGATCTTCGTTTGATACTATCCTGATAGTAATCACTTCTCCATTAGAATTGTTAAAAAATTTAGGCACGGTAAACACTTGAGTGACACCAATCACAGGCACAAGATGAAAGGATGCAAACGATGTGAATATTCAATAAGTGCATCATATAAATAAATGAAATGTAGACTTGAGCAAAATGCACAGCAGGCTAGTTAGGCACAGTTAAGCTTTGAAAATACAAAGGAAGAAGCAAAACGCCTTGAGCCAACGACACCACTCCGCAAACAATTGGACGTACATAAGAAATGACACCCCCATCCCCAGCACACCTGGTACGCTGGTGACCTTTGGGTGGCAGATGGTGCTCGCGGTGAGTTTGGGTACTCTCTCTATCTCAAATCTTTACGGAATATCGATTAAATTTTGCCTAAAAATCTACTTACTGCTAATTAGGTTCAATTACCCTAGTTTGAGATTATGACACCGGAGCAACGCGTAATCTTTGCCAATTCACAAGTCAGCGAAAATGTCAACAATCGCCGAAAGTCAAATAATTGAACCACAGGAGGATAAACACCCAGCAGCGCAATATCTCATCGGATTTTTGTTTCCGAAGTATGCGGATCAGCAATTTTCGAGGTTTTAAGTGGGGTGGTGAACGCTGACTCATCGAATAATCGCAGCGAACATCGTATACGGAATATGTTTCATACCTGCTCTGGTAGGTACGTTCTTCAATTCCGTCAGCTGATATTCAGCAGCACCACGAGCAGCCGGCGGCGGCTGCTGACTGGCCGGTTGAGCTGTCGTCGTTGGCGGTCTTCTGGGAGGAGCATTCGCCACTTCCATGAGCTGAAACGACGATCAGCACCATCAACGACACCACGAAGGTAGAGCAACGACATCACAGGCAGTGCATCAGCACCATCAGAACTGACAATCGACGTCGCTAACCGTTGCGGAATCTGAAGAATGCGTCGTCGACGATGCAGAGTGCTTCGACTTCGTCGTGCGAGTGGCACCACGACATGGCCGACAGAGCCCGAAGGCTTCTGGGGACCATCGAGTCGTCTGCCCCCGGGGCTTCGGAGCGGCTTCGAACAACGGCCGTTCGCGCTGTTCTACGCTTACGCCGCGCAACCGCTCCAGAGCCGCGACGCACAGCTTCAGAAACCGCAACGACACGCTCGCGACACGACGACCGCGTCGCCGCACCGCCACGCACAAATGACGCCACGACAGTGCGTCGCGGGCTCGCCGAGCCGGCGAAGCGGCCTTTTCGCGGCGGGACCCGCGCGCGCCGCGCCCTTGTCGCAGCGACGTCGACGGCCTTCTGACGCCGCCGCGACCACCCACGTCGCCGGGCCAGGTCGATCGGTCCGTGTCATCTGTGCTGCGGCAGCGGCGCGTGTTCGCACTGGGGCGCGAAAACCTGAAGGGCGCTCCATCCTGCCGGATCAAAGTTACCACCAAAATTGTCCCGTACTTCCAACCCCAAAACCTTAATCGATCGTAGTCATAAAAAATAGATGTCAGATTTATGTCAGTAGCCCTCTTCCAACCTTTCGAACGGAGTCTCGGTAAATTCCAAATAACTTTTGCTTCCTTTCACTACACTTGTCTGCACTTTCCTGTGCCACTAACAGTCGATTGAATCGGCTAGAACGGATGTTTGTTCAGCGCTCAAACAAACTTCACTAGATGGTGGAAGTGAAATAGCTATCTGGTGTCAAACATCGAGTTTCGCCGAAGCCCGACAAAGTTAGACCAACGCAGCCCAACGGGATGTTCTAGGAAGGCCGGATTAGTCTTATTTTCTTTCGTTTAAATTCTCCAACTATCAGGTTTTGGAACTTGAAGAAAGTTCTGCAAAAGCTGCTTTCACCGATTACTTGCGTCGGCTTGAGTCTTTCCTCTCTGCTTGTGATTCAGAACGATTCCTGTTTGCATATGTTGCGCTCAACTACACTTGAAAAACAATTTCATGCTAGTGGATTTGCTGTGTGCTCGGCTGTCTGTAATTATTAGTCCTCATCGGCACTATTCACCTTAACGGACTCCAGTGCTCGATTTTTTTCAGTTGTCGAAACTCGCTGAAACTTTGCACAGGGGGTAACTAAAGACGCTGATCACGAATCTGCTGTCCGTTTTCCGCGTGGGTGGTCGCGGATCACCCAAATCGCTACTTGGGTGGTCCAGTTTGCATCACCGATTTCGCTGAAACTTTGCTTATGGGGGTTCTCTGGCGTCCTGAACATGATGATGAAGTCCGTTTTCCAAATGACGGCCGAATACGGTAGTTATAGGTGAGTCTCGCCAGGTATGGTCGGTAAGCACTCACCTATAACTGCCGCATTCGGCCGTAATTCCGAAAACGGACCTCGTCATCGTGTTCAGGACACCAGAGAACCCCCATAGACAAAGTTTAAGCGAAATCGGTGATCCTGACTGGACCACCCAAGTAGTCGATGTGGGTGGTCCGAGACGACCAGGTGAAAAACGGACTTCACTATCGTGTTCAGGACCCCAAATAACCTTCATAGGGAAAGCTCAACGAAATCGATGATGCTGATTGGACCCAGGTAGCGATTTGGGTGGTTCGGGACCACCCACGTAAAAAGCGAACGGCAGATTCGTGATCAGCGCCCGTGATTACCTCCCTGTACAAAGTTTCCGGGAATTTCGGAAAAAAATCGAGGACTGGAGTCCGCTAAGCTGAATAGTGCCTCTCATCCTACTCATTTTGCTTGATTGATTGCAGATTGGTCGTAGAAATTAAGTGGATGAAGTCGTCCCACCAATCTCGGGTTTCGGTCGACAAACCTGAACTGTGAGCTAACTAAGAATAGGTTGATTCATAATCTCTCACCATTCAGTTCCACTTTCTGTCTACGCACCAAAATGTTCCTAATTGGGTTGCCTTGATGGCGATGTGTTTCATTCATTCACAAGAATTACAATTCTAATGGGCTCGAACCCGCGCCTTATGTAAGTGTTAATTATTCGCGTCTAGCTAAATTCTCTTACCGTAGCGTATTTACCAACGTTTCGTGATATCTAACATTTGTCATGCAGCTCATTCCCAAACACCAGATGACATTTTTTACAACATTGAAATCGCCATCTTCGGAATACCATCGTTACATTATATTACTCAAGCAGTAGATTATATTAAACCACTGATTGATCCTTGTGTGTCGATACAACGCATAAACCAAAACTCTATTTTCTTCTGAGGCTATGTGAATTCCACATCGACGGTGGTTGAAGAAACTACAGACGGCTCGACGAATCTCCATCCGAGCCGTAGTTAAGACAAGGCAATAATGTAGTCGCTCCTCTGATCCACTTCACCAATTTGGAATCGCACATGTAGATCTGACAGGAATAACAACTATCAAACGACTAGAACGATTTATCTCAGAACAATAAAAATGGAATTGAACTCAGAAAGCACCGGCATGATCAGAAGTCCATTCAAGAACGGTCACTGGAAGCAAGATGGCCTAAAGAAAGGCCTTTTCAATATCAACATCAAAAACAAATAAACAGTGTGAGCTGAGGTGAGCATCAAAAAGATAATATATAGTACGGCAATTGAACAAAATAAATCCTAATTTATATTGACCCATGTCTCAGATCTGAAGATGCGAGGAAAACGTGGGCGTGGGTGAGGCGGGGGATTGGTCGGATTAGTGAGAACAGTTGGGAAGATAGTACGGTATAGAAGTGAAACAAGAGCAGTGAACAGCGATTACTCGGTCACAATTGCATACGATGCTAGCTATGAAGTAAGCTAGAGTACTACAGTGCTACGAAAGGTGCTCCGTATCGATGCCCCTTTATACTCATATCACGAAGTGACACCTCGGTGGGCTGCACCGAGATACACCGTCTGGTCTAAGGGACAGAATGTAGGTTTGAGCTCATGAGGGCTAATGCAGAGTCGGCAGTGGCAGTAAGCAGCCATGTACAAAGCCCCATTCACACCTTGCTGCGGCAACAAATCCGCCACGCTAAGGACAGAGAAAAGACGCAAGCGCAATACGCGCGATGCTGCGGTCGTGTTCACGCTTTTGCTGTGACGGAGCGACAGCAGCGCAGCCGTAGTACAGAATGACCGGAGTCATTCACTATTGCTGCTGCAGAAAGGTGACATGGAGTGTGTGACCCACTTTCCAGCAGCACCGCACCAAAGGGCGCAGCCGTCGCGCAAATACGCCCACTCCTCACCCACTTAGTACTCTACGCTGGCTTTACTGTCGCAGTAGTGGAAGAATGTGCTTCAAGCAACCATGCCATATTAGACATCTTGCAAAGTCGGCGACAGCAGCAAGCAGCGATGTATTAAGACCAGCCGATCATCGGCTTATCGGCCGCCAAACGTCTGGTCGCCAACTTCGTTAAATAAATAAATAAATAAACACTCTGTATTGCTTGCCAACTCAAGTCACCCTTCGTTCATTTGAAATTTCGACACTGAATCACTAATTGCACTCTGATGGTCGAAGAAAAGTTGGGTGGTCCTCTGCGTAAAAATCAGAGAATCGAAATCAAAATGAACATCAGATCCGTAATCAGCATCCTAAATAACCGCTTAAAACGAGGTTTGGTTAAGGCTTGTTTACAGTAATGGGGGCAAAATTCTGCTGAGGAAGTTGTCGTGGTGGGACCGAATGAATATGGCTGCCGGCGAATGAATATGGCTGCCTGCGCCCCAAAAATGGCGCGCCAATCGTACGGTATTATTCGCGATGGGACCCCTGCTGCTGCTGTCGATACTTGAAACACCCCCCTGCTGTCGGTCTGCTGCCGGACGCTGCAACTGCGTTAAACCCCCTATCCTCCACTTCTGCTGCTGCTGCCGGCAGCAAGACTGTAAACAGGCCTTTAAGAGTGGTTCGGAAATATTTTCTCTGACCACTGGAGTGCAGTAAGTGGAACAGTGCCGAGATTTTTTTCTCATTTGGATCGACCGATAGACCGCTTATGCCAGTGCCGACGCACTGCCACTGCCAACATGACAGCAACCATTTTTGCTGCCACTGCAGAAGGAACGGTGAGAACTTGAGGGGGAGCGAGGTCGAACGTCTTATCAGAACCGCTAATCAAAATGATATCAGTGTGACAATCTGAAATGATCAGTGTGTGCTCTCATTCTTAAAGGCCCATGCAGAGTGTTGCTGCTGACAGCAGCAGCAAAAAGGGCGCGGAGCGCCATTCCACCGAGGACCACCGCTCTGCTGCCGCTCGATTTGCTGCGGCAGCAAAAAATGACCGAGACCATTCCGTGCTGCTGCTACGGCCTGCTGCAGGCTGCTAGCTGCGGCAGCAGCACTCTGAATGACCCCTCCCCACTGCTGCGGGTTTGCTGCGTAGCGCTACCGCGTTGCTGCTGGCCTATCCTTCATCATTGCTACGGCTGTCCGCAGCAGCACTTTGAATGGGTCTTGACGATCACTCCACGTTGCCACTGTCAGCTTGTGGTAATATCGCAGCGATTGTTGAAGCAGCCTCTCCAACCGCTTTACTGCTTTCACCGACTCTGTGTACGGGCTTATAACGGCCTGTATTTTTAGAATCGTCTGGGTAAAGAGTAACGGAAGCAGCGAATGTTACATCGCTGGCTTTCTCCTCAATCGCCTACAGGGCCGCAACAGGAGAGGTCTCCTCTTTCTCTTTCCTTTGACGCTATCCAGTTATGGAAAGGCTATCGACAGGCTGCTCAGTTCCGTCTTCGTCGCGGCTCGATTTGGTACGAGAGCTCCATTAACCGGCGTTGATTGTCGACAACACGGAAGTTGCGGATGAAGTTCTGCGTCTCGAAGATTTTCTTCGTTTCCATTTGCGGAACTAAAACTAAAACGACTGACAGCAGAAGCAAATTGAAGTAGTGTGAACTCACCAGAAAACCTCGACTTGCACTGCCGGAACATTCGGAGAATATTAGCGATCATATGCTGAAAGAAGAACGGCGTTGGATAGACATACGCAGTCGCAACTTTATACTTTGACTCACCATTTTTTCAAAGTTCACCAGACCATTGTAGTAGGTCTTGTTGCCCTCATGGATGAACGTTAGGTCCTTCAGGAGCAGCGGCACGAAAGGTATCAAAGGGGGCGCCATCTGCAAAGTAGAGTTGTTGTCATGGATTTAGGAGTTGAAAATGGGAACTCATGCTCCGCAAAATAATGGGGGAATAAAATTAATTTGGAAAATGTAGGTGTATTAATGATGATGGTGCTAGGATAATGGCAAAAATCCCGATAAAGACGGAATATGAGCCCGGCCCTTAGGCTTATACGGTGCACCGTGATTTAAACCATTAGAGTCGACTGTTCTCCTTCCGAAACGCGCCGGTAATTTCCGAAGATGGAATTGGAAATAAAGGAAATGATGCTGTGAAAGCCCTGGCGTGGTGAATTGTTTTGTTTCTGGCCCTTTCCTCCTGCCCCATTTTTTCTTTCCACGTTGACAATCGAGAGTTTTTCGGTAGAAAACATGGGAATAAATGAGGAAAAAAGCTATAGAGGACTTCATGGTGTGGTTACGCAAACAAACGTGACGGAGACCAAGATGAGAATATAAATTATTACCTTCGCGACGAGAGCTCTGTAGGGACGATGGTTTCGAGAAGGATCAAGGAGTGACTCGAACTCGGCGAACTGTCGGCGTAATTTGGCAGGAAGCCGCTGCAATTAAGCACCTAAGCAAAATATAGTACTCAGAAGTAACTCCGGAAAAGTTAGATCAGAGCTCATACTCATTTTAGGAAATCCTCAATTGCTAATTTGAGATTAGCGTCTCACTTTTTGTAGGAAAGAGACATCTACGATCAATGAGATTTACTGTGCGTACCTCCCACAGATGGGTGAGTCGGCTGACGGCGATGTTGCTTAGTCCCAGTGTAATGGCGAAAAGCGTCATCAGATCGCGATTTTCCTTGGCACTGAAAAGTTAAAAACTCAAGAAGATTAGTTAGACACATTTTCCTTTTCTAGCCATCGTTTCTTTGAATAAATATGATTGAGATACGGGCTGATTAAGGTATCATTAGGTTCTCAGACTCACTGATGAGCTAACGGAGTGCGATAGACATGAGAAATTCAGAATGCGGATGAAAAGGAAATTTTCGAAAAAAATGAGAACAAAAGTGAGATGATAACTTTCTATCAGGAAACAGCATCCGTTAATGAAAAAAAGGAAAAAGAAGCAAAAGGTACTGGTACAAATCGCTCATACGATATAAATGACGTTAAATTTTGATTAAGTGTTCAAGTGAACATTTTGAGGTGGACTTTAGGGGAATCCACTCACTACATGGCGATTTTGATGAACTTCCGTAACGTTGTCACACGTTTTTGAGGCGGCGCTAACAACACCTCAGTGGTCGCCCAGTACTGAACCTCATTGAACCTGGAAGATGAACATCCTAGAGAGGGAAAGAATTATGGAAGAAAAAGCTCACCTTCGCATGAGCAGATCCAGATTCGAAGGCACTCTACCAGGAAATTGGTCTCTGCCGATCACTTGAGTAACTAGCTCGATCTCATCGGTTGCCTAGATAAGAAGGATTAACTTCCTCGAACGTCAGCGGAAATTGTTACTGCAATCCTATAATGGGAAAGCCAGGTATGGAGTTCGAATTACAACAGAACTTTCTTCATAACTTCCATTCAACAAATTCTCTACCCATCCTCAGTTTAAGATAAGCGACAAACAAAAAAATAAACTTTACGACGTAGTAGACTGGCTCGAACAATTTTAGCGCCTATTTCCTTCCTCAAGATTTCAAAAAAAGAGCAAAAAAGAAAAAGAAAACTATCAATGAGTCGCATACACGACGTATTCTACAAGTGCTTTCTACAAATGTTATGGCCAACCTCAAACAACTGCGTGTGGAGCACAAGAAGCTGCTGGGCCAGTTCATGACTTCCCACGTATTCCATTACGGACGCGTGGACGGATTCAAGCGGTCCGTTTTGATCCAGTTGAGGTACCTGGATGAAAATTGTAGATCGACAGCTTTGAAAAATAATCAACATCTTACATAAAGCACTTCACTTCTTCTAAGGAGACAAATATCTCATTAGTAATTACAACATTCTAAAATGTGCTCCATATTTTGATTCCAGAACTGCTTTTCTGAAATTTGGTTGGCTTCTCAAAGCCAGAAACGACAGAGAATTCGAAAAAAAAAACTGGACATTTTTGTATCGTCTAGCGCAGCTTGGCACCCTAGTATTTGATAATAAAATTTTCACAGGAACTTTCAAGTGCAGCGGTTGTAAGCAATCCTTACCAATGAATCGATCTCGTCCTTACTGACCACGTAGAGTTTGCTGTTCAGCGACAACATTGTCGGTATGCTCACATCGCCGTCGTAGAACACAACTCGTTCTGCAAGGTAAATTGCTTATTCAGTCCTTTTATGAGTAGGTCACAAATGCTAGGCAGTATTGGGCGTTTGGCTGGATAGATAAAGGGCAAGAGATTTTTGAACCATTTTCAAGCTTCTGAAGATGGGGAAAGGATCAAAACGTCAGGCCACAATAAATACTGATCCACCTACTGACCCTGTCCAGCACAGCAGAATAAATCAATTATTCACTGTACTATAGAACCTCCAGGGTCGTGAAGTCTCGGCGAAACCAACCTCCACTGCTCTTCACTTCAACAAGAGCCAACTCATCGCCTTGCGAGCTGCGAAGTCGACCACGGACGAGTTCGCAGATTTCCTGCGCCGTCTTGTCCATTCGAATCGGAAGCGCAAACGACGTCGTGTCTGAGAGGTGCACGATCTGATTGCCTAAAAACACAAAACTGTTTTTGGCGCGGACACCAAATTACGTCATGAAATTGTACAATTATGAAGCGAATTATATGGGTTGATAAATCTTCAACAATTTGAATTTAAAGTTCTCGAACGGTATCGGCCGGTAAGAGGGGTTCGGCGCTGTACCAGTTAAGCTGCAGCATTTTAAAGGTGTATATTTATTGTAGCGTCTTGCGATTTGTGCGCGAAGTTTCAATTGATCGAAGGATAGTACGGATTTGGTAAGAAAATAGATGAAAACGAGTCGACTGCCTACTAACATATGTCACTGGGAAGGACTGGACTCGGAGCCGGAGCCATCGCCGACAAAACGCCGCATTCAAGCACGACGGCAGGATGTCGCGCCAGGGTCCGCCGAGCCTCCTCGCGCAGATCGCGAAGTGCTGTGATCCGAGCCAAAATCGGACCCATCCCGGGTAATGTTCGGGTATCTTCCAGCACATGACAATAAAGCTCCTGAAAGAAGAAAATTTTCAATCCACTTTTCTCTCCGTATTTCTTTTCCAAGGCTCACAAAAAATCAACCTCCACGAAGGCGTTCGCCGCTGGATCGAGGAAATAATGGATACCCAGAGTGTTTACCCAGAGCCATAGAAATGATACGACCCGTCTTCTAGCGGAGATCCTCTGCTCGAGATCGTCCATCACAGCCATCGGGTTAGCGTGGGGCTGAAAATGAATATTGAGAAATAAATGAGACAAAATTCAAAAACAAAGTGAGTGGATTTATCATACCTCAGCTGCCCTCGAATAATAGTGTTTGAGGTAATTACAGAGAGTATTGGTGGGTAGATAGATGATATGTGTAAGCACTAAATCCTCCAGGAACACGTCCAATTCAGCGCCGTCCTCTTGTGCGTCCACCCTGGTCTCCAGCACATACTCGAGCATCTTTTCAGCAAGACCAGCCATCACAGAGTAGCTGGAAAACTTTCTTCTCAGGTAAAATAAATGATAAGACACCAAGAAGCAAGGAAGTGTCACGCGAACTTTCACGCAGCGTCTCAAGCGCGTTCAAAGAGAAATTATATACTATTAATAGGCGTGCTAATCTATGAGGACTACCAGAACAACAAATTTAGTTTTACATTTATATTAGCATTCATAGCAATCTATTCAAACGGACAATATGTAAAGAAACGATGGCCATTTTATGTATTAACCTATTTATATTTTCATACCTTCCACCGCAAAAGGCAGCATACCTGTTTGGAAAGCAAAAAAACCAAAACAATACAGTGACATAAATCAGGCCATGAGAAAAAAAGTATTCAGTGACCTTTTGATGGCGACCGCTGCCGCGGGTTATGGTGGTCGAGGCCGATTAAAAAGGTAAAAGGTAAAGGTGCCGGCGCTGATCAGTTCCCGAAGGGCGCGCCGCCGCATTCGTGTTCAATTCAGAATGGTAGAGGCTTGGTGAATGCGTCTTTGGCCTATGCAATAACCTGAGAGCCAGCCGCTATACCAAGTCAGTGTTTTCACCTTCCCAGAAAAGTCTGCTACCAATTTACCCGGAGGGACGGAAGGCATGGTTGGCCCCGGCGAGGTTCGATCGACCGTGCGGGTGTCAGCAGCGCCTCTTACCGCTGCACCACGCGCGCCCTCCGCGCCCTCCTCCGAGGCAGATTAATGCATAGTAATGGTCTGGTATTAGATAAACATAAACCTCGGTCAAAAATTTGTTGACGGAAACCAGTATCTATAAAGCTGAGGTAAGGCAGAAACAATAATGATCAGAGATGGTGAGACGATATGGTCAACTTTCTAGGAATTATGAGATTACAGTAAGCTAGCAACGAAGCAAGACATTGAGGAGATGATGAGTTGGGGAAATCTTCAGCCAGGAGAGGAAAAAAATGAGAAATGCCTCATGGGAAACTGCATAGCATTGGATACAAGACTCTCTAATAGGTCAAGGACGATTACTAATGGCAGAAGATGCAGTAAGAAACAAACCATAAAATGCGGTAGCGAACGAGAAGATGCGTCATCTTGCATTTACAATGGCGAGAGAGTGAAAACCAGAAGGAATTTTGATTCAATTGATAGTTTTTATGATTCACCTGACAACATCGACCTACGCTCTTGCTGGAAAGTCCAGATTAGACGACCGTACGGTCAGGCGACCTATCGTCGCCTAGGCTAACCCTGCGGGATCGGGTAATTTGATACCAGAGTCGAGACCAACTCCCTGGTCCGGGGTTATTTGAATGGAATAAATTGGCGGGCCAAAAAACGCAAACATAAACTTCTGCCGATTTGAGCTATTTGGGCTTAAAAATGCCAAAGAGCATTTTTTTTGACTGCTACGTCGAGTTTCTGTTTATCTGGACCCCTACACAGGGTAAACGGCAACATGTAATGGAGAGAAAGAAGAAATGTGATAATCTGAGATGAAGATGCTAAACCTGTTAACATGAAGGATAGTGAATGCTTGGAAGACTGACAAAGACCTCTCAGTCTCTTCTTCAGAAAGGACACCATACATAAAAAAGCGAAAAAAGGATCCAGCTTTATTACTGGGCTAACAAATGTGAAAATGCAAGCTAATCGCTTTGCACAGCTAACGATATTATAGAATTTAACCCATTGACGACCGCGTGGCCCGCCGGCGGGACACACCTCTTGGTCCGCAGTGGACCGTGTGTCCCGCCGGTGGGACACACCCTTTGGTCCACGGTGGACCGTGTGCCCCACCGATAAGATGGACCTGTACAATCCGCCACCGGACTACTTTCCGTTATTCGTGAGATGCCTTGTGGGCTGACAGCGGGCCATGTGGGCAATGTTACCGCCCATGTAGCCCTTCGGCGGGTCACACTTTAAGGTCGCGTGGGACATGTAGCCCAGCGAGATTCTACGCTTCCTCCATCTAGGGAGACACTGTGGATAAGAGCGTCCATTAGGCAAAGTTACTACCCATTCTATATTTTCCCTTTTATCAAAGCTTCAAGATATTCATCAAGTGAATGACCCTTCAACATGCTCAAAATAGGGTCTGAAAATCGTCTACTTCTAATGACTACATAAGGAAATTTCGAAATCAACAATATACAAAATACAAAATACACAACAAATTATTTTTATGATCATTTTGAAAATAATTAATGCCGCTGAGCCACTCTCATCGCTGACTTGCACGCGGTCCCCCGCGCCAGACACGCAAGGAGCGCGCGGTCGTCAATGGGTTAAAGACGATAAACCCAGCGCCAAAGCCAAAATAAACCGAGCGATCACTGGACATAGGTTGAGTATGTGAATGGTGAACAGCACGAATTATTCATGCGGTCGAAACAACAGACGTGGGGGCGGAAGGGGCGCGATTAGCATAGTTTAGTGCCTCGTCGTGCTGAATTCAAAAGGCATTCGGTTGGCCGATCGAGCGCAAGATGATACTGATGATGTCATTGGAGCAGCTCCAACGGGTTATTCATAAATTAATGGGAAAAGAGGAGTTCCGCTTCCGTATCACACCATAGTTAAACACTTACTAAGGGACAATGATGGTAGCATAAATAGTAAAACAACATTAAATCTCGTAGTTGATCCAAGCCGCAGTAAGCTTGAGTGTATAGTTGTGCTCGAATGAATATTCGAACGTTCGAATTCGAATAATTCTATTCGAAATCGAATATTCGAATTGGAACGTTCGAAAAAACGCGATTTTCGAATGTATTCGAATTCGAATGCTCGAAAAATCGCGATTTTCGAATGTATTCGAATTCGAATGCTCGAAAAATCGCGATTTTCGAATGTACTCGAATTCGATTGCTCGAAAAATCGCGATTTTCGAATGACATTCGAATTCGAACGTTCGAAAATCGTCGATATCCGAATATATTCGATTATGCGAAATTTTTGGGAGAGCACAACTATACTTGAGTGTACTTGAAAGACACCAATTTCAAGAGGCTTTTCAGTCCGTAAGGAACTTCAAATAGATTCTAATCATGAGATCTGGCATGATTTTGCAATAGCTTTCCAAAGGTTGAATAATCAAGAAATTCATGAACCCTTGTAAGTTGTTCCTCTGGCTATCTGTTTTTTTTTCAGAATTCAAATCTTGTCTTCGTTTCTCATGATTGAGTTTGCTCTACTAACTATTTAAAAGTTAGCACACCAAAGTCCGTAAGAAATAAAATAAAATAAACAAGTTCCGTGGAGACCAGAAAATAAAACCGGGTGAAAAAGAGCTAAACTTAAGTGATATATAGGCAAGTGAGAGGCTAAAATCCCATGACTCTGCGACACATTACGACATAGGAAGACTACTATGCTACTCCCAATTGCCCACGGTGTCTATAGAAGAAGCTTGAGAATGTTCACCATAAAATATGAAAGAAAGAGAAGAAAAAGGGCGAATGATGGATGCGTTAAAGCTGCCGCAGTCGCGTCACCTGTCGAAGGCATTTCGCACTAATAATCCAGTCAACATTTTCAAATAAGTTCGTTTCTCAATCCCGCAACTGTTGATAATCGCCTCTTTTACCTTTCAGTAATGTTAGATAACATTTTAATGAAATAGTTTAAGGTGACGGCATTTTTTACAAAAATTCATTTTACTTCGCTGCAGTGAATCGATTGCCTCCTACTAGGTAACTTGTAGCGAAGCGCGATAATGAAGACATTTCCTAATTTCAGGTTATTTAGCTTTACAAAATTCAAAAAAATGAAACCCAAACCTTGAAGAATTTAAAAAAGTTAATAATTTCATGAGATTCTTGGACTTCAATGCTTGCAAACCCATACAAGGTAGCCTGAAGATTGATTACTCACCAACATTGTCCTTTACTGCTGCTGGGCACACCGCCTTCTATAGCGGCTCCTCGAGGCAGGTTGATTTTCTCCAGTACCAGCACGTCCTGACCGTGTTCTTTCAGTCGGACTGTATTCGCCTCTACGTCTCGGAGAATCCTGCAATTTCTGATCTTCAAGGTGAAACATCTTCAATTAGGCGTCGGGAGCCTTCAAGTTTGTCCAAAAAAATTCATAATAGAATATCCGGAATACAGCTAGGCTACCCGTCACCATAATCTTATATCTATACTCGCACGAGATAAATGGTAGTTGATCAACACAAGGCTAGAATCACATCAATCGCATCGATCTTTTTTCATCATTATTTTCATCTTACTGTGGTCTTATGCTGTCCCGATTGATTTGTATTGAATCGTGTGCGATTCATAATACAGTATCGGACCTGTCCTTTGATCACCTCCCGAAAAAGCCGCTTAGGAGCGTTCCAAAGCGGCTTTTTCAATAACTTTGTTGAAACTCAATTATTTGTAAAAATATACATATTTTTGAACTCAGCAGCTCGAGCTCTTTCGACTGTTATTCAAAGATCGGTACAAATGCAAAATATGGCCCCTTTTGCCGACTACTCAAATCTCGCCAGGTCGACCCCCGAGGGACTGACCAGGGGGCTCGGGAGTCGACCTGGCGAGATTTGAGGGGTCGACAAAAGGGGCCATATTTCGCATTTGTACTGATCTTTGAATAACAGCCGAAAGAGCTCGGGCTGCTGAGCTCAAATATATGTATATTTTTACAAATAATTGAGTTTCAACAAAGTTATTGAAAAAAAACCGCTTTGGAACGCTCCTAAGCGGTATTCCGAGAAGCGATCACAAGACATATCCGGTATTGTAGGAACATTTTCAAGTAACCAGATACTCTCCATCAGTGGCGGGGAATGTCGCCCACTACCTTGCACGCAGTATGATGGAATGTGAGACCAGACGGCGTAGGACGATCGGAGCGGACAATTCAAGGAAAGGAATGAAAAAGGAAAAAAAGGAAATTGAAATAGAAAAGTGAAGAGGAAGAGCTGAATACTGATTTTTTTATTTTTCTGACAGAGGAAGAAGAGCTCTGGTCGGTGGTGGAAAGAACCACTAGGTCATAGAAACGTCCCGGTAAAATGTTCCGAGCAGGTGCTCAAACAGATGAAAGTGTAGTGGCATTGACCATTCTTTTGAGGACGCGTCACGTTTTCTTCCGTTCAGAAACCTAGAGGCACTGTAAATGTGCATTTGCCCTATGCCTTTATTTGCGGAGCTGCCATTGGGGTTTCCATCTTCGCATGCAAGTGTGTAACTGCTTCTCCCAACCTCCGGAGGGATTGAAGGTTAGGTTGACCTGTGAGAAAATTGAACGCTCGGCTTGCAGGTGCCTTTAGCGCCCCTTCCAACAGTATTTCAAACGCCCCTGGTGAAAAAATTCGGGAACGTTATACCAGTAGCTGTTATTTGATTTTTACAGACATTTCATAGGTGGAATTTGAATAGAGTGGCATGATCACTACGTCGACGTCGCCAGCCCCTGAACTACTACATATTTTGCTGTTGGCGACCCAAGTTTGGATGAATAGATAACAATGAGAATAACAAAAAATGGAAATAAAAGAAAAATTAATAGAAAAATCGCGACAAACCAGCTATGGAAACAATTAATTTCAAAAGACTACGGAATGAACAAAACGTTTCGTCTCGACCTCGAATAAAAGCAAAATTGTCCCTTCTCCTAAGACTCTTGGACCCTTCCAACGCCTTGTAAAGAATGCACTCGTCCAGTATTAAATTACGAGTATGTAGTATTTGTATTAGTGTTCAAAAAATTTGATTTCTTGTTTCATATTGTCTACCGACTGCCTTTCATACTCGTAATTGGTTGATTGGATTAATTGGTGAGGAACAACATCGAAATCATGGTAACCAAGCAACAGTTAACAATTTCGAATTTCAAATATGGAGGTATGGCTGCATTGTAATGCTGTAATGCTGTTTGAATATACACAAACCAACTTTTGCTGCGGAACAGGTGAACAGACCCATTAGAAACATCATAGCTAAGACATTTGTATGATCAATTCCTATAGATCTGGAAAGTGGAACGCAGGGCACATCTAACTGCCCATAACGGACGTTTCATGGGCGTTTCACTGAGACAAACTGGTCGAACGAATTTCATCTCTTCTTGATATGTAACAGGGCGAACCTGTTGAAGTCGTGCTTATCGACGGTGAGAAACTGTGCCTGATCTTCTCGCAAGGTGATCGTTGCCGCTCGAGGACTGTCATTCACTAATGCCAGTTTTCCAAAGTCGTCGCCTTCTTGAAGAGTGCACACCACTCCCTGGATAAAGTAATATGAATATTATCGTTAAATACAGAGAAATCAATTCTTTCAACTACGACTTTTCACTTTAGAAGTCGTTCGACGAAAGATGAAAGTCTTCCAGATTTTTTTCCGGAGGAGACATCATGAATGCTCCGTTTTTCGATAGCAGATATGAGTCCAACCATCAGGCCCTTGATACTTTGCGGCTAGCCGTAAAAAATTATTTCGATTTCAATACTTCCATTATTTTTCTTTTTTCGAGCAGTCTTTTCAACTAATCCGCTATCAAATTTCATCTTTCAACAAGACGTTTCTCCTCTGGAATGGCCAAAACTGATCAGAAAGTAGAGCTTTTTAATGACATTTGGAAGAAATACGCAAATCATTGAGGATTATTGACATCAAGATGGAGAACTTGATACAAGAAGGCTCACCTTGCCATGGATGCTCACATCGACGCTTCCACGAAGAATGATGTACCAGTTCTTTCCGGGCTCACCTTGGTGAAACAGTACCGTACCTAGAAAAATGAATGAAGACGAGGGCAACAGGGGTATGCGGATTATCCGTTATTCGGTTTCCAGGGGTTTTTTCGGCTTATCCGTTATCCGCACCGTTATCCAGTTTTTTTTCGGCCGGATAACGGATAAAAATCGATTTTTTTACTAAATTTTAGAAAAATTAAAATTAAATTTAAATTAATGAAAGATTTGAATTTTAATAATAATTTAAATTAATTAATATTTAAATTTAAAAATTAAAAAAATGTTACTAGAGTCAAAAAATTTCACTTTACTTCTATTAGAATTTGGATTTGTGGGTGGGGCGCGAATTTTGTGGGTCAAATAAACATTTATCGAGTTATACAAAGTGATAGTCAGGTTTGATGAAGGGGTTTAGCCTCGAATTTTTTTATCCGTTATCTGGTCGATTTTGGCTATTCCGTTATCTGGACTGTTATCCGGGTCGCGAAAATTTTTTTATCCGCACACCCCTGATTGGCAAGCATTTTGTCGACATAATTCCGTTTTCAATGAAAGTCTAAATCCTCATTCATATTCGACAGCAGGGCATCGCAGTAATTATAAAGTAATGGGCAAATACGAAGAGAACACCGCATAGCTGTAGGCGCCAAGTTTGAAACATTGGATATTTCTGCATCCTTCAGGAGACTGATTAACTCCGCCCAGTCGACAAAGGTCGGTCTCGATCAGTCACCAAAGGACGCGCCACGCATTCTTCCTCCATTCAGAATACGTTCTTAGTTTATACAATGACCTGCGCGGCCAGCCAAGAGCCAGGGCCAGTTTGCACAATCCCAGACAAGCCGTTACAATCTCCCCGAACGATGGAAGACTCGGTTAACCGGGGCGGGATCGATCGCTCAACCGCACAGGTGGGAGTAGCACCTTTTACAACTGCACTACGCACATTGAACTTATGCTTTTGCATTTCTTACCTGCATGGGTATGATGCTCGTAGCCGATCACAGTGGCGAGTTCTCGTTTCACCATAGTGCTCAGATGAGAGAGTGCTTTCACGTGCAACAGTTCCTCGTAAACCAACTCGAGCTCCTCGGGTGTGCGGTCTTGGGGTCTAAAAGATTGTCGTATCCAGATGAAAATAAAGTGAATAAAGGCAATTTCAAAAATAAAAGAAGAAACTCACAGCTTCTTCAGAATCATTCGAAAGAGCGCATCCGGGCCGACGGTGCTGAGGAAAAACACCGCACTGGCGAGATCCTCTCGGGTCGGCACGTCCTCTTTCACTCGTGGCGGCGGCGGAGGTTCGGCGTGTGGGAATCTTCCTATTCAGTTTCGCTGATGATCGCAAACGTCACATTTACGATCGACAAAAAACCTCACCAGGAATGCCGTTGGCCATTTGCCAGTTGGCCGTATCGTTTCGACCCGAATCCATCCAACGGTAACAGACCAGCTTGTCGATGAACTGTAGTTCGTTTGTTACTAGAAATAAACACATTCTCATTGAAATGCCAAGCGTGCTGCATCGATCAGGTCCGCCATCTTAAAGTGGAACGCGTGGAAAAATAGAAAGTTAGATAAAAAAATAATCTGGGTAGTAGCGGGGAAGTTCCTCAATGGACGGTAATAAGCTTGACAACCCAGTCGCAGGAATTCGTCCAATTTATTCTATTTTATCTCATTTAAACACTGAAATTGCTTGTAAACAAAATGTTTGTTTGTATTCTCTCGCAATTGGGCGCACGTTACAATGCACAATATCTAAATAAATAATCAAATAAATAAATAAATTCTGTAGGAACAACTTAGAAAGAGGAGAAATCATAAGAGAACTACACATAAAAACTACACTACCGGACGTGCCGCAATGATAAGACGGCGCCAGCGGCGCTTTCTTGCGCAGAAAACGCCGTTTTTCTATGTTTTCTTTAAAAATCGGTTAATTCGTAAAAACAAGTATGTTTTTGAACTCAGCAGGTCGAGCTCTACACTTTCATATACAAATTTGCCATATCTGTCGGACTTTTAAACGGGCAATTTTTTTAAACTATCGACTTTCGGTTCCTTGCTCCTTCGATTCCTCGCCGAGCAACCACGCGTGGACCCTCACTTGGAATGCGGCGTGAATGAATTGAGGTAGACTATGTCCGGTTCACCACGCATGGATCCCAAAAACGACACCTTTTGGCGCAAAAAAGCGCCGCTGCGCCCTTTCATCGTTGCGGCTCGTCCGGTACTGTATTTTCCCATCGAGCATCTTCGAAAATTTATTGCAGTCCCGAAATGGAATAGGTTGTAAAACCTGTAAAGGTACAAGAGCCGCGAGCATACCAATCTCACTCGAACAACCAAAGAAAGCGCTAGTTGGTGAAGCAGATCAAACACATAAGAAACACATAGAAAGTAGAGCATATACAAGCAAAATTAGAGAGTTATATGTAGGAATGTGTTTTTGTCAAGCATTTCACAGTCAAAACACAAATCCATGACCACCTACCGTGGCAAATGACGTTGTGCTCCAGAAGAGTTTGCCACATTCCGCTAATCTGAAACGAGATCATAAAAACTTATAGGATCTATAGCTATTATTATATTTCACCGAAACCATGTCTCCTAGACGACGAACCAAACAAAATGGTATAAGCGAGTCAAATGATTAGATTTTGATCGTTTTCATATCTCGAAGGCATACTGAAACGTGACTATGCTCGAAATTTTATGATGCAAGCATTAAAACGTTGAAAAAGTTCGGCGACGGAAATGTGGTTTGAAACTGAAGCCTACTCGAGCTATATTCTCAATTTAACGTTTAATGACGTGAAAGCGGAACCAACCCAGTCATTGCAGTTCGAAAATAGCTCCCAGTCGCGACGCTTCCCACGCCTTCAATTAAAATGAAGCATACCCGCACGGGGTGGATGACGAATTTCAAATTAGAAATGTACCCGCGAGTCATGAAAAACCCAGAAGAGCAGAGAATATAGTTTTTGCCTGAACTAATTCACTGAACTAATACCATCCAAGCACCTCCGCAGTTCACCACAAAAAACGTTGCAGCGCGCACGATAATGATGAACTTTTTGCTTTTCATGGGAACTCACAAAAAATTGGTGTACGGTAGGTTGCAAAGTTCCAGAAAAAAGAGATCGAGAAATTACTGTACAAGGAGATAAACCAATCAATTTTACGCTTATTTTAGCTCATTTTGAACCAGCTTTTACTAATAGAGAGGAAAATGGGTACAGTATTGCTGTGAACACTGCCTGAAAATATATACCATTTTCATTTCAAGATGGGCACTTTTCAAACCAAAGTGGACGTTTTTCGAATTAAAATGAACGTCTCTCAAATCAGAAAGGACGTTTTTCAAATCAAAATGGACGTTTCTCAAATTAAAAAGGACGTTTGCCCTCCATGGCCTGGCTTGAAAAACGTCCATTTTGGTTTAAAAAACGTCTGTTTCGGTTTGAAAACGTCCATTTTGGTTTGAAAGGTGTCCGGTTTAAAATGAAAATGGTATAAATGCTAATCTAAAACGAACCTGAAATCGCGAAAGACCAGGTGAATGGGCGCCAATGGACACGGATAAGTCGAGAAGCCAATCTACCATCTCACTGCCGATCATGCAGTCAGTATATGGCTGAAAATCTGATATCTAGGGTGAAAAAATGCTTCAATCTGATGTGAGAATAAAATCAGTAAGCCTGGACAGCAGAATATTCCGGAGGAACGACTTACCATCTTATGGACGATCCTCTCTCGAATAAGATGAGGCGCCTGAGCGAGCATGGTATGCTTCAGCTGTGCGCCAACTTCTCGTATTCGAGCCTCGAATGACTGAAATTTCAAAGCTCAATAATCTAGTGCCCAGCGTAGTTTTATGATTTTGAAATTGCTTACTATGGAGTTGTTGAACTCGATGATACTTCCCTGATCGTAGGAGTGTTTCGGCAGCTGCTCGAGCTCGGCTTGCATTGCAGAGACGTCGAACGACGATGGACCTTAATGGATACGGATGGCATCCAAGCTCATCATTGCCCGAACGGCCTCAAAGAACGAGTCGGACGAGTGAAAAAATCGCCTATGTCAATCTTTGGAGGGATCCTGTGAAGCGAACCGCCCGAAACAACTATTTTCAACTGTTCTATCACCCAATTCCATAATGTTGTTGCCAAGCACTTCCATAAATTCCCGTAATCGCCTCTCCCTCTGAAAAGGCTCTAACGTGAAGTATCGCGTAACTATCGATCCTGAGTGGAAGACAAATGCATGGCGCATCCTACGTAGGCAGTTCAACACCAATCACTTCATTTCTCTTACCGCACTTATCCTGCAAAACAAAGAAATTATACCAACACGTGAGGATACAGAATATTCAGTAAAAGTTGTGAAAAAAAGATACGAAATCTATCAGTGCTCTATCTACGCCCGTTTTCTCTGCGCAGTTCTTTTCTCAGATTAAAGCAGACTGGAAATCAATCAAAGCAGACATTTGGTGGCTTTGGGTACTACTGAAGCCTAATAATGACTCAGAGTAGGAGTACAACAATTCTAACCATATCAAGCCTGACCCTGGAATTACCTCTTAAGGTGCTATGTGGATAGGGAAAAAAGAAAAACGTTCTGGAAGATGTATTTCTCTACATAAATCTGTTCAATAGGTGATAGAGTATAGAGAACGTGAAAATACACATTTGAGAGCAAATTGATCGCTTCAAAGTTCTTACTAATAATTAATACAACATCCCTACTTACTGCAACCCCAACCGACACAGCACCGCTCTTAAAACCTTTACAAGTTCAAGTTTTCAATCAAAGTAGAAAACGACGGTAAACGATACGGACAGAAGTGATGCACTGCAACTGGAACCAGTGGACGAAATATGATTCTACTCGACAGCGACTAGAATGGCCCGTGTAAACTGTCGCTAGCCGGCGATAGTGACGGCCAGTCGTCGTGCGTACGTCAATAATAATCGAGTCAGGAATTATCACAGCGAAATTCAATTACCGTTCCATACTACCGACCTACCGGATCGAGCCGACAAGCGGAGCAGCTTCCATTGAGTCAGGTTAGTCGCGAATCAAGATATTGAAAAAGTTTGGAGTATGACTTTAACCTGTTTATTTGGGGCTAATCGAGAAAACTGCTATAAAACGCGTAAAAACGCTCAGATAAGTCTCACGACACAGCCATTGAATCAGGCGTATGATTTGGAATTTGCCCAGGAAATTCGCGGATGTCGTTAGATGTGCCCATTTGCTGAAGAACAGATGGGCCGAACACGGAACGCGATTTTATGAGAATCATTGAACGGGTGTTTTTGTTCAAAGACCCGCTAGGAAAACGCCCTTACCCTGGTAATAGTTCGCTTCATTCAACTCCTGGGAGATCGTTCTGCTTTCCCTCTCTTTTATAAGAACAATCAGAGTCCCGCCACGAGAATTAAATAGACGAATGCGAAACATATTCTGGTGTAAACCAACATTCAGGATTCGGACTCACTTAAAACCGGACCGCTCACTCGATAGTGACCAGGGACCGATTTCATGAATAATATACGCGAATGCGGTAAGAGATATAACCATTATGATCAACAAATGGTGATGCATTATCTGACAGCGAGGTTTAATAGGGTTTATCCCTGGTAAGCTTTAGGAGAGATTAAGACACCTCACTGTTGCGGAACTAGTACAAGGCGTTGGAGCGCAATAGTGGTGTATGAACGTCAAAGAATCCGAAAGTAACCCCCGGACGCATAGGTTAGAGTGATAGTCATGAATCAGAATTCAGATATGTTGATGGTGAGAGAGGTAGGCAGTGTAGATGAGCCGAAGGAAGAACAAGGAAATCAGCGATTCAGAACTGATCATCAACGGTTATTCCAATCAGAGAGACATTGAGGAACAGGAGTAACTGATAGAATTTTCATCGGTTGGGACTAACCACCTGCTCAGGTCCATTAGATTAGTTGCTCTAAAAAGTCTATCGTACGAATGAAACTTACCAAGTCGTTTTCAATTTCAAGCTTCCAGACAAAAAAAATGCGGCCGATTATGGGAAAACAATTAGAAAGCCGAGAATTCTGCGAGGGTTTTACAGCAGAATGTGAGGGAATGTTGCTAGTTTCACGATTTCAAATGAATATTTTATCACAGAATCGCGGAGAGATTTTCTGCTATGCCGCACCTCATTACCATGAATTTTTCAGCGTGCAATTTAAGATTCGCCGCAGCTCGCTTCAATTCACTTCATGAGTCTTTTCACCACTTGGAAATGGAAGGGAATTGTGAGATTCAAGTATGGATAAAGTTCAGTGAAAATGCGATCAAGAAAGGATAAGGTAAAAGCGAAGCGGTGAGCAGTTATCAGCCTCTTGAGGACGCGCCACGCATTCATTTTCCATTCAAAATCGTAGTGGCATGGTGAATGCGTTCCTGGCCCATAGAATGACTTGTTGGGCCAGACACTGTACCAAGGCAGTGCCTCTACGTTTTCAGACGAGTCCGGTTGAAATTCACCTGACGCAAGAGGGAGGAAGGCCTGCTTAACCTGAGCGAGGATCGATCACATGACCGCGCCGATGATGCTGGCGCCTCTTGCCATTGCACCCACGCCCTGTTTCCTTGCACAGGTGAAGACGAAGAATCTTACCTTCTCGATAGTCGTGCGTGTACGGCAGGGTGGAGTTGAGGCCGTTTACATCGCCATTGGGCAGCGTATGACCGCCGCTGCCGATATCGGACCGGGTGGCAATCAGATGAGATGGAACGTCTACAAAGAAATAGGGACTTTTCAAAAATTAGTATCAATTAATAAGTATTGATTTCACAAAAAATGATGAATAAGTATTAGTATTACAAAAATTAGTCGTAGATTTCCCAACAGATGATCTGGTACAACTACAGATTAAAAATGTGGAAAAAATAAAATAAAATAACATAAATCCTGCTCCTTGTCTGTGCTGCCATTTCCCCCTAGCCTTGAATTTTTGTCTCCCCGATGAAACTTCCCCTTATTATGTTACATGTTTACATATGGGTGGCAGTGGAAATCATAGAGGGCGTATGCACTTTGAACACATTGCTCCTATTGAATACAGCTGGGGACCGTTAACCAAGGATAAAAACTAGGGTAGCAATACCTACTTGAGAAAAAAGTGAGTATACAGGATTACAACTATTTCGAAATGACTACAAAGCTGAAGTTAAAGCGCTCAGAGGAAGAAAGTTTTTCGAGCACCTTTCTCAAACGGAAAGTTCAAAACTGAGCTCATCTCTAGATCAATTGTCCTCGCCCTATCTCTTGTAATGCCCTTCAAGACCCACTAAGACGCCAAGTATAGAATCCCAGCGAGTAATACATGACCATATTCAATGGTAACAGGTAAAAGCTAGGGGTATCGGTGTTGATCAGAAACGCGCCACCGCCTTCGTGCTCCATTCGAATTGTAGGCTCATACAATGACTTGTGGAGCCAGCTGCTACAAATACCAAGTCAGTGAATTTAAAATCTGGTATCAATTGACCCCACGGAGAAGGGATTAAGGGCTTGATCAGCCTCAGGCAAAATCGACCGCTCGACCGTGCGGGTGTCAATAGCGCCTCTCATCATTGCGTCGTGCACGCCCATATTCTATGGTTGGGTGACCAATGAAAGGAAGCTGCTGCTAAATGTTACTTATCGTTTTTGTATGGTATGTTTTTGAAAATTTTATATCCACGATATAAAAATGAAACTGTAGAAGAGAAGACTCGAGACTTCACTTTTCCTCCTTCCTTTGGAATGGTGAAAGGAAAATGTGAAGAAAAAACAGAAATCAAAAGGCAGAGAATAGCAAGTACATGTGTTCTGGATTAAGGCAAATCACCACCAAACGGAAAAGAGACATACTGTGTTCTTCCGACAGCATGTCCTGCATGACCACGATGAATGATTGAAGATGATCGGCGTGTTTCTGAAAGAAAAAACATAGAATTGAAGAAAAAAATGTCAAATGAGGTGAAAGAAGACCCTCTTGCTTAGTTTTCGGAGGCGATTAGAAATAGAGCCTCGAATAGTTCCCGAAGTCAAAGTTTGTGCCAGAGAGCACAGCATTGAGAAATTCGAGGTTCCAATTGGGTTGAGATTCATGATTGACAAACCGCAGGTTAACTCTCAATCATGACCGATCGTATCGCTACTTGCGGTTTCTCGTCTTGCGGCTACACTTGGGGTTTCTAATGAGCTGATGTGGTAACGGAAATTTTTCCGAAATGAGGGACCACAGCTGATTTCTGGCTTACGCGTGACTCACTTGATTCATCGGATAGCCTGGTCATCGTGAATCCGAAACTGCGGCAGGTTCGCAGGAAGAAAGAGTTTCGTTACCCTCGAGATACTTCACCGTTATCTTCACGAGTTTGAGGAGCCCAGGGGTTGTTTAGTCAGAAACAACAGTAACACTCTCTATTTAGACTTTTGATTTTTAGTTTTTTTTATTATTACACCAAACGCCTTTAACTCGTCAAACTTACATTGTAGAGGTTGACGAAATGTCGCTGAGAGATGCGAACGAATTCAGCTTGTCGACTGACGATCGCCGAACAGCAGTGACGGTCGATATCGAGCTCGCCGAAAAGAGAACCAGCCGACAGTGAGCACAAGGGCAACGATTCTGATCCCTGATGAGAAACACAGATAGAAACATTTCGATTGATCATTCTCGTTCAACAAACTTTCGGCTTTGATTACATAGTTAAACCACATTTTACAGCTCTAGTTTTCATTTTTCATGTATGCAGTAGACACAACAAAAGTGTCTTGAGCGGTTATTTTTGGTGCTCTCTATTTGTGCGAGGACTCTGCGACTTTGACTGGAACTTCGCTAACTTATGAACGAGGTGGGGATCTCGAAATAGTGAATCTGAGTTAACTACCAATCCGATTAATTTAAAGGTTTTCACTGATTGAATGTGCCGCTGTGGATTTTCTTTTCAAATTTCTAAGGGAAACCCAAATGAATCGGAGTTAGCTACCAATCCAATAATTTGTAAGGTTTCCTTTAGAGGGATGTGCCGCTCTGGATTTCAAATTTCTATGGCTACCCACTCGTTGCTTATATTCTTAGTTGTAACCTGTACGCTCACCTATTCTTTTTTCCTGTTTTCGATAAAATGTCCCTATTACTGCTGAAAATGACATCCTATTCATGGACTTTTCTACATGACAATGAAATCCTACCATATTCCCGACACCGACGTATTCTAAAATCAAAACACCTGGTCTTATTTAACACAATCATGAAGCAGGAAAACAGTGGCATTTCATTAATTTAAATACTCACTGTAAAAACCTACTTAATAAGTATCTATCCGTAACGTGGGAGCGAGAGAAGGATGGATGAGTAAAAGGACGACAACACTAGTATAAGTTGAGGTATAGAAAAGCGTAAATTGGCAACGTACCAGATAGTAACCGGGCAGGAAAAGCTGGACTTCGCCGGCAAGCAACAAATACCAGTAAGAAGTGCGGTCGCCTTTGTTGAAAACTGAAACGACAGACAGTAAAAATGATCCATTCAAACTTAACCAGCAATTCATAAACTCGTTTGCTGTTTGGGAATGAAATAAAAGAAAAATGGACAAAAAATATAGAAAATTTGCAAACATAGAAGTGCCGTTGGATACGAGTAAGCAGAATCTTCTGCACATCAGCGCATGGAAAAATGTTTGCATGTCTATATCTTCTACTTGTCAGAAGTTATATACATGCTTTCCACAATAGATAAGATTTTCAAACATTTCAAACACTTTGTTGTTCTCTTCAAGATGGAAGAGAGCAGAACAACCGAACAAGACTTGTCTGTGAAACTGTGTAAAAGACTTTAGTACCAAATTGATGAGTGAGGCTGCCTCTATCGACGAGTCTCATCATTTATTATTAACCCATAACGTACCGCGTGCGCCACATGGTGGCGCACGCGTTGTCTGGCCATACGGCCCACGTGCGCCACATGGTGGCGCACGCACTTCATAGCAACAAAATGTTTTTTATAAGTTGTTTTTAGTTGGGAATGTGACCGACCAGCCACGGAGTACACGATACATACCTTGGTCCGGTGAAAGCTGTTTTACATATGTGGCACTTGGCCACCACCCTGGAAGCCCCATCCAGGGCCAGCAATTCCGCTGAAACTTTACCTATGGGGTCCTTTTGGTTGATGATCACGAATCTGATGTTTATCTAGCGTATTTGGAACAAGTCTAGCACAGGGCCACCACCATGGAAACTCCATCCAGGACCACCAATCTCACTGAAACTTTGCCTAGGCGGTTCTGGTTCTGCAACGTCTCCATGATTCTAAGTAGTTGATGAGTGGTTGGTGCATCCCTTGTAAACTGATCGACGCCTACCACTTCATCAGTTAAATGATTTGAAATCTCTCAAGCATTTTCTTTTTTTGGGGCTGGGAACGGTCCGGTATAAGCGGTTCGCACGTTCGCTGAATGCGCCGAATTCGAGAAGGGTCCTCCAGAAGTGTTATGGTGTAGAGCCGTTTGTGATGCATAACGAGACCCTAATTAGGCAACATTTGATTTTATAGGAGCGCACCTGTTTACGAGCTAAGTAGAGCAAGCATATAACCCACGAAATATCAATCAGGTCCAAAATCCGAGGCCCTGGTCGAGTACGTGGCGCAATCCTCACCAAACACATGCCAGAAAATTTTCTTTTTTCTTAGCTTCCATCCGGCTTTGATTCGTTTCGATCGGTTCACTTTCGCCGAAGTTGTGGTTGGCGATACACTAATAATGCCATCAATTGATAACAAGATTTGTCCCAGGGACCGCGTGCGCCACATGGTGGCGCACGCGTGACCTACGTGCGCGGTCCGAGTGGCCAGCTACCGCGAAATGGCCTCGGTACGTTATGGGTTAATCTACTAGACTGCCTTTTTATAACTCACATCTGCCTCTTGTTTTTGTTAGCTATCTTATTTATAATTATTGTTAAGCTATCTTACTGTTAATGTTTTTAATAGCTTCTTCATGCGATGAAACAAACACAACGGCTCTCTTCTCCGAAAAGAAGCTATCGTAGTAGGCACTTCTAGGTTTTTCTTTCATTTTTATTTTTCGTTCTTTTCAGCAGTTTGAGAACAATGGAATTGACGATTTGATGTGAAGCAGAAAAGGGTAATACGGTCGGAACGAATGTAGAAAAAGCTGGATGATCAAATGTAGGAATGAAGGCCACCTCGACCCTTTTCGAGATGGCATATTTCCAGTACTAGGAGGCGAAACAATTTTAGGAAGACAGGAGGAACTTCAAGGAGAAAAAACATCTCTGCAGAGGAACAAAATTCTGTAAAGATCAATATTAAGGAGTCGCCTTTGTATGAATTAATGTAACGAAAAGAAGAAAATGATCATTGTCATATAATATGAATGAGTGACTAGTGAGGATAGGCGTTACCCCCATTCAATACGCCGACGATCTAAAAATTTACAAAGAAATCTCCTCCCCAGGTGATACTTGTACAATTCAGGCTGCCATTGATGAGTTATACAATTTCTCGGTTACCTGGCAATTACCGCTAGCTCCACAGAAAACATATCAATTGACACTTGGGCGCTCCAAGTTTCTCAGTTCATATTCGTTAGCTGGCGACCCCATTTCGAAAGTGAAAGAGATTAAGGATTTAGGTTTTTCATATACGGATAAGCTTGATTTCAGTCCTCACTTGAAATCGATTTGCAGGAAAGCAAGTAATAGGACGTTTCAAATTTTTAGGGCTCTAGCCACCAAAGACAAAGACGTTTTACTGCGAGCGTACAAGATGTACGTTAGGCCGCTCGTGGAGGGCTCTTGTACGGTGTTCTCGCCTTCAAAACGTAAGGATATACTTTCGCTGGAAAAGATCCAAAACAATTTCACAAGGAAAATTCTTCTTCGCAACGGTGTTTTCCTACATGGGAGGATTCCAAGAGCTAGATTTAGGAACTCTTATCTAGGGCTCCCTTCACTTAGGTCTAGGCGGAATTATTTCGATGTAGTTATCCGTTCCGTATATAATAATCGAGTAAGCCCTTGCGGGCACTCCTCCCGAGACACGCTATTGCATGCTTTTCATCCTGGCCCTCCTCGAAGGCCGCGCTCACTGCTGTTTACTCTGACTTCAGCTCTCCGCCGAGGCCGCGCTCTCGACTGTTCTCACGCGCTTTTCACTCTTACCAAAAACAACGCTCTCTGGCGCATGCACGCTGCACCCCTAACCAAGCGATGGTGTCTGCAACATGCGGTTCACGAGATCGAGTCGCGATCAGTGAAATGGTGTTACCAACTGTGATAAACCGCTGAAAGCAGTGATAAAATAGCACCAATGCTCTTCTGCTCAGCCATCACTGATTCATTGTCCTACAGTGGATATCTAACTACAGTAGAACCGCTGAAAGCAGTGATAAAACAGCATCCCTGCTCTTCTGCACAGCCAACACTGTTTTATTGCCCTCCTGTGGATAACGAGCTATAGGAACATGACTCAAGTAACAATAACGCCGGTGTTTCATTCTGAGTACAATTCGGTGAATCTTCGGCGCTGTTAAACCATGAGTTTTATGAGATCGAGTCGCTATCACTGGAATGGAGTTGCCACGTGTAATAAGGCACTGAAGGTAGTAATAGCACAGCAACGATGCTCCTCTGCTCAGCTCTTCTGCTGGATAACCAACTATAGTAAGAGCGCTGAAAGCAGTGATAAAACAACAACAGTGCTCTTCTGTCCAGCCAACACTGTTTCATCGCTGCTCAACCAACACTGCTTCATTGTCCACCCGTGGACAACCAACTATAGGATTTCTCGATATATATGGAACGGATGGGAACATGCCTCAAATAACAGTAACGCCGGTGTTTCATTCTGAGTACAATTCGGTGAATCTTCGGCGCTGTTCGCGGTTGTATGGCTACGCTGGCCACACTTTTTTTTTACGATAATGCTAATCAACGGGTCCGCCGTAAACGAGTCTTGGTACTTTTATATACCACCACCGCTCCCCACCACCACCCTTCTTTTCACTACATATATACGGCCCTTGAAACGGTGATTCACCGAAGCCCCTGTTTGACTGGATTTTTCGAAAAATCGGAGGTTTACGCTGGATTTTTCGGAAATTCGTAGGTTTACCGCTAGGTTCAGTCAAATTCACAAGCATTTAGTGACGCTTCTACAGAGTAGTACTCACGGGGCCCAGTCAAAGAGCGGCGAAGCCGCTCTTTGACCGGATTTTTCGAAAAATCGGAGGTTTACCGCTAGGTTCAGTCAAATTCACAAGCATTTAGTGACTCTTCGACAGAGTAGTACTCACGGGGCCCAGTCAAAGAGCGGCGAAGCCGCTCTTTGACTGGATTTTTCGAAAAATCGGAGGTTTACGCTGGATTTTTCGGAAATTCGTAGGTTTGCCGCTAGGTTCAGTCAAATTCACAAGCATTTAGTGACTCTTCGACAGAGTAGTACTCACGGGGCCCAGTCAAAGAGCGGCGAAGCCGCTCTTTGACTGGATTTTTCGAAAAATCGGAGGTCTACGCTGGATTTTTCGGAAATTCGTAGGTTTACCGCTAGGTTCAGTCAAATTCACAAGCATTTAGTGACGCTTCTACAGAGTAGTACTCACGGGGCCCAGTCAAAGAGCGGCGAAGCCGCTCTTTGACTGGATTTTTCGAAAAATCGGAGGTTTACGCTGGATTTTCCGAAAAATCGGAGGTTTACCGCTAGGTTCAGTCAAATTCACAAGCATTTAGTGACTCTTCGACAGAGTAGTACTCACGGGGCCCAGTCAAAGAGCGGCGAAGCCGCTCTTTGACTGGATTTTTCGAAAAATCGGAGGTTTACCGCTAGGTTCAGTCAAATTCACAAGCATTTAGTGACTCTTCGACAGAGTAGTACTCACGGGGCCCAGTCAAAGAGCGGCGAAGCCGCTCTTTGACTGGATTTTTCGAAAAATCGGAGGTTTACCGCTAGGTTCAGTCAAATTCACAAGCATTTAGTGACTCTTCGACAGAGTAGTACTCACGGGGCCCAGTCAAAAAGCGGCGAAGCCGCTCTTTGACTGGATTTTTCGAAAAATCGGAGGTTTACGCTGGATTTTTCGGAAATTCGTAGGTTTACCGCTAGGTTCAGTCAAATTCACAAGCATTTAGTGACGCTTCTACAGAGTAGTACTCACGGGGCCCAGTCAAAGAGCGGCGAAGCCGCTCTTTGACTGGATTTTTCGAAAAATCGGAGGTTTACGCTGGATTTTTCGGAAATTCGTAGGTTTACCGCTAGGTTCAGTCAAATTCACAAGCATTTAGTGACGCTTCTACAGAGTAGTACTCACGGGGCCCAGTCAAAGAGCGGCGAAGCCGCTCTTTGACTGGATTTTTCGAAAAATCGGAGGTTTACGCTGGATTTTTCGGAAATTCGTAGGTTTACCGCTAGGTTCAGTCAAATTCACAAGCATTTAGTGACGCTTCTACAGAGTAGTACTCACGGGGCCCAGTCAAAGAGCGGCGAAGCCGCTCTTTGACTGGATTTTTCGAAAAATCGGAGGTTTACGCTGGATTTTTCGGAAATTCGTAGGTTTACCGCTAGGTTCAGTCAAATTCACAAGCATTTAGTGACGCTTCTACAGAGTAGTACTCACGGGGCCCAGTCAAAGAGCGGCGAAGCCGCTCTTTGACTGGATTTTTCGAAAAATCGGAGGTTTACGCTGGATTTTTCGGAAATTCGTAGGTTTACCGCTAGGTTCAGTCAAATTCACAAGCATTTAGTGACTCTTCGACAGAGTAGTACTCACGGGGCCCAGTCAAAGAGCGGCGAAGCCGCTCTTTGACTGGATTTTTCGAAAAATCGGAGGTTTACCGCTAGGTTCAGTCAAATTCACAAGCATTTACATAGTGACTCTTCGACAGAGTAGTACTCACGGGGCCCAGTCAAAGAGCGGCGAAGCCCCTGTTTGACTGGATTTTTCGAAAAATCGGAGGTTTACCGCTAGGTTCAGTCAAATTCACAAGCATTTACATAGTGACTCTTCGACAGAGTAGTACTCACGGGGCCCAGTCAAAGAGCGGCGAAGCCCCTGTTTGACTGGATTTTTCGAAAAATCGGAGGTTTACGCTGGATTTTTCGAAAAATCGGAGGTTTACCGCTAGGTTCAGTCAAATTCACAAGCATTTAGTGACTCTTCGACAGAGTATTACTCACGGGGCCCAGTCAAAGAGCGGCGAAGCCGCTCTTTGACTGGATTTTTCGAAAAATCGGAGGTTTACGCTGGATTTTTCGAAAAATCGGAGGTTTACCGCTAGGTTCAGTCAAATTCACAAGCATTTAGTGACTCTTCGACAGAGTAGTACTCACGGGGCCCAGTCAAAAAGCGGCGAAGCCGCTCTTTGACTGGATTTTTCGAAAAATCGGAGGTTTACGCTGGATTTTTCGGAAATTCGCAGGTTTACCGCTAGGTTCAGTCAAATTCACAAGCATTTAGTGACGCTTCTACAGAGTAGTACTCACGGGGCCCAGTCAAAGAGCGGCGAAGCCGCTCTTTGACTGGATTTTTCGAAAAATCGGAGGTTTACGCTGGATTTTTCGGAAATTCGTAGGTTTACCGCTAGGTTCAGTCAAATTCACAAGCATTTAGTGACGCTTCTACAGAGTAGTACTCACGGGGCCCAGTCAAAGAGCGGCGAAGCCGCTCTTTGACTGGATCTTTCGAAAAATCGGAGGTTTACGCTGGATTTTTCGGAAATTCGTAGGTTTACCGCTAGGTTCAGTCAAATTCACAAGCATTTAGTGACGCTTCTACAGAGTAGTACTCACGGGGCCCAGTCAAAGAGCGGCGAAGCCGCTCTTTGACTGGATTTTTCGAAAAATCGGAGGTTTACGCTGGATTTTTCGGAAATTCGTAGGTTTACCGCTAGGTTCAGTCAAATTCACAAGCATTTAGTGACGCTTCTACAGAGTAGTACTCACGGGGCCCAGTCAAAGAGCGGCGAAGCCGCTCTTTGACTGGATTTTTCGAAAAATCGGAGGTTTACGCTGGATTTTTCGGAAATTCGTAGGTTTACCGCTAGGTTCAGTCAAATTCACAAGCATTTAGTGACGCTTCTACAGAGTAGTACTCACGGGGCCCAGTCAAAGAGCGGCGAAGCCGCTCTTTGACTGGATTTTTCGAAAAATCGGAGGTTTACGCTGGATTTTTCGGAAATTCGTAGGTTTACCGCTAGGTTCAGTCAAATTCACAAGCATTTAGTGACTCTTCGACAGAGTAGTACTCACGGGGCCCAGTCAAAGAGCGGCGAAGCCGCTCTTTGACTGGTGGTCTATAAACTAATAAACCACCTGATCCCAGTTACGTGTAGTAAATTCTATTCTATGCGTCCTTCCATAACCAGAGGCGGTTTGGAAAAACTACATTTCAAATCGCCCAAGACGCTGCTTAGAATGACCTCGTTTACGGCAAGAGCAGGTCTGAGATATATCAAATGGAGCAGAAATAATAGTATACCAGCTTCTTTAGGTTCCCTTAAACGTATGGCTAAATCGTCTCTTCTAAGCTTTGATTAGCAGCAACATATCCAGTACTTCTTCCACGTTTCAATGATAGTTTCCTCCTCAATTTCCTTCTCTTTACTTTACACTTAAATCTTGTTCGAGGCATTTGTTCACTGTTGATTGTTCAGTATGAGTTTGAGTTTATTTCAACCTGTTTGTGTAGCGCTTGTCTTAAACAGCGTAATAAATGAAATGAAATGAAATGAATGAGAAATGTCTAGCGAAAATACGTCAGATAGTCGGGCACGCTATTAATTCGAGCGAAGTAGAGCACCTAGATATGAGACCCCATATAAAGTATTTTCAGCGCCCACAATTTTCACTTCTTTACCAGAGCAATTTAAATTGCTCGCGACTATTCAGTGAAGCCGAAGAAAAGGAGGAAAAGAACCGTGCTCACACAGGGGCATGTGAGAGAAATTCCAAGCTTGAGCGGAAAATCCGCCACACGCTATCACCTGACGCAAAGGAATTAATGTGATAAAAAGGGGTGTAGCAGGTGTTGATATCAGAACTCGTTAGAAATTCATGAAAAACTCTGCCAAGTGATTCGAGCTGACAATGTCAGACAATTCAGGGTGGAAAGCAGATTATTAGCGGTTGCTTAGAAACAAGAATTAGAATTATTCAACAAAAAGAACAGTTCAAACGGTCGTCATGAATGGTTGGTACAAGTTTTCGTGTGCCATTCGGGAGATGGAACTGGAGTGTTCAGAAAACACCAAAGGGCGCCGTTCCAGCGAGTTGAGCGCTGTACAAGTCAGTGTCTTCACCCACTCAGACAAGTCTAGAACCAATATGTCAAACCTCAGAGGAGTGAAAAGCTTGGATAGCCCCGCGAGGACCGATCACTAGGCTGTGTGGATGCCAGTGGCGTCCATTTCACCCATTTTGTAGCTTTGTTTTCTCCTTCAAAGAAGGGCAAATGCCGCTGTGCTTCTTCTCAGTGTTTTCTGCCTGGATGTTATTCGGGAAACAATGAACGGCTTATAAGAAGCAGATGAACATTAAAGAGTAGCACACTCTGAAAGCACCCGAAAAACTGCAAATTTTCAACATTTAATTTATTTCCTTAATCGGGACGTGGGCCAGAGCCTTACGTGAAAAGTACAAGAGTGCAATAAACAGTAGAGCGACCTAAAAACAACGATACACCGTAGAATTTTTTATAATTTTCTCATCTTTGAACCTCGTCATTGTTTTTACTGGTTCGAAATACCAGTCTTCCGCCTCACGAAGTTGCTATATGGAAGTTTTCATTTACGGCCTAACATTTTGACCCTTCCGTCACCTTAAAAGGTTCTAAAATACCATCGTTTAGCCTGCAGATTAAAAAGTTAGTACTCAAGGAAACTACTTCTACCTAACAACCTCACAAGGCAGAAGAATAACTCAGTCACAGAACAATAGAAATTTGTGGAGCGACACGAAACGTGCTAGTAAATTTCTGAAGACCCACATGGAAGGACCAGGGTCATTTCGCCTCGAGCTAAGAATATGGATGCTCCAAAGTTTCTATATATGAAAACAAATGTTGTGGTTCATTCACCCAATGCGAATTCGCCGAAACGTTAACCATAACAAAATAGTATCTTGGCCAGTCTGCTCCAGTGAGCAATATACTACAGTAACTAATATGCGAAGATTCAATGACGGTCATTCATCGAATGTTCTAGGAGAAAAAGGTGTGTTCCAAGTCGCAATCTTGTCACTAAGGCATCAGGTTAGATTATTCTCTGAGATGAAGCTTCAGCGAAGTTTTGGCGAGAACGACGAGCAACACGAGAAGCTTTTGCCACTTCGACGAACAAATTAACTGCAGGCGTCGACTCACCGAACAGCTTATTTGCGATACGCGGTAATTGACCGCACATTTCATTGCATGCTGGCACGTTCTCGTCTAAGTGCACGAGGGCGTGAGCGTCGTCGATTTATTCGACAATGCACGAAAATTGCGACGAGAATCCTACGTAAAAACTGCAAAAAAGCCCGCAAAAGCGCGAATCTGCAAAGTTTTCAGCTGCTGTTTACAAGTTCTGCCCCGCCGCAGTCTTGCTTAGACGAACACCACAATAGGAAATACCCCAAGAGCGTGGTGAGAATAGCAATGAGAAAAGTGGATAATCGCCACGAAATGCGAAATGCCACACGCAGCAAATCATGATGCAGAGAATTTCGCTGCGGAGCAAAGTCCTCAGATCGAAGTCGGTGATAATGTCAGAAAATAGAGCTTTGAGACGTTTCCGGTGACTCAACAGCTACGGACAACTGACAGGACTCGCTACGAACTTTTCAAAAAATTGTGTAATATTCTGGAAAACCGAGCTGAAACATAGTTTTTGCACCACTTATCTTCTCAAACTAAAAAAATGACACCTTTGCTCACACTAAACTGGAGTATGAATACACCATTGAGGAAAAGCGAGAAGATGTGAACCTACAGTTTTGTAAGAAAGGACTTTTTGCCCGGTCTTGATAGCTGGGCTTGGTTTTGTGAGGAAAGCTTTTTTTGTGAATTATTACAAATCGATTATTACACATATTATTACACATCGATTTAGTCTAAAAGTTCGTTTGTGTTGAGTCAAATCCCAATTTTAATTGTGAAAAATGGAGTTTGAAAGAGAATAGTTTAGGATTGAAAGACTTTTGATGTCCAGTTAGATAGGAATTCTTTCGAATTTCTCTGATACGTGAGTTCTAGAAAATTTTGCAATAAATCAAAGGTATAGCTGAAAGAAAACTGTGGTCGATGTCAAAAAACAAAGGACTACACATATAAACGAATACTGTGCATATTTCCAAAAAAGCAGGGGATAATAAGTGCTCAGACCGAAATTAAATCGTCACCTACAAACCAGTTGTAATTAACGAGAAAATGCTCATGTGGAAGGGTTTATTCAATAGTACACAATACGGATGATTGACTAGAAAACACAAAATAACGAGACGACAGCTGGACCTGACGGGGACAATCGCAAGAAATACGCGAAATGAGTTTGAGGAAACGGGAAATGTCGTAAGAAAGCGACGCAAAGTGCTTTCACCAAGCCGGTTTTCGTTTCAATGGCTCCTTCATTTCCTAGAGAATTGCAACCGATGCAGAATAGACGAATAGGAGATGCAAATGTGATACTATAAAAAGATAGAAGATGTGAGATATAGAGATTAAGAAAAGAGTTCTGGAAGTCTCTAGAAGCCTGCCCTACCAACGGCGGTACCCCTCCAGTGAATGGACGGGTAACACAGTTGGTAGCATGGCATCTAGAATGGTATGGCTGCTAACTTTACCTTGAGTAGACATATCTATTGCTCCTAAAAAAGTTGCTTAGCTGATTTAGAGGCTGGAAATCCTATTCATCCATAACGCATTAAAAAAACCTCATAGCACCAAACGACCCACCAACATGGTTTGCGAGCGGAGTGATCACCCTAAGGAACTGCCCCTGGTAACGAGTTACAATAATGAATTTGGAAAAAGAAAGTGGAGGACGGGATGCCGGAAGAAGACGTTCGGAGACGACCGTCTCAGTGGTGAGGGAAAGAATAGTGCGCGTAATGAAGTGGCAGACCGGACCTAATCTAAACCTCATTTAATGGAACCAGTTGTTGTAGTGGAGCATGAATGCGGTTCCATATCTTCAAGCGAGGTCGTACTAATATGATAGCTGACAATCCATCTGAACAAATCGCCATGACCTGAAGTTCACGAACCTTTTGATCAGGGATCCAACATTAATACGCCTTCGAATAAACGCTGTCCGAGAACATCACGAACTAATTCGGATTAGGTTATCAAATTTTCATGTTCTGTATGAAAGGATGTGTTCCTGCAGTAAATCTAATCAGGTCAAATTGAATCAAATCAAATTACAAAATAATGATGGTACCGTAAAGACATCAATACTAGCCAAAGCTACTTTAACAAATTCCCGAAATTCGAAACTTCTAGGAATTCCTCCGACTACTGTCCCGAGTGAAAACTCTACAGTACACCTTTACTTTCAGATTCAGAAGTGCAGACTCTTCAACAACGGTCTGAGAGGAGGTGGTCTGCCTGAAAACAAAGAGAATGGAAAAGCAAGAGTACAAAGGGAAAAAGCAAAAACTTCCCTAGAAGATATCTCTTTGACGCACTTCTATAGGCACTCTCTGATTTCTGTTCGCTGATTTTTGAACGTCAACGAAATAGTAATTGTGATTAAGGCAAAATCGATTGAAGCAGACTGAAGAACAGAACGCAAACATAAACGTCAAACTGCTACCATGAAAGTTTGACAAGAGCTGTAACATATGTAGAACTCTCACATAAACACTACAAAACTATCCTCATCTTGATTTCAAGTAATTGCCCAGCAACATGCCGAACCATTTAGTGACAATTTCAATGGAATTACTGCTTTCTAATTCAGTTTGACAAAGTCGGATCCTGCGCGGTGAGTGAAAAAGTGATATCTAAATCTAGTTTTTGCTGCTGGAAGCATTAGTTTTTGTAAGTCTATGACTCCATCTAGACGGATGGCTCGTCGACTCAATGAAAAAGTTACTCAGAATGTGGCTATCGGAGAGCGAGCTGTTTACTTGAATAAGCCGATATCGTAAGAAGCAAACGCTACGAGCTCGTTGTCGACGGGGCGGCAGTCGTCGAGGCGGTCCACCACACAAATTATGCAAGTCGTCGCTCTCATCCACACGCCACAATATCCTTCACAACATACACCAACAGGAAAGAAGAAGAAGAACAAGAAGACCGAAAACAAAAAGCAACCAGACGACATTCAGAAGAATTCCGGCAAATAATCCACGTCGGAAACGGAACAGCTACACGGATGGATAGGGTACGAAATGAGGATGTCAGATCGGTTTTGAGAATAGCTCCGGTGCCCCTACCAATTTCGAAGCGGAAACGTGGATGGTAAGGACACATTCTGAGGAGACCAAGGAACTACCCAATCAAAAAGGTCAAAATTTTGACTAGTACAGTTAGCACCAACGAAGAGCGCCAAAAAGGTGGAGCAATGTCATCAGAAAAGGCCTCAGGAGAGCCCAAAAAAGCGGAACACGGAAACGAAACGGAGGGGTCAAAACGGCCGGAAACCGAAATTTGGAACACGGAAACAGAAGTTCCGCACACCCCTGATTATGGGACTACTCAATTCGGCGGACTCTGCAACAATCGCTACCACGAAATACAGTCAAAACAATACGGAAAAAAATTGAAAAGGTAAAGTTATCGACTCTGATCAGCCCTAAAAGGACGCGCAGTGCATTCAAGTTTCGTTCAGAATCGAAGAGGCATAGTGAACGAGTACTAGGCCTATGCAGTGACTCGCGTGGGGCTGTCGCTGTGTGAGTGTTCTCACCCTACCAGACAACTGTAGTACCAATCTAGCCGAACACGAAGGTATGGCAGGTTTGGTAAGCCTGGGCGAGGGTCGATCGAAAGCGGCGCGTTGGTATTTCTTCAACGGCACGTCTGGGCCCAGATTCATGAACGGACCAGCGGTCTCCGAAACCGCGGCGCAGCCAGAACCAGACGGTAGAGTCGATGAGAGATTGTGTTCAACATAGGAAGTTTGGGATAAGTAGAGAAAGGTGCGCGCCGTACGAGGTATACATATACAGTAGCCGCCAAAAATCAATTAACACTCGGCTGAGCCAAGATCTTCACCCTTCTTTGAGCGCTTGCTAATCAAGTACTTAGGAACCGTCAAGAAAGATTTACGTAGTTTCTGACAGTGCAAATCTTCCTCTTTCAAACAGATAACAAGAAGATATCAGATATGCTAAAGCTAAAGATATAGGGTAGGTTATTTGAGACATACATTTTTCTTCACTCGAACTTCGACTTTGATGAAGTGTAACTTTTCAAGGAAGTGCTGATCAAAAAAGTGAAACATATGCTTCGGAACTGTAAGCACTTCCCTTTTCAACTGTATGCATAGTTTTGAGCTACGCTTTCAAACTGCAGATTTGCAGACATTTTAACGAGATAGCTGGTACTTCACCAGTATCTTGCCACACGGGCTAGATAACACCACCATCATGTTTCTCATTCCTTATTGTTATTATGCAATAACTTTGAGCAGTATACCTCGTCAACGCAGGATGCCATAAATTTTCGAAGAAATTTTTAGCAGGTGGAGTGGTGCAAAAATCTGAGTCTGCCCAAACTTTTTTTATTACACACCAACAGCGCACCTTCAAGGAAAGGTAATATTTTTGCCGTATTCTCCATACCTCAATGTCTTTATGAAATATTTTCCAGCACTAGATCTTGTCAATGCAAGATGCCGTTAATATTCAAAGAATACTATACTTCAATGACACAAAGATGTTAAAAAATACTACAAGTGAAGAAGAAAATACAAAACAAGTAAGACATTTTATGATTGAAAAAGACTGCACGTTCACCATAGTATTATGAGAACAAAAATAGCTAAAACTAGCAATCATCATCAATATTTAGTTGCGTAGCCTTTGACATCAATAACCGCTTGACAACTTCATTGCAACGCCTCCAGTAAGTTATCGATGCAGGACTGCAGGGTGGTTTTCCATGCTTCCTCAAGCTGTTCAAACTTTTCTTGCAGATTTCTTGCTTGTTTACCCTTCAAGCGACGTTCCACTTCTTCCCACAAGTGCTGCAAGATACTGGTGAAATACCAGCTATCTCGCTAAAATGTCTGCAAATCTGCCCTTTAAAGGCCAAGCTTAAATCTAAGCATATATTAAAGAATGGAAATGTTTAAACTACCAAAGCGTATGTTTCACTTTTTCGTTCAGCAGTTCCTTGAAAAGTTACACGACATCAAAGTCGAAGTTTGAGTGAAGAAAAATGTACGTCTCAAAAAAGCTACCCTATTTCTTTAACTTTAGCATATTTGAAGTTTTCCTGTTATCTGTTTGAAAGAGGAAGATTTGCTCTATCAGAAGCTGTGTTAAGCTTTTTTGACGGTTTCCAAGTACTTGATTAGTAGACGGTCAAAGAAGGGTGAAAATCTCAGCTCAGCCGAGTGTTAATTGATTTTTGGCGGCTACTGTATCTGGGTTTAGCGGAGGTTTACCAATGATGAATGTGGCCCCTAGACTAGCGCCTCTTGCCACTGCTGCAAATGCACCGTTGAAGGAATACCACTAACCAAACCTAATTTACGCCATAAATGTCGCCTGGCATCTAGGAGAGGCTCTGCAGCATTTTTCTAGTTAAAGGATATTGGACAAAAAAACGATGAACTATGAAATAATAGATGAAGCTTGATTCTTGTAAGCCGTCGACTGCATGTTTTCCTCGTCGAGATGTTCTTAGGTTACTTCGCGGGAGTATCGAAAGCTAGATATAACATGCAATCGGCCAACTACGCTATGTTTTTCCAATAAGAAGGCGCTCATTATCATGCCGATGAGCGCGATTCTTCCACGTACCGCCCAATCAACAATTACTGCGCTGTTCTCGTCCACCCTGGCACAGAAAATAGAGGCAACCTTATAACTCTAAGGAAAATTTAATTTGAATATTCACCTGTCCATAACGATTATCACTGATTGACAGTGGGAATGGAGACATCAGTAAAGACAGAGGAAAGGAAGGAAGATAGCAGTTAGGACTTTCCTAAGATAGAAAGTTGACCAGCATAAAGACCTTGGGTTCCTAGTTCCTGGGAGTGCTCTTTGACTATTTCGTTGAAGGTTATTGTCTTTTACCCACTAGTAATATTTAATAGGAAGTTCAATGGGGCTAGAATAGTGTCTCTGAAGGCCAGAAGTGATCGAAAAATCGGGCCATTGAATAAAACCTCCACCAAAAAAACTCGTGAGGCAGAAGAAAAACATTAACTGACAGTAACATCAAGAAAAGATCAGAGAGTCAAGGTATTTTTCAGAAAGATGATTAAATGACAAGGAAACAAATTATGATGTGTTGGAAGGATATACACACTCCTAGATCTGCACTTTTCTCACATGAGGGATATTTACGATTAGAATAATGAATAGACAAAGTATAATGGGTCCCACGTCGCGATATCAGATCCCTAAGGCATTTCTTATTTCCTGTTTTGGGAGCTTTCCTTACTTGAATTAAATGAGATACTAGGGAGAATTAGGGTAATGCTGCGGGAAATACAAGGAGTTCAAGATGAGAGAAATAAAAAACAAATTTTGTGACAAGTGTAATGCAATATTCTGAATAGGTAAGTAATCCTGGTCAGGCGCAAAACCGCAAAAATCAGGGGCATATGACATGTTTTTCTCAGTATAAAGCCAATCAGCAATTTCGAAGAAATCCCGAACGATGCCAAGAAGACGATCAATTGGAATCCGATTCAACAATTGGTAACGTTTGAAAATTCATGGTTTACCAATACCATGAGTTTGAGTCCGTTGGTTTACTTTAGACCAGAGCTATTCCAGTCCAGCACACCTCTTGTGGCAGCGATGAGCTTCGTCGTGGTCGTTTTCGAGCATTGGACGGACGCATTAATAATTGCGAAGCGACATTACTCCCAGTTTAAAAGCTCTCTAATAAGCACGAGAAACTTGTTTGGCCGCGGATCTTAACAACCTCATCACCAGCGGGACTCGATTCGTCATCTAGTATAGTCCAGGGCACTGAAAGCTTAGTGTACATTCCCGTCAGACAGTGAAGTCAACTTCTTAAGGACCAAGGTCCCATTCCTACTCAGCAGCAAACCAGAACAGCAATGGCGAAACATATAACAAGCATGCAGAGGGTGCAATGCAGCAGCAGAGGCCATAAGTGCAGAATATCAATATTTTCTTCAAATAACGAGTTTCAAAGGAACTGCAGGGAGGAAATAAGCATTTAGCCGCTAGGATCGCTATTGCTTCAAAATATCAAACGCATAGCGATACAGCCGATCGCAGCGCAATTCAAAATTCAATCGAATACTTCGGGTGCTTAGGGCGCTCGTGGTGAATTTGTAATAGGCGCCACTGATGCCCACGCGGTCGAGCGATCGATCCCCGTCTGGAAAAGCGAAAATCCATGCCTCCGGGGTCGGATAAATTGCCATTAGACTTGTCTGGGAAGGCAATGACACTGATTGGTATAGCGGATGGACTCCGCAAGTCTTTTTATAGATCAAATTCGCGTTCATCATGCCTCTACGACCCTGAATGGAACGTGAATGTGTGACGCGCTTTCGGAGGTGTGACATCGGCGACATCTTTACCTTTAACCTTGCTTCAGGTGCCTAGAACTTTCAGCCAACAACTAAGCGATATGCAGCGTTGTGGCTGAGTATAAACGACTCTCTAGATCAGCCCTCAAACCACTCTAGATCCATTCTCACCCACAAATCAAGTGAGCGAAGTTTTTCAGGGACTTCTTTCGCTACACTTGTTGTCATTAGTGGGTTGTTTTGCCACTGAGTGTCAATGGGCCACAAGAGAATACTCGATCGACTATAGACGACTATGAGGCAGTTTACAACTGAAGGAATATCAAACTGCCGCGAAAATTACAATTACGGAGTCTGAATGCAATTCTAACGCGTCACAGTGAATTTTAGTTAGCAAACAACTCCTTTCTTCAAGGGTCAGAATAGCAAAAACGAAAAAATTAGTTGGAGACGAGCAAGAAAAGAAGAAAAAGAAAAGGAAAGTAGGGTGAGCAGGAGAGAGACTTCAAACGTATCGACAGAAAAATAGAAATAAAGAATTGCAGTTCTCGAGTGAGTTTTGAAATTTCACCGAAATAGAATGCAGAACGAAGGCTCAGAGAAGGAATGTGTGTGATGTGTGGGTGCGAGCACGACGAGAACCGTGTCCACACGTAATTATTTGTGTTGATGTGTGTGAGGTGGACTGCGAAGGATCGCGACGGCTTCTCTCGGCACATTAATTATTCGAGAAGCTGTCCATGCGTGGAAACGAGCCGAACGTCGCCAAAGTCGCCCACCAACACAAGCGCACCAACATCGCTTCAACACCAATACACGTATTTCACCCCGTTGTTTATTTATTTATTTATTTATTACACGTTGGCGCGCTCAACAAGAAAGATTGTTGGCTCTAAAATAAGATGGCAAAGACTTGATTCGAATAAAGGTGAATAGTCTATCTTCTCGTCCGGTTTCTTTCCGTCTTCGTTAGTCCCGGCCGTACAAATCACATGTTGCTCACTGACTGCCTAGGTTCTCTGCCAATTGGTAGCTTCCGTTCATTCATAAATATTCTTCTACACCTTCCTCCTTCCATGAAAGACCGTGCTTTTTCGCGTACCGAACCTTGAAAGTGATGTGTTTAGCCTTTGTGGATGTCCGTAGGATTCCGAATTAGGATTGGAAAACGAACTAGCAGCACACCTTTTCCTTGTCGTCTGTTCTGTAGCGAGTTTGTAAGTGTCAAGGTTGAACAAATTGAAAAAGACTGAACGGGTTAGTAGGTCACCCAACATAGTGGAACAGATGATAGCTTTCCTAACTTGAAATCTTAAACTACGGAAACCAGAAAAGCTCAAACGATCACCTTCAGGGTTTGTGATGCGAAAAAGCAGTGCTTCTCATGAATACGGGAATCTGTGTAAGTGAGGGATAACAAGCACCCGGTGAGCAAACAACTTTCTATTCAGGAAGCAGGAATCCAGTAACAATTGTGGTCAAGGTGTAGGAATCTGACGATATTCATTGATCACCAATACGTCAAGATTGAGCTAGAGCCAATCGAAGCGTTTTCGTTCAAAGGATCATTGAAATTTGAATGAACTTCGTCTAATCCCGTTTTTCTTCATTTCAAATTCAGGGGAGGGTCAGGTCCACCCTCATCTGTACATCCATTATTTATATTGAAATGCTCGTTGAGGTGGAACAGCCAAAATGGCTCAGACTCAATGTTCACGAGGCGAAACCACGAGTCAGGACTAGTTTCTTCACTTACAGGAGCTTCGCAGGTTGTACCATACGTGTTGTATCGGGTGAGGTCTTGAATCAATAAAGACATAAATAAATTTGTTCTAACTCATTTCCGTAATAGGTCTCAGTAAACACGCATTCCGCTGATTGTTATGCGATGTTTACAGTCAGCTCGCAGTCCGCTGTTTAACTTGGACGTTTAAGGTTGGATTTTCAGATTAATTTAGAGTAACGTTGCACATCAACCTTACAAAAAGTCGTAGTTTGAAATAAAGATTGTTGTGCAATGCACTGATTTTGAAGAAGTACACCTATATTTCAGGTTGAAGGTTCCTTTAACATTATGATATACATTTCTGAAACATGTGTATTTTTGTAGAAGGCTGACTTTCAGTGAAAAAATAAAAATAAATCTTGGAAATCAATAAAAAAAGAAGAAAGGCAAAAGTGATTCTTACTAAACGACTATTTCGAAAACTAGAAAACATGATCAGCAAGCGTTGTCTTCGTCATACAGTTAAAATACTCAAGGACGAATTGCGGCTATCGATAAGTAAAGAAATGACAATAGTAAAACAATGGAAGACTAGCAGGGAAACTGGCGTTCTGACATGCACATGATAGAGAATTATTTGCTTTTTTCACGTCATGTATTTGCTATTTACGAAACATTGAAATTTTGATAACTTTTTGACCATTGAAGTTATCAAAAAAGGTTCGTTTCAAGACTTCCTGCAAAACTGTATATACCGTCTGAAAATAGACAAGTTTTTCTATAAAATGATACACAGCTTGTTTTGGTTTTCTCCTTACAGAGCGTCAAAATGGGGTAACTCGTCCATTCAACGTTTTCATCAGACACGTCACGAGAGAGCATGGGGCCAGACACGTTTGTACGAGTTATCCCGTCGACGCGACTCGTACAAACGTGTCTGGCCCCACGCTGTCTGATGCTGAATGGACGAGTTACGGAGGCTCTCTCGTGACGTGCGAACCTATAACGAGATACCCCTTTTTGACGGTAAACAAAAACAAAGAAAAATTAAAACAAGCCTTACTCTACTTTTAGGGAGCTCGATCTCTACCTCTATCGCCTATAGTTTTCCATAACATGTAGTTTCGTCTAATTGGTGGATCAAACTTTGAGTGCAAAGGTGATCCCATCGAAACATTAGTCAACAGAGAAATTATTCAAAAATAAAGAACAGATCTAAGAGAAAAAGAAATTTTTCAAAAAGAATCATAGTATGGACTCACGGACAACTCCTTGGCCTACCCTATCGGGTATGCAATCCGAGTTGGCGAACAGTGCGATAAGCAGCGAATCGGACAGCGCACGCAACGGACCGATCCGACGCGCGCGCGACACCAACGCGTCCATCGCGCGTCGCGCGCCTGCAATCAATAATATAATCGATAGGCGAAATGCGCCAATTCATCCGCATAATACATATGACTGAGGGACTAAATAAATGAACAAAGTTTGAGGATTGTTGGAAATTAAGAATGAATCGTTAGAATTCAAATTTCAATACTTTAAGGTCCACGCAATATAGTTCCAAGATTTCAATCCTAACCACCCATTTTCGCCTTTTACAAACCTCACGAAAAAGTCAATCAGATGCATTGCTGTGATAAAATTCCTGGAAAACTGGAAAGGAAAACACATCTCATACGAAAGCTGATATAAATGACCAGGATCTCCTACCAAACCGTGGTATTCTTCGAAAAACTTTACTAGTGCTGAGGTGCCGCCTTCCGCGAGTTAAAAATAACACCACAGACCGTATGAAGCTTTATACGAAGAACGGTTGAGCTGCATGGAATTCTATATGCATTCAGAGAAAAAGAAAGTGCGAAATCTGATCTCTAGATAAACGCGCACTCAGGCTCCGTAAACATTGAAATCACTGCTGCCATTTCTTATTTACCATAAAAAAGAAGGTGATCGCAGGAATGGAGAGAAAAGCCTTATGCGGCACGGTAATTACCTATATGTTTCTACTCGTTAGGACAGACCTCCCGCGGTCGATTTTTACGCGTGCAGAAGATGAATAACGACGCCAGACCGAAGAACGCTGAGGAAAAACGTCTTCTTCCTCCTCTCAATTAATACGCACTCCAGCCAAAGAAAGTTCATGAGCCTAGCCGGCTTAGCTCGTTTTCAACCAATTGCCCTGGTATTTTTTATTATCGATTATCGATCACAGAAGCCGTCCAGTAACTCAAAAGAAGAACACCAACTACTTTGTTGAATTCTTTGCATTTCGACTTAGCTTCCGACGAGCAAGACCCATGTTAAGCAACTGTCCATTTCCGGAAACGAGTCCAGCTGATAAATAACGCTTATTAGTTAGAGTTAGGAGATAACATCAACGAAATTATTAAGTGAATGATTAAGTGAAATGAATGATAATAATTAAATGATTAATCATCTGCATGATTGAATGAACATTTATTGACACCAGATTTAACACCATGAAAAAAGAATACAAGAGAAAATAAGAAGAACGATGAAAAGAGGAAACGGAAATAATCAAGAGGCAAGGTAAGCATGATGGTCGAAAGTCAGGGTGTTATCAGATCGAAGTAAGTTTTGCAAATTCGAGGAACGTGCCGACTATCCAGCTCCGAAATGTTCATAGATTTGAAGCTGCTCAAGATAGAAGCCTCATTAGTGTTAATCAACTCTAACGTCTTCAGTGGCTGCTTTATCGTCGCCAAAAACGGCTTTCAGACAGAATAATAGAAGCGAGAATTAATGATCATTTTCTGAGAAATTTTTATTTCTGAGAAAAGTTGGAGAGCGTCCGTGTGAAGATGAGAAGGCGCGTTATCAATCAGAATATTAGTATAATACGCCTTCAAAAAAAAATTGTCTTGTGGCTGTACCGTGATAGTTGGCTACAATAGTGAATTTTCCGACTATGTAGAGAATAACGAAACGAAAATACGAGGAACAGTCCTTCGATGTGGTAAGCCACTGCGCGCCTAGGACACGACAACGGTAATCGCAAGACATAAGAAAGACTCCGCCCAGTTTGTGGCCCACAGTGCCCGCAGAGTAACTTCGCATCTTGTGTTAGCTATCCCTCGCAAAACTCACAGCACTTCCACCGTAGACACCACCATTAGGGGGAACTGGAGACTTCTTTTCGCATTCAGACGAAGCAGGGTAAAAGGGGGGTAGGAGGAGAGTAAAATCTTTTTTCATCGCTCACAGAAGCGAACGCTGACGGCGACGAAATGTGTCAACGAGAGAAAAACGCCTTTCTCCATTCTGCCGCATTCAGCGCAAGCGAAAGAGCCGCAGATGTGAGACAGCAGCACGAATAAAGTAAAAACGGTGTCTATGGGAGAACTCTCGATGACGACACGGAATTTTGGTGCAGCCACTTGGTTTCAGCAGACATAATCTACCATTTGGCCTCGTTCTGGACGGTTTTTCGATTCCCTAAAGAGGCTCTCGAATGCCAAATTCGAGCAGAAGCTTTCGTTATGTGGCAGTAGGCACTGTGTCTCTAATTGTGCGCCGAGCGGCATACTTGGATTTTGTTACTGCTGGGAGGCTAAGCGCGTTACTTTCTGGTAATCATACATTGTAAAGTTTTAAAAACCACTAGTTTCACGTTTCAGTTTCCTCCTCCATGATCCGTGGCCTCAACGCGGCGAGGGGGTGGCAATGCGTGTAAGGCAATGATGTCCAGCGGAAGAACTGCTTCGGCAAGGACATCCGCTGCGACGGAGTCTTACTCGTAGCGAAAGGCGGATCACTCCCTCTATTTCGCAACGACTGGACCCCCAAGCTTGTGGAATGGACCGTACGGACGCGCTGGCAACGCTTCGGCCGGACACCAGGGAACAAATATGCTCGACCAACAGAAGAAGACCAGCCTCAGTACCCCGCACACCGGGCTCTGCCGTCTCCGACGTCGGATGGTACGACAACCGGTGAGAGGCGAAGAAATCTCGGGTTGCGCAGGACGTCATGGATTCTGGACAATGACGACACATCTGGAGCACGACATGGAGACTGTTTTATGCTTTGTACCTACAATGCTAGAACAGTCTCCTCAAACGCCGACCTCTACGCTCTTCTCGAAGCTGCCGGTCGCATAAAATATCACGTGATCGCACTACAAGAAACCAAGAGCAGGAAAGCCGACATTCGTCAACACAACGACGGGACTCTTGTTATCCGCGGAGAGAAGATACCGTCTCGGAACGTCGGTGGCGTTGGATTCATCGTGCACCCGTCTGTCGCCCACCTCGTCGACTCTCACGAGATCCTGTCTCCTCGCCTAGCCATTTTACGCCTTCATCCGCCGCATCACAAGACCATCTCAATCATCAACTGCTACTCACCACACGCAGCAGCTGATGACTCGGAGTTAGATGCGTTTTACGGACAGCTAGAAGAAGTCATCCGAAATGAGAAGTCCTTTTACAAGTTCGTCGTCGGTGACTTCAACGCAAGGATCGGAAAGGGCAATGGCGAAGATCACAGGATTGGAAGATTCGGGATAGGCGATAGGAATGAGAATGGAAATCGTCTGGCTGACCTCATGTCCGCTGCACGTCTCTTCCACGGCAACTCGCTGTTTGAGAAGAAAGAACACCGTCGCTGGACATGGGAATCACCTAATGGCACGACTCATGCTGAGATCGACCACATCATGACCAACAGAAGATGGTGCCTTTACGACACTTCCGTGGTACCATCTTTTTGCAGTGGATCCGATCACCGCCTCCTTCGGGCTAAGATCAGGTTCGATCACCATCTGGAGAAGAACACCTGTCATAGACCGAAGGGAAGGAAGCAAGCCGTGTTCGACGAAGACCTTCTGAACGATGCCCTATCCCTTTATGACTGGCGAGTCGCTGAGGACCCGACCGAAGACTACGAGCTGCTTCTAAAAGGACTACGAACGTGTGCTGACGCTGCTTCTCTTTCACTATCAAGCAGAAATGCCCGCATCTCTTCGAACACCAAGGCGCTGCTTGAGAAGAGGAGAAGTTTGAGGATGGATCCGAATGCAACCCACCTGGAGCGACTGGTGGCCAATACCAGTTGCAGAAAGGCTTTGCAGGAGGATCTCATTCAGCACAGGAGGAAGAAGATTCTGGAAGCGGCACAAGAAAGACGAAGTCTGAAGAAATGTCGACGGGACCTCAACGAGTTCAGTATTCCGCTATCGGCATTGAAACGTGAAGACGGAACTGTCACCACTTCCCGTTTCGAGATGGAATCGATTACAGAGAGGTTTTACACCAATCTGTTCCGTTCTACACAACCTGTACCAGACCCCGATATCCCCGCTGGTGAAACACCACCAAGGATTCTACCATCTGAGGTACGAGTCGCGATTAGGAGTATGAAGAGCGGCACGGCTCCAGGGCCGGACAAGATCTCTGCCGATCTTCTCCGTGCAGGAAACCATACTCTGCACACCCTTCTTGCGGCGCACATGACATCCTACCTTCGGAAGGAACGAATCCCGGATCAGTGGAGGAATTCGCGTACAGTCATCTTGCACAAAAAAGGTGACAGGGATGATCTTCGCAACTACCGCCCGATTAGCTTGTTGAGCGTGCTCTACAAGCTTTTCACGAAGATCATCCTGACGCGGATATCGCGAACATTGGATGAAGCACAACCGCCTGAGCAAGCTGGGTTCCGTCAGGGATTCAGTTGCGTCGACCACATCCAAAGTGTCGCGATGGTCATCGAGGTTTGTCGGGAGTACCATCTGCCCCTCGTCTTAACCTTCGTCGACTACGAAAAGGCCTTCGACAGCGTCGAAACGAATGCTATCCTGTCTGCGTTAGTCGATCAAGGAGTGGACTCGTCCTACATAAGAACGCTGGCCGACTGTTACCGCCACTGTTCTACGACAGTGCAGCTTTTCCGGCGCCCAATCAACATCCCCATCGAGAAGGGCGTCAGGCAAGGCGATACTATTTCGCCCAAGCTGTTTACTGCCGCATTGCAGTGGGTGATGAAGTCGCTCGACTGGGACGAAAAGGGCATACGTGTGGACGGAAAATTCCTCTCGAACCTTCGTTTTGCGGACGACATCGTCATCTTCGCGAAAAGTACGACTGAAGCAGAGACGATGCTCCGAGAGCTAGACGAAGCTGGAAGGAAGACTGGACTGCGCATCAATCGGAAGAAGACACAGTTCATGAAGAACTCCTGGTGTGATGGGGGGCCCATCGAACTCGATGGATCTCCTATCGCCGAAACGAAGTCCTACGTTTACCTGGGACGCTCCATGAACATGGACAACGACATGAAGGAAGAACTCATCAGAAGAAGGAGAGCCGCGTGGTCAGCCTTCGGGTCTCTCAAAGAGGCCACCGACCAACTCCAGGATGCTGACCTCCGTGCTCATTTGTTCGACTCGACAGTTCTTCCTGCTCTGTGCTACGCGGCTGAGACGTGGCCTGATACGTCAGCCACGGCGAAGTCCCTGCAAGTCACACACAGAGCGTTGGAAAGGTGTCTTCTGAAGTTCACCCGGCTATCCCAACACCGAGCCGGACTTCGCAGCTCCGATCTAAGGCAGATGTCCCGTCTGCGAGACCCTGCGGACTACACATCGAAAGCCAAGCACCGATGGGCCGGTCACATAGTGAGAAGAGACGACGACCGTTGGACAAGAAGAACGGTGGAATGGCTGCCGCGCGATTGCACGCGGCCTCGTGGAAGACCACCTGCCAGATGGTCTGATGTGTTCGTCGAACGTATTAAGACTATTCTGTGTTCCAGAACGGCTGATTCTCGCTGTCGTCACAGTCGCCTCCGACCAACAAGCTGGATGACGATCGCGAGACAACGAAGCGAATGGAACTCGTGTTGGGGCCCGCACGTTCAGTGAAGCCGGGCCATCTAAGTATCTAAGTAAGTAAGTTTCACGTTACAAATTTCTGAGTAGCATTTTTCATAATGCGGCCAAAAATTTCCTGAAAGTTCCTAAATTTGTCAAATTAAAAGGTACCGACCCGAACTACAGACTGGAAAAAGACAGCCAGCCTTGTTGAATAGCAAGGTACTTTGCACTTCGGGGTGGCACAGAATAAAATAGCAACGCAGCTTTTAGAAACAGTTCAAAGAAAATACAGACCATGAAGAGTGCATTTGATTATAACGGATTGCAGAGTACTCTTATAAAATTGAGAGCAAGACAACAAAACAGTGCAGCTCGGAGTTCAGACACCTGCCTATCCATGATAATACGAGAAAAGGCATGAAACGGAACTCAGCAGAACATCTTAGATTGGACTTTGGATGAAACTGTGCATGTCTTTGTCGACAAAAGTCATTTACGCTTTTATCTTAATCACATCGGGCCGAATATTGGTTACTCCAGAAACGATACCAACAATAGTTTTGGTAAATGCCCACTTTCAGAAATGTCTAGCTCTGAGCCAATAAAAACAGTAATTTTCGATGCGGTATAAGAAACATCTAGAATAAATCATGTATGAAAACACTCCCGGGCGTAAGTTTAAAGCGAGGGCCATTCGGACAGTTTCAATTTTTGAATAGGCTAAAATGGAATACAGATGCAGCAACAGCTGTGTCGCTTTCTAGACGGCTGTGAAGCTTTTCCGTTTCATTAATATGTAGCTCACCATCTGGCGCCAATAAAGTCTTAACGAGCGGAACGAAAAGAAATTCAAGAACCAAAGAAAGGGCAACAAAGTGCAGACGTTTCAAATGCTCTGTGGAAACCAACGATGGTTCGTGCTGACAGAAAAAGGATCACTAAGGATTGAATACCCCAGAGACTTCATCAACGGCTGTTCTTGAATTCGTAAATTTGGTTGAGAAAATTTCTGACGATGGGTAAAACAGATAGAGCAGGGAGCGAAAAGAAAAAGGGAAGAAAAATTCCCAGAGCTTCAGAAACTTACACAATCTTGTTATTGACCGGAAACAAGTAGGTTTTTTCATGAATAGGGCGCAGGAAGACGAAGCAAGAAGACGAGGAAAAAGCGAGGTCTCGCGCGAAATTTTCATGAAAAAAAAACGTAAAGAAAACATAGATAAACGTGAATTGAGCCCAGGATTTCAACGAAGTCACGGAATGTGTTCTGCTGGGAAGCTCTACGTTTGAAAAAAACTTGAAGAAATTGGTTTCTAGAGTAAATCCTTCAACCGGCAGTGTGATGGGGTAGCGACAAAGTCGGACAGCTGATCAATATAGCGGAGATATACCCGTCCGTCAACGAATTCCTTGGGGTATCAGATTGGTATTTCTGATTCTGACTCGCCGTATTCATATTTTGTGACTTGAGTTCTCTTCAGGAGCAGTTTTACTCTAGGAAACGCGAATAAGAGTTCATAATCTATTTGTGAAGGAAGCCATCTAAGCAGAAAATGATAAATGGAGCGAAAAGGAGCCATCAAACTACAGAAGTTATTTCAACTTGGGGAAAGGTTCAAATAAAGTGGCAACTCTAGGAAATTTATAACTGATTGTAACTATAAATGTAAAATGGAGGAAACATACAATGTACATAGAAGAGAATTATGTACTGTTAACCGGAAAATAACGAAGAGGAAGTTTAGGGCAAAATACCCGGAGGATGTTATTTAATTATTCAACTATAGTTGTAATTGATCTACATCATAACCGAGTCGTTCAGTCTGTCAGTCGTTTAGCTTGGTAAGAATGACGGAGCACTGATAATTCAATGGAAATTTAATCAAACCAAAAAAAAATTGAACGCTTTCTCCAACATCCTAATGGAAGAGGGACCACATAAAAATGAAAGACATTTTCTTTGCGGGACAAATTCACAGTTGTGTCCTCGCCATTTTCGTCCATCGAAAAACATTGCCGTAACAAAGGAGGTTCACAACGCTACCCGGAGCAACAAACATACAGGAATGAGAATGACAGAGCAGATTTACCGCATATTTATTCAACATATTACCGCAAGTAGCTCACCCTTTCCTGGGTAAGTGGGAAGAAAACTTTTAAGCCGTTTATTCCTCGCTGAAGTTTGTCTGGGGATGTGAAGGCACTGACGAGCACAGTTGTTAGCACCATAAGTTACCGTATGGGCCAACTATGTTGACCTTCGCGGAACATCTACGGTGGCGCGGACGCGTGGCGCGTCCTTAGTGGACTGATCAACTATATACTTTTACCGTAGAAGGAAGACCATTCTACTCATTGAATTTACCAGTTAGTCGTTGTTTTTTAGCGGAGAGTACTGGCCTCTGATGTTTTACCCATTTCCGGTGGATGAATATTTCACATTTCTTAGTCATACGTACACAAGTTAAGCTGAACAGGATGAGAGGAGCGACTGAGGGACTTTAAAAGAAATATCGAGAAAGAAGCCGAAAACAGCTCAGTGGCCACTCAATTATATCAGCTTTGATGTCCATAGGTCTCAAACCAGCGTGAGCGGGAGGAAATGTGATATTCGTTGCACAACTATGATGACAGAGAGGAATCCACGGAAAGCCTTGTTCTACGCAAATCAAATCACGAACAAAAAATACAAAACAAATCTTAAAACATCAAATCTTGAAGCTCTGGTTTACGACAGCTACTGGAAGTCGCAATGGCGGACCGAATGCCGTTGTTTTTCGATTTCCTTTTTTCTAAGCCCTGCAATAGCAAAGACGAGAAATTTTTATTTTCACTTCCGTGGTCAGTTTCGTTAGGTATTACTAACTCTGCTGCTGTGTTTTGTTCAGTACTCACATAAAGATAAATAAATAAATAGCAGACTATTTATCCAAATATCGATTTCCTTCATAAAATCTCTAGACCAATAACTGGTGATTTGTCATATTAACCGAGGTTATACAGTGACGAAGATAGATGACAGGAACGGAGAGACTGTATTGTGACCGCAACAATACGGTCTCTCCGTTCCTGTCATCTATCTGACTTGAAATTATATGTTTATTTATTTATTTATTTATTTATTCCAGCCAATAATTGCATTAGGCATCAGAGGAGAGATCGCAAACAGAACAGTCAATTGGCCTTTCTAGAAAAAAGATGAGCATATGAAAAAAAATATACCAAAATAGAGCGTCGTGGTACCAAGAGGACAATGAGATCGATGTGTTAAAACCAGCAATATAAAGAACAAAAACAATATAAAAAGTAAAAATGATTTTAATTGATAACTTGAGAGTTCTGACCGAACCAGTTCCTCTCTTTGCCATGCTGTCTTAGTGCCATTTTATACTACCCCGGAAGATAAGAAGGCTTAGCTTGACCTAGTTGATGATCGACCACTTCACCGTGTTGGTGAAAACGAGCTCTTGCTACTCAACTAAGACATACCCACCACATATGCACAGATAAAACTGATCTCCTACTTATTGACTATTGCTGAGGGCACAGTACCACAAATCTAACCTGATAGCACAATTTACGCGTATCCATCTACAGCGATGGTAGAAATACTCAATCAACCCAAGCATGAAGGTTTTTCTTTCAGCGAATTGGCGACGTCTGCCGTTTTTTGCTATGAAAACACGAAATTCAAGCGAACGGCATGAATAATTCGACGCAGCAAAACCTCATGAATTGATGAATGTGGTGTGGTTGTTTTGGAATTTCAGAGCTACGAAATTGAACGCGGTAGTGTTTTAATTTGGCTTCAAGCCTAGAGAGAGCGCCGCTGCCGTGGTGTTCGTTGAATTTGCAATACTGCTGCCATCTGTTGTGATGGCTCGCCGTCGTCGTCGGCCAGAAACTAGACCGATGGGGTAGGAACGAGCAGCGGAGGGCAGCCGAGGGGTGGGGGAGGGGCGAGCGGTGGTTGTGTGGCTCGAATGCATGGCATGCATATCTAATGAAGCACATATAGCTAACAACGATTAGCATATAGATCAGCTGCTCCCAGCCTCAGCTGAGGGTTCGAGTACGGTGAGCACACGGCGGGATTGCGGATGGAAAAATCATACACCTGCATGGGGATTTTCACTCCTCTCAAAAATTATCAAAGGAGATTTATTTATTTAAAATGCACCAAAGTGCGCATAACAAGAAAAAGAACAAATGGATATATGGCAAATCCAAATACCTTAAATTCTCCTAGATAGATCCTCTTCAATTTTCAGACTATTTTTCCTTTCCTTTTTTAGGATTGCCCAAATATCATGTGTAGGGTTGATTCGAGGACATTAAGGATTTGAGGACTGCTTTCAATATTTTGACTCATTTCGATAGGTGCACCTAGGTATGTGCTAACATCTGAAAATGACATGGGTGGTCTTCTGCATATATCCGAAAAATATGGGTTGGAGTCGAGATCGGCACCACGAAGAACTACCTCCAGATGAGGTTTGAACAGAACTGGCTGCAGATATTATCCCGATTATGGTGTCTTACTCGAATAGTTCCCTTTACAGAGTCAAATCGGCAGATGTAACGTAACTTCATACTGGCGAATGAAAACTCGAAACATGTCCGCAATCTGTGATCAACAATATCAGTGAAGTAGTAGAATTACGGTGAGCTCTGGAACGTCAATTTCATAGAAGAGGAAACACGACCGGGCTCACCGACCAGACTTATCTATTGGCAAATTTCACTACCAGATTTCAGGGTAATTGTTCTTTCAACTACTACTGTTCTTTCAGCTACTTTTTTACTGATATCGGTTATGAGTTGTTATGAAAAAATTGGTTGGACAGCCTATCTGCGAACCTGCTCGTCGGCTTCGAGGGTCGATAGTGACTTGAACTCGGTTAAAAAAAACGAGGATATAAGGACAACTACATATGTATGCGCGGACTCGGGATTTTTTGCACAAACACAACCTTTTTCTAAATACATTCAGCTAGTAACAATTGAAATATCAGTGAAATTAAGCAAAAAGTTTTATGCAGCGATACAGCTGACAGCCCTTTTCTAGACAGCAAATCGAAGCAAAGGGCAGAAATGTTTATTTCCAGCGTTCTTTCTACTTGAATTAGCGTTCACTTCTTTTCAAAGGGATTCCTCCTAATTAAGATGGCTAGTCCTATCTTTGTGAGCCCTGCAGAGGATGCAGAGGAGTTCCGTTCGTATTCTTACAAGGAGGAGGAGTAACATACAGAAAGGAAACTACTGTAGTGAAAAGAAAGTGAAGTAAAACGGAAACCAGTCGAAAGCCGTATTGTAAAAAAAATAGAAGGACACTTCAGTATTTCAAGACAGGTTCTCACTTCTGTAATCCAGTTGGAACATTTTTTAAGCGGAAACGTTAACGTGCTAATCCAATGAGGTGGCAACGTCGCCTCACTGAAGGAGTTTAGAAAATGGTTCGGTTCCCTCTCAGCACTTAAGCTGATTAGGTATTTTCGGTTTCTGTGGGAAAAAACACAAAGAAACCGAGAGCAGAAATGTCTCTTGAAAGAAATAGGTTTGAAAATATGAATTGGCGAAAAACTTTCAGAGCAGTGTTCGTGCACCTGAGCATTGCTCAGGTGACTTTGCCGTCCCGCCCTTAGGGTATGTCGTGCTCAATTAGGCTGAAACACATCGCTCGGTCACGGCCGGCCGTCGTCTCCTTGCCGCCATCCGCTTTCTGCACTAATAGTAGCTGAGCTGCACTCCATCCCACAACTCCACGACTAACTCTCATTACTGGACCGCGAAAATGAGAAACTCCCACCTTTACTTATTGGATCGGCGAGAACGAACGAGGTGGGAGTGCTCATGCACAAGTAGACGCAGCGGTATGGGAAAGGTTGCGTTGCCGGGGAAGCGACTAAAGCGGGGCCATTTATCATCACTGGAATCGCGTATGACACAGAAAAACGTCTGGAGAGGAATGGCTACTGCCCAAAGCTGTCCGTTTTCGCTATTTTAGATTTACGGACAGTTACAAATCGCTTAGATGATAGCTTTCATAATCTTCCTGTTCTTTTTTTTTCATGATGAAAAAGTTATTGAAAATTGAGTGCAGGAACATTCCGTAAGGCCGTCCGAATTTTTTTTTCGAATTTCGAAACTAGTCTATGAGAACAAGCTGAAGTGGTTGACCAGGTTTTCTAACCTACGGATGTTTTAAGGAGTCCAATTTACCACATAAGTCGTAATGGTGGAAAATGCATTTTGTAGTTAATCTCTGTACTATCTTTGAATTATCTTCACCAGCATGGAATTTGCTTGTCAATAACAAAATGAAAATAAACGAACTTGAAAGTAGGGCTAGCTGCGCTAAATGAAGGACAAGAAGCGTAACTACTTGCCAAAATTGTCGCTCACTTTCCAGCAGCTTATTGTTTGAACTTTTACGTTTTTTCCACACTTGAAGGCGTCCGACTTCGCTCATTAAGACCTGAATGCCTTTCACCAAATTTGTAACTGTTTTAAAATTAGAACATTTCTGGGAAAATCCCATCCTCTTCAACAGGGAAATTAACTCATCCATTTTCTTCATCGGCGATCTTCATTCTTTTGCGGGTACGCAACAGTGAATTTCAACTGCTACCCACCACTACTGACCTGGCACTAAAATAACCTACTACGGCAATGTTTTGGGTCAACTGAGTTTTTCTTTCTATCCTTCTATCCAGTTTTACTTGTAATACGTCATACGAGTCCATTCGTTCTGCGAGGTTGGTTCTTTCGAAGATGCTTCAGAGACAGAGAGCTGACAGCACATACGATTTTTCTTTCGGTTGAACTGCTCGGCACTGAAGCCCAAAAGCTATCTGTCGGCAAAAAATGAGAATGTATTGTCGTTCAAAATCGCAGCCAAACAGGATTTTCTGCATGCCGAATACGTCCGGCAATGAATTATGACCGCTTTCGAAAATGTCGCCCTTTTAGGTGCAAGGCAGCAGAGCCTTCGAGGTGATGTCCGAGTTGCTCATTTGAAGGGAGCGAGCCTACGGCTATGTTGCCAGTTTCCTGCGGCGAAGCTGCACATAATGTCCACCAATAAATACCTAACAGATCAAACCTATATGAACAGAAGATGGCTGGATAGAGAGATGTCTCTAAAAAGTTAGAGTGGAGATTATCTTTCTCACTTTTCCTTCTGACTGAGTGCAAATGGGTATACTTAAGAGAAATAAGTTATGACAATATAAACCATTTCGAAATTAAATTTTTTGGTGAAGAGAATTTCGAAGAATATCAATTTACAGGTACAATTCGGTAGGTATCATTCAACTACACCCTATCCGAATGTTACAAAATGCCCTCACGTGCACAATCACCCATTCCATGACATATCTACCATCAACATTATGATTGAATTTTTGCAGCAATCTGAGAAACAATTCCTCAGAAAGCAATAGCAGCGGAAGTTCGACAAGAAAAGGGCAATCTAGTGAAAAGCTTCTCGCTTATGATGAGCTGAAGGAAAAAGGAGTGACAGATGAGAGAGTGCCGAAAAAGAGGAGCGCTGACGAGATGAGAACGCCTCAGCTACATACGCTACTTTCTGGAAAGGAAGTGTCTCGGATCAGGAAAGATCGCAAATTTGACATCTAACCATCATTTTCTGACAGAGAAATGGAGATACCGTGGGCACGGGCATCACAGAAAAACAACAGGTGCATCAGCGTTGCTATCAAGACTTACAGTTACAGACGGCTGTACTTTATCTACTTATCTACAGTGAATCTAACGGGGAAACCTTTCTCGAATCGTCCTTCTACATGAAATGCACTCGAAAAACGATAACTTGAGAATACATAACAAATATGATTCATAGCAGACCAATCTCTCCTTATCATTTCACGAGAAACACCCTCTATCTTACGATTAAGGTATTTAGGGGTGTTACATTGTGTGACGACTGATCACTCGCATATAAAAATCACATAACTTCATTGAGCCAGCGGACGATTATCTGACCAGGGAACACTTTTTGAATTAGCAGAACGAAAGAGAAAATGACATGTAAAAGTCAGTGTTATTCAACAGAACTCACTTTGGGACTAAGAATTCGTCTAGAAGGTTAGTATAGACCTATGCTACCTTTTATTGAGGATTCCGATCAGGGATCAGACATACGCTCGTCTTGTATAAATAAATAAATAAATCCGCTGATTGGATTGCATGCTTACGTACACATTTTTTTCTCCAGTCATTACAGAAATAATTGCTGAGAGCTAAGCACCACATTAACACCAATATTAACAAGATACAAAGAATTCCAGTCGAAGACTACCCATGTTATTAAATAATGTGACTTCACTTATCTATAGCAATCAGCCACAATAATGAAAGCGGAAGTCAGATAGATCATCAGCATCATAAAGAAATGGATAGAAAATGATACGACAAATACGACCCAAAAGAAAATTTGTGAAAAATACGGAATCCCTCTGCTCCAACCTACTTTCATCACTATCACATGCACCCATTTCACAGTTTTTGAAGTTAACATGGGACTTCCAATGCTTATCGGAACTAGACAAGAGGAAACATCTAAAATAGCTGCTGTGAATCGTATCAACTTAATTTCCCCTCCTCGTTAATGAACAACAACAATCATGGGAATTGGGTGAATGTGGAGTAAATAAAAAACAATAATACAGGCAGAAAAGCGAATAAACAAGAAAGAAGCAAACGATTTATAACTCACCGTGGGCTTGGTGCCATGCCGCAGACTGAATGTTTTCGACGAGTTTGTCAACGTCTCATTGAAATCTGAAATGATCCATTTTTGTTTCGATTACCCATAAATTTAGACTTGAGAAACACGACATTAAAGAAGCAAGGCAACCACAACGGGTACAACATGGTTTGGGTGTGCAGCAGAAGAAAAAAATGCGGCGCTATGTGGGTTGGGGGTGCGCACAGCACATATCACTAAACGAAAGCGCCAGAGAAAATAGAAATGAGATAAAATGGTGGTCCGCAACTTTACGTCGACTTTAACGTGTTATCATTGTTATATCTGCCATTGTTTACGATTAACTCGGTCGATTTTGGCATGTTTGACAATTTTCGGAATTGTTCACACCTTAACATGTTAACCAGCATAGAGTCGACGCAATATTACAGACCAGCACGCTGCACCCCCCAACCCACATAGCACCAAAAATTCCCTAAACCATATATTTTTCAACGACACCTGTCCAAATGTGTAAATGCATATTTGGAGGATAATCTGGAATTATCCTCCAAATATGCATTTCATCTCTTTTGAAAATTTCAATAAGTAAAGACCCCGTCTTCCACTAACTGCACCGTCCAGGAAGCCAAACTGCAGATTGTGCTGGGCGATCGCAGATGAAAAACAAAAAACGAATAAAAAGGCAAAATATAAAGAAAAAGACGAGGAGTACGCAGGAAGCTGACTGAACCACACTCATTTTTGAAGTGAATGGCGCGTCAGACGCGCCCATCGATATCGATCGCGTCAGGACCCTCCTGCGCAGCGCAGGAACGCGACGCGACAGCTGGGTCCTGACACGATCGACATCATCTAAATGCCATCTAACAATAAGTTCCGTTCAGACTCGGCAGCAAAACAGTAGCGCAGCTGACCTTGGAACGACGGTATCTATAATCTCCGTCTCTGCCGCGTACTTAACCACTGCTGCGCAGCTTTACGGCCGAGTATAGATAGGCTATTATGTGGTAATAGGATTAAACCGTAAATTATGATATGCGCATTACAGTAGAAATGGTTAACCAAAATGACCAGCAAAAGATAAAAATTTGAAATGTTCATGAACTGACGACCAATTAAGAAATATCAATGGTGAAGGGAAAGTGGCCGGCGTGAACAGTTCCTAAAGTCGCGCCATGCATCCGTCTTTCATTCAAAAGCGTCTAGGCATTGTAAGTGCGTATTTGGGCGATCTCCCACCTTCTTAGACAAATTCGGTATCAATTTACATACCTACTACTAATAATAATCCCACAGTGAAATGGAAACTTTGCTAGTGTGTACGAGATCGATCGCTTGACCTTGCATGGGTGAAGTTCTGCTTCTGGTGTGTCCTAAAGAAGGAATGAAGGAAAAGAATGAAAAAGAGGAAAGGGAAAGGAAATGATTGACAATGCGCAAAGATAAGACAAAAAGTCTGTAAATTGTTGTCAAAGTGTCAGTCGAAAAGGAGTCAAAATTAGGAGTCGAACCATAGTCACAACAAGACTGTCTCAATTCAGTAGCGAAAAAAGGGCGTGCAGTCGAACTCGAAATAAAATTGAAAAACGAATTAAAGCATTCGCAACAACACTGATCCGGCCAAAAAAGGTGTTATTCCAAATATAAATGAGAGAAAGCTGTTAAGCCCAAAGAACAACACACGTTGTTACTCCCACTCCAAGGAAAAATGCAATAAACACGTACCATACTACATTTTCTTTCAAAGCAACGACAACTTCTAGTTCAGAGCGTAGAATGAGGTGGACGACAACCACTGGAGAGTTCGAAGTGATCTCTGACCTTGAACTATATATACCATTTTCATTTTAAAATAGACACTTCTCAAACCAAAATGGACGTTTTTTAAACCGAAAAGGACACTTTTCAAATCAAAATGGACATTTTAGAAAAGGACGTTTTTCGATTCGAAAAGGATACCCTCAACCTCCACATTGTAAATGGCATAATTCCTTCTTCAGTTTTTGCTACATACGTTTACCACGAATATATGAAACAAGTAATGTATATTAGCAATACACATATATACTCGACAATGATGATGATGGCAATCCAAAGTATAAAAATAAAATAAAATATGAAACAACAAAATAAGGCTACAAATAGGAAACTATAGAACAAATTGAACAAATAAGAAACTACGAACAACTTGTGTATACATTATAGAAAATATGATACTTAGCAAATAATTGATAAAAATCATTCATTCATCAATTATTTTTTATTTTATAGACGATTATATTTTTATTAATAATTTAACAAATGATTAATAAAAATAAAATGATCTGCTTACATGAGATCAGAGAACTTTCCAGAAAGAATTTCCGATCTATATGTGAACCCTCCGAAAAAGACTCCTTGTTCCAAAAACCATTCGGTTTGCATTGAATGTTGATGCAGGGCAAAACTTCCTTTTTGATTTGAAAAACGTCCACTTCAGTTTGAAAAACGTCCATTTTGGTTTGGAAAACGTCCACTTTGGTCTAAAAACATGCATTTTGGCTCGAAAAGTGTCCATTTCAAAATGAAATTGGTATACAATACATTACCACTTCAGAGCAACAAGCAGATCTCCAAGTTTCATTGAATTCAGCTTCGTATTTCGATTTACCCGAGTGGTAAACTAAACAAAAAATAACTAGAAGGCTGAGCAGCGGGTAGCATTTGTTCCAGAAAAGCAAAGGCGAGATCCAGGCTGACAAGAAAGCTGCATTTAGAACTGCATTGAAATGGCTAGGAGAACGCAGGAACAAACAAGCTCTGGTAAACGAATGTGTCGCCTGCGTACACAATGAGGCTGTCCTTTTTCATTGAAGTTTACTTGTGGGTTTGTGGGTGGGTGGGTGTGAGTTGGAGATAATAAGAAAGGCAGCGAATGCATCGATTGGGGAGAGAGAGATGAGGAGTCAACGACGGCGACCAGCGAAGCCTTGTGGAAGGCGGCCGATGGCCGATGGCAAGCAGGCCTAACAAGGGGCAGCCCCAAAGTGGCCAGCCACTAGATCGGCAAGTATGTAGATCGAACTAATCGCCGGATCACATCGATCCGGCCAACCGGAGCACCTGAGAGGCCCAGCTGCCCTGAAAACCCGTCCATCCATTCGGGCTGTTCAGAAAAGTGCACAAGAAGTCGAAGAAGTCTATGAAAAATGTGCCATAGCTGGCTTGCACGAGTGCAATTCAATTTCGAATAACCGAGCTCGCAAACAGACGGCTTAGGGACGGGTAGAGTACACCAGGAGAGCTCACTCCCCTTCGATTATGAATGGATGACGAATGCACGGTGCGTGTTTAGGGTACTGATATTCCTTCTTTCCTTAACTGTATACGATGCAATCGTCTGCCGTAGAAATGTTATCGATAGCACTGGATAGAAGATTTTCGTATGGTAGGACGGTAAAGTGGTCAACTTTGATCAGCTTCTCAAGTCCGCGCCATGCTTTCATCTTCTTCGCAGGATCACAGAGGCATTGTATGGTGAAGGCGTAGTTGGTCTATAAAATGATCTACCGGGGTCCGCAGCTGTAGAGATCTCTGTCCACAGCTTTCTAGACAACACTTGTCTCAACTTGACCCATCAAGGAATCTATTTATTCGCAGAGAAAGAAGCAGCCCATGGCCCAGATTCATGAACGAACAAGTCCGCGGCGCAGCCAGAACCAGACGGCAGAGTCGATGAGAGATTGCGTTTAACATAGGAAGTTTAGGATAAGTTGACAAAGGTGAGCGCCGTTCGGGCTATATCTCGGGGTTTATCGGGCGTTTACCAATGATGAATCTGGGTCCAGGGGTAATTTCGTCACTGATCTAGGATCACGCAGTGGTAAGGACGCTTCCTACTCTCGTACGGTCGAGCGATCGACCCCGCTGGGGCTAATCAAGTGTGCCATCCACCCGTAGTAGGGTAATTCGGTACCAGACTTGTCTGAGAAGGTGAAGACGCTGAGTTGGTATAGCGACTGGTATCGCAAGGCATTCTATACGTATTTACCAAGCATCTACGGTTCCGCTGGAGGGTGAAAGCGTGGCGCGTCCTTATATGACTGACCAACGCTGGCACATTTACCTTTACCTTCTCCTTTGAATTTTATAGTTAAGTGTTAGCTTTAATTAATTTTTTTTGCAATGATATCTTTAGACCAAGCTCTTTAATTGCCGGATAATTGCCGGAGGAAGGTTGTCCCTCCTAAAATACTAGCGAGGTTACCGTTTTCCATACCTTGCGCTATGTTCACAGTGCAGATGTACCCCGGTTGATTTGATTTTGTTGTTGCTTCTTTTACTTTAAGCGCACAGGTGCGCCATATTGACGTATGAATAAATAATAGGTGTTGGACAGCTTGACTAATCGAGATTGGATCCTATCATCCCGGGAAGGGTTACTGGAGTCTAATTATGTGCATTCGACGGGTGTTGTGGTGCCGACTTCTGATCACAACCGCCGTTGCCGCCGTGACAGAGGAGCATACGGCAAACACAATCATCAGATTGCTTGGCTCGGCTCGGTTCGGCGAGAATTTCGTCGCCGCGGATAATCTGGTTAGCGGCGAAATGACGGAAAAGCGCACTAAGTGAGTTATCGTCGGAAAAACATTGCGCCGAATGCCGTCCGCCTCCTACATGACGTCCACAAAGACGTTCAGACGCGCTCCGACTTCATCGCTGCGCTGCTGCTCAGATCCTCGAACTAACTCGAAAGGTAAACGGTAAAGGTAAAGGTGTCGGCATTGATCTATACCCTAATGACCCATCGCTGCATTCGTGTTCCATTCAGAATCGTAGAGGCATGGTGAATGCGTATTTTGCCTATGCAATGACTTGCGGGGGCCACCCGCTATACCAAGTCAGTGTTTTCACCTTCCCACAAAAGTCGATGGGAGGTTCGGTTAGCCCAGGAAGGGTCGATCCCCGGGCCATGCGGATGTCAGTAGAGCCTCTTACCACTGCACCATCTCGAAGACCGACAATATTTCAGCAGGCAGGTTTATTTCTAATTGAGGATGTTATCAGTGAGCCAAGGGCTGCAGAATTTACTCGGCTAACACTTTGGTTTTTTATGGGACTGCTGAATAGTTCTATTGATAATCCTATTCTAGGGTAACTACACAGAGAAAGACTCAAACCATATCGTCATTGAGACGAAGGAAAGTGAATGATGGTAAAGAACAGAGGACGATCGGAAGGAGAGAACGAATCTGTTCCCATCTCTGCTTATTTATTTTTAATTTTTTAACAACTGTTTGAAAGTGTTACATAAGCTCAAGAGATCAGCTCTAGAAATCAAAAAACAATGAAATTAATCAGCGGATCGAATATCCGCCAGCGGGACAACACACGAACATCTCGTCCCCCGTATTTCGATTGGTTTTCAAAGTCCAAACCAGATTTTGTAGATCCTTCAGTGTAGTCAATTGGTCTTTGCTATTTCGGAGTGAATGTTATATTCTACCCAAGCCTCCTACCTCCAAGGGCTCTACCGCTTAAGCTGAGACCGATTCGAAGTAATCTCTGCCCTTTTGCATCACCAACGAGTCAAAAGTCCACATGAGTGTCGAAGGAGGATGGTCCCTGCAGCAAGTGGTTTTTTAAAGAGATTATATCCTAGATTTTATATTGGAATGACATTAGTAAACGACAACAATGAATCCGCTGAGTCCATTTTTCAAATGGTAGTATGAAATTTTCTCGCTACGAAGGTGAACGACTCTGGAAATCTATGCCATTATTCGCCGTTTACGCTCTCGTTTTTAGATCGACACTCGTCACCCGCCGCCATTTTCTCGCCTAAAAATCATCGAGGTGAACGATTTAGAGCGGAAGTCGATTCCGGAATCGATGAAGTGGCTATGAGAAAAGAGCGTTTCTCCGGTCCTTTATCCGTGCGGCTTAATAAATCATTCATCTGTTATGGGGACCCGACTTATTCAAAACGCGATTTGTCTAAGCGAATGCTCATCGAAACCACGCTTCGGCAAAGGTTTTCGAAGAACAAGCGAGAAGAATATGATAGAAATTTAAGAATATGATGTATATGTTGTTATAGAAATCTTTGGTTCAAAATGCAATCTCCTGTCTTTGACCTTCCTGGGTTAGTGTGATACTAAACCTCCAAAGCACTTGGTGTCATGCTCACCAGCTCTTCCGAACTTTCATCTGCCTTTCTCCTGATACCATCATCAAATCTCTGTGATGTACGCGAAGGCCTGAGACCAGGGTTCGATTCTCGTCTGTGCCTCAGTTTTCACGAATTGTCTAGCATCGTCAGAACACCAAACATCTCTGCGGTGCATAGTTCCTTTAAAGTGTTGGCGTAGTGCAGTGGCAAGAGGCACTACTGACACCTGCATGGTTGAGCGATCGATCCCCTCTCGGGCTAACCAAGCTTTCCATACTTGTGGTTCGGTAAACTGGTACCAGACTTGTCCGGGAGACCGGATATACTACCGTGATATTGAGGACGGCACCTACATGTCGTTATATAGGCAAAATAAGCATTCACCATGCCTTTCCAAACAGTTTCGAATGGTAGGCGAATGCGTGGCGCGTTCTTAGGAAACCGATGAACGCTGACACCATTCGCCTTTCAGCTTTATAGTTACTTTGGAAAAATCCACAAATACCAGTTTACAAAGACAGGATATGCAAGATTAACTGGAAACGAACGAATTGGTATCTTCTCGAAGATGGTAATTAAGAAATGAATGAAAAACGGTGATAAAACGATTTTTCATTGATATTTCGTCCGTAACTTAGCTGTTCTCAAATGATGAATCTGTAACCACAAGGTTTATTTAGCCCCCAATCTTAGTAGGAGAAGATAGGGAAGATTGAGAAAGGAGGCTTCAAATGTATGAATGGTAATGAGCTCGAGGAAGGTAACCTTGTCCACTGAACTTGTTAAAAATTTACCCTACGAGCTTCACACTGACCTTTAGAGTCTTCCGAATTCTGAGAGTCTAACAAAACTAGGAAGTTGTGAGAAAGAAAGACCTAACGATAAGTGCCAGCTGAGGCGGACGCTGTCTCACGGTGTTTTACGCTCGAATAGTCAACGATTTGCGCAGGAAACAATAACGAGAGCCAGAGTGTTTGCTGGACGGGGCGTGGCTAGTCGACGGGATGCAGCGCATTCGATTAGTTCGGCTTTTAATAATACCCGCTTCGTCCACTGCTCTGGAAGGTGCTGTGGAACATGCCGAGGGCGACAAGCGACGAGCGAGCTAGTTGAGAGAACAAGAGGTGGCCAGTCCAGTCGAGCAGCAGCAGCAGCAGCAGCAGCTCCAACCACCTCGTCGAGATCGATGCAGCATGGATTTCCTATGCTTCGTGGCGGCCAAGTGTGATGAATTACTGCTGGTCAGAAGCCCGTCGACGGCCAGAAGACGCGAATCACTCACTAAGAGCCGAATTTAAACTTGGAATGTGTTGGGCGGTGTTTGTATCCTTGCTTCATACCTTTGTAGCGAGAGACAAGTGTGACCGCGAATCTGCGGCCACTTCTGATTCGTGAATGACGGGGTTTCCAAGACCTCGACGGCTTATGGTGCAACTGCCGCATTCGCAATCACTGCGGACATCTCATCGACTCTGCCGTCTGGCTGTAGCTTAGAGCCGCGGCGCAGGTAGAAGAAATGCATCTGCGTTACAGTTCGGCCAGAACCAAACGGTAGAGTCGTTGAAAGATTGCGTTTAACATGGGAAGCCTAGGATAAATAGACAAAGGTCTCGCGTCGAGGTCTCCGAAACCCTGCCTCATCGCGTGGTGTCAAGGCCCCTCCTTAATCCCGTCTAAACCGCAGCGCGCGTTCGCGAATATCGGTTTGCGCGCCGTTTCCGGTATATTTCGGGGTATATAGCGCTGATACCCGTCGTGAGTCCGGGCCCAGGTATTCTCTTAGTCGGGCCCGTATGGCATGGAGCTCAAGGGTTTTGACTTATGCCATAACCTGAGACTCATTCCACAAACAACACTACACTTCCTTGACTGGAACAATATGTAGAGCATGAGAAGCCATTCATAATTTGTCGTAGTAGCAAAGCCGTTCAACAGCAGCGGAGAGATTTTTCAATAACTCCTGTACTCGATTGCGACTGTCGGGAAACGGTGGTTTCCGCTCTGGGACCGTCGCCAGATGAGGTGCCGCATAGGCGAGAATCCACGAACGCCATCCTACACTCCACATCACATTTCTGCAGGAAGTTTTGATTTGCTTTCATTTTCTTTTTTCGATCGAGTTTTCCCAACCCTTTGTACCACTAATCATTTTTATTTAGCACGTCTCTGTAAACGAGCAAAAATAAATAAATAAATAAATAAATAAATAAATAAGTCTTCAGTGATCCCGGCAGTTGTTCACCTTTCTTTCTTGACTCTTCAGTGGCCACATTGAACCGATAGTTGCTGTGTTTGAATAGGAGCTACTATCATCAGCTTTTGGAACATCATCAGGTGATTTGGACTCAACAGGAACGTCAAATCAAATGTCGTTATACTTGCTTTGACCAAAAACAACGTTTCAAGCTTTCAAAACCTTTATTTTCTACGCGCAAATACGGAGAGACTTATAATTTAGTAACTTTAACGTTTTTGGGTTCTATTTTGATTCCACGTCGAGATGTATTTTTCTTCGGAGGACTATGCAGCGTGTTGATTTCCGAACTGTAGTCGTCGAACCTGAATGCGACTGCTGAGGGGGCTCATGAGATCACAAGAAAAGACTACAAAAGTTGAACAGTCAAACTATTTAGCAAGGTCAAAAGCAGTACGACGCCGTACAACAGCAGTTCTGGCCAATTCACATACTCCTTGCGAGTTCGGAGCACGTCAGTGCTTACTGAGTAGTTCTCAGCTGAAGCTCTAATTGAAGTTCAAGCCTAGTGTTGTGGAACAAGAACTACTGGTATAAAATCATAGCCTCGAATTTTCAAGCGTTTTTAGGGGTAATGAATCTGTAGATATTATATTGATAGCAATAGAATGTCTACGATTCAAAGGGTTGAGTGTGATCTGTTAGTTCATCCGAAACAATTTACAACTCACTCATCCAAATCTATCTCCATGTTGAGCAATATCTTTCCATGGAGGTTGTGATGTCGGTGAGGCTCTTTTGTTGGCGTAGGAGTGGACGGTTCGTGGTGAGGTGCTGTTGATGGATACTCTGGGCTCTCAGTGGATGGCCCCTTAGTATCGAATCCTGCGGTAGATTGTTCAAGGTATGAAGCTGGCGTTGATGAACGTTCGGTATTCGCTGTGGACTTCACAATTGTTGTTGATGTGTCAGACCACGGTTCGGCAGTCGTAGCTGCAACAATTTGCGAGGTGAAGGAGATGCTTAGACAACAACACAAACTCAAAATGAAATCTCACATAGGAATGCCTCGCCTCTGGCTTCACAAAGACCACCATTGCATACAGAATTAGGTATCACTCTGCATCCGCTGAATGTTGAACATCCCGTCGTTCCTTCTTCTGGTAGGTACATAGGGCTTCCCAGTTGAGGCCTGAGAATTTCATATGCTATTGCTTTGCTTCTTATCCCTTGTTCTGTGTCACTGAATGCTGCCGATCTGTGATAGGCAAATTACCGGAATTCTAAACCAAGTTAGTTGGTTATTTATACCATTTTCAGGCGGAAAGCAACATTTGTCAAACCAAATTCAACGTTTTTCAGACCAAACTCATCACTTTTCAAACCGAATTCAACCTTTTTCAGACCAAAGGCCAACATTTTTCAAATCAAATCCGACACTCTTGAGATCAAATTCCACAGTTTTCGAATCAAATTCAACGTTTTTCGAACCAAAATTCAACAGTTTCCAAAATAAATTTAACGTTTTCCCCCATGCACGGCATTTTCCAATCAAATTCAACACTTATCAGATCAAATTCAACAGTTTTCAAATCAAACTCAACACTATTCAGATCAAACTCAACACTTTTCAAAATAAATTTAACACTCTCCAGAGATGTTTGACGATTATCAATGACCGATTAACTGTTTACGGGGTCAAGCTCACGGTGGGCCTTTTTATGCGTGATTTGAAGTTTTCCTAGTACGTTGGAAACGGACGAAACTGACATATCAACTTCTTTCCATCCTTCAGCGGTCGTCGCATCTGCTCCAAGGTGTATTGTGGGTTCTGCTCGACAGTCTCTTCTATGAGTTGCGTTACTTCAGGAGCAATTTTTTTGTGTTACTAGCTAACCTACAGTGTGCGCAAAAATTACCCGGAATAAAACATCACATTGTAACTTCAAAAAAATGTAGATCTGACAATGAAACTTAACATACAGTTTCCCTATTTCCTTACTAATAGAAAAGTATCAAGTTCGTTCAAAGCGGCCTCTATCTTACGGACACATGTCCTCAGACGCGTAGCGAACCCATAACTAATGGCACGGAGGTAGTCTTCTACTATGTCGTTCTTTGCCTCAGCCAGGGGAGCTTCCAGTGGAGCCAAATTTTTGTGTTGTGTAGAGGAATTCTCGTTCCCAGTAAGTGACTAGAAAAGAAACTAAGGCGATTCAAATCCCGTGAGTTCAAAGGTCAGCCATCTTGTGCTGTGCGGCGTGGGACAGCAAAATTATGAGTCGATGATTGCTGATCATTCTCGATTTAGCTTTGCCGTTCGCACATTGTGAACTTAAATGAACTCAGACTTGGAATGCATTTGAGATTAGTGTATATGTACCCACTACTCCAATATTAGGTTGAAAGCTTAGTTCTAAAAGTTGTTATCAATTGCGCCAAACGAATAACTCGTGGCACGCAGGTACTCCTCATCGAAATCATTCCATGTGTTTGTTAACGGTGCTATGAGAGGCAGCAAGGTTGCACATCAGATAGAGCAAAATATTTTCTTGAAAAACCTAATAAACTAGAGAATCAGTTTGCTCTGAAACATTAAAGAAAATTGAGGTGAATATTACAGTACGACCAGAGAGGTGTGGACTGATGATGGCCGATAGTTTCAGATTTCGTTTTGCTATTACCGCTGTGCAAGCATTCAAGAGCTCAAACTTGGACAGTGTTTGCACGTAGTATAGTTGTATAACATATTCCAATATGAAGCTCAGGATCCAGTTCTGCCAGTAGTTGTGGCCTGGGATGTATTTTCCGGGTAATTTTTGGGCACCCTGTAGAGAAAAGTTGAGCATTGAAATAAGGAGTGACTGTACATGATGTGAAGACTTGCATAACTCCACGATCACGTTCAACGACGATCGCTGAAGGATGGAAAGAACGTTAATATGTCAGCTTATTCCGTTTTCAACGCACTAGGAAAACTTCAGATCACGCTTAAAAAGGCCCACCGCGAACTTGACGGCGTAAACAGTGAATCGCTCATTGATAATTGTCAAGGCTCTCTGGAGAGTGTTGCATTTATTCTGAAAAGTGTTGAGTTTGATTGAAAACTGTTAGATTTGATCTGATAAGTGTTGGGTTTGAATTGAAAATGCCGTGATCGGTTGAGAAACGTTGGGCGTGGTTTGAAAAGCGACGATTTGAAAAACGTTGAATTTGGTGACTAGGGATAGGTGGTATGCGTAGCAGTGACGGCGATGCCATAGGCATATCCCAGAGTGAGCTGCCGTCTATTGGTTTTTGCGTACCACACTTCATCTGACACCTGTTTCAATGAGAAAATACCGTTCCCCAGCAGCACAACGGCAAAGGGGTGTAGCTATTGAGGAAATACATCCCCTCCGTTACTGCCCGACTTTGCATTTCAAAAGAGGACTTCAGGATGACTCTTTACTCCTCTTTGCTAAAGCGGGACGATCGATACGGCGAAAAGTGGTTCGACATGGGCGGACATTTTTCTTGCCGAAGTAGAGCCTGTGAAAGATAGCTTTAAAGGTAAAGGTAAAGGTGCCGGCGTTGATCAATCCCCTGGGGACGCGCCAATCGTGCTCCTTCAAGCCATGGGGGCATAGCAAATGCGTATTTGCCCTATACAATAACCTTCGGGGACCAGCCGCTACACAAGGTCAGTGTCATTACCTTCCCAGACAAGTCTGGTGCCAATTTTCCTGACCCCGGAGGGATGGAAGGCTCGGTTAGCCCCAGCTGGGATCGATCGCTCGACCGCGCGGGTGTCTCTTACCACTGCACCCTGCAGGTTTCAAAGATAAAAATAAAATAAAAAATAAAAATAAAATAAATACAAAATTGAAAACTGAAGATCGCTTCAGCTTTAAATTTTTCTAGACTTCCAACTCAAGCACTCACTGGCTGCTGTACACACATGCCAGCGCTTGTTGCAGTTCGCCTTCTTTCCAGCAGGTACCGATCGAGCAGCCAATTTGCAACGATTTATAGTAGATCACCTGTAAATGACTTCATATTGCAGAAGCGATTGCGCTCAAGCATTTAACAACAAAGATGAGTTAATCTCCCCTAATTTTGTCACTGAAGCTCATTCCAACACCTCGATAGCCTGCAAGAATTTGAATCGGGGGTACAATCGCTGAACGGCTTACGTTTGCAAGCGATTCCAGCCGAGGATCACTATATGTAACGTTATTGTCGAAGGGAAAGTTGAATGCCGGTTCACTCCAGCTCTCGACAGCGGTAAAAGACATGTTCAGCTTGTCCATTGGGTATGTAAGGAATCGCATCCTGCAACCTCTACTTACGGTACCAGCGGAACGCTGAACTGGCACTTACAGTTTGAAGTTGATCGAGGTCCCATCAGGTATTGCCGCAAGTTCGCAATTTCTGGTGCTCATCTCGGCAATATGTTCCAGTTCACAGTTGTAATTCTGAAGTTTTCAATAATTTGCGTGAGCCAGTTGCTGCACCAGAGAGAAAGAAAAATTAGAACACTTGAGTGGGAAGAGGCCTTCCTCACTCGTTTGGGTTCCATAAATGCCTTATTCTAGACAGTCACGTATACCATGACATAAATAAACAGACAAACCTTGGAGAACGAAAACGCAATGAGACTGACCATCTCGTACATCTCCTCAGATCCTGGTAGATATCTGAATTGATCCAATCTGGCCTGCTGAAGGGTCACGGCCAATCGAAGTGCGTTGTGTTGGAAAAGAAAATTGGCACGTTCTGCGTCGTCGATTGAACCCGGAGGGCAAAGCGAAGCAAGCACGTTCCTCAGGTATTCTTAATGTGGTCGTTATTAGTTAGGATTCAAGGAATGACACTGGGAACGAGGGCCTTTCTCAGCTGGATTTTTCCTTAGCTAGAAAACAAAATGAACATAAAAGTAGTTGTACTAGCGTTGATCAGTCCCCTGTGGACGAACCGCCGCATTCGTATTCCATTTAGAATGGTAAAGACATAGTGAATGAGTATTTCGCCAATACAATAACTTACGTCGGCCAGCCGCCACAACGCTTCAGTGTCTTAACCTTCACAGACCTGTCTGGTACCAATTTACCTGACCCCACAGAGGTGGAAGGCTTGATTAGCCTGGGTGAGGATCGATCGTTCGACCGTGCGAGGGTCAGTAGTGCCTCACAACTATGAATTAAATTACTAGAATGCCTCCTTTAGTTGTCGAGGGTAGCTCGTGATCGAGTGAACCTCACTAGACCATTCAATCAAATTGTTGGGGAGAATACGAAACCCTGTGCTGCTCACGATTGTTTCTTTTTTCTCAAGAAAGAGCGGTAGCAGAAAAACGTTGGTCTGTCATTCATCTTTATCCACTTCCTATTTGCTTCGACCTTACCGTACACCTGTTCTGAACGTACAAACGTATTCTCATTCATTGAAAGCAAAGAAAAAAGCCGCTACGGAAAATGGAAAAAAAACGTAAGACAAAAACGCGATGCACTTGCATATCGGGCATGAAACGCCACTCGCTCGGCTCTAATAGGTCCACCATAATCGCCAAATCCCTCGTAGGTCAAACCGAACAACTAAACTAGCAGCTTTCAGACATCGAATATATGAAAATTTCAACAAAATACGAAGGATATTTACCAGTGCGAGAAGCAACCACATAGCTCTGCACCGCTTCGGCCAATCTGTCCAGTGCTCTGTTATATACGTTTCGTCATTTATGTCCTTTAGTTCTACCTCTCTCCTAATAGCGATCAGGAATCCGTAACAAGGATTAGAGAACACTGCGTTGATAAGATAGTGATCAAGAGCTTCTTTTGGCAACAGTGAATCATCTTCCCCGAAGTTAAGGAATACGTTGAAAAGTTTTGCATGTTATCGGCCAACCGACTCCAGACGATAAACCAAATGTCCGCTATACCAATGTCACCTGAGCGGTACATCTCCCCTTCCTGTAGAGTGACATGTGAAGCGACCGCATACCCATCCTACCCGGCGTACCCTTCGCTAACGGAGGGATAGGTGTGGTAGGAAAAAGCGTTTGGATAGTGAGAAGCACCGGCGGTAGCATTAAAAAGCATCAAGGTTTAAAGTAAAGGTGCCGGCGTTGATCAGTCCCTAAGGATGCGTCGCCGCATTCGTGTTCCATTCAAGTCGTAGAGGCGTAATGAATGCGAATTTGGCCTATACAATGACCTGCGGGGACCAGGTCAGTGTCTTTATCTTCCCAGACAAGTCTGGTACCAATTTACCTGACCAATTTATCAAAGTTTAAAAGGTCACAAATACGTCAACACTACAGATGCTTAGTGTCTCACGTCGCTGGGTTTGTTCAAGGAGAATTCTTTGGAGTAGACGTCATCACGGAGCTGACTGCTGTGCAGCAAAGCTGCAAAAAACGGCTTATCAATATTTTCGGGCATCAATCACCTCCAAATCCGCACAAGTGACGAGAAAATCGCCTCTGCTGAGAAGATAGTGTGGCAATGTTACCGTTCAAAGTACAACAGCGGGAACGGTATTCTCTTCTGTTTTTTTTTCTTCGTATTTGTTTTATCTGAAAAATAAGGGTTGTTGTAGGGCAAGCAAGGCTGTGACTTCAGTTTCGAAAAAAACTAGTTTCTGGCAATTTTCAGCTATTGTCTGATATAACCGAGTTTAATGACCATTTCCGCTTCTTTATGGTTCACCTTACTTACGCAGTAGTCGACATTTCTACACAACCACGACATTGCTTATGACATTGCTTGTTCGCGTTTGCTATCTGTAGTATTTTCCATCTTGTTGGGAGTGCTCTTGCATGGCAGGCTTATCAGTATATTCGGGCATAAGTCACTTTCAAAATCCGCTTTCAAAGAAGTGACGGAGAAATCGCCTCTGGTGAGAAGATATTGTGGCAACGTTACCGTTCAAAGTACAAAATCATAACTCAGCTCAAAATTGGAAATTCGAAAATCCCAAAGAAAATTTCAAAAATTGAAGACAAATGCTATCTAACAATGTTAAACTCGTTTCTAAAAAATCGATGTTCTTGCGCGGCGGGGGGTTTGATTTTTTTCGCCATTTTTCTGCCTCTCTCGTTTATTTCAAAAATGCTTGAGCACCAAAAGTGTAAGCAGTTCAAGCAGCATTGCCTTTCGATTCTACTGGAATACGAAGTAAAATAGGGGAATCCAGAATTCAGCTGCCGCCAACCCAATTCAGCAAAATATGATGGCAGAAGTCGACTAACACTGTAAGTAAAATCATATGTAAAGTTAAATATGAAATATTTAGATATTTATTTGCATCTCCTTGATTGCATGTATTACTACAATAGCACTATACAGGGTGCGTCAAAAGTCTTTGGACTCGCTGTTTGAGGATCATTATGTATGAAAAGCGCCCTGCAGCCATCCAAACTTTTATGCGTAACCATTATACTGATCTTGCCCAACAGTAGAGTAAATTTTCCTTACTGATCGTTGGCCCGTTTGAGATGTCTGGAGTAAAAGATTTGCGCACTGCGATGGCGAAAAGGCACAAGGAGGGAGTGCTAGGCGCGGACATTGCTAGAACTCCACGTACCCCAAAGTTCACGGTGTACTACAACTTGGATAGGCTAGAACGGATGGAAACAATAGAGGACAGGCCAAGATCAGATAGGCCGAGAACTTATACTGCTCCTGTAGTCGTCAAACGGATACGTGACAAAGTGCGCCGACATCCGCGAAGGCACATGAGAGAACTCTCTCGTACTGAAGGAGATTTCGAGTGCTCCATCAGACGAACTGTCAAATACAATATCAGAGTGGTGCGTACAAAATACGAAAAGCACAGCCACTGAATAACTCTACAAGGACTGCAAGTGTAAAAAAATGTGAAGCGTTTCTGAAGCGTTTCGACGCGGCGCGCCACCGAAGGATCCTGTTCACCGACGAGTCCGTTTTCACCATTGAACAATTTCTCAATCACCAAAACGCCAGGATTCTTGCCAAAAGTGTAGGAGAAGCTAATCAGCACGGGAACGTGGCGGAAAAATCAGGGCATCCGAAGTTCGTGATGGCTCTCGTAGGGATAACAGCAAGTGGGAAAACGCCACTGATTTTCGTGGATAAAGGCCTCAAAATCAATAGTCAGAACTATCTCGAAGACATTCTAAAGAAGGAAATTTTTTCTTGAACATCTATACACTTCAAAAATACCAGCTGGAAATATCAGCAGGACTCTGCACCTGCCCACAGGGCCAAAGTCGTACAGAAGTGGCGCGCCGACAACTTTCCCGATTTCATCTCAGCAAAAGAATGGCCACCACACAGCCCGGACCTCAATCCGATGGACTTCTCAATCTGGTCTATATCAAAGAGCAAGGCCTACTCAACACCACGCAAGGACATTGAGTCGCTCACACGAGCTTTGAAGAAAGCCTGGAAAGAAATTGATGAAGAAGTCCTGCGCACCGCTGTAGATGTGTTCCCTAGGAGACTTAAGGCCAGTGTTCGTCCCAAAGGGTGTCGTTTCGAAACCTAACTATATTTTTATGTGTACAATGTCTAAAGTAATTGATGTTACAAATTGTGTTTCATTTGCTTCAAAATAGCCGTTAAGGTGACCAATTATCTGAGTCCTAAGACTTTTGACGCACCCTGTACTACAATGTATACTACAATAGCACATAGTGATAATAATAGTAGTGTTCAATGGTTTGTAGTCAATATTGGAAAAAACATCAGCATGTAAGGTGAGGAGAGCATTTCTAGGGTTGGCGCCCATACTTCGAGGCGACCGTGTGAGCGCTGCGTGGCCTCGATAATTATCAGGGCTACCTAGAGCATAAGAAACTATAGGCGGCGTCCTCATCTCTGGGGTCGTGTAGAGCATTTCTTTCGCAGCTAATCACTTCTTGACCTTGTATCTGAGATGTGTACCAAAGAACAGCAATTTTGGCTCCATTTCATTCTTTACGACAAAATCATGAAACAAAGTTTTCAGACCGAAAATTTTCGCGGTTCGAGTCGTTTTCCTCCCGATTATGACAAACATCCCAAACTTCAAGTGTGAAGAATACACTATTTCGCTATTTCACCCAATTCGCGTAACTTAATTTTCTGATTTCATGCTGTTGAAATCCCAAAATCTTCAATTTATTCCCGTACGTATGTAATAAGTTGCATTTTCAGGGATGCAAAGCTCTTTGAAACTTGTAGTCTAAGCTTCTGCTTGGAGGAAGCTACAAAAGCGTTCTTGTCGTAGTATCTGACGCTACCGTCATTGATCCGTCCACATAACTGTAAAATTATCTAGTTTGACGCATCGTGAAAAGTCTCCTCATCATTTTTTTCTGTTGAAGTCAAATCCATCTTTACAGATTTTCAAATCATGTTTGGTGTTGAAATGATCGTCTTCAGCTCCACTCTTCAAATATGCTGTCCAAATTTGATTTAATTGAAGTATTAGAAAATTTTGTTACGATTCAATTCAGCACCTCTTCTCATCTGGAGCACCTCGCCAGCGTCCGCTAAAACTGCTTGATCCTCGTGATCGTCGGAGTTATCCGCCATAGTATGAGCCACTAGCTCAGCTGCTGAAAATAGCCGGAGTAAGGCTGATCTCACCAGGGTGGTGCTGCCCATCTCGCGCAGCTCCACATCTCCACAAGGCGGCGCGGTCGCTTTAAAATTCAAAACTTCACCTAGGAGCGCGTTCCTACGAAAGTGCTTGCGTAAAAACCACCATCCGTTGAGGCTAGCGATCGCCGGTCGCCGAGCACAGCACAGCGATCGTCGGCATCGGCCGACGGGTGCATAAGGCCCTTGGTATATTCCGTCGGTCATCGCCGTCGATCGCCGTCGGTCGCATGCGCCGTGACGGCGATAGAAGGGGTGGGCATACTACACACGTCAAAGTCGCGGCGACTTTGGCGCAGTGTTGAAAGAGAGCGCAGACGAGCAGAGCGCTGCCGCGACGATGGCGGAACCGCCGCGGGGTGGGCATACTCCACGCGCCAAATTCGCCGCGATTTTGGCGCCGGCAGCCGCCGAGCACCGCGGCAATGGCAATTGGTCCCGACCATTCGCCATTGCCGCCGGCCGCGGGGGAGGAGCCAGCGGCGAAATTGAACTCCGCCCTTCCACTTGCCGCTCAGCGCCAAATTCGCCGCGATTTTGGCGCGTGGAGTATGCCCACCCCTAGACTCGACCCGTACCCGATCGCGACTGTCGGGAAACGGTGTTTTTCGCGCTGAGACCGTCGGTAGATGAAGTACGCATACGCGAGCACCCACGGACGCTATCCTACATTCCACGTCACGTTTCTACAGGAAGGAATAGCTGTGCAGGTGTGGTACTGTCACTGCAAAAGCTTGATCACAAATAAGTGCTCTATAGCTACGTTGCTAGTACACAACCATGACATATATAGGATGAGACTGACAATATCGTACATCTTTTGTGATCCCGGCAGCTGTCCACCTTTCTTTCCTGACTGTTCTGTGGCCACATTGAATCAAAATTTGCTGTGTTTGAATGGAAGCTTACTAATCTGACCAGGTGCGAGCCTTGTATCATCACCTTTTGGAACGTTCTCAGGTGATTTGGACTCAACAAGAACGTCAGGTCAAGTATCGTTATACTCGCTTTGACTGAAAGCAACGTTTCAAGCTTTAAAAACCTTCATTCTCTCTACGCAGATAGGGGGAGATTTATAATTTTGTAATTTCAACATTTTTCGGTTCTATTTTGATTTCACGTCGAGATGTGTTCTTCTCCAGAGGACCATGCAGTGTGTTGATTTCCGAACTGTAGTCGTCGAACCTCAATGCCACTGCTTAGGGGGCTCATGAGATCACAAGAAAAGACTACAAACGTTGAACAGTTAAACTATTTGGCAAGGTCAAAAGCAGTGCAGCGACGTAGATCAGCAGCTCTGGGCAAATTCGCAAACACCTTGCGAGTTCGGAGCACGTCAGCACTTAATGAGTAGTTTCCAGCTGAAGCTCGAATTGAAGGTGCAATAGGTTCAAACCGTAGTGTTGTGGAACAACAACGAAACCATGACCTCGAATTTTCAAGCGTTTATAGGGGTAATGAATCTGTAGATATTTACATTGATAGCAATAGAATGTCTACGATTCAAAGGGTTGAAAGTGATCTGTTAGTTCGTCCAAAACAATTTACTACTCACTCATCCAAATCAATCTCCATGTTGAGCAATATCTTTCCATGGAGGTTGTGATGTCGGTGAGGCTCTTTTGTTGGCGTAGGAGTGGACGGTTCGTGGTGAGGTGCTGTTGATGGATACTCTGGGCTCTCAGTGGATGGCCCCTTAGTATCGAATCCTGCGGTAGATTGTTCAAGGTATGAAGCTGGCGTTGATGAACGTTCGGTATTCGCTGTGGACTTCACAATTGTTGTTGATGTGTCAGACCACGGTTCGGCAGTCGTAGCTGCAACAATTTGTGAGGTGAAGTAGATGCTTAGACAACAACGCAAACTCAAAAGAAAACCTCACATAGAAATACCTCGCCTCCGGCCTCACAAAGACCACCATTACATACAGAATTAGGTATCACTCTGCATCCGCTGAATGTTGTACATCCCATCGTTCCTTTTGCAGGTAGGTACATAGCGCTTCCAAGTTGCGGTCTGAGAATTTCAAAGGCTATTGCTTTGTTTCTTATCCCTTGTACTGTTTCACTGAGTGGTGCGTATCTGTGATGGACAGACTACCGGAATGATCTAAATCAAGTTATTTGGTTATTTATACCATTTTCAGGCGAAAATCAGCACTTTTCAACCTTTTTCAGGCAAATGTCAACGTTTTTCAACCAAGCGCAACATTTTCAAAATCAAATCCAACGCTTTTGTAATCAAATTCCACAGTTTTCAAAATAAATCCAACGTTTTTCAACCAAGAACAATATCTTTCAAGTCAAACCTGACTTTTTTCAGATCAAATTCAACAGTTTTCAACATAAATTCAACACTTTCCAGAGAGGCTTGACCATTAGCAATGAGCGATTCACTGTTTACGCCGTGGGTCCTTTTAAGCGTGATTTGAAGTTTTCCTAGTGCGTTGGAAACGGATGAAACTGACATAGCAACGTTCTTTTCATCCTTCAGCGATCATCGCACCTGTTCCAAGGTGTACTTTGGGTTCTGCTCGACAGGGGGGGGGCGTTAGGTCCCCGAGTCGGGTCGGTAAAGGGCCCCTGCAGACTCGACGATGCGACGACGAGCATTCTCGTCCAACGCGGTGCCGTCGTGCAATGCAGTGTGTTGACTGTAGAGTACACCACACCGCTTGGACGAGAATGCTCGTCGTCGCGTGTTTTGCTCAAGTGCACTTATAACGGGGAATTCGACGCGCAAACTGCTCGTCGTCGAGTCTGCAGGGGCCATAAGCAACGAAATATATGTAGAGGAATACGGAAAAAACGGAAGAAAAAAAGACGAGACGCACTTGCATATCGGGCACGGAACGTCACTCGGTCGGCTCTAATAGGTCCACCATAATCGCCAAATCCCACGAAGGTCAAACCGAACAACTAAACTAACAGCTCTGAGACATCAAATAAATGAAAATTCTAACAAAATGCGAAGGATATTTACCAGTGCGAGAAGTAACCACATAGTTCTGCAGCGCTTCAGTCAGTCTGTTCATGGCTCTGTTATATACGTTTCGTCATTTATGTCCATTAGTTCAACCTCTCTGCTAATAGCGATCAGGAATCCGTCACAAGGATTAGAGAGCAGATTGTTGATAAGATAGTAATCCAGAGTTTTTTAGCAACAGTGAATCATCTTCCCCGAAGTTAAGGAATTCTTTGAGAAGTTTTGCGTATTCTCAGCCAACCGATTCCGGACGGTTAGCCAAATCTATAACTGTCACCTGAGCCACTACATCTCCACCTCTTGTAGAGGTATGTGGAGCGACCGCATACTCATCCTCCCCGGCGTACCCTTTGCTAGACTGCTGTGCAGCAAAGCTGCAAAAAACAGCTTATCAATAGTTTCGAGCATCAATCACCTCCAAGATCCGCAGTAGTGACGAGAAAATCGCCTCTGTTGAGAAGATGATGTGGCAACGTTACCGTTCAAAGTACAACAGAGGGAACGGTATTCTCGTCGTTCTTTTTCTTCGTCTTCAGGGCAGTGCGAATTCGTCTCACATTCTCTACTCCACCGATGGAGGAACACTTCCGGCCTGACGGAAGCTGACCAATTGAATGAGCCCATATCCTCGTCCATCTACCCGTTCTTTCTCTCCTGTTATACACTCGTTCTCGGTCGCCGATCGCCGGCGACCGGGAAAAGCGCGGCGACGGCGACGGCCGACGATCGGTCTCTTTTGCCTCCGATATACGGCAAAACCAATATTTTCAATTTCACTAACAACGGAGCAAGGCTTTATTTCGGCAGATATGTACGATCAACTATGTAACAGATATATGCGCAACATTAATCGCGTGATCACTCTTAGCACCGCAACTATAATTGTGTCTATGGCGAGTGCCTTGCCCCACGACTAAATGGACTATAACAAAAGGATAAAACAAAGATTGGTTAACACTGAAGTTGTGCGTACTGATACACAACGCAAGTACATACGAAATCAACGGTCGACTACATGTATAAGTGTGCTGCGCCCTCTCATATGAAAACCATGAAGATATTGTAGGAACAGCAACTGTTATAGCCACCTTGGTCTACATGCATATAACAACAAGTGAATAATACTCCTGAGAAATGCCTAACTGAGCACCGCCGCTTGAGACCACCTCAGACACGAAAAACACCAGCGTAACTGGTAAAGGCATGCGACAATATCATAACCACTAAACTCGAAATACCTATGATACGCATAGTCAAAAACAAAAAAACTTGCTGGGGGCCTCTCCACAAGAAGAACTGAAAAGAAATTGCTCTCTTGGACGAGACAAGCACAACCTTGTGAACAATTCCCATAATAACAATTGCCTACCTTTTGGATGAAACGCTATAAGTGTGCCGGCTCCCAGTTGATCTACTTCAAATTTTTTAATGTAAAGCCACCAAACAGTGCCTCCCTTGAAGGTGATATCGCTCAATCGAAGGTTACATAGCTAACTGACCCTCAGAAACGCGACATACATAAGTAGGATCATGGCTCTGCTCCTGACAGGATAGAACCATGATCCTACTTCAAATCAAGGACCTTGTCTATATCCTGAGGAACTGCTTTCACTTAATAACCATAGGTAGACGAATTTTAGTCGCGCCCTTGATGGGAGCTCTCTGAAACTCCTGCTCAGCCACAGAGGACCAAAGAAATTCGATAGAGACACTTGGTTTTTCCTTGGTGAATAACAGAAGCTAAATAAATGTTCCTGAGCTGGTGAAGGGCTGACGCTGGTACATTCCATTTCTGGATAAACGAGAATAAATCTTCTCTGACCTGTCTATAGAGGGCGAGCGTGTCCTTGAAAACGGCGGAATCGAAGCTGAATAAGATTAAATCCGCAACTGGCGAAGGTAAGCCAACCTTGGAAGCTAGAGCTGCTGTCTCTCTTGCTACCCTCCTCTTCGGCTCCACAACGACATCTGCAAAGGAACCACCCTTGTTAATTATCTGAAGAGCGCCATTGGAGGAAACTAGATTCTAGAGCTGCTGTCGCGTCATCACTCCACCAAATCTGACACACTCTGTATATCTGCTCAACCGTAAGTATGGCAAGTGCGCGCGTAAGCGATGCCACCGCGTTTCATACAAGGCGCTACAAGTTCCAGATGTACAAGGTCACCACAGTCAAAGTTCGTAGGGTAATAAGAACTGTCACCGCTCCTGTGATGCTGAGAGATGAAGTACAGACCATACCTGGAGCATCTGAGCCTAGCTACGGGTGGGCGAGAGGATTCAACTGCCGAAAAAGGCTGACCTCACCAGGGTGGTCCCGCGCACCTCCCGGCGCTCCACATTTCTCTAAGGCGGCGCGATCGCTTGGAAATTCAAAACTTCACCTTGGAGTGCGTTTCTGCGAAATAGATTGCGCAAAAACCAACCACCGTTGAGGCTGGCAATCGCAGTCGCGGTGCACAGCACAGCGATCGTCGGCGATCGGCCGACGGGTGCGTAAAGGGGTGGGCATACTACACGCGACAAATTCGCGGCGAATTTGGCGCTGAGCGGCAAGTGGGAGGGTGGAGTTTAATTTCGCCGCTGGCTCCTCCCCCGCGGCCGGCGGCAGTGCCGAATGGTCGGGACAGGCTCAAGCTTGAGTTTCGAGAATCGAAACTGGGGGGTCGTATTTGCATGGGAAGAGGGGACGGGGTCGTATAAAAAAGGTCGTTTTTTTATGGTTGAGATGAGGGTAAAGCGCTATTTTCAGCGAATACAGCGTTATGAATGGAAAAAAATTGTATGAAATTTGAAAATTCATTGATTGCTCTCCCTCATCCGAGGAAATACAAAATGTAATAAAATAAACCTGTTGATTATGTGAGATCATGTACGCCAATGTCGATGAGGAAAGATGAGTTGAGTTTTTAAACAAGGACAAGAGAGGAAGGCATGTGAACTATAAGAAGAAGAAGAGGCGGCATGTGATCATGAAAATGTATGCAATGTATGCAGTAAAAGAATTTATTGTTCCCTGGTACGATTTTGCAATAGCAACAGTCGTGAAAAGAACAATAGTAGCTTGATGCTTCCCACATTAGGGTAACTGCAACTTATAGTTTTCACTACCGAAAGAACGCATCTAATCGGAGCGAAACTTCACACAAGGAATATTCTTATCCAGCCTAAACTTTGAAGTGAAATTCAGTATCCAATGAAACTTCCTTCCTGGTGAACAAGGTAGTTTCGATTTAGTTTCGATTTCTGGCAGAAATCGAAACAAAATCGAAACTACCCTGTTCACCGGGAAGGAAGTGATTTCTGGAAGCGACTCTACTATGGAAGAAAGCTGGGATCCTCTACTGTACAACGCTGTGTTTAGATTTCCAAAATTCCTTGAACTTTTGAAATTATAAGCACTTAACTAACATCACTGCCTTCCCTGCAGTAGCGCGTCGCGTCGCGAAGGACTTTGCCGCGCCGCCTATTGAAAATAGTGCTGTTGGAATGAATGGTTCTTGTACTGCAAGGACTGATCGATTTGGAACGAAACTTCACACAAGGAATATTACTACCCAGCCCAAACTTTGAAGTGAAATTCAGTATCCAATGAAACTTCCTTCCTGTTGAACAAGGTAGTTTCGATTTAGTTTCGATTTCTGGCAGAAATCGAAACAAAATCGAAAATAATCCTAACAAAACTAACAAAATCGAAACTAACAAAATCCTTTGAACTTTTGAAATTATAAGCACTTAACTAACACCACTGCCTTCCCTGCAGTAGCGCGTCGCGTTGCGAAGGATTTCGCCGCGCCGCCTCTGCCAGAAATCGAAACTAAAACGAAACTACCTTGTTCACCAGGAAGGAAACTTCATTGGACTCTGAATTTTACGTCAAAGTTTGGGCTAGATAGGAATATTCCTTGTGTGAAGTTTCGCTCCGATTAGATGCGTTCTTTCGGTAGTGAAAACTATAAGTTGCAGTTACCCTAATGTGGGAAACATCAAGCTACTGTTGTTCTTTTCGCGACTGTTGCTATTGCAAAATCGTACCGGCAACAGAGAATTCATTCTTTTACTGCATACATTTTCAAGATCACATGCCGCCTTTTCTTCTTCTTGTAGTTCACATGCCGTCCTCTCTTGTCTTTGTTTCAAAACTCCACTCATCTTTCTTCATCGACATTGTCGTACCTGAACTCACATAATCAACAGGTTTATTTCCTTACATTTTTGTATCTCCCTGGATGAGGGAGAGCAATTAATGAATTTTCAAATTTCATACAATTTTTTTCCAGTCATAACGCTGTAATCGCAGTTTTTGAGATAAAGGAGGGGTCGTACGAAAACCTCTTCTGCTGAGGGGGGTCGTAAATTTTCGGCAGAAATCGAAACTCACGCTTGAGCCTGGGTCGGGACCAATTGGCATTGCAGCGGTGCCACGTCATCACCGGCGGCTGCCGGCGCCAAATTCGCGGCGAATTTGTCGCGTGGAGTATGCCCTACCCGCGGCCGTTCAGTCATCTTCGCGGCAGCGCTCTGGAGGAGGTGTGGCTGCCGTGTCATCTCGTCCCAAGGCTGTCATTCACATTGTCATTTTGAATGGCCCTGGCACGATCCGTAAGGCCCTCGTTATAGGTTCGCTCGCACCCCGCGTAACTCGTCCATTCAGCATCAGGCAGCGTGGGGTCAGACACGTTTGTACGAGTCGCGTCGACGGGAAAACTCGTACAAACGTGTCTGGCCGCACGCTGTCTGATGCTGAATGGACGAGTTACGCGGGGTGCGAGCGAACCTATAACGAGGGCCTAAGAGTTGCGCTCCCCGATCGCTGGCGTCGGCAACGGCAACGGGTGTATGGCCATTGTCATGCCAGCAATTTCGCTCGACGCTCGGCTGCGCCACTGACACTACCCAGTATCAGACACGTGGTAGCAGACGTGTTTGTGTCAGTTGTCGCGCGCGCGCGTGCGAGGGCTCGCTGGCGGGGTGTCATGCCGTTGCGCGGGCGCGATTTCGCAACGATCGCGCACCCCCCTCGCTCGTCGCAGCGCATTGCACTGCGATTCGGCAGTCCGCTCGTGTGAGGCACTTCTTTCCCCATCCCATTATACATATATAGCGACTGACGCTCAGTTCGCTCGTGCCAACTCGGTCGCTGACGCTAGCGATGTGGCATGACAATGGCCTATAACAGCCGTCTCAGAAACCTTTCACAACTTGCCATGGTAGCAGAGCCGTCCAACAGCAGAGAGGATGTATATGTAGGTACTTCAATAAAGCTCGTTCTCGATTGCGACTGTCGGGAAACGGTGGTTTTCGCGCTGAGACCGACGCTAGATGAAGTACGCATACGCGAGGACCCATGAACGCCATCCTACACTCCATGCCACGTTTCTGCAGGAAGGAATAGCTTCTGTCTATGGGTGTGCAGCAGCCTCACAGCAAAAGCTCGATCACAAATAAATGCTCCATACACTGCTACATTGCTACACTATCGGCCATAAGCTTTACATTTATCACAAAAAAAACGAATTTCCGCGGCTTTTTCGTCCTTTTCGAATAACTTCCTTAGAATTTAACATTCAGCAAAACCGAGCAAATGGCTGAGCTCAACAGCTCAAGCACTATTGAACAGTATATAATTCGTACCCGAGATTCTTTTAGTTAACCGGATATGGCGATTTTCGCGAAGCGAAGTCGGGTTGCCGCCGACGAGATTCCCATTCAACGGTGTTCACCACTATCCCCAGCAACGATCTTCCAAATTCGAACTCCCGTAACTCCGGATGTATCCCAGGGTGGCTTCTCTGTTCAACGCAGAAGAGCAGCCCGTAGAAAATTGTTTGTGAACTGAAATACGGGAGTTCGAATTTGGAAGATCGTTGCTGGGGATAGCGGTGAACACCGTTGAATGGGGAACTCGTCGGCGGCAACGCGACTTCGCTTCGCGAAAATCGCCATATTCGGTTAACTAGAAGAATTTCAACTACGTTCATGTACTGTTCAATAGTGCTTGAGCTGCTGAGCTCAGCCATGTGCTCGGTTTCGCAGAATGTTAAATACTAAGGAAGTTATTCAAAAAAGACGAAAAAGCCGCGGAAATTCGTTTTTGTGATAAATGCAAAGCTTATGGCCGGTACTATAGTATACAACTCCACAGTGCTAGTATACAACTATGACATCTATAGGATGAGACCGACAATATCGTAAATCTTAAGTGATCCCGGCAGCTGTCCACCGCTTTTTCTTGACTCTCCAGTGGCCACATTGAATCGAAATTTGCAGTGTCTGAATGGAAGCTTACTTATCTGACCAGACGCGAGCCTACTGTCATCAGCTTTTGGAACGTCATCAGGTGATTTGGACTCAACGAGAACGTCAAATCAACTGTCGTTATACTTGCTTTGACAAAAAACAACGTTTCAAGCTTTCAAAACCTTTATTTCCTGCGCGCAAATACGGAGAGACTTATAATTTCGTAACTTTAACGTTTTTGGGTTCTATTTTGATTCCACGTCGAGATGCATTTTTCTTCGGAGAACCATGCAGGGTGTTGATTTCGGAACTGTAGTCGTCGAACCTGAATGCGACTGCTTGGGGAGGCCCATGAGATCACAAGAAAAGACTACGAACGTCGAACAGTCAAAAGCAAGGTCAAAAGCAGTACGGCGCATTACAACAGCAGTTCTGGCCAATTCACATACTCACTGCGAGTTCGGAGCACATCAGCACTTACTGAGTAGTTCCCAGCTGAAGCTCGAATTGAAGACGCAATAAGTTCAAGCCATAGTGTTGTGGAACAAGAACTACTGGTATAAAATCATAACCTTTTCAAGCGTTTATAGGGGTAATGAATCTGTAGATGTTTACATTGATAGCAATAGAATGTCTACGATTCAAAGGGTTGAAAGTGATCTGTTAGTTCGTCCAAAACAATTTACAACTCACTCATCCATATCAATCTCCATGTTGAGCAATATCTTTCCATGGAGGTTGTGATGTCGGTGGGGCTGTTTTGTTGGCGTAGGAGTGGACGGTTCGTGGTAAGGTGCTGTTGATGGATACTCTGGGCTCTCAGTGGATGGCCCTTTGGTATCGAGTCCTGCGGAGGATGGTTCAGCAGTCGTAGCTGCAACAATTTGTGAGGTGAAGGAGATGCCTAGACAACAACACAAACTCAAAATAAAATCTCACATAGTAATTCCTCGCCTCCGGCCTCACAAAGACCACCATTGCATACAGAATTAGGTATCACTCTGCATCCGCTGAATGTTGTACATCCCGTCGTTCCTTCTTTAGGTAGGTACATAGCGCTTCCCAGTTGCGGCCTGAGAATTTCAGATGCTATTGCTTTGCTTCTTATCCCTTGTTCTGTGTCACTGAATGCTGCCGATCTGTGATAGGCAAATTACCGGAATTCTAAACCAAGTTAGCTGGTTATTTATACCATTTTCAGGCGGAAAGCAACATTTGTCAAACCAAATTCAACGTTTTTCAGACCAAAGGCCAACGTTTTTTAAAATCAAATCCGACACTGTTAAGATCAAATTCCACAGTTTTCGAATCAAATTCAACGTTTTTCGAACCAAAATTCAACAGTTTCCAAAATAAATTTACGTTTTTCACCCATGCACGGCATTTTCCAATCAAATTCAACACTTATCAGATCAAATTCAACAGTTTTCAAATCAAACTCAACACTTTTCAGATCAAACTCAACACTTTTCAAAATAAATTTAACACTCTCCAGAGATGTTTGACGATTATCAACGACCGATTAACTGTTTACGGGGTCGAGCTCACCGTGGGCCTTTTTATGCGTGATTTGAAGTTTTCCTAGTACGTTGGAAACGGACGAAACTGACATATCAACTTCTTTCCATCCTTCAGCGGTCGTCGCATCTGCTCCAAGGTGTATTGTGGGTTCTGCTCGACAGTCTCTTCTATGAGTTGCGTTACTTCAGGAGCAATTTTTTTGTGTTACTAGCTAACCTACAGTGTGCGCAAAAATTACCCGGAATAAAACATCACATTGTAACTTCAAAAAAATGTAGATCTGACAATGAAACTTAACATACAGTTTCCCTATTTCCTTACTAATAGAAAAGTATCAAGTTCGTTCAAAGCGGCCCCTATCTTACGGACACATGTCCTCAGACGCGTAGCGAACCCATAACTAATGGCACGGAGGTAGTCTTCTACTATGTCGTTCTTTGCCTCAGCCAGGGGAGCTTCCAGTGGAGCCAAATTTTTGTGTTGGGTAGAGGAATTCTCGTTCCCAGTAAGTGACTAGAAAAGAAACTAAGGCGATTCAAATCCCGTGAGTTCAAAGGTCAGCCATCTTGTGCTGTGCGGCGTGGGACAGCAAAATTATGAGTCGATGATTGCTGATCATTCTCGATTTAGCTTTGCCGTTCGCACATTGTGAACTTAAATGAACTCAGACTTGGAATGCATTTGAGATTAGTGTATATGTACCCACTACTCCAATATTAGGTTGAAAGCTTAGTTCTAAAAGTTGTTATCAATTGCGCCAAACGAATAACTCGTGGCACGCAGGTACTCCTCATCGAAATCATTCCATGTGTTTGTTAACGGTGCTATGAGAGGCAGCAAGGTTGCACATCAGATAGAGCAAAATATTTTCTTGAAAAACCTAATAAACTAAAGAATCAGTTTGCTCTGAAACATTAAAGAAAATTGAGGTGAATATTACAGTACGACCAGAGAGGTGTGGACTGATGATGGCCGATAGTTTCAGATTTCGTTTTGCTATTACCGCTGTGCAAGCATTCAAGAGCTCAAACTTGGACAGTGTTTGCACGTAGTATAGTTGTATAACATATTCCAATATGAAGCTCAGGATCCAGTTCTGCCAGTAGTTGTGGCCTGGGATGTATTTTCCGGGTAATTTTTGGGCACCCTGTAGAGAAAAGTTGAGCATTGAAATAAGGAGTGACTGTACATGATGTGAAGACTTGCATAACTCCACGATCACGTTCAACGACGATCGCTGAAGGATGGAAAGAACGTTAATATGTCAGCTTATTCCGTTTTCAACGCACTAGGAAAACTTCAGATCACGCTTAAAAAGGCCCACCGCGAACTTGACGGCGTAAACAGTGAATCGCTCATTGATAATTGTCAAGGCTCTCTGGAGAGTGTTGAATTTATTCTGAAAAGTGTTGAGTTTGATTGAAAACTGTTAGATTTGATCTGATAAGTGTTGGGTTTGAATTGAAAATGCCGTGATCGGTTGAGAAACGTTGGGCGTGGTTTGAAAAGCGACGATTTGAAAAACGTTGAATTTGGTGACTAGGGATAGGTGGTATGCGTAGCAGTGACGGCGATGCCATAGGCATATCCCAGAGTGAGCTGCCGTCTATTGGTTTTTGCGTACCACACTTCATCTGACACCTGTTTCAATGAGAAAATACCGTTCCCCAGCAGCACAACGGCAAAGGGGTGTAGCTATTGAGGAAATACATCCCCTCCGTTACTGCCCGACTTTGCATTTCAAAAGAGGACTTCAGGATGACTCTTTACTCCTCTTTGCTAAAGCGGGACGATCGATACGGCGAAAAGTGGTTCGACATGGGCGGACATTTTTCTTGCCGAAGTAGAGCCTGTGAAAGATAGCTTCAAAGGTAAAGGTAATGGTGCCGGCGTTGATCAATCCCCTGAGGACGCGCCATTCGTGTTCCTTTCAAGTCGTAGAGGCACAGTGAATGCGTATTTGCCTATACAATAACCTGTGGGAGCCAGCTCCTATCCCAGGTGAGGTTCTTTACTTTCCCAGACAAGTCTGGTACCAATTTTCCCGACCCCTGAAGGATGGAAGGCCTGCTTATCCCGAGTGGGGTCGATCGCTCGACCGTGCGGGTGTCAGCAGCGCCTCTCACCACTGCACCATGCAAGCCCTACAGATGAAAATAAAAAATGAAATAAATAAAAAATTCGGAACTAAAGATCGTTTTATCTTTGAATTTTTGTAGATTTTCAACTCAGGCACTCACCGGCTGCTATAAACGCATGCCACCGCTTGTTGTAGTTCGCCTTCTCTCCTGCAGGTACCGATTGAGCAGCCAATTTGCAAAGATTTGTAGTAGATCATCTGTAAATGGCTTCATATTGCAGAAACAATTGCGCTCAAGCATTTGGCAACAAAGATGAGCTAATCTTCCCTAATTTTGTCACTGGAGCTCATTCCAACACCTCGCGCCTACAAGAATTTGAATCGACGGTGCAACCGCTGAACGGCTTACGTTTGCAAACGATTCCAGCCGAGGATCACTATATGTAACGTTGTTGTCGATGGGAAAGTTGAGATTCGGCTCACTCCAGTAATCCATAGCGATAAAGGACAAGTTCAGCTTGTCCATTGGGTATGTAAGGAATCGTTTGAAGTTGATCGAGGTCCCATCAGGTATTGCCACAAGTTCGCAATTTCTGGTGCTCATCTCGGCAATATGTTCCAGTTCACAGTTGTAATTCTGAAGTTTTCAATAATTTGCATGAGCCAGTTGCTGTACCAGAGAGAAAGAAGAATTTGGAAACTTGAGTAGGAGGAATCCTTCCTCACTCGTTTGGGCTCCATAAATTCCTTATTCTCAACAGTCACGGATACCACGATTTAAATAAACAGACAAACCTTGGGAAACAAAAACGCAACGAGACTGACCATCTCGTACATCTCCTCAGTTCCTGGTAGATATCTGAATTGATCCAATCTGGCCTGCTGAAGGGCCACTTCCAATCGACGCATGTTGTGTAGGAAAAGAAAGTTGGCACGTTCTGCGTCGTTGATCAAACCCGGAGGGCAAAGCGAAGCAAGCACTTCCCTCAGGTATTCTAAATGTGGTCGTTATTAGTTAGGATTCAAGGAGTGACATTGGGAACGAGGGCCTTTCTCAGCTAGATTTTTTCCTTAGCTAGAAAACAGAGTGAACATAAAAGTAGTTGTACTAGCGTTGATCAGTCCCCTGTGGACGAACCGCCGTATTCCATATAGAATGGTAAAGACATAGTGAATGAGTATTTGGCTAATACAGTGTCATACGTCGGCCGACCGCTACACTATGTTAGTGTCTTCACCTTCCCAGACAAGTATGGTACCAATTTGCCTAACCCCACAGAGGTGGAAGGCTTGATTAGCGAAGGTGAGGATCGGGTTCGACCGCGCGAGGGTCTGTAGTGCCGCACCACTGTAATGTATAATAAATCCTCAAAATGCCTCCTTTAGTGATCGAGGGTAGTTCGTGATCAAGTGAACCTCGCTAGACCACTCAAACAAATTTTTAGGGAGAATACGAGACCCTGTGCTGCTCACGATTGTTTCTTTTTTTTCTCAAGAAATAGCGGTGGCAGAAAAAAGAAACGCGACGCACTTGCATGTCTTGGATGAAACGCCACTCGCTCCGCTCTAATAGGTCCACCATAATCGCCAAATCCCTCGTAAGTCGAACCGAAAAACTGAACTAGCAGCTTTTACACATCGAATAAATGAAAATTCCAGCAAAATACAAAAGATATTTACCAGAGCGAGAAACAACCACATAACTCCGCACCGCTTCGGCCAATCTGTCCAATGCTCTGTTATATACGTTTCGTCATTTATGTCCTTTAGTTCAATCTCTCTCCTAATAGCGATCAGGGATCCGTCATAAGGATTAGAGAACAGTGCGTTGATAAGATAGTGATCCAGAGTTCTCTTTAGCAACAGTGAATCATCTTCCACGAAGTCAAGAAGTGCTTTGAGAAATTTTGCGTGTTCTCAGTCAACCGATTCCGGACGATAAGCCAAATAACTGTCACCTGAGCCGCTACATCTCCACTTCCTGTAGAGTGGTATGTGGAGCTACCGCATACCCATCCTACGCAGCGTACCCTTCGCTAACGGAGGGATAGGTGTGGTAGGAAAAACTGTTTGGATAGTGACAAGAGCCGGCGGCAGCATGAAAAAGCATCGAAGTTTAAAAGGTCATAAATACGCCAACACTACCGATGCTTAGTGTCCCACGTCACTGGGTTTGTTCAAGAAGAATTCTTTGGAGTAGACGTCATCACGGAGCTGACTGCTGTGCAGTAAAGCTGCAAAAAAGGGCTTATCAATATTTTCGGGCATCAATCACCTCCAAGATCCGCAAAGTGACGAGAAAACCGCCTCTGCTGAGAAGATAGTGTGACAATGTTACCGTTCAAAGTACAACAGCGGGAACGGTATTCTCTTCTGTTTTTTTTTTCTTCGTATTTGTTTTATCTGAAAAATAAGGGTTGTTGTAGGGAAAGCAAGGCTGTGACTTCAGTTTCGAAAAAACTAGTTTCTGGCAATTTTCAGTCTGATATAGCCGAGTTTAATGACCATTTCCGCTTCTTTATGGTTCACCTTACTTACGCAATAGTCGACATTTATATACAACCATGTTATGACATTGCTTGTTCGCGTTTGCTATCCGTCGTATTTTCCATTTTGTTGGGAGTGCTCTTGCGAGGCAGAGAAGGCTACACAGTACGTTCACTTCTTCTAATTTTTCTAAATAGGTTTTAGCAAGTGATCGACTTCGTACATTCCTCATGTAAAAGGAAGGATGTTTGCTTTCTGAATGATTATCTGACGATGTGACTTTTCGGCTGGATGCACTATTGTCATCCTGCAACTTCGCTCTCCTAAGTACTGATCAGGGGTGTGCGGAAATTTTTTTTCAAAAAAGCAGAAGGCGGAAGACAGATCGGAAATGGCCAAAAATGGCCGGAAACCGGAATGCGGAACACGGAAGCCGGAAATAGTGCAAAAATTTCTTAATGATTGGAGTTTAGCCAAAACTGGCCAAAGTTTAGCCAAACACAAAAAGTTCTCATTTCTGTTTCTAAAGGTACCCATAGAGTGCTCGTTTTGTTTCCACTAGAATGTGTCTATTATTTTGGTGAAGGTGCTCAACGATTGGTGACAGCTTCAAAGTAAACGGTGGAAATTCATCTTTATAAACTTCATTTATATGCCGAAGACAAGTACGTAGAGAAAGACAGACTTTTTTGGCGTGATATGCAAGAATGCTTTCAAAATAGAATTAAAAGCCTGAAACGAGCATGCTATGGTGGAGAAATATCAGTTTTTTCCACGGTTCTGGGGAGAGAGGCTTTCTCTCAGATCGTTTACAAAGGAACCAGCAGAAGAAAACAATCTCTCGCACTGCGACGAGGTAGTAGTAGGTGCCGACAAATACTTCATTGCAAGTTTTATTAGGAGTGGGGAGTGTACTTCGCTGCACTGGTTTCATTCTACCAGAATTCGAATGGATCGCGATCGACGTCAGCACAACAACTTCATTCTCCATTTTGTCTTGCACAGTGGAGGTCTTCGATTTCTTCTTCCGTTTCCGTGTTCCGCCCAAAAACAAAGCGGAACACGAAACGGAACGGAAGGGCCAAAAACGGCCGGAAACCGGAATTCGGAACACGGAAACGGAAGTTCCGCACACCCCTGGTACTGATGTCGCCATGAAATTTATTTCCAGAAGTGGCAAAGCTTAGGGAGCGTGCCGTAACATTCTTATCCGGCTAGCTGATCGCATGAATTAGCAACAACAATCAGCTTAGACGATTTTCACAAGGAGAAACAGGGCAGTGCGAATTCGTCTCGCATTCTCCACTCCACCAAGGGAGGAACGCCGCCGGCCTGAAGGAAGCTGGGGAATTGAATGACCGCATATTGTCGTCCATCTAGCCGTTCCTTCTATTTTTCCTTTCTCTCCTTCTTTAGCGTTTGTCCTTCCTGATTTGGGGTGCGGCTTGCTCTAGCAGTTCACTGTAATCGTGTCGTTTTCTCATACGGTTACATATTATTTTCTTTTACCTGTTTTATTTTTTCTGTGTTTTTGTCATTTTATTGATTCTTTTTTTTTGAACCTCCCTTCTTACCGAAGAGACCCGGGGAGGTTCTACTGTTTCCTTTTTGGCTCGTCTAAGAGTAGGGTCGAAACGAGCTATTGTCTTTTTTCGATGTTTTTAGTATTCATACACTTTGCTTGGATTAGTTCCCATAGATCTTAGGTCGGCATTTATCGTATACAGCCAGCGCTGTACCAGTCATCCACTCGATCTCATTCAGTTTTGTCGAGACCGTGTCCAGACGTGCATACTATGTCTTTTCTTGCTCAGAGCATATGTCCATACCATTTCAAACAGAACACCCGGGGACTGTGGCAAATGGATCCATTTCAAACCGTTGTCTTATCTCGGCGTTAGTCTTAAGGCCCCTTCAGACTTTGCTGCGTTACAGCCGCAGTAATGATGAAGCATAGGGACCGGTAGCGCGCACGGCAGCTGCACATTAGCGCAGTACCCGGCTCCTAATTTAAAAACCACCCATATCGTCAACTATGCACTAAATAGTTTTTTTGACCAACGACAGTCCACTGGACGACCGAAAAGCGCGCAGCTATTGCGCAACTACCCGAACCCCTCTTTTAGCTGCTCAACATTGGTTTACTGCCGCAGTAGAGTGTGAGAGGGGCCTTACGATCAAGCCGTGTTACGCCAGTCATCCACCTCAGCATTTTCATTTCCATTACTAAAAGCGACGTTCCAACTCTTAGTTTTCAGTAGAGCTACGGGATTCCGCCAACGATAACTGAAAACATACGCTTTCAACTGTTCAAAACTGCCAAACCTATTGACCTATGATTTATGTGGCAAACATACAATCGACTACAAGTAGCAGGAGAATCCCATGAAACGACATTACAAATGTCCGCGTAAGACGACCGCCCGAAACATTGCGACAATGGTAGGAACCAATATGCATGCGATTAACAATGAAAATCGAAAATCTCTGCTAATACTACGTACGAATGTTATATACATGAAGTGCAAAAAGCCTTGAAGCATCAAAAAAAAATTACAATAAGGTACTCGTCATCGACGTAAATCATAAATTATGTTCATAATAAATATGCTATCAACGGACTTACTATACAAAATAAAGACGTGCAGAATCGTTAAAAAATATGTCACTTCTCAAGCGTGTCACTATACAGATATCTTTTGGTAAGTGAAACAATGGACTAGCTCAATAAAACGTGTACTGCTGTCTGGTAAATCATAAAATGTTCGCACAACAACGCTCGACTAAAATGGTGTTTGTACGTGAAAATCAACATTTGACCTATTTACAGCGTCTCCTAAGTATTGATCCCTAGAAACCGAACGGATTATGGTTCTGTTGATGATGCGAAAACTGATTCATCATATGCTCATGTTGCTGTTGCTGTTGCATTTGGTGATGCCGCTAAAAATAAACGAAATGATTGTGAAGAAAGGAAGTGAAAAGAGAAAAAATAATGAACAATAAGAGTGAATCAACAATACCATCCACGATCATTGTCGGATCTATGCACCTACGGGCAGGTGAACGAACCTTTCCGTATAATATGGAACATTTAGAGTCAAAAAACCAGCTTAATCTTAACCTATGTCATCACTTTGTGAACTTTTTAACTGATAAAGCCCTTAAGCCGAATTGACCCACGCGAACCGCAGTATAACCCGTGGGCTCTAGAGAGTATACGTTTTCGCAGATAATTGTACGGAGACCGATTAGCGCCGGTCGCTTTCTTTAATCCCTTATCTCTAGGAAACTTATCACAAGTTATCAATGAGGAGTGTAAGGCCCTTGTTATACATTCGCTCGCGGTGAGCGTCTGCGACTTGCGAGCGGTGATCGCGTGCGCCGCTAAGACGCTGCGGGCGCGACGCACGCACGCGCCCGAAGCATACAGAGCAATGCGCGAGGTGATTGCCTTTCCCCCAGCGAAAGCGTCCATCGCAGTGCAATGCGCAGCGACGAGAGCGTGGAAGGTTCGCTAGCGTGTGCATAATAGCCCGCGAGCGTCACCACGCCAGCGTCACCATGATAACTCGTACAAACGTGTCTGGCCCCACGGTGTCTGATACTGAATGGACGAGTTACGCTGGGGGGGGGGGGTGAGCGAACGTATAACAAGGGCCTAAGAAAAAGGTATCATAATCATACCGAATCTTGCTGGAACACCTGTCGCTGCTGCTGTTGGGGTTGTGGCTGTTGATGTTGTAGTGAGAATGGTCGCTGCAACGGTTGCTCCATAGAAAACGACGCTTGCGATTGTTGCATGCTCACAGCCGGTTGCTGCTGGATTTGATCCTGCTGCCTATGCTGTGCGAGGTTTTGGTGCTGATGCTGCATCATGTACATATCTCTGATTCGTTGCTGCTGAAGAGCCATATGCGATTGATCAACAGCTGGCGATGGCATGCGTTGAGACGAATACTGCGAATACTGGAATTATAATCAATAGAAACTGCAATGGTACCGAGTGATTATGACCGTATGTTCATACTCGGCAGCTAAGCAGTCTGCAAATGTGGGCAGCAGAGCCATAGGGGAGCAGCGACGTTGAGGGAGACCTATTTCGTCAACAGCAGCGCCCCTTTGCGTCAGTTCTGCCACGAAACGGCAACTTTGACAGCGGTACCGTTATGGTTTCGCGCTGATGTAAGAAGGACAAATCACCGTCCTACTAAATAAGCGAACCCATAATGTCTGTTTGTCAACTCTAGGGTCCCGCCGCGATTGCCCGTTACCGTACTCCGTGTAACGTATTTCATTAGTTCCTCGCCGTCTTTTGCTGCATGCTTTTTGTTCTTCGTTTCGTTTGCTTTTTGTTTCTTTTCGTTTGTTATTTTAAGTGTTTCATAAGGGGCGGGATGGCCGAGAGGTTAAGAGCTTAGGCTCAAGATCTCGATGATCAGGGTTCAATCCTGTCCCAGGCAGGAACCCTTGCCTAGCTTGGAAATAGCTGAAAAGGGTGTCGGTACCAGCGTCAGGCCCTTGTGACAGGTCGTCTGATGGAGGAAAACTGTCACGATCACAAGATGGATCGATGGTCGCATGCAAGGAAGTGGCGCTCAGGTACCCGCAAGCGAGGACGATATGACCAGCCCACAAGGAGCTTAAGACTAAGACAAGATGGCAGTGTGACACCTCAACAAATGCGGGAGCAGCACCAAGGAGAAAGAAGACGGAGCGACTATCATGAAAGACGTACCCCGTAACTGGTCGGGATAATAATGTTGTGGAATAAATTTTAAGTGTTTCACACACATTTCCTACCATTCATTAGTTCATTTGGTGACCTGCAGACCACTGAATGGCTGGTAACCTCTAACTCTGAGAATTCGATGGGAAACTTTTGACTAACCGACTGTTGCATGTCCATCCTCGCTGGCGGCTGTTGCGCTACCGGGAGATGAATCTGCTGATGGTGCTGTTGTGGCCGCTGCTGCATGTGTCCAATTTGGTGTGAAAGCGACTGTTGTTGCGACTGGCCTGATTGGTTTACCATGGTTTGCTGTTGCATTTGTTGCTGAGGGTGCTGGTGTTGCTGCTGCTGTTGTGGATACTGTACCGATCGTTGTTGGTTTGTCTGAATCATCGTCTGCTGACTGCCCAGCTGTTGCTGTTGGTGTTGTTGCTGTTGGTGTTGCTGCTGCTGTTGATGTTGCAGTTGTTGCTGTTGTAGTTGCTGCTGTTGCAACTGTTGCAGTTGTTGTTGTTGCAGCTGTTGTTGTTGTTGTTGTTGTTGCTGCTGCTGCTGCTGCTGAACTCCGAAGCCGAAGGCGTTCAGAGGGGACGTAGACTGAGAGTGTGGCTGGGCAAACGATTGTAGTGGCTGAAAAAAGTAGTATCGTTGGCAGAGCAGGTCCACATCTTAAGTCTCGGAATCGCGGCGAATTCTTCCAAACCAGTCCCACGGATTACTTTACCTGCGACTCACCTGATCAAAACTAACCGAGGACCGAGGCTGCTGAATCAGCGGCTGAGAACAAGAGAGCGGCTGCACTTGCGACCTTTGAGAGGCGCTAGAACAAGCTGCAACTTTGCTATTCAAAATTAGAAGAAATTACGAAAGCTCACGTCTGGTGGTGCTGCCCCGTTGACAACGGTGACTGGACAGGTTGATGTTGCTGAGGAGACTGGACCACCTTAATTTCTGGATCCTTGAACATGCTCTTCTACATGGTGAGGGTTCATTTGGAGGAAGGCGATCACCAACGGCGATGAGCATAATTGCACATATGAGTTAAAAAAAAAAAAACTAATTTTGCGGGGAACTTCGCGCCTACAAATTTGATTTCTCACCTGCTGCTGATGGAAGGCGGGACTTCGATGAGACGGTGGTGTCATCGGCAGAATGCACTGTGGGGACATCGAAATAGCACCTCCACTGCCTTGACTGCCCTAAATATGCACAGACTTGACGTAACATTCTACTTTTATCGTTGTGTCTATTCTGTTAGGTTAGCAACTAAGTTCGTGGACTCTCAAGGGTCTTCAACAAAAATGCTATTTACTGGACAACAAAAGAACAATTTCCAACCAAGGTGTGGTTCTTTACAGGGTCCATGTACTTCAAAATTCTGGGGTTGCTGCTCTATTCCACTTCTTTAAAATACTTGAGTTTTTAAAGCCAGAGATTTGTATAGGTGTATTTTGACCTACACTTCATTGGTAAGCGGTCTATCGGCCAGGGAATGGTGTAAGGACCGACGTGGGTGGCCATCACTAAGTGCACAACCTGTACTCTTAGGTGCATGAACACGGCGTTACCAGCCCACGTTTTTGGTATTTTGAAGCGTCCGAAAAAATTTTCGACATCCATTTCAGCCCTTTTCCGTGGTGGGGTCATGTGGTCAGGCATTTTTTTGTCGAGTTTTTCGCAAAGCCAAAATGATGCAGGCCCTTATCAATTGCTCCATGTGAGCACCTGACGATGGGTTCCAACTCACCTTGTTGCCAGGACCGGATTTGCTTTGACAGCAGAACTACAGCTTTAATTATGTGCTCGCTGGTGACTTTTCTTTTTCGATTCGACGCTGATTTTTCGAAATTTTCTGATATTTCTGAATACCGCCAGCAGACTAAGGACATCACTCCCAGGTGCAGCACATTGCCTTTGTCGAGTTTCAGTAACCTAGTGGCCAAGCAGGTGCTCATGAAGAAGGCCATAATAAACGCAATTTTCGTGGGCTTTCATTTTAAGCGGAAAAACATCCTACAAAACAAAAGTAACAGGTTTTTAAACTGTAAATCAGCAAAGAGAGCAAGAAAATTGGTGAACATTCAAGCAAGTTATGTTTGCCAGAAGTAGTGGTTACGAAACAGACCGCAAACATAGTTGCCAACCTAAAAGATTACTGCTATGATGTTGCTCTGATGATGCCGCTTTCACCGCAATGATCGCAACACAGGCTAGATTCGAACTTGCGCCTCACTGTTGGGCCTATCCCAGACGCTGCGGTTCTAGGCCGCTAAACCACCAACCCAAACTTTTCTGGACGGGAATATGGAATAATTTAGAATACTGGAATTTTCTAACATCAGCATTGTTTCCTTGGCTAGAAAATAAGGTGAAGGTAAAGATAAAGGTGCCGGCGTTGATTAGCCTTGTCAGGACGCGCTGCCGCATCGCATTTCCATTCAGAATCATAAAGGCATGTTGAATGAGTGTGTGGCCTATACAATAACTTGAGCGGGCCAACCGCTATACCAAGTCAGTGCCTTTACCATCCCAGACAAGTCTGGCCTCAAACAAACCCGGAAGGGATTATGGCTTGGTTCGTCTCGGGCAAAATTGATCACTTGACCACGCGGGTGTCAGTAGCGCCTCTTACCACTGTACCACGCGCGCCCTTTTAAACGCTGACGACAAGTAAAAACTCGCCGGAAATCCGTAGCTGTTCGGATTCGGATATTGTGGACTAGACGGTATCGGAGTCACTGGACTACATATTACGTTCGAGTGTTGATGCATTTGAAAGGCCAGCGGTGTAGACGCTGAAACTCGATTGAAGAACATTTGACCCACTGTCTGTCAAAATCTGGAAGGAAATCTGGCAAAACACCCACGCTGAGACTTTGGTGTCGAAGTGGCGACAGCACACGATGGAATTGGGGCCAGTGGTTTCTGCTCTTTCGGAGATGATTCATGAAACGTCGTCGGAGTTGAGCTCTTCGAAGCTATCGGAGTTGCATGTGCTTGAGCGGCCAGATTGGCAGCCCGAACCGCAGCCACCTGTTCTTCTTGCTTTTTCAGCCGGAGCGATTCGGCCTCCTCTTCCTCCTGAATAGAAATCCCATGTCACAAGAGCAGAATAAGCCATGTTCCACAAAGTGAGACTCAAAAAACTGTGCAACGAGAGCCAGTGAACCCACAGTTGATCAAAGGGTGTAAGTAATGGTGTAAGCACTATAGCAGTTGTTATATATAGAAAACCCCGAACATTGATGAAATGTGTGTGCGTTTTGACTTAACTTCTCAAGTGCATCTAGAGTCCTCTAGTTAGATGATGCAAATCTATCAGAGCGAAAAACGGGCAAATTCAAATCTTGGATTTAATTTAAGATTTAAATTGAATCCACGATTACGACAACCCTTGCTTGCCCCAACGTCAAACTGTTGTGGAATGTGTATTTTCGAATTAGAAGAATAAAAGCCCGGGAATTTTTGGCTGCACCAACAAACATAGCACCAGAGTTTCAATAGTTCCTACAACCGACTGCCCGCAGACATTCGCTATTCACTCTTAAAATTTGAAGCAAGCAGAAGCTTCATCAGAGCTGTTTGATGAATCAGCAGAAGCGAAGCAGAAGCGGTCATTCGGGTAGAGAACCACCACAAAATTCTCCTTATCAACCAAACGCGCTATATCCAGCACATCACCTCATGCATCACGATCACGCAACGGCGATTCATCATGCTGTATTTTTTTGTAAAACGATCCACAAACATTACCAGGAAAACGGCCCCGCAATCCACAATAATAGCTGAACTCCGTGAAAATGCGGCTAGGATAGTCCGCATGCTTACCACTTGAAAAAAGATGGAACAAGACCCAACCTCTCACACAGCTGAGCCGGGTGAGGGACGTTAGGCAGGAATCCTAATTGCCAACTCATGGCGCGCGCAATATGATAGTACCTGCGGACCATTGGCGAGTTCACCGCGTGGACGCGATCTTGGCCGCGACCGAATTCCTCGTTAGGGTGATGGTGACCCGACGGACGAGAAGAGTCCGATGGCGGCAAGAAATGTTCCAAACGCCTTCGCCTACATTATTGGCGGCCGTGTAAATGGTCTAAAGACCCGGTCATACATGAGCGTAATAAGTAAACATATAAAAATTCTAAGCTATTTCCAATGAGCTCAGTCAGAAGTCGATAAGAACAGTTTTTGGTGAGGACTTTTTTTTTGATTTGGAAACCGTACCTCTGCTGTATAGAACTTCAAACAATCGCTCATATTAGTCAAGAAAAGTGGTTTAAGGAATACTTGGGCTTATGAATACTGGTGTTTAAAGTGCTGTGCTAAAATGTCCAGACACGTCGTCACACTACGAGCAGTTTGGGTTCTGCAGTATTATTCTCAATGAAATTGACTGAGATTTGAATCTGGCTCCGTGGTTCTCTCTAAAACACTGTTCATAGCTTTCGCGCTTCTCATATCTCGTCTCCATCCATTAGCTTTTATACATTTGTTAAAATAGAGTCTTACAGTCTTACATGAAATTCGAGCTTTCGTATAATCGCATCCTAATAGAATTGCATAAAAGAGGATTATTTCAAGATTCAAGGTGCACGGTCTCGAAAATCGAAAAATGCTCACTAACAGCTGTCCTTATGTACTTCATATTGAGTCCATTGGAAAGAGCTCAAAATTTTTATATGCTCCCATATTACGCTCATGTATGACCGGGTCTTTAGACCATTTACACGGCCGCTAATCATGTAGGCGAAGGGGTTTAGAACATTTCTTGACGACTATCGGACTCCTCCCGTCCGTCGGGTCACCATCACCCTAACGAGGGGCTCGGTCGCAGCCATGATCGCGTGCACGCGATCAACTCGCCAATGGTCCGCATGTACTGTCACCTTGCGCGCGCCATGAGTTGGCAATTAGGATTCCTGCCTAACGTCCTCCTCCCAGCTGTGCCCTCTAGGCGCGTCATATTCATTCTGGAACTAATGTTCCTGCTAATAAAATGAAAAGGTAATGCGATCGGCGCACAGCCCCCAAGGATAATTCCAACCAAATTCGGTCCAATGAAGCTGTGACCTGCTTGGGATAATACGAAAAATTTAAGAACAAGTACCGAAGAGGAAATCATAACTGCATGCCACCCACAGTTTAACGTGCACTATCAGCTAGGAGAGGCTACTGTAAAACCACATCCATGCATTCATGCTCATCAGCTAACGATGTCATTCCTATGCAAAGGAAAGAAGGAGAAAAACGATAAAATCTGCACAGTGGTTCACCTCGAGCACCAGCTTCATCTCAGCTGGAACTTCTAGATGCGGATCCTCTTCGAGCAGAATCTCCTTCTCCAGTTCGAGTGCGGCCTTCTCTTCTTCCTAATGACAAATAGCAAAAATACACGAGCACTTGACACAAAACAATCACACATGCGGGTTCTACGGATCAAACCATGTGTGTGTACCTCGCGTAGCTGAGCTTGCCGTTTCTCCTCCAGTTCTCTGGCCTTCTCCTCTTCCTGAAACGGGTACGGACGTTCACAGAGAGCACGGACAACAATTAGACAACGCTTTCGTGCTTGCAAACAGTAGCCATTTTGAGTGCCTCGACAGTGCGCATCTTCTGACCCAACGTAAGAATCGATAGATACCAACACTGGCACTTCAGCAAAGAAACTAGATCGATTGACGAAAATTCCTTACAACTTTGATCCGGATCTCCTCGAGCCGTTTCCGCTCCTCCTCTTCTTTTTTCAGCTTTTCTGCTGCCTGAAAACGTAATTAAATAACTAACGTTAAATACGACTGAACAAGACGAAGCATTTTTCTTTATCAAAATCGAATAAAACGGGTATAAAATGTAGAAGAAGGACCTCTTTGGCTTGGCGCTCCCTCTCCTCTCTCATGGCTCGTTCCTTCTCCGCCTGCTCTTGAAGACGCCTTTCTCTCTCCTCCTGAAAAAAAATAGGCACACATTCACTTTCAGCGTAGTACACCGACAAGATGCGCTGCTTTCACCCGTACGAACGAGCGATCGATCTGCGCCCACGTTAGTTATATAGTTATATATGTTATATATATACCCACGATATTCTGTATAGGGGTTGGGTAAATTGGTAGCAGACTCGTCTGCAAAGGTTAAGGGGATATGAACAGCGGCTGGCACCATAAATCATTATATTTGCCAAGAACGCTTTCACCATGCCCTTCAGTTTCCAATGCAGGACGAATGCATGGCGCATCCTTAGGTTAATGATCCGCTGACTCCTAGACATTTACCATGTTTACTTTTACATTCGATTTTTACTGTTTAGGATCTGTTTTCCAAGCTATTAGAAAGTTTGAAATAAAAAGCGTTTTTTACGTCAACAACGGGTGCCGACTCGACAAAAAACTCTTGGCGCCTGTACAGCGGTTGTTAAAAATGACTTTCGAACGCGTATTAAATGCGAAGTATGATACCAAAACATAGTCTAGACATACCGCTGAATGTATTTCTAACCATTCTATATATAAATCCAAAGATAGAAAAACGATAACCTATGGGACGACAGGTAACATATCCAATAGACATATCCATGCAAATCCAATGAACATTTTATAAAAAAGGAGTCACCTCCGCTTTTCGGGCCTTTTCGGCCAGTTTCTGCTTCTTTTCCTCTTCCTGCCGCAGGCGTTTTTCTTCCAACACCTTCTCAGCCGCGGCCTTCTTCTGAGCAATCTAAATCATCGAAACACCGCGGGATAGGAACTGCCGAGCTTCGAACTCGAGAAGAAAACATAACACCGTTGTTACAATTGCGACAAAAGGAGAATGACTGACCAGTTTAAGCTTTTCCTCTTCCTTCTGTTTTCTTTTCGCCTCCCGTTCTTCTTCCGCTAACTTTCTCTGGAAGACACGGCGAGGTAACGCCATAACGATGGATATTAACCTCCTGAAAACTCACCTTTTTCTCGTCTTCTTTCCGCTTCTCCTCATCTTGCTTCCGTTTGGCTTCAACTTGGTTGTGGGTCATAACTTGCTGAAACAACTTGTGTCTGACATGCACAATACAATTTCGCTGATATTGATGGAAACAATGGAAAAAGATGACAGACGCAAAGAAAAAAACTAACCATTAGCAGCGCTTGCTGCAACACCATCAGTTTTTGTGGATCGGTGGTGAGCGTGGTCAAGTGCTGCATGGCCGATGACAGCTGAAATAAACCCGTGGTAAAATATTCCCAGTGAGCTCTGTTATCCTATCATAAGGCAAAATTGAAGGCAACTAAAAAAAAACAAGTGGACTGTAGCTAGGAACTGTACATAAAATATCATGGAATCAGGGTGCCATTACTGAACAACGCGTAAAATTTGATCGGACTGACACGAAAAAAAGGAGCAAAGCATGCATCCACAAACAAATAAATAAATAAATAAGTCATAACAATCGACATCGACCGTCATCGACATGGTATGTCGCACTTCACTTGCATAACAAATAAACAAATAATAATATCACCACTATACTACGTAACTAAAATAAAACTATAAGAAGAAAACGAACGAGGAAATAATTACCTCAGCTACTTGCGTTGGTGTCATATTCATGCCCATTCCGTTGATAGCGGACATCGCCTGCTTCGATGCCGACGACGACGACGATGATGTCGTTCCACCTTAACAAAACATCATTTTCGATCAATCGATTGATCGACTAATTTCGTAGAGCCACCACTAGAAAATTGGCGCATCAAACGAGATTCGATCTCCGGCTACTTTTGGTAGTAGCAGGATGGGTCTCAAAATGATGGGAGATGGACGAATGAGTTCATGGTGAAACGTGATACGGATGACTGCTCATTCCTAACGATACCTAACTACCAGGGGCCGTATGCTCGTCTCTCCCGGCCGGGCGATGGGCGCCCTTCGCCCGGCCGGGCTAGTGCGAATAGACACAACTCAGTGTGTCTATTCGCCCACACCCTGCCGGGCGAAGGGCGCCCATCGCCCGGCCGGGAGAGACGAGCATACGGCCCCAGATGGACCTTTTACGACTGACTTAAGCGAAGCTCGTCGTCTCTACTGGAGCCGATACTTGAGAAAATCTTAATAACTTCTACTGCTTCTACATAGGCCTGCTCGTTTTCTAGAAACCAGAAGAAATTTTGCACGGACAGAGAGATAGAGAGAAAAAAGCGTTTCGACATTCTGATGAATACGATCTCTAGGCAGGTGAAATATCATTACACGTCCTTCTCACGAGAACATACTGTACTGGTAGAATTTCTGCTGGTTTGTTGGAGCAGTTTGAAAATCAAACCGCCACACTGTAACATATCCATCAAAAATATTCAGAAAACTAGACGCCTTAGTACAAGCAGAAAGAAATTCATAGCAAAACTTGCCAACTCCCCACTTTTGAGAGGAATACAAACTTCGATAGAATTCGCGGTACTTTTCCTCTTAATGCCCAATTATCATATCATGTCCAACCGTATTCGATATCATACCATTTCGCATCTACCTATGGTCGTGTGCAGAATGTTCAATCTGTCTGACGTGGAAGAAAAAGCCGTTCTTTTCTCGCAAGCATGACATGATAAGACCGCTTCAAGGATGTGTATTGAGATATGAGCATGATATGATACGCTTGGGTGATATTTGGACATTAAGAGGAAAAGTTCCGAATTTGCTCTGGGCAAAGATTATCCACGTGTCGTTTCGAACAGGTCCGATAAAATCAGAAAGGTTAACACTGATAATTCACCTTCACCTGTTTCTCAAGTTTAGAATGACAACAGGATGTCTAGATGTAGAGGTATATACCGCTAAGTTGTTTTCTGTTGTTATAGAGGAGCTAAATTCCGCACCAGCACCGAAAACCAGCGCAAAAGGAAGGTTCGCGAAGTTCACAAAGCAGTAACCAAAGCAGTACGGGATTCTTTCCTACTATCCATCCGATTCCGAGAGTTATCATAGATAGACGATGTTGATGAGAAGAAGACGAAGCGATCTCGCAACATCACAGAAAACGAAGCACGAATTCTGTTAAGCTACAAAAGTTACGGACCAAAAGCATTACCAGAAGATGTGTCGCCGTTTGAAGTGGAAGCGGCGCTCGAGGTGCTTGGTTCAACGCAAACAACGTCCCCCTCATCCTGGCATGCGCCGGTCTAAAAAAGCAATTTTTAACGCCGAAACAAAACATATCCGTTGCATCAATGTTTGGTAAGTTATCGGAGCCTCTCCGTGAGTTAGGTTCAGGACAGGTAAGAGCTAACAGAGCAACCAAGCACCTCCTCCGAAGATAGACTGAAAACAACACTGAGAGCGAGAAACCCAAATGAAAAATATTTAAAAAAAATAAGGACTTTCATTATAGCGGAGCTCAGAAATAAGGGTCCTACCTAGCAAAAACTATACAATGAATAGCGCAGCACGAATAAAAACAAGCTTTATTCATAAAAGATGGCAATCACAGAAAAAAATTAGGGAAAGCAAACATGGTTAACTGACAGTGGTGCTAATCACAGCATGCAACCATCACCGAACACCTGAAGCGAGAAGAACGAAATGGAGAATGAAGGACGCAAATGGCTAGTTCACAGATCGGAGGTGTGAAGATTTGAGATTTTTCAACGACAAACAAATGCACGAACGGGCTATTCACTACACTTTTATGACAGATCCTTGACAAAATGGCAGCGAATCGATTCCGTTTTGAGAATTCAATAACATTTACTCACTCAATTTTACTACGTACTTTGGAGGCTTCAAACAATAGTTGAGCCCTTGATCCTGACAGGTTTAAGTTTACCGTCTCTTCAAGCAGTGCGAAGAGGAGTCATTTCTGTACATTCCTTTCAGTGAACGGCCCTTTTGACGGGATATAGGAGGGCGTCGATGGGGCAGTTTTGATTGCTATTACCTGGATTTCGTCAGAAGACGAAGATCTAGCTGGTGAAAGTGGTTTAAAGGCTCGCGATTGCTTTACCTTGGACACAGCCTGAAAAACGTTCAAGCTTCAGCCGACGTTCAAATTCAAATTCGAATTTGGTAAGCTCTTCGTTTTGAATCAAGCCTCGACTCTTTCTTAAATAATTGGAGTCAAATGGTAGCGATGTTACGGAACAAAGCCAGTCGGGGCTTGATAGGAAAAGCAGAGCTCCAACTTTCAAGGTAAAACTTACAGATTCGTTGCCGGTCTTCTCTTTCCTTGTGACCACTGTGACGCTGAAAAAAAATGAAAAATAAAGTATGCAAGGAAACTCTTCAATATATGAGAAAAAACTAGGACTTAGAAGGAAAAACGGTACTTCTACCGTTTGACTGCGGGGCCTGGCTGGGGGCGGAGCAAGCCCCTCTATCAGCACTTCACGTCATCACTAGCACAGCGTGTAGATGCAAGTGAGAATGGTGAAAAGCATTGATATCGATGATAGCATTGCATTGCAGTGATATCGTTGATATCATTGCGGGCTTGCTCCGCCCCGACCACGCCCCGCAGGTGCCCGGTCCTAATCTCACTGTAGTGCATCTTCACATTTAAAATCAAGGGTTCTATAAGCTCATTGGTTTTCCCTTTTTTTGTAAAACAGGAAACTATGGAAATGATTAGACCCATACGCCTGTTTTGTCCGTTCCTTTAAATGGACACTCACATTTTTCAAGAAATAACAGACGTTGCTCATAAAATATTGAGACGACTTACGAAACCACTCATAACGTACTTGTTCAGGTCCACGCCATCGTCCTTCAGTAATCGCTGGACACTTGGAGTTGCAAGAATGAAAGCCTTGTCGGGACTGCGTCGAGCATATTCCACAAACAATCGACTGTAATACAATATATAGCCATATTTAGGCAACAAGTACTACATTTTGAATACTACATTAATCAACTGCATTTTTTCGGAATTGTTCAGTTGTGGTCTAAAAAAATAGAGCAAGCATCACAATGCACCGCCGTGATCAAAACCCGAATGAGTTGCGATTTTTGCAATGATTTTAGCATAGCGACAGCGACATCTACCTCTACTGTACATAGCTATAACCCGAAGGCATGCAATAGTAAAGGGTAGAATGAGCAAGTTCTCGTGTGCAGTCATATGAAAGGCAACTTTTTAAAAAGGTTGAAAATGTAAAAATAAACTGAAAATAACAATCCAAACGAACAGAACCTTAATTTGATCTCTCCCTTGAAATAGGGGTAGATCTCCTTTGCAAAGATGGTGACAATGCCTTCGACAGCCTTGGAGTGTGTCTCGGGAGTCAGCAATACTGACCAGTAGAGTTCTAACTGATTGCGTAGCGATCTTCTGAACGGAAAACAAACTTCAACTCAAAAGACTCAAGCCAAATACCGTCTGTAACATTATGATAAGAGCTTACGATAAGTTCTCCGTCCAGAGGAAGTCGAAACGAGGAGGAGGTTTACCCGCAGCCGCTGCTCTGAAAAGACGTAGTTTTATTATTCAAACACAAGAAAATTGTGGAGAAAAGCAATACACCACTCACGCTTCGCACTTCTTTTTGTGAGCCACTTTACTGTTCTCTATCGCAGTCGTCACAGCTGAAATTTTCATGAATTCCCGGATAGAAAGCACGAAAATATATAAAAACATAGAATATAAAAATACTAGATAGTAATGGTAAGCAGGAGATCGTCCTTAGCATGATACATAAGCATCAATAACACTCCTTCTTCTCTAGAACCATTAAAAACAACCTCTTATGGTGGTTTGCTTCTCCGACTCGAACTTTTCCGTCATTTGAGAGCTGTTCATAGCCACTGGCCGCGAGGGAGGAGGCAATTTAGACGAGGCCATAGCTTGAGCCAGCGTCACCTTCTTCACAGGCACCAAGAGACTAGGAGAGCTCCTGGCCTTAAAAAACAGGCACATATGAATCGACGAGCAATAAAGAAATATAACATGATCCATCGCCGTGAAATGAAAAATGTGCAGCTCACCTGCGTGGCACTTGAGCTCTCATTATTAGTCTCATTCCCGTGAGCACTGACTTTGCTAGACGTGGATGCAGTCGAGCTCTGTCTAGCTATGCCGTTCTGATTTGGTTTCTGTTCTGACGGTGCTTTCGGAGGTGAAGGCTTAGTGCTGAGAAAGAAGAAAATGGTGGGCGAGAAAAACCATGAAAAGCGATTACTGACCTCATTTCATGCCATTTCAGGAAATCTTCGTAAGTGATGGATTCGGAGGCAATTTTCTTGAGGATGTCCTGAAGTTCACCAACCCTTGTGCTGAACGCCGGCAATGCAGCAACGTTCGTGATTACTGCTTGTGCTGCCTTAAATGAAAGAACTGATTTGAGAAGCTGAGAAAAGGCGAAAGGAAGGAAGTTAACAATGTACATAACTAAAAGCAGTAAACAGGTTGTATGCTCGGTACGTATCTACCGAAATAAGTCTCTTGCATACATAAAATGGGTCTTCCAGAAGAAATCACAAATTTTGAAGTCCTTAAAAAAAAAGAATCACAAGGAACACAGCATTCACCAGTTTCTTCTGAGTCGTCCATGATTGATTCGCCTTCGATGAAGATGATCCGCTGGAGGACGTGGTCACCTGACTAGGTCCTGCAGATGTTACCGAGGTTGAGGGAGCTGTACTCGGAACGGAGGTCCTCGGGACCGACGGTTCGGGAACATCCACACCGGATGTGCTAGGTAGCTGAAAAGCTCGATAAATATGAAATATGGATAAGTAGTAATAAAACAACAATGCTTAAACAACCCGCCATAAACCTCGAAATATAACCAAACGGGGCGTAGACGCTGATTCATCAGCGAAGAAGATGCGGTTCATTCAAGGTTAATATTGGGTTTATAGAGTCTGGCACACCGCACTGGAGCGGTGATGGCTTTGAAAGGTTTGAGAACATGTAACAGCGTATGCCGCCGCTTAGATTCTGAGTAAACTCACCGATGAATCACGATTTCGCATTCAGGGTATATAATGAAGTATGTGGTGGGGATGTCATTCAATTTAGACTAGTAACAACTACTACCAGCAAATTTTACAAAAATGACATAGCAAAGGTAACATACCGACGTCGTCTTCGCTATGGAAGGCACCGCAGCTGTCGGGGCAGGAAGAGACGTGCTTTTGCTTAAAGCTGTACCAGATGTAGTTGCAGTCGTAGCCTTGGAGATGGTAGAAGTTGTGGTTGCCGCAGTGCCAGTCTTAGCGGGAGATGATGATGGGTTTGGGAAAGACTTCGCCAAAAATGCCAGATTTGGGGCGCCGTTTTTGTGCTCATCTCTTCTCTTGATGCAGCGAGCATACAATGAATTCTTCTGTATACCACAAAAATCAGCCAGCGAATGAGCGACACGTGCTTTCTCGTGTACTGAATAGCCGTCTTTCAAACACTGTTCTTCTATCGCAATGACCATGTCCACGTGAAGATTTTGAAGACGTTTTTTCTGACCAGGTAGGGCAAGATTGTTCGTCACTCGCTTGAATTCCTCGATCATACTGGACAACGTGTCCGTCATCGGGGCTAGAGGTTTCTTTTTCTGCGGAGAAGTTGGAACAGCTCCTGCGGACGAGCTCGGTGTTGCGCTCGTAGAAGGGGAGACATTCTGAGAGCTGCCTGGGGCAGTTGTGGCCGCTGCCGAGGTGGAAACCTCTGCCGATTTCTCGGGTGACTTGGTCGCAGTCGACGGCTGTACAGCAGTCGACGATAAAACCTCTACAATATCTTTGTCTACCGGAGGAATCTCCCCGCCAGCCATATTTCGAAGGAAATCGCTCATTTCATTCTCTTTTCGAGCAACCGCGTTCTGAAGAACTTTTCGTTTCAGAATTGTTGGAGGCATTCCTACGAGTCGCTTCTTTATAGCATTGGCAGCTCGTTGATTTGGAGATTCACCCAGCGCCATCCTCCTGACTTTCGTAGGAGGAGCTCCGACCATTCTTGGCTTGGAAACCACAGGAGCTGGGGCTGGCGGTTCAGCAGCAGTCTTGTTTACGTTTTTACTTGTCGTAGGTGCCGGCGCCGGATCGTCATCGACAACCTCTGCCTCATCGTCGTTTGATATCTGGGGTCGTTTCTGGAAAATAATATATATAGTATCGAAGAAGGGACAGCTAACGGCAAAGAAAAATTGACTTACGGTGCCGCCTTTCTTCGGCAAAACGGTAGTTTCCTCCACATCGGAGATGTCCGAATCGTTCACCTCCTCATGCCTACTCTTGAACTCTAACTTTCCACGGTTCACATAAAAACCTCCTTGAACTGTGTCCATGGTCGACGGAATTAGTTCATCGTACTAAATCAACAAATTCACATAATTGATACCTAGGCGACTAACCATCAATTGTGAGCACAAACCGCTTCAGAGTCATCGATGAAGTCGTCTTCTAAGTCATACCCAGCTCTTTTGTCCATGTAATCATCTTCCGTTCCGAAGCACAGTTTTCGACCTTTTTTGTTTTTCTTGCCGCCCTGAAACGATTCCAGTACCTTTCAAATGCGGTGACAACCTCATTCTTAACGTTTATTGGGAAGACAACATCAAACTTGAGTGGTGAACTCACACAACGGATTTTCTGTATTTGCCAAACACTCGTTTAACTCTGCTCTGAGGGTGAGGTGTGGCCAACAGTTTCACGCACTGACACTTCAGTTTACAGTTTCCGTGCACTTATTTATTAGTCACAAATTTGAAATTCAGGGAATCCCTATACATCACCTATTCTCGGAAAAACTTCAAGCATAATCCTATAGACAGAGGAGAAGACCACTAGGCTCGGAAATAACTCCTTTTCGACAAGTGCGTTAGGAATTAATCACTATGAACTGATAAAACAGCATGGAAAAAGAAAATCTTAACAAGAGACACCGTACTGATGTGGAAAGTACCTAACTGCCTTACCTACGTAGCCGGTCTAACTGGAATAAAACATGGCAAGATGACCGTTCAAATAAATCTTCCAGCGCCAGCTAACAACTTCACGAAACAGGAGAAAAGAATGTTGAAAACAGTGCCGTCAACGCTGAGGTTTAAAGTTGAAAGAATTTGAAGATTGTTGATCTCTCAACTACGTTACACCGATGTGGTATGTCAACGATAACGGGGAGACATCGACCTGGACCATGTTTTTGGTTACTTTTAGATAATTTGAGCAGTCCTAACACAATAGTGATCACCCTGAGCTATCTCTGTCTGGTCTCTAGAGCTCACAAACGGCAAAAATACAAAGTAAATTGGGAACTTGCTGGTATAGACGAGTACAACTCACGTATTTCGCTTCCAACCGTTTCACTATCTCCAAAGCTTCTCGGTCGTGGAACCGCTCGTCATCGCCGCTCGAATCGTCCTCTTTCTGAACTTTGGCATTGTAATCAAACAGCTCCCACCCAACCTTTACGATTGTATGAACTCCAAGAATCCAAGAACAAACTGTTCACCAACCAGCTGTTTCTTCCGAATCTCTTCGTAATCGAATTCAGAGTATTTCTTCTTGCCAGGTTTGAACAATGACAGCTCTACGATGGAATATTTACTCTTGTCATTTTGTTTCTTTTTATTTCCTCCAAGGTCTAATGCCATAGCATTCGACGACCCTGACGAAGAACCTGAAACAGCGTTTTTGATTGGAATTCATGGAACACAGCTTGGAATATCTTCAAGAAGCACGTTGGCTAGCTGGAGAACTAGCTGAAATAGAAGAATCACGAGAGTTTCATACAGATTTTGGAAGGGTCTACTCGCAGAGTACAAAATGGGCTCTTTGGCTGCTTTCCAATAGTTCACTGGATGAGTGGACTGATTTTGAACTTCATAAAGGTTTACAAAGTGTGGATAGGGGTGAAATAAACTGGGAAATATCAACATTTTTCACTTCACAGCTTTTCTGGTTCACCAATCGATTTATGAAAAATCTAGACGAATTCGTGGTTGAATGGACTAACTCAATAAAAGGCGAGTAAGGAGCTCTATTCCCCCATATGAACGACCCCTCAGGGGTTCAGAATCCCAGGTAAAAGACGAAGAACCAAACCAGACAGCTACGATGGCGCACGACGGCGCAGGTCGCGGCGTGTTCGGCAAAATGCGAATTTACTACTTTTGATACGCAGCGAATTGTGCCGCGCGCCGGCTGAGTATTAGACGCGGCCGTGCTGTAAGGCGGCCGCGTGACGTCACGGCGGTCACTCGGCCGCCCACGGCGCGATCGATCGGCCACCGCGTTGTACGGACCACCCACGACGGTCACGCCCACTCGGCGCTGTTTCCCGGAAGCCGCCGGTCCCCGGGCAGCGCTCTCACGCTGCTTACCTTACCCCGTGGGTTTCTGGGGGTACTCTTCGAAATTTCCAATGAAATTCCAACTATTCGACTCCTCCTCATCAGTCGCAGTCTTCTGCACATCAAACTCGGCGGCTTTTCCCGGTCGAAACGAACCGCTTTAACTTGTTTTTCGTAAATTTCTCGTTTATTTTTGTTCTTTTCCTTTTTTGATTGATTAATTTATTACACGAACACAGTCGTGCGTAGAAAAAAGTATAAAACAACGCTCCGAAGAAACATAACATCATAACAGGAGGTACTAATAACAAGAACGAGACCTGCAACCAACAAAAAAGTACGGGAAATACTTTTATCACCTTTCCGTCACTTTCTATCCTAGCGCTTAGAACTATCCGTTTTTGAAACCAGTTGGAATAAACTGTAGCCAAGTGTGATCTAGTCAGTAGTTTCTCACTGCCGGTTCACCCCTTTCGGTTTACTTTTCGTTCAGTTAGTTTTGTCGTTTATTTTTGTTTCTTCTCCTTTTTTCGTCTTTTCGTCCTCCTCTATCCAACAGTTTCGAAGTGGCCGTTCGTGAAGCCAGCTGTGATTAGTCGGCAGCTTTTCCCGGTTAAAACGAACCGTTGACTGACTGACTTATTTTTCGTAAATTTCTCGTTTATTTCTGTTCTTCTCCTGTTATAATCTTTCCGTCACTTTCTATCCTAGCGCTTAGAACTAACCGTTTTTGAAGTCAGCTGTGATAAGTCGGCAGCTTTTCTCGGCCAAAACGAACATTTTTGACTTCTTTTTCGTATATTTCTCATTTATTTTTTTGTTTTTCTCCTTTTATCGTCTTTCCGTCACTTTTGTCCAAGCGCTTAGAACTTACTGTTTTTGAAGCTAGCTGGAATAAGCTGTGGCCATGTGTGACAAGTCGGTAGCTTCTCCCTGCCAAAACGAGCCCTTTCGGTTTACTTTCCGTACAGTTAGTTTCATTAAACTTTTCGAATGCTTCTGTGCCAGTCAAGGTTAGTAAGGGTAGCATCATGCCGAGGTTTCAAGACGAGGGAACTTGGGAAGTTAGTTTTGTCTTTTATTTTTGTTTCTTCTCCTTTTTTTTTCGCCTGTTCGTCGTTCTCTATCCAACAGCTTCGAACTGACCGTTCTTGAAGCCAGCTGTGATAAGTCGGCAGCTTTTCCCGGCCAAAACGAACCGCCTTAATTTATTTCCGCAAATTTCTCGTTTATTTTTGTTTTTCTCTTTTTCATTCCATTTATTGACGCGAGCTTTTGCCCACGTAAAAATTATAAGAATAACAACAACAACAGCAACATATTCAGACAACTTGGCATTACAACAACAAATGTTATCGTCTTTCCGTCACTTTCTATCCAAGCGCTTAGACCTTGCAGTTTGTGAAGCCAGCTGGGATAGGCTGTAGCCAAGTGTGACAACTCGGTAGTTTCTGCCTGCCAAAACGAACCCTTTCGGTTTACTTTGCGTACAGTTAGTTTTGTCTTTTATTTTTGTTTCTTCTCCTTTTTTTCGCCTGATCGTCGTTCTCTATCCAATAGTTTCGAAGTGGCAGTTCGTGAAGCCAGCTGTGATTAGTCGGCAGCTCTTCCCGGCCAAAACGAACCGCTTTGACTTGTTTTTCGTAAATTTCTCGTTTGTTTTTTGTTTTTCTCCTTTTATCGTCTTTCCGTCACTTTTGTCCAAGCGCTTAGAACTTGCTGTTTTTCAAACCAGCTGGGATAAGCTGTAGCCAAGTGTGAAAACTAGGTAGTTTCTGCCTGCCAAAACGAACCGTTTTGGTTAACTTTCCGTACAGTAAGTTTTGTCGTTTGTTTTTGTTTCTTTTTATTTTATCGTCTGTTCGTCGTTCTCTATCCAACAGATTTGAACTGATCATTATTGAAGCCGGCTGCGATAAGTCAGCAGCGGTTCTCGGCCAAAACGAACCGTTTTTACTTCTTTTTTACAAATTTCTCGTTTATTTTTTGTTTTTCTCCTTTTATCGTCTTTCCGTCACTTTCTATCCAAGCGCTTTGAACTAGCCGTTTTTGAAGCCAGTTGGCATGAGCTGTAGCCAAGTGTGACAAGTCGATAGCTTCTCCCTGTCAAAACGAGCCCTTTCGTTTTACTTTCCGTACAGTTAGTTGTCGTTTATTTTTGTTTCTTCGCCTTTTTTCGTCTGTTCGACGTTTTCTATCCAACAGCTTCGAACTGACCGTTCTTGAAGCCAGCTGTGATAGCTCGGCAGCTTTTCCCAGCCAACACGAACCGTTCTAGTGTTATTTATCGTAAAGATTTGTTGACTTTTTCCTGTTATCGCCTTTCCTTGAGTGCCTCTTTCGTCCGTGGAGGAAACTCAAAATAACGGTTTGTTTCTACAAAGTATTCTTTTTGCTCTTTCTCGTTCCTCTTGATTTCAACTTTTTGAGATTTTTAAAAATTTGCTTTTCAACACGTATTTGTTCCGATGTTATCAGTGGAAGTGTTCATCCAAAGGGACAAATTCTCTCTAATTTGTAATATTTTTCGTGAGTAGTGCAGCGTTTCTGTTAATGACTCATTGATCGCATTTCGAGATGAAACGAAATAAATAAGAACCTCTGTATTGAACAAAACATAGGGAATTGTTACAAAAGGCCCACATCCGGTGGCATTCAGAATTCTAACAAATTTATTTGCGGCTTAGAATTCAGTTTCATTGTACGCAAGGGGATGCTGGTTGATTTAGCACCTTCCCTCGAGCTTTGTGATAGAACTGGCTAAAAGTCATGGTTTTCAGCCATCTTTCGTGACATCGGCGTCCACTCAAGACGAGATCAGGGAAGAACTGCAATATTCCTGATCAGATTTATTTATTTATTCATTTAATTTATTGATTTATCGTATAGTTGACGTGCGCCTTCAAATAGCATAAATTGAAAAATGTAGATGAATCATTGTTACTTGGTGATCTTTTTTGGCTCGATTTCCTTCTAGAAAGTGTAATATTGTCTCTCAGGGCTCACTGAACGCAGAGATATGCCTTATCATCCTTTGAAATGGTTTGCAACTGCACTCGATAATGAGTTTTCCACACTATACAAGATGTGATCAAGGTTGTTTTTTAAATGCACAAACCCAGAGCTTCATAATCCAAAAGACTGCGAAGTTTGTTAGACAGAAGGAGCTCCTCCAACTTGTTTTCAACTACCATCTCCTTTGGTGCCCTCTATTTCTTGTTCATGTTATTCAAGTTTTTTACGTTTTGTTCGTAATTTCATGATTGCTGTCATGATTGTGATACGATTCGAATATTTTATCCAGATCATGGGTATTACGGCCACGGAGACGAGAGAATTACGAGGGGAATTTCTGCAGGCGGCTGCACATCTTTTTGAAAACGTGCTCTCAAAACCACCTACACCAAACGTCCCCGAACTTTGGAAGGAGCACCAGGAGATCAGGAAGGTCTTGGATGAGATCGCCAGCAAGCAGTCCCGCGTCGGTGATACCGATGTCCAGCTGTCGAGACCGAGGTGTGTTCTGCTGTTTTATTTCCTTTTATTTATTTATTTATTCTACATGAACAAGCCATGTGTAGCACGGATATGTTAAACAGAAAACCTTAAAACGATGAACAGTCAACAATAAACATAACACTTAATTCAACTTCCGTAGTCGGGAACACGTCTTGTTTACGAAGTATTTACAAATCATGATTCAGAGGATTAAAGTGAGTTCAGATGATAGTCTAACAGCTCGGAGGAACGAGCGCTCGTTGATGACAGTTTTTGCTCAGGTTTCTATAATATTCTATTTCTGTGATCTTTTTTGTCGGTTAAAACATTTTGTTAGAAGTGCTTATTGCTTTAGTAACCCTAGGACATGTGTAAATCCCGCCTATGTTGCGACTATTGCGAATGACCTAGCATTAGAATTCATTTTTTCATTAAATTCTTTCCGTTGCGTTTTACCTTTTGAATGTTTGCTTTGCATAAGTTTTGTAAGTGTTATATTTTCTAGTTGAATTGACTAGTTGTTTCTGCTCTTCAGCAGCCACGAATTCTTGATCCTGTTCCCGAATTCTTTGTTGAAATGGCCCTGTTACCGTTCTTTGTCAGTTGAACTTTTACTGATGGGCTACCAACTTGATTTCAATTTACCCTGCTCTCAGGGCCATTTTTCTTTTTAGTGTGTTACACCATTCCCACTTACCGCATTCTTTGAGCGAGGAAGTTTACAATACTATTCCCACTTATCCTACTCTTTGGAAGTCTACAAAGGAAATGTCCATTCCTAATGCCCTTTCTTGTAGTCATGTTTTTCAGTGCTGATAAAAGACCGTCTCTTGAATCCTCAAGCTTTTAGCAGTAGAACTTTGTATAAAATCGTACGTTCAGCAGTGCATGGAATGCATGACTAGGATACAGACTCCTAAATCCTGTTTTCTGTAGGAATTTGTAACATCGTCGTGAATAGTACAACTATTTTCCTTATTAAATTCATAAAAGTTCTGGTTCGGTTGTCATCAAAATGGTCAGCTTTCAGGTCAAAAGAGGATATCGAAGCTTTCATGGCCTGGGCCGACCAAATAGGAATCAAGCGATACGGCGTCACTGTGTCTGAGTGCGACGACGTAAACGGCTTGGGACTCTCGGCCGAGAAGTACGTTCTAGAGTGAATCCAGTTTTTCTTGTTTGAAATATTGATGGCTGATTGAATGTTACATTTTTCATCTTTTACCTATTACCTCGTTTGATCAGTTCATAAAGTTTCTTGGGGATTCTCCCGGTGAGTCGGGTTGAGTCTCTGTAGAGCAGGATTCTATAATGTGATCCCAGTTAATTATAAAAGAAATATTTACGTTTTCGCCTATCCCATTCTTCCTTGTCATATTCTTGTACCAAAGAATTGATCAGTTACAACAACGGACAGCTTTGCAACGTTTTTTCGCTTGTTCACCTCTCTAAAATATCTCCTATTCTGACTTTTACTTGGAGATGTGGCTGATGAAATGAATAAGGATTTGGTGTCCTATTAATGTGTGGAGTTCAAAATTTTCAAAATATTGTTTGGTTGTCGCGAGGTTGTTGGATTTTGAAGACTGACCAAGCCGCTATTTTGGTCTTGAATCTGTTTTAAAACTGCCCTGCGTTAAACTGCTTTGAATTCCGCCTGAGATGGGATTTTTGTGATAAACCTAACACCATCATTCCAACATCCTATTTTAGTATATGTAACAGTAACCCGCAGAAAAGCGGTAATAAAACTGGAATTTCATGTTTTAAAACAATTCGGGGTGTCCAATTTTTTGATTTTGTCTAAGGCAGCATAGTGCAACTATATGTTTAAAGGTATTGATATTGACTGTTGATCACCATTATCACCGTTATCTTTGCAGAGATATAGCTGAAGGAGATCGCTGTCTCACCGTTCCACGTCACGCTATGATTTCGGTGGATCTAGCGAGGAAGTCTGCAATCCTCAAGTAAGATTCACCATTTTTTCCAAGAAATTTCATACATACTTCTTATTTGCGAGCTTATTTCTGCTGTATATTTTACCTTTTCGTTTTCCAGAAAGCTCTTTGAAAGTGAGGTCATAGTTCAAAACATGTCGAATGTTGGCCTTGCACTTTTTATTTGTGCTCAACGAGTGAAGACCGATTCGAAGTGGATCGCATACCTCAATGTACTACCAAGCTCGTACACTACACCACTATTCTATTCTGAGGAAGAGCTGCAGGTAGGTTTTTCAAAGGTTTTATGTTCTTCATTCTATATTTTATTAAAAAACTCGTGTTCAGCTGCTGAAGCCGTCTCCAGTTTTCGAAGAAGCGCTGTTGTTTTATAGAACAGTTGCTAGGCAGTTCATTTACTATCTCCTGATGGTCGGCAGAAACGACGTCTATGACCAAGCTAGCCGGGTGAGAGCCTGTTGTCCTTTTCGGAATTTTTGTGCTCATTTTTGTTTTTTTCTTATCACCACGCTTTTGCCATTTGAGCCTGGGCGTTAATTTTTTCTACCAAACAAGCCGTCGAAGTTTTCGTAACATTTCACATCTCAATCATTAAATTTTGTACTGATTTTATGCAATTTTCTAAAAAACGGATGCTGAAGTGTTTTAGTGCTGATTATATTCATTTTGTGCCGGAGATCCGAGTGTCAGACGATGAAAATGCTTCTTTCGACAGTATCACCGTTTAGTTTCCAGGAAACGAGCCGAACTTGTGAGAAACTGGAAAATGTCAATGTAATAGACCAGGGCCTATATTCATGACGGGTATCGGCACAATATACCTGAGAATAAACCCCGGGCGGCGCGATTATTCGCATTCATGAACGCGCCGCGGAGTTTATTTGGGTGATATCGCGGGTCTATTCCACTCCGCGGCGCGTTCATGAATGTGAATAATCGCGCCGACCGGGGTTTATTGTCGGGTATATTGTGCCGATACCCGTCATGAATTTAGATCCGGAATACACATTAAAGTCCCCAACCAAAGTCGTAGGATGCAGGAAATCACCACAGTTTCTTATAGGTAAATAGATTGATGTCATTTTCAGAGAGAAAGGGCCGGAACTCAACCACCATTGCTGTACAATTCTCCGTTTACTGTCGATAACTTCACATTTTTGCTGTACAAATGGGCTGTAGGTACGGTAACTACGCGAATCAACCTCATTCCGAGCGAAACTGCCCGAGGTCCTGGAGGAGCTGTTAAAATGGTAGGTTCTGGTTAGATTATCACGCAAAGGTAAACGATTGCCTGTGGCATCCGATACCTTTTGAAGATGCAATTTCACATTTGAAGGTGCCTGCTCTTATTCCGATGCTAGACATGGCTAATCACGAACTGATCATGGGAACAGAAGACCTTGGAGAAGCTGTGTCGTATTGTGGTGAAAATGATTGCGCAGAGGTATGGGTCATTGTCTCGATTGTTTAACTTATTTGGTAGTTGCGTTAACGTTACTGGCGTTTCCTAAGTTGCCTAGTGCGGCGCTTAGAGGCGCTGTTTCCATTTGCCCAGTCGAGCGATCGTTTCTGGGTTGGGGTAACTGAGCTTTTCATCACTCTGGAGTTGGGTAAATTGGTATCACATTCGTCTGGAAAGGCGGGTACGCTGACTTAAACCGTAGGTGGCCTTAATAAATTATTGTATAAACCAAACACGAATTGACTTGCCTCACTATACTATTCTGGAACACGAATGCATGGGTCTGATCTACGCCGATTTCTTCACCTTTTCGACTTTTGATTGGTCTTTCAGATAATTGCGACCAAAAACGTGAAGACTGGTGGATGGGTAAGTATGTTCTATGGCAGAAGATCATGTGCTGATCATCTGCTTCATAATGGTTTCGTGCCCAATGAAGAGAACCCGTTCGACAGCTACAAGCTGAAAATCAGTTGGTTTTTAATGGTTCCTTCAATCACAGTTCAAATGCCTGATAATGTCGTTGGGTTGAGTTTTTTCCAAAGAAGTCACATTTTCATAATTCCATGTCATTTATAGGCCTTGGACGATCAGATAAACACTTCAAAGAGAAACAACGACTGTTCACGGCAATGGGTTTCAATGAAAATTCGAACGTATACCTATACGACATTGGACTAGGACCGAGCCCATTGCACCCATCAATGGAGCAGTTTGTTCGCATTTACGTCTCTGATAAACCGGAAGCGGTACGAACTTCTTTTAGCATTCAGTTAAAACTTTTCCTAACGGTAGTTTGATCTAGGCGATTTCTGATCCGGCCACTTTGAACAAAGCTGTCGACTTCCTGAAGAATCGATTCGCTATATTGGAACGCTCATATGGGAGCATTACTGCCGGAAAAACATTGAATGAGAAGAACATCGCCAGTTTGAAGAAGTCAGAATTGGCAATTTTGAAGAACGCCAGGTGAGCTTTTGTTTTGATCGCATTCGTTGCTTTTTGTTCCGTTTTTTTCTTCATTACTGTTGTTCTTTCACCCGTTTTTCCCTCTTATATTTTACGCATACGGCAATAGCGTAGGTTTTTCACTATACACAAGCAGACCCTTGTACCTATTTGCCCGCTTTGTTTATTCTTATATTCCTTACTTCCTTATATTTATCGATTATACTCCTTAATGGTGCTTGCGTGGTCCAATGGTAAGAGGCACCACTGTTGCCCTCACTGACGAGCGATCGATCTCCGCCCGGGCTAATCAACCCTTCCATATCTATGGGATCGGTAAATTGGTACCATAAAGGTAAAGGTAAAGGTGCCGGCGTTGACCAGTCCCCTGAAGACGCGCCGCCGCATTCGTGTTCAATTCAGAGTCGTAGAGGCTTGGTGAATGCGTATTTGGCCAATACAATGATCTGCGGGGGCCAGCCGCTATACCAGGTCAGTGTCTTTACCTTCCCAGATAATTCTGATACTAATTTACCGATCCCGGAGGGATGGAAGGCTTGGTTAACCCGGGCTGGGATCGATCGCTCGACCGTGCAGGTGTCAGCAGCGCCTCTTACCACTGTGCCACGCGGGCCCTACTAATTGGTACCATACTTGTCCGGAAAGGTAAAGATATTGGCTTGGTGGTCCCAGCGATCATTGTATAGGTCAAATTCGTATTCACCATGTCTTTACGATTCCGAACGGAACATGAATGGAGCGGGGCGTCTTCAGGGCCTAAATTCATGACGGGTATCGGCACAATATACCCGAGAATAAACCTCGGTCGGCGCGATTATTCGCAATCATGAACTCGCCGCGGAGTGGAATAGACCCGCGATATCCCCCAAATAAACTCTAGGGTTTATTCTCAGGTATATTGTGCCGATACCCGTCATGAATTTAGGTCCAGGAGACTAATCAATGCCGAAATCCTTTACCATTGTCTTTACATTTCACTCAACATTCCCATTCACCGTATACTTCTCAACCGTTGTCAATCAAAATGGTCAAGCTGTGACTACGCGTACTTTTCTAATTTTATGTGTTGCTTATTCTGTTTCTATCGCTTCGCTTGTAGTCAAGTTTCAGAACCTACTGCGAGCAGTGGGAGAAGCGATTGTTCGAAGTGATCGAGAAGGCAGAAAACTAAAAACTGCCCGGGATTTCAATAGCACGTCCGTGCGCCTCTGATGCTGCCGCTCCCTCTGCGAAGAGTGTTTTCGAGTTGGAATTACTTGACCTGTTATCTGTATAGTTGCTATCAAAAAGCATTTTAATGTCGTGAAGTGAACAAGATTGTGTTACTTAACGATTCTCCAGAAATCCTATCACCTTGAATTTGCTCCAAAGCCTGAGTGCTCATCTCCAAATGACCTGATTGAATTACACATTTGGCCTTCTAGTCATCATCCCAGGTGGATAGTGCTTTATTTCATGCCTTACTATGTTGTATGTTGTCCATGTAAAGAAGATGCAATATCAAAGTCGATAAAGATTTATCAATATTAGATGGTGAAAGTGTTTCGCTGAATAACGTGGACTCGGCCGACTTAGTGCTTCGCCTGAGGTATGTGCTCACCTGCTCAAATATACCCGAAAGCAATTTATGCAATCTTGGAGTTGTGGACGGCTCGGCCAGTCTTGCCAAAGGATCAGTCGCCGGAGCGTGTGAGTAACGCTCCTTATCGCCCCAGCACACTTCCCTGGGCCCAGATTCATCATTGGTAAACCTTATATAAACCCGAACGGCACCGACCATTGTCTGCTCATCTTGAGCTTCCTATGTTAAACGCAACCTCCGGTTGACTCTGCCGTCTGGTTCTGGCTGCGCCGCGGTTTCGGAGACCGCTCGCCCGTTAGTGAATCCGGGTGCTGGTTGGAATTTCGAGAGTAGGTTGAGGTTGTTTCAACTCCAAGGTGTCTCACAACTATGCTGTGAAAACATAACAAATTCCTTTATAAAAGCGCATTCACTGCCTTTATTATCCAACTGGGATCTCTAGCATCAATACGAAAAGCAACTTATATCAGTCAGTGATGTGCACCCGTAGAATTTACATGTGAATTGAGATCTGGTTCGAATGCGGCTTGTAGTGGGCAATTTGGTAGCGTCTGATGGCTGCTCAGGCCACCGTCTCCCTCATTCCTTCGTAGGCCGTCGGACGCTTTTTCGAACTCCACGTGTTGCTAGGCCATACGGTCTCGTCCCTCCAAGAGCCTGAAATGCTGGCTATTAGAGCAAGAAGTACCACCCGAAAAATCTTCACGCTTTGTTCTAAAACAGTCACAAACGACGCTGAAGACCAGTTCATGCTTGGGAACGAGGCAGTGCCGCAACTGAACTGAATCCATGGTTTTTCCGACTTAGCGTTGTTTATTGTCGACAGAACAGTCCAACCACATCCTAATAGGCGCGTTGTGCCATAAAGCCAGCGCGCGAGCGACTTCCGGACGATGCGTTGGACGAACGACCGAATGGCCATTGTTATGCCACCGATCTCGCTCAGCGATGGATTGCGCAACTGACACTATTCAGTATCACACACCTGGAGCAGACGTGTCTGTATCAGTTGACCCGCCGGCCGCCTGACTGGGTGTCGTGCCGTTGCCCGGGCGCAATTTCGTATACTCGTGCAACTGCATTGCACTGCGACGAGAGAGGGAGTGTTGCGAAATTGCACTCGGGCAACTGCACAACGCCCAGTCAGCGAAGCCGCGCAGGCGGCCGGCGGGACAACTGACACAGATACATCTGCTATCATGTGTCTGATACTGAATAGTGTCAGTTGCGCAATCCATCGCTGAGCGAAATCGGTGGAAAACAATGGCCTTAGCATTGCTGGCATTGCAAGCAGCAAGCATTGCTAGGTGCTGCATTACTGTTGCAGAACGTTCGGACGGCTGCCGTCATACTGCGTCCTTTGCGTCTCTGCCTTTAGGACTTACCACAATATGATGTGGCTGCAGAGCAGTAGCGGGTAAGCATAGCAGATACGCAATGCTGATAACAAGCAGAAGCAGAAATGTGGCGTGGAGTGTGTGGTAACGTCTGTGAGTTTCTGCGGTCTCAATAGGTATAACAGAATTTCTTACCGCTTCTGGCCACAACCCTGGCAAGGTTGTGGTCCGACGAGGAGTCGATGAGTGCATGACGAGCGGCACGCTTCTTCGCCTTGCCATTCGATCGCCAACTGCCCCCGCACGGTGGTTCGTAGTCCGCATGTACCTGAACCGCTATGTTCCACATTTTTATTCTATTAGAGGGAGCCAAAAGTAATAATTATTCCCACTTCTTTCCCATATAACTTTCGACTGGGGTCCCACTGTATGTTCGTCGTATTTATGTGTCTGCATGCTACTTACTTAAGACCACTTAAAAATTCATCACTTCCGCGCTTTTCAGAAACATTTGAAGTTATTAGTAAATGAAGAAGTTTGTTGCATTTTCCTTATTTCTTTTGCCCCTCCTCCTAATAGCAGCTGCGCAGTTTACGGTTTCTAATTTCTTTGCGAAAACCACCCATATCGCCAACTATACACTAAATATCTTTTTGGCGAACAACGGTCCAGTGCACCGCCGGAAAAGCGCGCAGCTATTGCGGAAATACGCGCGCCCCCTCTTTACTGCTCTACTTTGGTTTACTGCCGCAGTAGAGTCTGAAGGGACCCTAAGGATCGCCGAAAAATGCAGACGCAGGACAATAGAGGCCGTACTGCGACTGCTTTCACGCTTTCGCTGTGGCAGCACCTATGGCCCTTGTTATACATTCGCTCGCGGTGAGCGTCTGCGACTTGCGAGCGGTGATCGCGTGCGCCGCTAACCTTAGACGCTGAACACGTGACGCACGCACGCACGCGCCCGAAGCATACAGAGCAATGCGCGAGGTGATCGACCCACCTCCAGCGAAAGGGTCAATCGCAGTGCAATGCGCAGCGACTAGAGCGTGGAAGGTACGCGAGCGTGTGCATAACAGCCCGTGAGCGTCACCACGCCAGCGTCACCGTGATAACTCGTACAAACGTGTCTGGCCCCACGGTGTCTGATACTGAATGGACGTGTTACGCTGGGGGTGAGCGAATGTATAACAAGGGCCTATGGGTTTTTTCGTATCCGCACTTCATTCATCGCCTCGCCAGCAAACCAAACGTCGTTTCTGGTCCCATCACGAAAATCGCCGTTTTCAAGCAGAATTACGACGCGGTAGGCGCCCAGCTACTGCATATACACGAATACCCTGCCCATTTCTGCTCTATTTTGGCATTTCTGCTGCAGAATGCGAATGCCCGGATAAGGGCCCTTCAGACTCTACTGCCGCACTAAACCATTGCAGAGCAGTAAAAAGGGGATGCGCGTGCTTCCGCCATAGCTGCGCTTTTACGGCCGTCCACTGGACTGTCGTTGTTCAAAAAACTATTTAGTGCATAGTTACGGGTGGTTTTCGCAAAGAAATTAGAAATCGGATACTGCGCTACTGCACAGCTGCCGCGCGCGCCGCCGCTCCCTGTTTCATCCCCACTGCGGGTGCATCGCAGTAAAGTCTGAAGGGGCCTTAAGGAAAAGTGGGTGAAAACCGAACTTGTTACTCGTGGCAAGTCTCAGGCATTTCGTGCATTTTAAAAAATGGCGTAGGAAGAGAGGACTCACAGTTACAACGGGCGTCGGCGAGATGAATACGCTGATCTCCGATCCGCGATAGGAGATGCTGGTCTGGGTGTTCTCGTCGTAGGACGGTGATGACTGCTCGACGGCGTGTATGGTGGACTTCTGAGAATAGCGCGAGCCTGAGTAAAGCATAAACTCAGAGCACGGCCTATGCACAACACAAAATAAAGCCAAACACAATCGCGGCGTCACTACAAAGCCTCTGAATCCATCAATTGTGACAAAATGTGTCTGTAGACTGAACATATAAAAGGATGAATGGTAATGTGGTGAAGTATAAGGAAAAGAAAGATTTCCGAAGCAATGAAATACTGTGTGATGGCGGTAGAGGTGATAAAAATACGGTAGGTGTAGTTCACGCTTTTGCTGTAGCAATCCGACTACGGATCCTCCACGGTAGACAATATCAACGGTATTGTCTTGTTGCTGCAGAAATATGGCATGGACCCAGATTCATCATTGGTAACCCTCTCCCCTCACCCGATAAACCCCGAGATATACCTGAAATGGCGCGCACCTTTGTCTGCTTATTCTAAACTTCCTATGTTTAATGCGATCTCTCATCGACTCTGCCGTCTGGCTCTGGCTGCGCCGCGGTGTCGGAGACCACTCGTCCGTTCATGAATCTAGGTTACGGAGTGTGGGTGACGCCTGTGGCTTTCGAGTACGTCCTAATGATGTCCCTGATAGAAATTGCTGTTTGATGGTCCCAACACGAATGATACCATATCCCAGCAGCTCTACCACAAAAAAAAACACTGCGTAATCCGGCCTAATGTATGAAAAGAAAGAAGTACATCTACAAAGGAAAGGGCATGGAAGATTTATACAAACTGTATCGAGCACGGCACGTAGCACTACCCAAGGCCCAGATTCATCATTGGTTACATCTCCCCACCTCCCGATAAACCTCGAGATATACCCCGAACGGTGCGCACCTTTGTCTACTTATTCTAAATGTCCTATGTTAAACGCAATCTCTCATCGACTCTGCCATCTGGTTGCGGCTGCGCCGCGGTTTCAGAGACCGCTCGTCCATTCATGAATCTGGGCCCAGGTTGTTCCTCCCTGTGAGCTAATAAGGTTTCCTCTTTTCCATTCAGTCCACCTAACTTACATGTGAAAATAAGAAGTTTATTTGGTTACAAGCGCAGTCACAAAAGCACAAGCCCAAAGAGATCACCAACCTATACTGTTAGTGTCGGTCCTCGCCTTGCCCAACCAAACCCATTCCTTGGAGTCCTCGTCACGCCCGCCGCCGCTCGATGATGACGAGAGTCTGGACAGGATCGGAGCGACCAACTTTTCGTAGCTAAATATCGCAAAGTTTTCGTTTTTGGTAAACATGCTTGATCGATTACATACATTTCCCTCGATCTTGTCCTGTTTGTTATTTATGGTTCTATTCTATTTTATTTCCCTCATTAGTGCTTTTGGCTGTTTGCTATCTTCCTGGCTTTTTCATCTGTTCATTTCTCAATGTGTCAGTAACATAATAGCTATTTTTCTTCCATATCGTTCACAATTTGATGCTCAGTTGAAGTATGTTTTTTTCCACGCTCACCAACGTGAGCGTCTTAAAGTAAATAAATGAATAAATAAAAACGAATAAAATTGAACACTCCCTCTAGCCAGGAAGCCGCAATTGAATGCTGTAGCAATTCAGCAAACTGCATTTCTATTTTTTTTAAATTTTTGCTGTCTCAAAATCTCACCCTCTAAAATTGGAAGCCCTTTTCGAGACGAATTTCAACAGGCCACCGATCAGCAGCAGAACGAGGATGATGGCAAGTACGGTGTCCACCCGCCATAGTGAACTCGATTCCGACTCGATCGGTGGAGTCGCTGTGGCTGCAATATGGGGATCAACCAGAGTTTTAACAAGAATTATTAACGTGACATTCTAGTCTTATTACCGCTTTTTGCGGTTTACTATTACGTATACTAGGACATGATGTTGTATTGGTGGTGCTAGGTTCATCGCAAAAATCGCATCTCAGGCGGGATTCGAACCCGCGCCTCAATCTGTTCGGGGCTGTGCACTTAAGGAAGCCTTCGCGCTTAAGTGAGGTGCTAGAGATTCGCAAGTGGTCGTCTCAGTAGCATAGTGGTTAGTGCACAGCCCCGGGAAGGTTGAGATGCGGGTTCAAATCCCGGCTGAGATGCGATTTTTGCGATGAACCTAGCACCACCATTATAACATTAAGAATTATCAAATTATCAAAGGGTCTGCTGAAGACCTACCATTTGCGGCCGTTCTGATGGCTGCAAGCCGACTAGAGTCGACACCATCAAAATGAACTCGCAAAGGGACTTGGAGTGAGGCCAGAGGAGCAGCGTCCACGTCCGTACAGTGGATTGGAGGGCGAAATTCGAGTTGAATGTAGGGGTCGGAGAGATCGTCCAGAGCTGAAGAGGAAAAAATGTGGTTTACGGTAGTTGTTCTGGAATAATATCGCCAGTAAAAGGACTGAGGAAGGAGGTTAAAGGTAAAGGTAAGGGTAAAGGTGTCGGTGTTGATCAGTCCCCTTAGGATGCGGCACGAATTCGTGTTCCATTCAGAATCGTAGAGGCATGGCGAATGCTATACAATGACTTGTGGGGAACAGCCGCTATACCAACTCAGTATCTTTACCTTCCCAGACAAGTCTGGTATGAAAATTCTCGATTCCGGAAGGATGGAAGGCTTGGCTAACCTAGGCGTGGATCGATCGCTCGACCGTGCGGGTGTCAGTGTGAGCGTCTTACCACTCTACCACACACATCCTTTTAGGGAGGAGTTTAAGCTGGATTAATTATGATAGAATAGAAAATACTGAGCAAATTGGAGTTCCTACGTGTGGAGTTTGTCACGGTATCGGTCACGGTATCGTGGCCACCTCAGAAGACCACGCCCCTCTCCGACCTCTGGTTGGAGTAGTCTCCCTTACTGTTCTGTTACCTAATGGTTGTGTTCTTTGCTTGTGATATAGATTATAATAAATTATATTGAAACTCTTACTCCTGTCGGGACTAGCATGACATGGAGGTCCCAGGGAGATCTTTCTTTTGGACTTTTGCTTTTCTAGTCTAAAGAAAGTTAACAGTAAGGAAGATTCCGTTTTGGCTGGCCACCAAAACGTACCGAGATCTCGAGATCTGCACATTTTCATATGCACCGTTATTATATATGCATGTAAGCACAATTGAGCACTATTGCCTCTCTCATACACCTTTTTTAGTCGTTTTCATTGATGGCGCATGAATGAGGCAGAGCACATGGTTTTCACTACGCTTTTTTCCTTAAATTAATTTTTTTCTTTGAATCGATCTTAAAACATTTGTCTACCCCTAAGTTTTTCCGCTAACTTTTGCAAACAAATAAGTGCACAAATTATCAGAAGATTACTGCGCTCGCGTGATTTTTCTACGATATTTGATAGCTTTATTATTTGCTTGCGGAAAATGCGATAATTGCTGTTCGCCAGTGCGATAAAGTGCAATATTCGCCTTTTTCGGTCCAGATTTTTTTTATGTTGATCCATTTTTGTGCGGAAAACTCGTTTTTTACTAGAGTTTCGAATGCAGGAACTCGTATGTGAACTACGTGTTTTTCGGTCGTTTTTTTTGCGCTGCTCGATGCTCTTATTCTTGTGCGGAAAACTCGTTTTTTACAAGAACTTGCCGAAGCAAGATCTCATATGTAAATTACGTGTTTTTCGGTCTGTTTTTTGCGCTGCGCTAAACGTCATTATTATATCACTGTACTTCGCCGCCTACCACTCCTACTTATTATTTACACTACTTTTCTCGCTTACTTCCTTCATGAATTTCTTTAAATTATTCATATCAATAGTTCAAAATACTTTTTTCACGCTTTCACATTACTGCTCTGCCATTCATGCCATCGCTAGCATGTACATAATGTATATAGGGTACCCTGGAAAAAAAAAAGAAAAGTACAAAAAAAAATAAATATAGCGCTGAAAAAAAAAAGAATGTTATGTCAATTCATTGTTAAATACTCTGAGTATTAATTTTCGTCGACGTAATGATTACGGTATCTAGTTGTCGCTATCACAAAAGAATCTAGCGTCATCATAGCGTGACCCAATAACTACTTCACGCCGTACCGAAAACCACTTGAGTGTTTTCGCCAATCAGAGTCGCTTCTGGGATTAGTATGTGCAACGAAAGTGCCCCTTGAAGAACCGAGCCGCTCTTAAGGTCACCAGCAACGGACCGATGCAGAAAAAGGGGCGGATATTTGTCCAAGACAAAAAAAAATAATACTCATTACGTCCTCGCGACCGTTGCTGAACAGGTGCTCAGTGCTACAGTTCTCCTTCCGTTCTCTCTTTTTCATTGCACTCACGTTCATATTTTTGCGAACCTACTGTCATGAGCATTGTGGGTTCCACTTCAGCAGAGAATCATCTTCCATGTTTTATACCCGTATTCTGTGGAAATAAGCCTCTAGTAGCATTATTGGATACAGGTAGCTCGGTTACTTTCATAGATGACAAAACACTTTCCTATATCCAAGGAAAGCTCATTTGCGATCAAATAGCGCCCGCTAAGGCAGCAAATGGCGGAGCAATCCCCTTCCTTGGGTATACAGAAACAAAAATAACTTTTGCGAATCTCGTCATTCCGCATAACGTTCTGATAACGCCAGCAGGTTACTGTCCCGCAGCATTAGTATTAGGAGTGGACTTTCTCTGTAAAATTAATATACCAATTTCGTTTGATATGAACAAACGAGTGATATTCGTTGCCGGCAAATCAATCAAAATGCTAAAGGGAGGTGAAAATGGGTTTTCGGAAACAAATTTTAAGATTAGTCTGTCGGCTGACACAGTGATTCCCGCTCGTTCGGACACATTTTTAATAGCCACAATAGATTCTACCTTTGAAAGAGGTACGGAATTATTGGCTCACGATGCAGGTTCAGATTACTTACCCGACGAGTTGTTAGTTGGTAAAACACTTCACTGTCCCGGGAGTTCGAAGAGGTTCCCAGTACGAATTTTCAATAGTAGTCAGTCTACCATTAAACTGTATAAGGGACAAACCCTAGCAGTAGCAGAAACCGTTAACAGGCATCCTCATCGGGAGGTATTTTCTGTTCATGATAGCAATCGCGCGCAGAATGGATCCCTAGACGAAGTTAAAAGCGAAGTGCATTACATCCCACCCGAGGTTTGGGCAGATTCTTATGTAGAGCATTCCCCGTCCGATTTCAAACGAACAGAGGTAGATAAAATCAATTGGGAAAATTCTCAGTTAGAATTTTTTCAAAAAGCGGAAATCGTTAGAGTAGTGAACGAATACAAAGACATCTTTGTAGGGAAGAACGGCGAATTAGGGCGTTACAAAGGCGATATTAGACACGAAATACATCTTTGCAAGGATTCAAAAACCCCAAGACAAAAACCTTATCGTGTTCCTCTGGAACAACGAGATGAAATGGCGAAACAAATCCAGGAATTGCTTGACCAGCGCGTAATTGAACCAAGCTCTTCACCCTTTTGTGCCCCGATAATCCTAGTTAAGAAAAAGGATGGCACTTGGCGTTTCGTAGTGGACTACCGAAAATTGAACGCGATTACAAAGACGGAAACGTACGTCATTCCTAATATACAAGAGATTATAGATCTTGCAGCCGGGAAACAGTTCTATACTAAGGTAGATTTCAAATCGGGTTTTCACCAAATTCCGATGGAGAAATCGCACAGGGAACGCACGGCTTTCCAAACGTTTTTGGGTTTATTTCAATTCATTACTATGCCTATGGGGTTGAAAGGGGCACCTGGAACCTTTCAGAAGATCACGAATTCCCTTGTTCGCGAATTACGCAGCTGTACATTCGCTTATATCGATGATATAATAACGTGCTCAGACAGTTTTGAGGAGCACATACAGGATATTCGCGATCTATTTGGTAGGATTCGATCTTTTGGAATGAAACTACGATTAGATAAGTGTGTATTCGCAGCGAACGAAGTGGAATATTTGGGGATTCTTCTCAATAAAAGTGGGTCACGTTTAAATCCGGCGAAAGTTGAAAAGATAAATAAATATCCTGTACCCCATAACGTATCAGTAGTCAAATCTTTTCTTGGAGCGGCATCGTACTTCCGTAGGTACATCGACAACTTTGCAAAAATTGCTGAACCCCTTACCAAACTTACAGCCAAGGCGAATAAATTTCATTGGCAGGCTGAACAACAGCGGGCATTCGATGAACTCAAAAGGCGACTGACTACGGCGCCCGTTTTAGCATCTCCTAGAATCGGACATCCGTATGAAATTCATACTGATGCGTCCCGGATAGCAATCGCGGGAACGTTACTACAAAATAATTTGAGAACGAACGAAATTCATCCCATTGCTTTTGCTAGTAGGAGTTTAAACAAGCACGAAAAGAATTACTCGGTAATAGAGCTTGAGGCCTTAGCCATAGTATTCAGTTTGCAACAGTTCAGACCATACGTGTTCGGGGCCGAAATACGATTGATCACGGACCACGCTCCACTTTGTTCACTTTTGCATCGAACCGATTTAAGTGGGCGTTTAGCAAAGTACCAAGTAGCCATAATGGGCTATAATACAACTATTGAGTATCGTCCGGGGAAGCAAAATGCGGTAAGCGACGCGCTATCCCGATATCCGTCAAAAACGGAAATCGTAAATACGATATCACAATTGCCATCTCTCAATGAAATACGATTGGCGCAACAGCGAAGTCCATATAGTATTCGAATAACGTCTCTTCTTAGCAACGCGAATAACGATTCTTTGGTAAACAAAGGCTTCTGCATGCGAAGCGATGCCCTTCATTATAACGATGGCAATAACCTCCGTTTAGTCATAGCAGACGAGTGTCAAAAGAAAGCTATTTTGAAGCATCATCACGGAAATCCGATCGATGGAGGTCACTTAGGTGGAAAGAAGACTACGGATAAAATCCGTAAGCGATTTTACTGGAAAGAAATGAATAACGATATAGCCAATTTTGTGAGGAACTGTGCTGTTTGCCAAAAGGTTAAGTCACCTCCTCAACTTCTTCGAAAAGAACAATTAGGCAATTTCGCGAGCGGAAGTCGCCCTTTCCATAGGGTACATTCAGATGTTGTTGGTCCGCTTCAAACATGTTTAAATGGAAATTCCTTCATACTGATTCATACATGTTCGTTTACGAAGTATGTGGTTTGTAGCGCTATTCCGGATCAAAAGACGGAAACGATTGCGAAAACTTTCGTTAATGATGTAATCTGCCGTTTTGGGGTTCCAGAGCTTTACGTTTCAGATCGAGGATCTAACTACACTAGCGCTCTGTTTAAGGAAATCGCTGAGCTAGTGGGAATGTCCCATAGTTTCACCACCGCCTACCATCACCAGGCAAATGGTCAGGTAGAAAGATATGTAAAAACTGTAACGGAGACGTTAATGTGTTTCACGCAACAATCGCGAGAGAGCTGGTCAGATTTTTTGCAACTGTGTGTATTTGCCATAAACACATCAAGAAATGAAACGACCAACGAATCACCTTTCTTTCTCATGCATGGTAGAGACCCACAACTCCTATCCGATGCTGTTTTAAATCTTCCCCGCAAAACGTATTTCGATGCATCATCGTATAAGGCTGAGCTAATCCACAACTTATCTGTTGCGTGGAACGAAAATGAAAAACGGTTAGCAAATCGCACCTCCCTTTACAAAGAAAAATACGATGAATCTAAGCAGCCGCGAGGTGATCTATCAGTCGGGGACCTCGTACTTCTTCGAAACGAGACTAGCACGCCGAAACTGTCAAATAAGTGGTTAGGACCATATCGAGTAACAAAATTCGATCGACCGAATGTGACTATTCAACTTGTGGGACAGCCAAAACGAAGTGAAACAGTTCATTTGGATAGAATAAAACTATTCTCACATGATGATTCAATCCCTGCACTGATTTATCGCGAACCTGCGTCTTTAGAAGTGGAAAATAACGTTCCCTGTGACTCGCTACGTCGATCGCCCAGATTACGTGTTAAAAATTAGCTTACCAGAGGTACAAAATTCTTTTCTCTCTATCCTCTTCTTTTCTCTCTTTATTTAGATTAATTACGATACCGAATATATAACGTAGGGAGTTTTAAAAAATCACACTGAAAACTAATAACGACTTTTTTCTATTAGCAACGATAACGATAACGGCGGTGATTCCATTTCAACGAATCAAGACTAGATCAGTGCTTCACTGATCTCGAGTCACATCAACGATAACGATAACGTGGGACGTTGAGGATTCATTTCTTCCGAACGGACTAACGACGATCTCACCGTTGAAGGAACGGGGAAACCCCTTTCTTTCCGAACGAAGTGTCAACGATGCTCTTCTTCTATTTAATAGGTGATGTCAGGACGAACATTTTTCCACATCAACGAGGACTACCAGAGTTGTCGACGTCGACGTTTCCTCAACATCAACGAGCAGAATGGACCTGAGATGGGATAGCAATGCAACCATCAACAAGCCTATGGCGTCTGAAGCTGCCCAGTCAACGAACGCAGCTCTATCAACCACTATTCCTGCACAATTGTTCAAAAGCAGAGGCGGATTACTCGTCAGCACCGATGATAACCCTCATTGACGTCCATGACGCTTCTTGAGGACAACCTCCGAGAGAAAGGCGTGTCGGCATTACGTGTATCTGTCGCCATCACGTTCTGTAGAAATGTGCCTAGTACTGCCTTAATGTGTCTGTCTTCTTTCGAGGAACATTCTCTGACACTCGACGCTACACTGGTACTGCTATTTCCGTTGCGTGTATTGCTTGAGATTCTTTGTTTCATAATTTCGTTTTTTGTCGAGGCCGACAAACTTGAAAGGAGTGGCATGTCACGGTATCGGTCACGGTATCGTGGCCACCTCAGAAGACCACGCCCCTCTCCGACCTCTGGTTGGAGTAGTCTCCCTTACTGTTCTGTTACCTAATGGTTGTGTTCTTTGCTTGTGATATAGATTATAATAAATTATATTGAAACTCTTACTCCTGTCGGGACTAGCATGACAAGTTGAGGGCTAGCATTGAAGTCATTGTTTCAAAAAGATTAACTGCTGCATGGAGTTTATTTGGTGCGAAGATATCACGAAAAATGGCTTTCAAGTCATTTGGAATTCTGTTCAAAAAGGCTGCCAATGGTGAAGATACAGTCCCGCCGGTAAACGTTGGCCAAAACGCGGTCGGCGGCACTAGACGCTGCCGCGAGTGCCGCTTCGTCATAACTCTCTCCAATTTTACTTATTTTGAATAAAAAACACATGGTTGGAATCAGAATAGCGTGATCCATCTTCTGGTTTAGCAATCGTTTGAAAATTTTGAAGTTTTCAAGGTGTGAAGTGAACGGTCGTTGACCTCGCGAGAGCGGCGAGTTAATGAGGTCGACCTCATTATACCGTCCTCCGTAATTACAGCCTGTGGGTACACATAGCTGAATCCCAACTGAAATTAAACAACTCGTAATTTCAAATGTCACATACCGATCATGTCGACTCCGTTCTGCGATTTATGTGCCAGAGCGATCACTCGCTCGTCCGAGCTCTGAGACGAGAGATTGAAGTCGGTAACGGTGACATCGTCCAGGAATTCCATACTGTCGTCCGAGTAGAATATTTGGTAAAAGAAGCTTCCGTGCTGAATGATGTATAGCATAATTATAATAAGAAATATTTACCAAAATATCATTAAGAGTCTGTGCGACTGAAAAGCTAGGCAAAGCAGCAATTAAGGCACTATTCAACCTAACGGACAACAGTACTCTATTTTTTTTTGGTCGTCGGGATTCGCTGAAACTTCGTATGTGAGGGTTATTTGGGGTCCAGAACACGAATCTGCTGTCCGTTTTTCACGTAGGTGGTCTCGGACCACCCATATCGACTACTTGGGTGGTCCAGTCAGGATCACCGCTTTCGCTGAAACTTCGTATATGGGGGTAATTGGGGGCGCTGATCACGAATCTGCTGTCCGTTTTTCACGCAGGTGATCTCGGACCACCCATATCGACTACTTGGGTGGTCCAGTCAGGATCACCGATTTCGCTCAAACTTGGTCTATGCGGTTCTCTGGTGTACTGAATACGATGGTCAAGTACGTTTTCAAAATGGTGGCCGAGTACGGTAGTTAAAGGTAGGTCTCACCAGGTAAGGTCGGTAGGTCAAAATGAGAGTGGGTGGTCCAAGACCACCAGGTGAAAATCGGACCTCAGATTCGTGTTCAGGACACCAGAGGACCCCCATTGACAAAGTTTCAGCGAAATCGGTGATCCTGACTGTACCACCCAAGTAGTCAATATGGGTGGTCCGAGGTCACTCACGTGATTAATGGACAGCAGATTTGTGATGACCGCTCTCAGTTACTCTCCAAAGTTTCAGCGAATTTCGACGACTGAAAAAAAAATGAGTACAGGTGTCCGTTAAGTTAAATAGTAATGCCCAATTAAGTTTTGCGAAACGAGAACTTGCTTTCAGTTATTTTTCTTACTTGTCTTTCTGTTTTCACTTTTCTTTTCTTTTTGTTCATTTTCCTCTCCTCCCTTTTTGTTTTCTCCCTGACATGCCTCTCGTACCTGGTATCGGTGCTGGAAGGTGGACTCGAGCGTAGTGACCACGTCGTACTGAACACGTTTCCCGGCAGTCGGTTCGACGTTGATGTTCATTTCGACGATCGGCAACGCCGACAACCGCGTCAGCGCGACCGCTTCGCTGGACACGAACAGCACTGTGCTGCCGAAGTCGATGTTCGGTGTTTGGGCCTTGATCACGATCCTGAATGACAATCCGACCACTTTAAAGATCGCAGAGCCTTCGACGAAGTCGATCGGGTTCGATCGGGTCCGAATAACGTCAATTGGTTTCAATAACGTTTTACTAAACAACTTCAAAAGGGATAATACTTGTTGCCCACTTGGCGGCAGCGATGGCAGTAAAAAATTCCGACATATTAGTAAGAAACTTCCCGCCGTTTTTTAAACGACTGTTGTCAGTTGAGTTCGAAAGCTTTTGCAGAGTGTGACACAGCATTCAAAAGAGAATTATTTGCTCTTTCGAGCAGTATATTAGAAACGTGTGATAACTCCGAATTTCATTATGTTTTGGCTACTGAAAAGAAAAGCGAAAAAATGAAAGAAAATAAGCTCATTGGCAGCGATGTTTTTCTGCTCAGTTTCAGAAGCTCAAATAAAATGTGATATACCGTTCAAAAGCTGATAATTTTTCTATTAGATAATATATTACTGACATTAAGTGAACTAGTAATAAGTAATAAAGTGAATTTGTTGCGAACTGTCTCAGATATCTTAATTCAAACGATATTCGATGACCATCTAATAGTATCAGAAGCGATACAGTGGATTTTGGAAAATCCGGCAGCTTTCAAAAATTATAAATGGAAGGGAAATCATTTATCATGATTACAAATTCACTTTATTACTTATTACTATTATTACTTTCATTTGTCCTAAAAATTACAATGTTTCAAACCCCCAAAGTTTGCCGTTCGAAAGACAAGAATAATTTTCGGGAACTTTCTCTCTTACCTAATACTTTTGCCGCCGACTTTGTAGCTCGAAGTGAGAAGGGTCAAGGCTTGGTTCATACTTTGCAGCACTGCGGCACAGTAACAGTACAATATGGAGCAGAGACACAGGAAACACAGCACAGCAGCATACACCATGTGCGTGATTTTTCTAATTTTTCGACGATAGCGAGCCACTCAAAAGCGCTCTTGGTATGTGTGTGGTCTCATCGGGATATTGAAAAAAAATTAGAAATACACACTCAAAGCAATGATAGTTTTGAGCCTCTCAATTGATTCACTACTTTACTGCTAAGTGTGAACGAGCATTTAGGTATTAAATGACCACAATGTTGCCGTATTTTGCACAAATTTAGTCGCTTCGCAAAATATAGGTTGTTTTCGCTCTCAATCAATGATTGCACCTCTATTTGTAATTTTTGAAAGCTGCCGGGTTTTCCAAATTCCACTGCATCGCTTCTGATACTATTAGATGGTCATCGAATATTGGTCGAATCAAGATATCTGAGACAGTTCACAACAAATTCACTTTCTTAGAACATTTTGGGTAGCCTGACGTTTTCCGGAAATAATTTTGTTTGAGGGTGTCACCTGACGTTTTCCGATCGGTGCTTACCACAAATAATTTTGTTTGAGGGTGTCACTCACCTCGTTTCACCCGGTCGAACGGCTTGCACAATCACGCGATTCTTGTAGTTTCTCACCGTTGCGATAGAGCGATCGGTGCTTACCACACTGAAAAAATAAAGGACATCAGTGTACCCTCTGAAACGGCTAGCCCGTGGTTTTATCACCTTTGCCTGAACAGGAGGATTTTATCTTTCAAGATGAATCATTCTTGTCTCTTTCTTAAGAGCATCATCACAGTATTGGATGGAGAAGTTTTCGATGGTTTAGGTGTCTGACTCTCAATTTATTTCCTCTCAGAATGGAGAGAAAGGTTTCAGAGGAGTCGTGATCACCAAACATCCCCTCACCACAAAACAATAATTGTGTTGCGTAGGTTGCTTTTGAAGAGGTTCAGTTCTAAAAGATGAGAGAGATCCAAGGACAAAATAGTCCTCATAGTCTTTGAAGTTTTCCCACAGGTTCGCGTGGTGCACTCGTAAGATGCGCTACTTAATCCCGCACGGTCAATCGATCGATTTTGCCTGAGGCTAATCTAGCCCTTAATCACTTTCGGGGTAGCGAAAAAAAAAACACCAGACTTGTTTAGGAAGATAAAGACACTAATCGGTATAGCAACTGGCCCCCTCAAGTCGTTGTACGCATTCAACATGATTCTACGATTCTGAATGGAAGACGACTGCATGGCGCGTCATTAAAGGACTGGTCAGTGCGGGACCATCATCTTTACCTTTTACAGTTTTCTCAGCATTCACAAAATATGGTTGAAAGTCCGAGAAGTAAGCGTAATTTGGTGGAGTTTACTTCTTTTTTACTGAGCGTTTCAATTTGATTTTTAAGTTAATTAGATTAATTAATTTATGAAGGATAATTGATGAAATGCCGTCAATGTACAGGGTGTATCAAAAAATGTACCTCCTGTTTGAAAAGCCATAACTTTGGCGAAAGTGAACCAATCGAAACGAGTCATAGCTTGAATGAAAGCTAAGAAAAAATACAATTTTCTCGTATGCGATTGGTAAAGATTGCGCCATGTACTCGATCGAGGCCTCAGATTTTGGACCTGATTGGAAGTTTCTGGGTTATATGCTTGTTTTACTTTGGTCGTAAACAGGTGATATAGCTGTCATCAGTTACTCCTGAGGCAGTGAACATAGCTACTCGCCGCAGCTTTTGGTTAATCATGGAACGACATCAATATCGATCAATAATTGTAACAACTGTTTGAGAAGCTAAATTTCTTCCAACAGTGATGCAATCATAAGAAAAGAATTAGGAGGTAAGTGTATGTACGTACCATGAAGATTGCGCCATGCATCTATTCAAATCGTCGGATTCTAGACCTGATTGAAACTTCACGCATAACATGCTTGTTCTACTTTGATCGCAAACAGGTCATATCATTGCGTTACACTCGGGGCAGCGAACGAAACAACTCAGCTTGCGGTTAGAGGCGGATTAGCAGCACTATCAATCACTGAGTGTTCATTTTGGTCTGAATAAAGAAACATTGCCGTATTGTGCAAGTGCATCTCAAAGTGCGTGTTAAACTTCTTATGTCTTGATGCTTCTATGTTTACTACATCACGAGAAACGCGTATCAGCAGTATCACCTCTTGGCGACCAAAGTCGAGCAAGCATATTATCCGTGAACTTTCAATTAGGTCTGGCATCCGACGATTCGGGCAGGTGAATGGCGCAATCTTCATGGCTCATACATTTTACATCCTTCTGAATTCTTTTCCTATGATTGCATCACGGGTGGAAGAGTTTAAGCTTATCACACAGTGATTACAATTATTGACTGATATTGATGTTGTTCCCTGCTTAACCAAAAGCTGCGGCAAGTAGATATGTTTACTGCCTCAGGAGTAAATCATAGCAGCAATATGATCTGTTTACGACAAGCTATGATTCGTTTCGATCGACTTACTTTGGCCAAAGTTATGGCTTCTCAAACAGGAGGTACATTTTTTGAGACACCCTGTATAGTTTCGGTTAACGACACCCGAGCTTGCTATACAATGACTAACCAGAATAAAATGAAGATGCAACACTAAGATAAGAAACGGTAAGATAATATATGAAGATGTAAGATAAAATAACCGTACCTGTCGGCGGCCAACGACGTGACGTCAAACATCACGTCTCGATGACCGCTGAGGTACATCCGCTCACCGGTTCGTTCGTCGCTGACTTGGAACGAGGCGAATACTCTCAGCTGGAAAAGGAAAACTGTAAAAAAAGAAGGGAAAGAAGGATCTACAGGTTCTCTACTCTTCAGAATTGTCGCTAAAATTGTAAAACATTAAAATCGCCTGTCTATTGCCAGTTGGTAAAAACAAACCTCAGTCTGTTGAAAACGATTTCCGCAAGCGAACTGCTTAGCGGCTCCTTTATGATGTCGTTCGCCTTGCAAATTCTTCCAGACGGTGATTGGCCAACCGGAAATCGAATTCAGAATCGGATCGCGAAGCCACAGCTGAAATCATGGCTGATTTGAGCGCCGCTGATTCAGAGTTGCACTTTGGTCAAGCGGCTAGTGCTCTATGGCGCGGCAAGACCCTCGCGGGTTCTATTCCGCCAGGTGGCCGCGCGGCAGTGATGATTTCCACAGACCTGTACCGAGTGACTGAGAGGAAGTGATCGGACTGAGCCATGTTTTCCAGCATGATTTTGCCCAAATTAGATCAACAAACAAATGTTTCTTTCCCTAGGCTCGGGTTATACGCCAATTTACGGCCTTTTTTCGAATTAGACTTCTTTTTTTCTGATTTTGATTGATATTGTTCTGATCTTGTCGTTTGATTTCTTAATGCTACAGTAGATGATCGTGGCCGGCATCAGAATAGTCGATAAATTTCTGGAACCATGATGATATTCCATATACTCTTTATAACCTTGCTTTATACAGTCCTCGCTGTTGGCCATCTGTAGCGTTTTTTGTTTCGTTTTGTTGTTTTTCTAATGCTTCTAATTTCCTTATCGTTCATATGATCTTTCGTAGTCTTAGCGCGCATTAACTACCTACTTTTTATTTCTCACTGCCTGTTGGTCACCTTTCTCCGTTTGTGTTCCCATTTTTGTAGCTACACATGCATTTGCTTTTCTTTTTATACCATATGATAATTCACGTAATAAGTGAATGAATGAATTTCGCTTACCGTAATTGGCAGTCGAGGATACCAGACGGTGAATGCGATGAATGTCGTCCATTTCTCGAAATGAACGTGCACCTTCATATTTTGCATTCCTCGAAGCTCTGATCCGTCTACGTAGACCTGAAATACTTTTGTGCTTACCCAGATTATCAAAGGTAAAGATTATTGGGCAATCGTGGTACAGTGGTATGAGGCGCTACTGGCAACTACACGGTCGAGCGATCTATCGTCCATCCGCACTAGCCAAACCCCCATCCTTCCGGAGTCGAGTAAATTGGCATCACTTGTCTGGGAAGGTAGAGACAATGATATGGTATAGGGATAGAAGGTTTGATTACTGCGGGCTTCGATGGCATTTCTTCAAAGAATGTTACCGATGTGGAACTGGTGAAGACTAGGTACTTCCTTCTCACAATTAGCTCTGGATAGGGGTTAACTGCCTATAGCTCTTCTTGCAAACTTACCGAAGGGTTAGTTTCGCCTCATTATGATCTCGAAATGCTAGAGAGAAAAGGCTGGAGCTCCGCGTACAATCGATAGGTAAAAGGTAAAGGTAAATGGTTCGGCGTTAATCAGACTGATCAGAACGCGCCATGCCCTCGCCTTTCATTCAGAATCATAGAGGCGTTGTGAATATACATATGTATAGATGGTATTTGGCCTGTACAATTTGCGGGGGCAGGCCGCTAAAAATTCCATCATTGTTGAGCTTGTGTCTTGCGAAGTTGCCATAATAACTTTTGCTTGATTGCAACGTTAATAAAATGGTAATAAGTTAGTTAGTTAGTTAAGTCGATGTAGGAGAGCCAGCGATAGCTGTATAGCTACGCTTTTTGCTATAATTTATCTTTTATCCGATATTCCATGTGCGCGATTCTTTTTGCACTGTTCCTGTCTATGCATGTAAATTATTTATCGAGTCAGTGCCTTCCCAGACAAGCCTGCTACCAATTTACGCGATCCCGGAGGATGGAATGCTTGGGTAGGATCGATCGCTCAACCGTGCGAGTGTCAGTAGCGACTCCTACCACTGAACCATAGTTGTAAAGAATTAGAGCGGAACTGACCGAAGTGCAGGTGGGGCTGGTCTTGAGCACCCGTGATTCGGCTGAGATGCAGTGCGACCGGGAGGTGACGTCGTTGACGACTCCTCCAAGTGAGGCGATGAACACCCGCATCGACGTCGCACTTTGTTGTCCGGATAGAACGGCGGTGTTGATAAGATCGGTGTTCTAAGACAGTTACGGTCAACTTCTTTTTAAATTGACCCATTAAATAAACCTGTCTTCACGGGTAACTCGAATCAAAATGAAGCCAAGCCCACAAATTACTGAGGTTTAATGGTACTTCTCCTCTTAATGCCCAATTATCATATCATGCCCAACCGTATCATATCATGCTCGTATTTTAATGTACACCCTTGTACCGGTCTTATCATATCGTGCTATTCGATATCATACCATTTTGCATCCACCTATGGTCGTGTGCAGCTGGTTGAACTGCCAGATAAGGAAGAATAAGCCGTTCTTTTCTCGCAAGTCCAAAAGAGAGATGTTTCAGAGGTTATTGTATGAAGCTGTTTTCTAGCTTAGATAAGTCGTTGATTTTGTTTAACAACTTGATAATAAATTGATTATGGCCCGAGCATGATATGATAAGACCGCTTCAAGCATGTGCATTAAGTTATGAGCATGATATGATACGCTTGGGTGTGATATGATAATTGGGTATTAAGAGGAAAAGTACCGGTTTAATTAATCAAGTTTCAGAAATGATCCAATCTAATTCGTTTACGTTCAAACAAGGGCTCCGCTTTACTCCACGAACAGGTAGTGTAGGTCAGTCCTTTTTGTTTTTTCTTAATATGCTTTATAAAGCCTCTCCTACCATGCTGATCAGTCCCGGGAGAGGTTTTAAATTTCTTTACTAGCTCGTACATGTTCAGGCACGAAACGAGCATTTCTATTTTGTCTTTTGTTTTTTTTCAGTTTCTATTTTGCGTTATAAGCAATACATTCGCCCAATGTGCTTCATCGGATGTCCCAAAAAAACGTGATGAAGGTTGTCTTATTGTAACCATTGAACGATTAATATTTCAAAACACTACAAAAAAACTACGAAAGCATGTAACTATTGTAACTGTAACGGTAACTACAGAATGTATACGTTTTAATATACCCTTATTTTCATTTTAAAATGGACACTCTTCAAACTAAAATGACGTTCTTCGAATCAAAATGGACGTTTTTCAAATCAAAATGAGCGTTTGCTCCGCATCAACATTCCAAGCAAACCGAATGGTTTTTATTATAGAACAAGGAGTCTTTCTGAAACGTTTCCCCAACTGAACTTGATGGTCCCCAAAGCGATCAATTTTCTTCTGGAACTATTTCAAGTAACTAACTCTGCATATATTTGTTGTTAACGTATGCAGCAAAAAATGAAAATGAATTACGCCATTTACAATGTGAAAGGAATTGAGAGACGTCCATTTTGAATTGAAAAGCGTCCATTTTGGTTTGAAAAGTGTCCATTTCAAAATGAAAATGCTATATTATGCGTTTTCAATTTCGATGTGCGTATACCACAGCGGATACCGAGAGCCAAGCGCTTGGCAAAGTTTCGAGTGTTGGGCCAGCCAGACAGGGGAAAATAAATGAACCCACCTTTGCTACTGGAACCAGTGCATAGATCGAATCCGGCACAACTCGAAACTTCGCGGCGACTTTGTGAATTTGTTCCTGAACATGAGCAATCAGTCCTTCAAGACAAGATCCGGGAAGCCTTTTGAGTAATTCTAGCAGTTCTGGCTACAAGAAACTGAAAACTACAGTGCATAAAGGGTTTCCTGAACAATTCTATGCAAACAAATTAGCGCGATTTTGTTCCGTTAAAGACTAAAGACTCCCTCAGAGAAACACCATACTTGGATCCTTGGGAACATTTGCTGCTTTTAGTTTCCACGTTTAATTATTTTTTGTTTCTCGTGGTGTAAACTAGAGAGTTCCCTCTCCTACTAGGCTAGAACTGGCACTGCCATTTAGAAGAGAATCCTCGACTATAATCGAGTCGAAAGAGGGAAAGACTGTTATTACCTGCGTTCCATTTCCGCCGCTGCGTCGAATTTCCCAGTGAAGAACCGCCTAAAAACGACGACGCGATTTAAATGGAATTTGACAGAAGAAGATCGATTAGTGAATATACGGTAGCTGAGAAAACACAAAGGGCAACGCACCTCATCCCCTTCCTCATTTCTCATCAGCCTCTTATTTTCCGTGATTGATCCGCGCATTCGTAGCAGCAGCGCAAACACGTAGCCGTCCCAGCTGAAAACGTGCCCAGTTGATCGTGATGAACTCTTGCGAATAAAGCAAGCAAAATGACAATTTTTCCACCTTCACCCATACCCAGCACTTCCTTGTTTGAATTTGAATTTGATAGCAGAAGATCGATTAGCGAATATACGGTGGCTGAGATAACACAAAGGGAGCCCTGGTTTGAAAAATTTGAAGCACTGACAAAAAGCGGTACTGACACCCGTATGGTCGAGTGCTTGATCCTTGCTGCGGCTAAAAAAGTCTTCCGTCCCTCCGTGTTCTTTTCCACTTACATATCTATTGGTTGAGCCCGGAACTTCCGCCTTTTCCCTCCAGCATTTTGAGACAATTCTGTCTGGATCATTCCATGTTATTACTAGGTTGACTTTCTTAATCATTTTGTTTTATACCATTTCCATTTTAAAATGGACACTTTTCAAACCACGATGGACGTTGTTCAAACCAAATTGGACGTTTTTCAAATCAGAGTGGACGTTTCTCATATCAAAAAGGACGTGTTCCTGCAGCCCGTGGTTTGAAAAACGTCCATTTTGGTTTGAAAACGTTCGTTTTGGCTTGAAAACGTCCACTTTGGTTTGAACAACGTTCATGTTGGTTTGAAAAGTGTCCATTTTAAAATGAAAATGGTATATTTGTTGGGTGGCCTTCATTTAACTCTGATAGATTTTTTGCACGACAGAGCTCTAGATGAATCCTTTGTTACAGGAGCTCTCATGTAATAAACCTATATATTATAATTAGGCGGATTTACCCCTCCATTAAGATCACCAGAGGGCTGTAGACAATTAGCCTCTACCCAGGCGTAGTTATGGGGAGGAAGTACCCTAGTCTTCGCGAGTTCCCAATCTGTAGATCGAGTAATCATTTTTGAAGAAAGTCGACCAACCAATCCTCGCCGGGCTACCCAAGCCTTCCATCCCTCCCTGATCGGGCAAATTCTTGCCAGATTGGTCCGGTAGGGTAAAGACAGCGGCTTGGATCCACTGGCAGCCTCAAGTCATTGTGTAGGCCTATTTCGTATTCATCATATTGGAGGGTCGGGAAAGTAATCACAGAGGTGTTCAAAACAACGCAGTTTTTAAACAGCAATTTATTATTCTACTAAATAATTTCCATCTACATCAACAACCTTCCTCCAACCGTTTCACTATACATATAGCGACACATATAGTGTATAGTGTATAGCGAAACGTTGGAGGAAGGTTGTTGATGTAGATGGAAATTATTTAGTAGAATAATAAATTGCTGTTTAAAAACTGCGTTGTTTTGAACACCTCTGTGATTACTTTCCCGACCCTCCAATATGATGAATACGAAATAGGCCTACACAATGACTTGAGGCTGCCAGTGGATCCATGCCGCTGTACTATGGATTCCCTTGGCGTAAAATTCTAGCGGTTTGGAGGCGATGAAAGATCGTTTATTATGGAAACTTCCTGATCATTCGTGTAAAACAAACGTGATAATTCAACATTTTCGGCAAATACTTTCCGGACACCCTAATATTACATCTCTACGATTCTAAACACCCCCCAAATGCGCGGCGCGCGCATACGGGACCGATCAGTACCGGCCACTTTACCATTACCTTGGATCTATCTTTACAAACTTTAGGTGACAAACATAATTTTGAAACAGAATATTTGAATGGGACCAACCTCGTCGCTTTGCTTTTCCGCTTGCAGATGAACGAGGTGTAGAAAAGTGGCCGAGCGGCTGAGACCACCCTCAGCGGCCAAACTTCTGGCGCCAACGGCGACACGTTCAGTAGGTCGAATCGTGCGTCCAACCATAATCTAGAAGATTCAAAATCATAAATAAAAATGAATATAAAATAAAACAGCGCAGTTGCAACCTCATTTCGATTCTTTCCAGAGCCGTGTCGGTTGTGTTGTAGGAGAGGTGAACGAATAACGAGTTGAGCGAGTTAAGACCGAAAGACAGATTCGCACGGGAGAGCAGTGAGAGATCTCTAGAAAATTAGGATTTTACGAGAAAAAAGTGAAGAAAAAATTCAAAAATATTGGAAAGGTTCTCACGATAAATTTGACGTTGGCAACAATTAACTTAACGCTTGCCAAAATGAAAAAAAACTTGGTGCGATGTAGCTTCTAATTCACATGCCTAGGGTTGATATTTAGACTTAAAATTGAACTCATTTCATTTTTTTTTGAAGAAAAAGGTTTCAAAACTGAAAATAAGTAAATAGCCCCCATTAACAAATTCATTGCCTCTCCAAGCGCTCTAAAGTCATCCTTTTCCTCAAATGCTTTCTTTCACAGGCCTTGGGGAAAAGCCTGACCGCCAATTTGCATTTCCGGCATCCTACATTCGATTTGCCAATTTCAACCTCCAATTTCAACCGGTTTAATTACCCAAGTTTGAGACCATGTTCGTGGATTAACAATTGGATATGTTTAACTATATGGAGCTATTGTTTATAGTGGATTCTATTCGAATCAGGTCAGTTTAATTTTCTTATTTATTTTTAATTTGTTCCTTCTTAGTTTATGGTTTTTGAGATTTTTCTTTTTTCTTTTCTTTTATGAGTCCTGGGGGACTCTTTTGATCTTTGAATATGCTCGTCTAAGTATACGAAACGAGTCTTTACTTTATACAATTTTTTTACATACTATATAAATCTCTTCCGCTGCAATTACACAAAAACTATGCTCGATGTTCCCCATTTAAGTTGTTAAAGATGGAAACCCTGGAAGTTTACAATTGAGTGGATTGCTGCCAAATTGATAATTTAGAAAAAGTGCAGCATAGTTTAATCAGGAAGGTTTTTATTCGAGCTCTTGGTTTCACTTATAGTAGTATACCACAGGGTTTAATAAGGAATAGCATGTTAAATCTTGAAAGTCTTCACCTAAGGAGTAAAAAAAACGACCTTCTTGTGGCATACAAATTAATTAATTCTCTAGCAGGCTCTCGTTCCCACAAATTCTTTACGTTTAATTCCTTACGTACTCGGGGGCAACAATACAAGTTGGTGCTCATTCAACCACGAACAACTCTCAGGAGGCACTTTTTCTCCTTCAGAGCCGGTAATGAATACTCTAAACTTACTAAAAATGTGAGAGTTCCTGACCATTTAGCTCAATTCAGAAAACTTCTAGCTGGGTACCTGAAGCCGAAACATTAGGCTTTCTATCCTGTCCACTTTTTTTACTTTCCTGCTCTGCTTCTTCCGCCTTATTCTATTGTCTTGTCAATGTTCGCTTTATTTGTCACCATCAGTTGTTGAACTATAATTCTCACAGCTGTATGAGGACGAACTGATAACTTCGACTTGTTTGTTTTAGTTCAATTCTCCACATGTGGTCTCCACATGTAATAAATGTTAAATGTTAAATTTGCCATGGTCCGCGCCCGTATTCAAGACTGAAATCTGGCAGTAGATTCTCATGTATACCCTGATCAATCTGCTAGTGAATTTCGTCTGGATACCCTGCGGCCAACGACTCACTGTTAATTTCAAGCTGAAAACGTGAATCAGTATTTACACCACAAACCCGTCACGATATTGTCGGGTATCGGTCACCCTTGATTTTCATGAATCAGTATCCGCAAGCCCGGGGCAACAAACGGCCTTATCATTCTCGAGGTATGCAAAATTCTGTGCTTTGTTCATAAAAGTTGATTCTCTTGGTGCATAACTACGACGGACTGGCAAGAGATGAAAAAGATCCCTAAAGACGAAAGAGAGATTGAAAGTCGGCTAAAAATACGGCTTTAAGACATCATAGTAAAGATGTGGGTGCTCAGAAATTTCAATTTCAATTTAAATTCAAATTTTCAATTTTCACCTTTAAGTTGGTCTGAAATTTTCATTTTCTTGATTTTGATTTCAATCTACTTACTATTCTGTTTTCATTTTTTATTTTATTATTTTAATTAATTTTATTTTTTTCATACTCACACTTCGTCGTCTTTGACGAGAGTATGTGCTTGAGCATTTTCGATGTATGGCAAAAGGCTGAGCGGAGTTTGTGGTCGATCGTAGAACGGCACGTTACACGTGGACGATACCGTGTGCGACATTGACAGCACCTGAACGCCACCTATGGGTTACGGTAGGCGGATACGGTAGCCAAAGAGGTAGCACCGCACCTGTCGGATAGTGGAATTCTTGCCGATGGCTCCGAACCATGTGTACGGGATTTGCAGTCGAATCAGACAGCTGTGTTTATCCTCTTCGAACGGCGACAAGTGACACGAGGATGAGACTGGAATTTGCGATGATTATTTTGCAAAATTTCCCATTTTTTTGCTCCCAAGCAGCCTCAAAGCTTTAATACTTATACGTTATACAGCTACTACCTTCCTTTATACTAGATTGTCAGAAAATTTATCGCCGCTCTTATTTCGTTACAATTTTCGAGTTCCATACTCCATATGCCGACGACTTAAATAAATAGATAAATAAATAAATAAATAATTAATTGAATAAATAAATGCATAAATAAGCAAATAAATAAATGAATAAATAAATAAATAAAGATTGCGCCAAGGTCATAAATAGGTATATAGGTAAATATTGCTGAAAAGTGAAATTCTGTTTGCACTTCGCTGAAATTCCTCCATTCGCTAGTTTTCACCCGTTCGTTTGATAGCTTATAAAAAGGAAATCTTTGATTCATCCGAAAGAACGGCTCACCCAAAGCATATCTTGTATTAACTTGCGCCTTCAAATGGTAACAAAGATAAGAATAGAGTGATCTGACAGTCGGGGATTGCGCCATGCATTCGCCTTCCATTGAGCATCGTAGGAGTATGATCAATGTGGAACTGATCTATGCAACTACTTGCAGCGGCCTGCCGCTGTGCAAATCAGTACCTTCACCTTCCTAGACAAATGATCAAAAATATAGAAATAAAGTGATCCGCCCGTCGTCCTGGATTGCGCCATGCATTCGCCTTCCATTGAGCATCGTAAGGGACCATTGAGCGGGCAGCCGCTGTGCAAATCAGTACCTTCACCTTCCCAGACAAGTCCGAGACTTACTCTACCTGGGAAGGAAGGAGGGCTTCTTTACCTTGGGCGGGTGTACGTAGCGTATCTTACCTACTCTATGGTGCTCCGCCATAAAATATTTATTTATTTATTTATTTACCCAATTTGCCTATGCATACGAGTTGTGAGTGAACCGAGTTGAAGGATTGATTAGCCCACGTGAGGGTCAATCGCTCGGCCGGGTGGGTGGTGGTGGCGCCTCCTACCAGTATTGGTGGTATTTTTGAACATTTATATTTCAAAGGGGCCCGCTGGAGCAGTGGTAAGCGGCGCTGCTGACACCCGCACGTTCGAGTGATCAATCCCGGCTCGGGCTAACCAAGCCTTCCATCCCTCCGGGGTCGGGTAAATTGGTACCAGACCTGTCTGGGTAGGTAAGGACACTGACCTGGTATAGCGGCTGCCCCTACAGGTCAATGTGTAGGTAAGGACACTGACCTGGTATAGCGGCTGCCCCTACAGGTCAATGTGTAGGCCAAATACGCATTCACCAAGCCTCTACGACTTGAATGGAACACGAATGCGGCGGCGCGTCCTCAGGGAACTGATCAACGCCGGCACCTTTACCTTACCTTTATATTTCTAGGGCATTTCCCGTCACGTCACCATCGCTTACTTTGCTCGCGCTTCAGCTCCAACGAATTCGTGAATTTGTGCGGAACGGAAATTCATAAGTATCACAGCAATGGCAATACGGACTCGTTTTTCGGATTTTCTTCAATTTGTTGATTTTCACTTTATGCCAATACTCATAGAGCAAGTGGAACGCTCCCCGAAAGATGCCGAGGAATCTCAGCAGCGGCAGCGAGCCATTGACGGAGATTAGTGGCAGCGAAAAGCTCGCAGAGTCAGTTAAGCCGCCACTTTTTCTGAGCATGTGACAGAGTCTGAATTATCGCTTTGCACTCTAGCGACTAGAAAGGCATGGAAGGTTAAGCCAACTTGGACGGGGATCGATCGCTCGACCGTTCGTGTGAGAGCAGCACCTCTTCCCGCTATTGAAAATAGCTTTAAACATTCGTTTTTCGTGATAATATTTGGGCATTTCGAGGTCTCTGGCATCATGGTAAAAGGCGCTACTGATACCTCACGGTTTAGCGATCGATCCCCGCTGTTCAAGATTTCCTGGTTCGGGTATATTGGTACCATACTTATCTGGGAAGGTGTAGCGGCTGGTTCTCGCAAAACATTGCATAGGCCAAATACGAATTCACCATGCCTTTACTATTCTGAATGGAATACGAATGCAATAGCACGTCCTTAGGGGACTGATCAACGCCGACATTTCACTTTTGAAATTTATTTTACATTTTATTATTTTATGGATTAAGTTCTAACACTGCTACTAGGCCCCTTCTTCGTCACTGTGGCCTCAGGGAGTCGTGCCACATCGTCGCGTGCCCAGATTGAGTGATTGTCCGCTTGGTGCCGAATTCGTTACACATCCCTTGTCCACTCAGTTCTCCGTCATCTGAGCATTTCCTGGCCGGCCTGGCCAACTAGTCGCCGTGATGCCTTCTTTTATGGACATTTGCTACGATCGCGTACACCCAAGCGCTTATGACATTCTCTATGAAGAAATTTGATGCAGGTCCTTATGCGTACGAAGAAATCGGGCCATACTCGAAGGGTTACGACCAGACCCTTCGGCTTGCATCCACCTAATTAGTCGGGTAAACGGATACCGGAATTGTCCGGGAAAGTGAAATAACTGACATGAGCAACGCCTGGCTCTTGCATGTCGTTGTATAAGCCGAATGGCGTTCACACGACTTTACAGTTCTAACGGTAAACCTGTGCGCGGCGCGTCCTTGTGGGTCTGATCAACGCCGCCCATTTTATTTTGATAAGATTTGTTTAAGGGGGTGATCTTATCAATAAGGTATATGATAAAGAGGTCGGCGTTGATCAGTCCCTTAAGGACGCGTCGCCGCATTCGGGTTTCGGCCTACACAATGACTTGTGGGGGCGAGCCGCTAAACCACATCAGCATCTTTACTCTACCAGTCAAATCTGGCCCAGATTCATCATTGGAAAACCCCCGACAAACCTCGAGATTTACCCCGAATGGCGCGCCCCTTTGTCTGCTTATTCTAAACTTCCTATGTTAAACGAAATCTCTCATCGACTCTGCCGTCTGGTTCTGGCTGCGCCGCGGTGTCGGAGACCTTCATGAATCTTAGCGCTGGTATCAATTTACCCTACACCGGAGGGATGGAAGGCTTAGTTAGTCTAGGCGGCGATCGACCGCTCGACCGTACGGCTGCCAGTAGCGCCTCTTACCACTGCACCCTCTCAGTCTTATCTGTATTAGAAGAGAAAAAAGGAACGCTACGATTGATCTGCAACTCTAACGAACCTGTGTCAGCCGTCGGACTCGTCACCTGCACCGTAACACAGGCGGATTGCTTGAGAAATGACAGTAATGGCAGATCGGCCAGCGCCAGCACGTCCACATGAGGTCGATCCTGCAACGAAGTAGTTTTCCTGGACGAACTTTGAATGTGATTTCATGGGTAGATTGAATATTTGTAGATCGGTAGCTCTCCGTTCACGTTCATCTATTAGTTTTGATAATTTGATAATTGTTACTAATCAGCTCAATGTTCTTTTCCTTAGTTGTTGCTTGACTGTTACTAATGTATCAACGCGCCATCGTGCGTATCTATAAATAAAGAAATAAATAGTTCTTTTTTGACGATAGGAAAATCCCCCTATGAACGCTCGGGAGACACTGGTTGTGGAACATCAGTGGTAATCCTTCGGCATCGAGCAGACGAACGCCGGAAACCCTAATGAGATTTCCGAAGAGAATAAAGGCCTCTCAACAACAGCACGACTCTCACCAAAACATGCAAATCCTAATGAACACCGTACATTATTCTATGTGAATTACATCCTGCATAAAAAGTACTATGTTGAATATTATAGTACACCAGCCGTTCATCGGCCTATCGGCCGCCAAACGTCTGTTCGCCAGCTTCGTTAATAAATAAATAAATAAATTTATAGTGCTGGAAGCGTTGAACCACACTTCGATCAATCGAAGTTTGGACAGTGTTCCAAATTTTGGCGCACTGGCGCACTTTCAGCATCTTTACCGAGTTTCCACTTACGTCCCTAACTTGTCCCACTTTCACTCATTCATAGCCCGCCCTCTTTAGCTCAATGCGTTTCACTCGAAATGAGACTGATCTCAGCAAACAATGTAGGGTAAATGAAGTCATAGAATGTGATTTTCAAAATAATTTCAGCGATAAGCAGTGATAAAACCCCCGCCAACCGCTACCACCATCAATCATTTGAAAAATGAATTAACATCCAGCCATCCATGCAAATAAACAACTGGGTTCCGCTAATTATATATAATAGTAAGGATAGTAGACAGAAACCGATAAGCCAATATTGAAATAAATTTATTACGGTTAATGTTTCGACGAATCACCTTCGCCAGAGCCCCGAACTCGAGTAGCGAAAATTGGTTTAATTTCCCATGTTAGAAGCTCTGACGAACTTCGATTCGCCTTTTCTTGTCTTTAACTGCAGTAAACATGTATCAATCTTGGCTCATCGGATCCAGTCTACTCTTCTATTAGGTTGGAAACTAATTTCGTGGACTCTCACGCACCTTCAACAAAAGTGTTAGTTACTAAATAAAGAAAAATGTTACCCAAACGACATATGAACCACCGAAACGAAGAGATATTTCTCCACTCTCTGGTTACTGCCCCATTCCACTTCCTAAGAAATGCTGAGTTTTTTGAAAGAAATTGTTTTCGCAGGTGCATTTTGACCTACACCTCATTACTGGATCGTCTTTGTCCCAGAGAAGGCAGGAAAAACCAAAATAAATGTCATACATATAGTGCTCTATCTGCACTATAACCTGCATAAACAAGAGTCTCCCAGCTTACATCTTCGGATTTTTGGAGCGACCGAAACTCAGCGTGATGTTTGGCGGTGTCTTGATGAGTGGTGACACAACTTTCAGAGAACTGCTTAAACCGACTACCGCGTAGTTCAACCTGTAGACAGCCAGACTGAAGAGAGTAGGCCTCTAGGTGAATACTGAGACTACCACCGATCAATTTTCGAAAGGTGGCACCTTCGTAGAACCTCCAGACTGAGATCATCAGCCTCTTGTGAGGAGGTGGATTTGAGGATCTGTAGCGGCCTTCATTTTGTTTTGGGTGGCCGGCTAGGAAGTCAGTGATTACTAAGAGATATCCTCTTTCCATCGCACGTTACCCCTTTCTGAACCGGTTATTCGCTTTTGGAGAAAGCTCAAAGTTCGTTTGCAGCATCCGCCCCACCCTTGTCGCGCGACGGGTGAAATCGCAAGGCACCTGTTGGCCAGTTTTACAGAAAAACTAATATAGTGCAGAACCGTTTCAGTTCAGCTTTTTAAGCACTTGACTTCGAGCGTCTACATAGCCGCTGTTGATCTCTAGTTTCCTTCGAAAGAACTAGTTACGGCCTTCCGACCGAGCTCCGTAGGTCATCCGAAGTGCACTTTTGTTTTCGTTTGGAACTGCTTGCTCAAAATCTCTTGAAATCTTTGAGTGCCATCAATCGCTTCAAGACATCATCCTAAGATTCTGCACACACAAATTGTAACGTTTCAGTAACCTAGTGGCTAAACAGGTATTCATGAAGAAGACCTTGGCAAACACTGGTTTTGGATGTTTTCATTTCAAGAAGAAAAACATTCCCTGTAAACAAAAATAACAGGGTTTATGAATGGTTTTAGAAACTACTTGATATGCTCTATCAAACGGTTAAAAGAGCAGTGAAGTAGGTGAACTTTCAAGCAAGTTGTGTTTGCTAGAAATAATGACTGCAAAACAGTCCACGAAATTAGTTGCCAACCTAATATTATACACGACACCTCCCTTTCCTTCGATTATACATACACCCCGGTGCAAAATTGTTAATATCTGTAATCTGATCTGTAACTATTAGGTTGGTAAGAAAGTTCCCGCCGTTTTTTTCAAACGCTTGTTGTAAGTTTAGTTCAAAAGCTTTAAGAGTGTGACACAGCATTCGAAAGGGAATTATTTGCTCTTCCAAGCTGTATATTTGTAATTTGTGATAATTCTGAACGTCATCGTTTTTTTGGCTAGTAAAGTGAAAAACGAAAAAGTGAAAAATAACCTCATCGACAGCATCTCTTTCTTAAGCCCGGTCGGGTCTGCACGGAAATCTTTAGTAAAAGGCGAAAGCTCATTCGGGTGAGTGCTGATAGCAACAGATCTCTGGCTTCTCATCGACAGCATTTTTTTCTGTTCAATTTCAAAGGCATAAATAAAACTTGATAGACCGTTTGAAAGACGATGTTTTTCTCTATTAGACGGTATATCACTTGTTTTTATAGTAACGTGTTTAAACCACATGTTCCTTGCTGTGCTTTGTTCTTTTGTGTTCATCACGTGTATTGAGTTGTACACGTCTCAAATAAATAAATAAGTAAATAAATAAATAAATAAATAAATAAACGAATAAATAAATATGAATTAGAGAATCGTTCACTAGCTCGTCAGCGGAGCTTCCATTCAGAGGGGAATCAACGGCTCACTTTGTGATCGGCCGGACATCATTCGACATTTACCGCATCAATGCGATGGGCTTTGCTGTTTTTTCTGATGGCCGATTATGAGTGTCTCGAAGGATTCGAGTCATTTTCTAGGAAAAACGGCTATCAGCCGTTTTCTCGTGAGATTTCAGAAATGACGTGATTTGCTGCTACATATTTGTCGTTTCCGTTTGCAAATTTCACATTAGCTGGCTAGCTAGACGAGCATTCAGACAAAGAAATGTGAATGAACGGCTGTCAAAATCGTGGGTGATGTTATAAAAACGCTTCGGCATTTTTTTCTGTTGTGATGTTTTGCTTTGTTTGTCATCAACTTCATTTCTCGAATGATCCACACGCCATTCTGACAATCGTTGTAATCATTGTCAAAAGTGAGGCAGTAAAACTGTTCCAAATGATAAAATATAAAGATCTCGTCTTTCTCTATTTCTTATTCCTTTGTTCCCTACCATCGCATTTGACGAGGAAATATTCAGCAGCATCAAAGAAGGCGTTCTTCTCTACAGTCTATTATTCTGGCTCCTCTGAATAAAACCGACCCATTAATATTTTTCCCATTAAAGAATTAATAATTAAAAATAGTGAATAATAAAAAGCAATTATAAAATATAAAAAAATAAAAAATATTAACAATTTACTATACATAAACCTATTAATAATGATTATAAACTCAGCTAAAAAGGCTAAAGAAGGCGGAACACCCCTATTAGATAAAAAAACAAGTGAAAAAATAATACCAAATAATATTCTAGAACTAAAAAATCTGTTTATAAAATAAATCATACGGCTAGAAGAACTATGCTGAGAAGAACTATGACGGACAATTCATCATTCGATCAACGCTGCTTCAATAAGCATTTTAATCCGGTTCCCTCACTCGCTTAGCAGTTGGAGGTCCTTAATCCGTTTTTTTGCTCCGAGAAATAGTCATATAAATTATATGGCGACCTTGAGCGGAAGAGAAAAGTTGGGCGTAGAGCTCCTTTGACTCTTGAAAATATGGAAAAAAACAGCATGCCTTCTTCCTGATGTAATAAAAACGTTCTTTTTTTGATAATATAAAAATTTGTCAAATAACACCGTCCCCGGTAGAAGAACTTTGACAATATGTAGCTTTCATAGTGATAAGATAACGAAGGAACCATTCGTTCTGGCATTGTTTCTGCTGTTATCTTTTGTTTTGTTTGTCATCAACTTCATTTCTCTGTCCGCCCAATTGAACTCTGTTCGTGCTTTACTAATAGTAAGGCTGATCGATATCGTTTGGAAGGGTAAAACGAAGGAAATCAGCAATCAGCAGTATCCAGGGCCCAGATTCATGACGGGTATCGGCGCTATAAACCCTGAAATATACCCCGAACGGCGAGCAATCCGGTATTCGTGAACGCCGGGTTTTCAGACGGGGTTTATCTCGGGTCTACATCGCGTTTCGGAGACCTCGACGTGAGAAATTAGAATTTTGAATTAGAAATTGCGGCAGATTCGCGCTATCGAGCGGGTGTAACGCCGACGAGGTATCGGAGACCGCTCGTTCCACTCATGAATCTGGGCCCAGCGTTCCTTACCACTGCACTACGCAAGCCCACAATAGCGCTCGACACTTCGAGAATAGTGACAAGGAGTAGAATTACATATGTCCAGCCCCTTTTCTAACTAGGGAGGTCACCGAGCGTGACCCAAAGATTCCGAACGAGACCTACATAGTTTTGTAGAGCGTCGAGCGGGGATTACAGCAATGTAGTTCATTTTTGCTGTGCGCCACTGGATGGTCCAAAAAAGGCAAAAAAACTATCTCAGTTGTTGCGTAGGGGCACAGATGTAGTAAAGCCTACGATACTGAAAGGTAAAATCACCGGACAGCCAACGCGCTGCGCCCAATAGGTGCTCCCAGGACGAATCGCTACCGATGCTGAGAAAAATCTCGCTCGAAGAGCCATTTACTATTGATGGAGTATGCGCGAGCCGTCCGAACCGCATCCCCGACGTCACGCCACTTGACGTGCTTGTGTTTTATTGAGGCGCACGACTGCATTCACGATTAACGCCCGCTTCGAGTGGTTCGTATGGCTCTTCTCTGTTATCCAAGAAGAAAGGAGCAGATGGCAGAGACGACGCGATGCATAGAAAGGAACAGTTTGTTGTGTGCCGTGGTCTTTGTGAAGTCGCTAAGGTAAGCACGATTATCGATCGGCTGGGAGGAACGGTGCATCGGAGCCTGCTGCGCGGTAAAGTATGTACGGGGCGACCCAAAAAGATGTATACACTGTTTGAAAAGCCATAACTTTTCTGAAAGTAAAGATATTGAAGCAAACTAAGTTTTGTGTGAAAGCGAAGGAAAATGGAAATATTACAGCATTTGAATGGCGAAGATTGCGCCACGCATTCGTTTGAAATCCCATCTTACACTCGATTGATTAGCTGCTCCCTATGTTCTCGTAATAAGTTTGCCAAAAAAAGTGACATTTATGCTTGTTTCAAAGATTTTTCAGACATATAGCATATGGATAGGCGAACACACAAAAGAGCAATATAGGTGTGCTATTCATCCTGACAGCGCGCGTGGTCCAGTGGTAGGAGGCGCTGCTGACACCCGCACGATCGATCTATCCCCGCCCGGGCCAACCAGGCCTTCTATGTCTCCGGGATCAGGTATATTGGTAGCGGACTTGTCCGGGAAGGTAAACGCACTAACTTGGCATAGCAGCTGGTCCCCGCAAGTCACTTAGGCCTAATACGCCTTCACCGTGAGCCTACGGTTCTGAATGGAAGGCGAATGCGTGGCGCGTCCTTAGGGGACTGATCAACGTACCTTTACCTTTGCCTTCGGTTGGCGTAGCATGTAATAGGATTTTAGATTTTTCTAAGAATAGCTGTGGATGACACCACGTCCGGTCCTCTTTTTTGACCGCGGACAGATATAAATACAGCCTCATGCGATCCTAAGGCCATGATCAGCAGGAATTATACCTACGGGTATCACTTCCCGCCCGTAGGTATAATCATGGCCAGCTAACAGATTCTGATTTCTTATTTCGCAGTTTAGTTCGTAGTTGTTCACTGTCTTCTAGAGCCAACCCCTTTGCGGAACAGTTTCGAGGTTGGTAAACCCCGTAATCTGTGGAAAGTTGGCCTACATAGACCTCGCCAGGATAGGTATATCCGGTGCTGATGATGGAAATGAGAGTCTTTTTTGAAAAATTCCCCGCTTACGGTGGGTCCCTGACTGAACTGCCCGGTCCTGTATAGCTTTGCACTTTCATATATCGACGAGAAACCTCATGAAAGCCAATGCTTACGGCTTCTTTCCGTTGAAGGAAATTGTGCCGTCGCCAAGTGCTTCACTTGAGCCATTAATTGCAGCTATAAAGGAGATAAAAACGGCAGACACGTGAAAGGAAAATGAAAGTGTTCTTTTGGGAAGCGTTAACAACTCACTGCAGCTGCCAGGCTCTGTAGCTTTTTAGCCAAACGCGACATGAGGAAGTTCTCAGGTAAATTCGACAGACAAAATTTTCGGGCAGTTGGTATAAGTGTGAGTTTCGAGTAAAAGTTTGTCGAATGGGTGTGTGAAGGTAAAGTATAAGCACGACAAATGGGTAACTCCACAGTTCAAATACCAGGAATAAAAGTATGATGAGTATTTAGGTCTTCGTTCGACCTTTGCTTTTTGCCGGACCATTCTTTTCGCGTGTCCTTTTTGAAAAGCCGTGAAATTCTCTTTGTACCATTGTTGTCCTTCTGTGAAATTGGTAATGAAATTGGTAATGAACGTTTTCCGGCCAAAAAAGGTATAACCTTTATAAAATGAACGCTTAGGAGATCGCCCCGCCATGATTGTCGGCTTCAACCTGACGATTATTTGGTCAATTTCTCACGTTTTCATTGACAGCTTTTTCTCAGAAAAGCTGAAAAGCCGTATACCACTGAAAAGCACTGTAGGCTTCATTCTGACAAATTTTGGCCGATTTTTACTATTTCTAAAAGAAGTTCCGGCAAGAAAGGGTAGATGAAGAAGCATTTAAAAACTTACCAGTTTAACGACCTCTTGGACGAGTTTCACGCTGACCGCACAGTGGAGATTGGCGATTGACGGCAAAAGTCGTGTGCTTTCGGCTCGATTTCCGGTCGACACGACGATATGCTGATCGGTGGAATACGGACAATCGTCCTGAAATAGTTGCTGTTACTAAAGTCCTGGAAGCATTGAGAACTAGAAGAGTGGGATGTGTTGAATTTGCTCAAATACAAGAAATGCTAAGAGAGTGTAAAGCAGCTCTAGTCTTAATAAAACTAACAATAAAAAGTTTCGTTCCATAAAGATGGAGGTGCTGGCGTTGATCAGAACCCTTAAGACGAGGCATCGCGAATGCGTATTTTTTGGCCTCTACAATGATTTGTGGGGCCAATCGCTACATCATTTCAGTGTATTTACCTTCCTAGATAAGTCTGGTAACAATGAACCCAACCGGAAAGGGATTAAGAGCTTGGTTAGCCTCAGGCAAAGTCGATCGCTCGACCGTGCGGGTGTCAATAGCGTCTCCTGTTACTGCACCACCTGCGTCCATCATGTGATATACTGCTGATTAAAAACAATCAAAAATGGCAACAAAGGACTTTTGTCTCCCACATGAACCATCTTTAAAACATTCCCATCAATTCCAAGTTTCAGCATATATGAACTCAAAATCGCAGTACAGTTCCTAGTAGAAGTGTTTGATACCCTAATGGTACCAGGTTCATCGCAAAACTCTAATAATAAGTTGCAAGCCTCCTCATCTGTCTCTAAGCTTCGCCGTAAGGCACCAAATTTAGGATAGTGAGAATAGTAGTAGAAATAAGTAAAGATTAGAAATAGCTCATTCGTGTTCTTATCATTTTCTTTCTTCTTACTTCTACACTTGCTCAGTTGACGCACAGAATTGATTGTATTTCGTTGGTTGAATTATTATTTTGTTGTACTGTCCGTGAAGAATTATTCACGTTGAATAATGTATAGAGTATAAAAGTAGCGGTCCTCAGTGGATTCTTTTGAGTTTTCCGAAGCACTGTTTTGTAGCTACTCCGACTTTTAGTTGCCGAAAAAGAATTGCTCTGCTCACCTGCAGATACAGCGTCTGATGAGTGAAGTTCGCATCATTCGAGCTGGACGTGAGGAAGAAGGCGTTGTTTGGAGGATTGATCGAGTAGTGGAAAGCTGAAATCGTTGGTTTCAGAGAAAAATCAATTTTCAGGCAGAAAATGATAAAGGTAAAAGGTGAAGGTCTCAGATTTGGTTAGAACACTTTCACTTGCCGAGAAAGTCGGGTTCAATTCATGGTGGTTTAATTACCCAAGTTTGACGTCTGGTTATATGATTTTTAACTCTATTGTTGGTTATTGTAGACTTTTATCCGATATGGAGGTTAGTCTCAGTTTATTATTTTTTACTTTTTTCATGAGTCTCCCTACATACGTACTCCCTACATACATGTATTGATAAGACCCGTAGAGACTCTACTACTTCTATTATAATATTTGCTCGTCTATGTGTAGGGACGAAACGAGCTCCTTTTTTAGTTGCAAATGTTCTTTTTTAGTCAGAATTGTAGAGGCTTGGAGAATGCGTATTTGGCCAATACAATGACTTGCGGGGATAAGCCGCTACACCAAGTCAGTGTCTTTACCTTCCCAGCCAAGTCTGGTACCGATTTACCGACTCCGGAGGGATGGAAGGCTTGGTTCACCCGAACGAGGATCGATCTACTGTGCTGGTGTCAGCAGAGCCTTTTACCACTGCACCACGCGCACCAAGGCAAAAAATAGCAATTGAGAAAAGCAGATGTTGTCCCCTTCCAGCTCTGAATCGTCTGAACTTCTCTCTGAACTGGTCGCACTAAAGTCTTGACCGTATTCTTTTAGGGTAATTTAGCTCGACGGGTAAGGTTTTCAGCGGAATCATTTTTCATAGTTGAAGGACGCATTTCGCAGTAATGACTCGCGGCAGACTAGAATAATAGATGCGACTTTTCGACTTCTCAGAACTAGTGGAATTACCAACATCGTATTCGATCCTCGGTATCTTGTAAATGTCAATAGAAGCGTGAGAAATAAGCAAGATGAAAACACAACAATTCTTCTTTTTTCAATTTACTTTATCGGCTGAAGCAAATACATATAGGTAAAAGGTGCTATTTCTTCCCAAACAGAAGAGTGATCGATCCTCATCCAGCCTAACCAAGCCTTCCATCGCTTCGGCGTCGGGAATATTGGTACTATACTTGTAGGAGAAGGCGAAGACTCTGACTTGTACAGCGACTTGCCCCGACCGAATACGCAATTGCCATGTCTCTGCGATTCCGAATGGTAGGCGAGTGCGTGGCGCGTCCCTAAAGGGCCGATCAACGTTGGCGATCTTACTCCTACTTTAATCTTCCAAATCGAAAAATTCTTGGTGGCAGAGCAGTAGGGATTCCTGAGTGATATCCTAGAGGTGTCAAAGCGTCTTCGTTACTAAAGTTTCTGTGGTAAGAGGCTATACTGACACCCGAACAGTCAAGCGATCGATCCCCGCCCGGGTAACCTAGCCTTCCATTCCTCCTGGGTCGGGCAAATTGGTACCAGATTTGTCTAGAGAGGTGAAAATACTGATGTGGGCAGCTTCTGCGGCGCATCCTAAGGGAATTAGTGAACTTTTTTACCTTTTACCTTTATTGAGTGAATGACCTTTTCAACACTTTACCCAGCTGAGGTCAACATCGTTCACGATGCTTTATGGTGGTCTGAGGAGGCGGTCACAAAAGTCTCCGCCATTTATTTATTTATTGTTACATCCTTAAACATGGATGTGCTACCGAATAAGAAAATGTGATAATTGAACAGAAATGCTGTAAGGTTTTGAGATTCCTTGTTAGAGTAGCACCGACTAGCACCACAAAATGTCTACCAAAGGGTTCGTAGCAGTAATATAATTGTTGTCGGAAATAGTCCTGATCATGTTCTCCCCGGAAACCGATCGCGCAGCAACAGCAATTATGGCAGAGAGGTCCCTGGCGATGGTAAAAATAGCCCAAATGAAGGAGAAATGGGAAGTGGAGTGATGACGGCGTTCGCGACTCTCTATGCGCCCTTAGTGATCCAATTTGCCAGCCGTTCCACAAACCCCTCGAGGGTTTTTGGCCTTGGGACTGATCTTTCCACTGCCTTGCCAATGCATAGAACCTGTTTTCTAGATGATTGACTTATATACATCGCAGCGTAGTACATCGGTAGCACAGTGGTTAGTGCAGTCTGCCGGAAACAAAAAGAAGCGGGTTCAATTCCCGTCCGATGTCAGTGTTTTGCGAATAACCTAGCATCTCCAAATATATAAGTCAATCAACTAGTTCTCGTCTATAAACCGCTTAACAAAAAGCGGCAAATAGCGGAATAGTTCCCTGTTTTCTAGAATTTGTTAGGCCTAGTTTACCTACACTCTCCTTTTATACTTGTCTAAAACTGATAATGTGAGCATTCGAATCGAATTAAATCGGATATTATTGAACATTGCGCCTTAACATGACTTTTATTACACGCTTTGGGTATGTAAGAAGGTAGAATCTTGAACAAATTCCTAGTGTCTTACTAGTCTTATTGTTAGTAACGACCGTTGTTAACTTATGAAGTTTAGCTTTGCTTTTGATATGGCTCTGCATGTAGCACTCCGTCGTATTGTGCGGGTTTTTCTGATAATTTCAGATTTACAGTGTTCGACTTTGTGTTTTCCTCCACTTTCACCATTTTATCAATCGAGCTGATTTGATTGCCTGTTCAATTACAGTTTGGGCGCACCTTGTAGTGCACATAAATAAATAAATAAATAAATTAGCAAATAAATAAATAAATAAATAGTAAATAGATGTATAGATCAGTCGTAAGATGGAAGCACGATAGCAGGAATGGTGGAGAGTTGAATGTCACTGATGAAAATTTGTATGAACTTCGAAATAGAAGAATCAAAAAGAAAGGTATACTGCGTTAGGATTAGGACGGCAAGGTAAGGTAGCAGGGATAAAAAGTTGAAGAAACACTATGACTCGAAATTGCAGAACGGTTGAAACAGAACAGAGCGCAGGTTCAGGACAAAAGCTGAGCTGCGAAAAAAGCGTGTGGCGATGGAAGCATGGGATGAAAGAGCACTAATTCAGAAGAAACAAAAAACAGTTAGAAAAGCACGCAAAGAAAACTAAAAAAAGCATAGCTAAGAAATAATGGTAATAAACGGACGTAAAGAGAAGCAGGCAGAGATTTGTCCTAGGAGTTTCATTCTTTACGGTTGGAATGGTATCAGTCCTTCTTAGACTGTATAATGCCGTTCCTATGTTCTCATGTACCAAGCCGTTTTTTTAGTTTTTTTGCTCTCGTTGGAGTTTTGGAGCAGGTGCTATTGGACTTGAAGGTTGCTTGCTTTGTTGTTTGTGATTTGTCTTCTGTTTGTGGTTCCCTGACACGATGCTTGAACACACAAAAATAAAATAAAAAAGTGAAGCAAATAAAATCAAATCAAAGGCAAGCGAAGTGTTTCTATCTCGTAAACGACAGTAGTTTATATAGCGACTGACTTTTGAAAGCAATTGTGTATGTAGGCCAAATACGCATTTACTACGCCTCTGCGACTTTGAATGAAGGATGATTGCGTGGCGCGTACTCACGCGATCGACTAAATTTTCTCTACCTTTCACCCAACTTGTGGCGAAAATCGAGAACATTCACCTCATAGAATAGGTGAACGTTTCGGAAGACGTTGAGTTTGTCATCAAAGTGGGAGATTGACAAGATGAACCTAATTATCTATTTTTAATCCCTTAAGTGACTATTTGAGTCCGCTTTTTAAAGCTGTTACCATTCATCTCTGCTACTAAAAATTTTCGTTATCTTTTCGTTTTTTTCGTTATCTTGAAACGGTCTGCTATGTAGCCCGCTTGGTGTGTTTCATATAATATGTTATATAATTATAATAATGTAATATTAGGGTGACCCAAAAGTTGGTGTGCATTTCAGATTGTCACGTCCTTTATTCATACTCGAGAAAGCCAGTCGAATAATAAGATAGGATGTCACGCAGATTGTGGATGTTGCACAGATTTTGTTTTGGTTAAGTTTCTTCATCAGTAAATCCATGATTATCCGACTATCCACTTTGACCTGCATTTTTAGCGCACGAATGTGCGTAGTTAAATAAATAAAATAAAAAATAAATACTAAAACCAAAAAAGTGAAGTAAACCAATCTAAGGTAAAGGTAAAGGTGTCGGCGTTGATCAGTTCCCCACAGTGACTTGGGGAGGGGGGGGGGGGTGTCAGCCGCTATACCAACTCAGCGTCTTTACCTTTCCACACAACTTTGGGGTACCTGTTAACCCAACCCGATATATTGAGATCTTTGATAGCCACACGCAAATTCGATCGCTCGACTATGCGGGTGTCTGATGTCTGTATGTTTTGATACTAACATATAAATTTTATATTAGACCTTTAGTGGAAGATGGTACCTCAGTTTTTCTCCACACAAGAGAAAAGACACTCTTTTGCTAGAAAAGGTACAAAATAAGTACACTAAGGAATTTGCTAAAAGGAATAATGGTTTTTTTCATCCCACGGCTCCGAATTCAACATTTCGTAATAAATTTTTTGGAGTTCTTCGGAATCGCGATGTAAAATGACTGATATAGTTTGCATAAGAATTATTATCAGGCTCCTTCTGTACAAACTCATTGGCATTTTATAAATTCGTCCCATCAAAAACCAGAGGAAAACCCTTCAAAATGTGGTATCCAAGACCGAGAATAGGAGTCACGGCCCATTCGTTAACAGTAAGGATTGGGTCATCGTAACTGGCACTAAAAGCAACATTGGCCCTTCTCCTGAGACTCTTCGTTCCTTCCAACGCCGTCTAAAAGATGCTCCAGTATTAATTTGCGATGTAGTCTTCACATCAGTGTTCAAACGATTCAATTTTTCGTTTCATCTTATCTAGCGACTGTTTTTCATCGTCGTCCATAGCGTCTCTTACTTCTGCATCACCAAAAAAATCACTGCAATTGTTATCTGGGGAGTCAAAGCATGCGCCCACTGCATTTTCCGTCCCTTTACATGATAACATTTCCTGTAAAACCAGCTCGTTTTTGCCCTCAGGGCTTTGTGCAGTGGTGGTAGTTGGTCGTCGCGGCTGATTACCCAGCGGATACCAGTGGGGTGTGTCATCCGCCGCTGGCGCAGAAGCATCCGGTTCGATGAGAATTTCGCATTCGAAGTTATTCTGCTCAAGATTTCGCATATTAGATTACCTCCTTCTGGCACGACACGACTACGCGGCCAGCGGCTGCTGCTACTACTTGGCCTGAGGATTACGTGTGATGTTGACCAGACGGCGGCACCCACTCACACACACAACAACACACCCAGATGAAGGGAATTATCAGCCGAATGGCACTTATTACGATTATCGACGGCATTTTTTCCCGTTCGCCCCGATCTAACGAGCCGGAAAATCACCCCGGGGCAATTATGGTAACGCGATCGGTTATTCACGTTCGATGGGAATTCTTTGAAACAAACGAATCAAGGATTATCTCAATGATTTCATTGATTTGTTACTAATCGTGTCTTTTCTGTGTTTTTTTGTGGTTTTTTTTGTTCTATGTTACTAACATTATATCCCAGTCGGCTGTAACCCACTAGGTCTCAACGATCAGGCAACTATGGACTGGAAACAAAAAACAAAAAATGAAAATAAATAAAATGAAATGAATGGCTGAAACAAAGGACTAAAGGAAACGAGCAGCGAAGAACTCAGTAACTGAAAGGGTAGATAGTAAAGTATAGGAGGGTAAAGAATGAGAAAGGTTAGTAAATATTATCCTGCTTTATTTTTTCTACTTCTACGGGATTGGAGCGGATTATACCCACAGAGAGGTAACACTCCCTAAAAAATGGAATGGGATGGAAGGGTTGGTGTCAGCTAGTGATCCAAGTCATTAGTTTAGTAATAACACTCTGTGGATTAGTTTTTCATAACATTCTACTTTAGTAGACAATTGTTTTCGTGATGGATGAATTCATAAAAAGAGAATAAAAAGAAAATTGAAATTTGAACTGAAAATAAATAAATAAAATATAAGGCAACTGAAAATATAGTTTTATGTACCTATGACCTCGTCATCAACTCTCTTCCGTCGTTGTCACTAGATATAACCCAAAAAGAACGCGGTAATAATGATAGAATCGTGAAAGTAAATAAGTAGAATTCGGTGACATTCCTCTCTCTAAAGATGCGCCATGCATTCGTTTTCCATTTGAAATCGTGGAGGCATAGTGAATGCATTTTTGGCTTATATTATTACTAATATAATTATAATTATTATTAATATAAAATGAGTTGTGGGGATCGTCAACCGGGCAAGTGAGCTCCTTTCCTTCCTTTTCAGTCTGGTTTGATACCTTACCTACTTGAATGTCTGCGAAAGTACATATGAAATGCTTGGGTAGCCTGTACGAGGAACGATCACTCAACCGTGCTGGTAAAAGTCCCGCTCTTACCATTGCGCCACGCAATATCCAAATCATTCGTTTCCTCAGTATTTCTGACTAAAATGTTCAGAGTTCTCTAGTACAGCCCTCATAAAGATTATTTCGAGTATTTTGTCCAAACTGCTCAAAAGAACTCTCAGCACCTCTACATATTTTTTGGGAACTGACATTTATTTTATTTTTGTTGATCTTATGTCATTTAATTTATATTTCAATCATTCCGTGGATGACAGACTTACAAGGGAGGTCAGTGAACTTCCCCCGACGATTCTTAACAAGACCTATATGGTCTTATAGAGCTTGAAGCGTAGATCACAGAAATGTAATTTATTTTTGCTGAATGGCAGTGGGAGGTCCGAAAATTGCAACAAAAAGTAAGCACTGCTCTGACAACACTGCTGAGGGGCGCCGAATAGCCCCTGAGGTGAGAGGTTCATGCACGTGTGCTTCGGTAGCGCAGTGGTACTGCAGTGGACTGTTGTTCAGAAGGTCAAAGGTTTGGATCCTGTGGATGTTTTTTTGTTTTGCTTCAATCGCATTGATACGAAATAGTGCTCATTTTGCGATTTTGTCATGGGGATTGAAGAAAATCATGTTTGAAGCACTCTAAACCGCACAAATTTCAGTAAATGACAACATTAATATGGGTAGCCGATATCTACCGTAACTTACCTTAAAGAGACGCAAATTCAGAAACTAATGATGGATTCGTGATCAGTGACCCAAATAACCCCCACATACGAAGTTTGGACAGAATCGGTTATTTTGACCTTGGCACCTCACTTACTCACCCTTGCCATAGCAAGCGCTAACCAGCCCGCACACAACGAAACCCATCATTAGATACCCTCACTTGTTTCAAATCACAAAATTAGTGCTATATTCGTGACCAGCGTCTCAAATAGTCTCATTAGCAAAATGTGGGCGAAATGGGTGACCATGGCGTCTCGAGCCTCATGTCAGGTGTCGGTAGAGTTGAGTTTCTGATGAATTACATGGTAATATTATGGCACCATTCAGGCTCTAGCTGTCAGAAAATCGTCAGCATCCACTACCTTCGCTCCAGAAATTGCCTAGGAGTCTCACCTGGATTGCTGATCACGAATATTACTTTTGCTTCTGGATTTCTGACTGGTGAGCGCTTGCTATGGCAAAGGTGGGTAAGTGAGGTGCGTGGGTCAAAATCGCCGATTTCGTCCAAACTTCGTGTGTAAGGGTAATTTGGGTCGCTGATCACGAATCCAACATTAGTTTCTGAATTTGCGTCTGTTTAAGGTAAGTTACGGTAGATATTGGCTACCCATATTAATGTTGTCATTTACTAAAATTTGTTCGGTTTAGAGTGCTCCAAACATGATTTTCTTCAATCTCCATGGCAAAATCGCAAAATAAGCACCATTTGGTATCAATGCGATTGAAGCAAAACGAGAACACAATCGCAGGATCCAAACCCTTGACCTTCTGAACAATAGTCCACCGCGGTACCGCTGCGCTACCTAAGCACACCTGCAGGAACCTCTCACCTCAGGGACTATTCAGCGCCCCTCAGCAGTGTTGTCAGAGCAGTGCTTACTTTTTTTCGCAATTTTCGGACCACCCACTGCCATTCAGCAAAAATAAATTACATATCTGTGATCTACGCTTCAAGCTCTATAAGACCATATAGGTCTTGTTAAGAATCGTCGGGGGAAGTTCACTGACCTCCCTTGTTAGTCAGCTGGGCCTCGGATCGACAACCTCTACCAATGATGATTCATCATTAATAAAACGGCCGGTACCTGTAGTAGTTTTACGTTTAGAACTCTAGCGGTGATTACCCAATTCATGATTCAACAAATCTGCGGTAACCGAAACCGCCAGATTCGAATATGATTCTGGGTTCAGATACATCTAGGGAAGTTCTCTGTCACCTTCACCAGCGCCCCTTTTCTCGCTAGAATTTCCTCACTCCATTGAATTAGACTTAGAATTCTCGCGAGTCTTAGCAGCTTATGCAACAGCAAGATTTCCGGAATATTTTTTGGAAATACCCTGCCGTTCTCGCCGAGAAATAGCCGTCCATATTTGCACACGGCTGGCGGCATTTTTACGCTGAAATTCCCAGCCGGCGGCCGATTTCCATGTCTCCGGTTTGATGTGCTGGAAAAGTGCATTTTCGAGCGGATCTGGAACATTCGGAAGGGGCCGGACTGGCCTGGCTCCTGAGCCCTTCAGCCGGCTCCCTTTCGCTTGTTGAGGCGCTCAGTGCGCGGAATGTCACTGGCTAATCATCCCCATGGGCCAGCTCCATTTCCCCTCACCACGTCCGAAGAGCTCAAAAACCGACTTCATATAGCGGCAGCGGCACTTATTTTCAAAGATCTCTTGGAGAATGGCCGATGAATGGGGCGCATTCGAGGAAGGAATTGCAGGGATCTTCCTGGATTCTGTCGGCACCTTAAAATTCTATAGAATTAATTATAGGAGGAAATTAAAGGCAAAGGGCCCGCGTGGTACAGTGGTAAGAGGCGCTGCTGACACCCGCACGGTCGAGCAATCGATCTCCGCCCTGGCTAACCAAGTCTTCCATCCCTCCGGGGTCGGGTAAATTGGTACCAGACTTGTCTGGGAAGGTAAAGACGCTGACATGGTATAGCGGCTGGCCCCCGCAGGGCATTGTATAGGCCAAATACGCATTCACCATGCCTCTACGACTTGAATGGAACACGAATGCGGCGGCGCGTCCTCAGAGGACTGATTAACGCCGGCACCTTTACCTTTCACTTTTAATTGAAGGCAAAGGTGAAGGGTTTTTTGTAGCAGAATCATTGATTAATAAGAAACCTGTACATATCGTCTCAGATAGAGCAAACCGCTCATTGTTAATCATCGATTCCTCAGCCTCTCTCCTTCAAGCATAAATGGGACCTAGTTTGTCAAAGGTAAAGGTAAGGGTAAAGGTAAAGGTGCCAGCGTTGGACAGTCCCTTTAGGACACGCCACCATACATTTACCACCTTCATTTTAGCACCAATAGCGTTGATTCTGCACCATTGTGTATTTTTTGTACCATTGTTTTTTATGCACCACCCGCTCTGCGCGCGTAATAAATAAGTAAGTAAATAAATAAATAATTAAACAAATAAATAAATAAAACCTTCGGGGTCTGGTTATCTTGCCTTTACGAGGGAGACTCTGACCCCAAAGACAAGCCTTGTTTGGGACGCCCTCCAACGGTAGAAAATTCTACGCTTCTCAAAGTTGTCAAAGCGGATCCAGAACCAGGCACTGGCAGTCTTGCAACGGGCTGGGGTGCTTCTTCAGCCCCTCAAGTATTTTCTCATTTGGTGATGGCCATTGGGGAAGAGGCGCCGAATCTGTTGGTGGGCGGTCGAAGAATGATCGATTGCACTGGGTCTGCACCACTCTGCACTCCTAAGGCATTTTTTCTATGTGGGAATAAATCACGTTCTGAAGGATTAGCGTAATTTATGGAGGATAGGGAATCGCTTCGGTTTGTCGAGCGGCATCCATCGTGGCCTTATCGTTAGACACGAGACTGGGTCTGGAATCAGGATGAAAGAAGTGGAAGGAACCGGGCGGCAGGGATCATTCCGAGAAATTCATGGGACTCGCAAACCTGTCCGGTACCAATTTACCCTACTTCAGATAGACGGAAGATTTCTTTCAGGTGTACAATGCTGCTCTCTTTCCCTATGAAGAAAAATCAAAGGGTAATGGTGTAGTGAGCGGCGTTGATCGATTCCCAAGGACACGCCATGCATTCGTATTCCATTCGGACTCGTCCAGTTGTGGCGAATGCGAATTTGGCCTATACAATGACTCGTTGGGGACCAGCCGCTTTACCAAGTCCGCGTCTTTACCTTCCCAGACAAGTCTAACACCAATTTACCCAACCCCGTAGGGATGGAACGCTTGGTTAGCCCGAGCCGGCATCGATCGTTGGCCGTGGGTGTGGAAGTGGCGTCTCTTATCACTGTTACCGAGTATCAAAACCAATTTATACATAAGTTTTGATCGACCAGCCACAGTAAGCCCTCACAGAAATGCGGTTCCTCAAACTCCTAGGCCGGGATTTATGGACAGTTCACCGGTCGGTTAAAGTGATATTCACCTCGGTTACCCGCCAAAACGTGATTCATCAACGCGCGGTGAGTCACTTTTGTGGTGAAGTGGCCGGTGAAAATGAATGAAATGAGCGAAACCGCCGGTGAATTTCACCGGCGGTTTCGCTCATGAATCCCGGCCCTGGTTTCTCGGAATTCCACCGGAGGAACGCTTCCAGCCCAGTTTGACGATACTTGACCCGAAGCTTTCACGACTCCCTTCACCTTTTTCGATGATCCCTATAATCTTCGTCCCAGTTAGTCGGGACGTTTTATGTCAGAAAAGTCAGGAATGGTATACAAAGATATTCACCAAGTATTATCAGTGACGGAGCTGCTCTTTTTTGAAAATTGATACTAACACCACTTTCTCTGAAAACCTGCTATTCTTCGTATCCGAACAGCATTTCTGTTTAACTAACACATTTTTCTCAAACAGTAGCACATCCATGTCTAAGGATTTAACAATAAATAAATAAATAAATACATAAATTCGTTGCTCTAGATTTCCCGTGGAGAAACCCAGCGGACCCACAGGCTTTCATAAGGGCTCGTTTAGACGCCGCGCGTCGAAAATGCAAAACTGAAGCGCAATCAATAATTAATGTCCTTGATCGAATTTGCTCCTTTGCATTAGTGGCGCAGTCCGATGGCGTCTCATGTAGGCAAACACACTGGTCGTTCGGGTTTTTTAAAAGGCTGCTATTCCTTATTAAGGACATCTTGACGAAATTCACTTTTTTTGATTAATTTCTTTCCTATGTGATTATATGTCTAATTTTTTTGCTAAGACGCTGCGCCACCGGACTGCGCCACTAGCGCAAAGTACCAAATTCAATCAATGACGTTAATTATTGATTGCGCTTCGATTTTGCATTTTCGCCGCGCGGCGTCTAAACGAGCCCTTATGCATTATAATGTCGTTCGACGTGTGGGTAACAAGTTAAATTAGTTACGACAGAGGTAGCAGTCGTCGTGCTCCTTTCCCAATGCCCTTTCGTTTCGATTTCCTTGACGACGAGTAGAGGACAACGGCCGGCTACAAGTGCAGCGTTCTCGGCAATGCTTTGCCAGCAAGAACAACGAACCCTCGGCCTTCACGGCAGCTCGAGTGGCCGCAGCAACAAATCGCATTTCTAACTCATTCCTTGGAGAAGACGAACAGCAGCCGACGGCCTAATACATGGCTAATCGGCCTCTGCGCCCGAAGAACCGCTTGGCTCGCAGAATGTCAGACGAATCACCCTCCATCGGTCGACTTTCATCAACAATTCCATCCAGCAAAGAAGGCCAAAGCAGGAGGGCACAAAGTCTGCAAGAGTCCTCCCTGAGTTATGGTTTCCATTGCCCAGGAAACAAAGGAGTATTATTCCGTTCTTGAACTTCACTTTCCTCTCCCGAACCCTGACGAATTCATATTTGCCGGAACGGGAAGATAACGGTAAAGGTTCGGGCGTTGATCAGTCCACTAAGGACGCGCCATGCATTAGACTTCCATTCGGAATCGTAGAAGCTTAGGAGTGCGCATTTGGCTTAATCATACAACGCGTTGCACAGACCACCCGCTATCGAAAGCCAGTGTCTTCACCTTCGCAGACAAGTCTGGTACTATTTATTATATTTCACCCAGTCTCGGAGGGGAGAAAGTCTTGGTTAGAACGAACAGGGATTGATCGCTCCAGGGTGGAAGGAGCGTTTATTTTAGCTCGAGAATGTGTAATAATAAGATTAAAAACATGTTTACACGTCCGCAAAAGTTAATATTGTAGCGGTAGGTAGCTATTTTTGTATTATTCATTTATTTATTCATTCATTTATTATTTCTTGTTGAATAAATAAATAGGATACATAAATAAATTTCTTTATTATTTTTTTTATTTTTTCTTTTCTTTTATTTTTTTCGCGCGTCGTAATTTACGCAAGAGGTCATCGTTGCCTTAGCACTCTTGAAGCTTACCCCGAAGACTTCGATTAGGTTTTTTGAACGATTTTTTAATAGCCTTACTTTTTGACTGATTAAGGTTTCGCTGGATTCTTCTTAGTTCATATATGTAGCCTTCATCTTTCTTAGTTGTTGACAGCGGGATTAAGGAGAATCTGAGAAATTCCTGACCTCTGCTGAAGTGTGAGGCGTCCAGCGTTGTGTCTCGAAAGGACAAGTCGGGCTTAACGGTTTTTCAACGCCAGCCCTTCATCATTCATCTCGCGCAGTTTTTCCAGCTCAACCGGGAATTCTGCAGTTTGCAACACAGACAGACTTCTAGGCCGATTCGACCTCTTCTAGGCCAATTTCTATCCTTTCAGTTGCAGCTCTGTGGGAATCCTCGGAAATGGGAAACAGGGAGCCAATATCCTCGAACAGAAGGTAACAGTCAGACAGCTTTAGAGATTTTCACGAGAAAGAGTGCTAACTGTTCGAAAGCTCACTTGTTTTAACGTTAACGGAAGAATTTTGAAGTCATTTTCTATTCATATTCCTCCTTCCTTACGACAGTAGTTACATCATTTTTTTGTTTTTGATTCCATTTTTATTCTTTCAGAGCAATTCCAATACTGGATGAGTTCCAAGGATAGCTCGGAGACCTATGAACCACTCAAGGTTTTACGTATCAAACGGGCTGTTTCGGATTGATATTTTTGTTATTTTTTGTTATCTCAGTGACTTATTCCATTTGTTAATAAGGTTGATGATCCCTACCATAAATCGGACATTCAAAACGGATAGAATCAAAGAGAGTTCGTTTTAGACTCAGTTGGTAGAGTTCTGCCTAGCTCCATTTTGCTACCAGCACCACCGGTTCTTCATATAATTGGATCTCGAAAATTAATTCGATAAGTATATATTTTAGAGAATTCTGGCCGACCTTATCTTACTCCAAAAACGAGTACACTTTTTTTCAGTTAATCCCTAGAAGACGATATTTAGAACAATAACTGCAAAGGATCGTCGCCATTATTCCTTTCTTTGGAAGCGAAAACACACTCGGTAGACTGCAAGTTCTCCAAGGGTGACCCAAAAGTCCATGTGCAGTGCGGATTCTGACATCTTTTATTCATAATCCAAGAAAAACAAATAAATGACCAACAAGGTTGTGATAGTAGAGCCCAGTTCTTTACCGGATCGCTCGCAAAGCGTTTTGTTTAACCACGATGCTCTTACTGGTCATTTTGTTTCTTGTGAGTTATGAATAATGGAAGTCAGAGTCAGAAACGCTTACGAAATTTTGGGTCACTTTAATATTTTGCCTTGACTGTGCCCAGCTTTCCCCTCTTCCATCACCTGCGAATCTTCAAGGTCCTAATTTCATCCATTCATTTTTCTCGATGAACTCGGCCCCCTTTCCCCTTCAACTTCGGAACGCCATTGTATTGGCTGGAGCGCTGGACGAACGGCCGGCGATCGAGCTTGGCCATCACACCCCATCCGGCAGCAGAAGGGGGATGGGATGCGACCATGGCCGCTGCCTCTCCTGGGGCGTTTTCAAACGGGAAGCAGCTATGGCCTAATTGAATTCCACAGCCAGTGTGGCCACTGGAGCACTTGTGCGCGGTGAATAATCGAGCGAGAAGAGGCCGCAAACGGATATTAGCCCCCGACTGCCTCCTCTCACAAGGCCTCTCTCGGCCGGGCGCCAGCGGCAAAAACGACGACACGGATCGACCCCGTCTTAGCAGACGGGCACATATTGGCCTCGACGGCTGCTTTTTACGTGCACGACTCTACCGTAGACTTTATCTCTTCATAACGAAGGGTACGTGCGATGAAGCGATCCAAGACGCTACTGTCACACGCACGTTCTAGCGATCGATCCCCGCCCGAGTTAACCATGCCTTCCATCCCTTCGAGTAAATTGGTACCGGACTTGTCAGGTAAGGTAGGAAGCCTGACTTGGTATAACTTCTGCCCCAGTAAGTCATTGCATATGCCAAATATACACATATGCCATGCATCTACGATTCTGAATTTAAATAAATAAAATATCATAAATAAATAAATAAATAAATGTGCTCGTCTTGAAGAAACTAATTAACTCTGGCACACACCCGAAACTTTCGCCTTTTCCCTCTAGCAATTTGAGATCAGAATGAGGAGGAACTAACCCCGGCAGGATTAGCAGGAGGTCTTAGATAATTAACCCTTATCCAGGACCCAGATTCATGAACGGACGAGCGGTCTCCGAAACCGCGGTGCAGCCAGAACCAGACGGCAGAGTCGATGAGAGATTGCGTGTAGCATAGGAAGCTTAGGATAAGTAGATAAAGGTAGGTGCCGTTCGGGTTATATCTCGGGGTTTATCAAGGGTTTACCAATGATGAATCTGGGCCCAGAGGTAATTATGAAGAGGAAATTCGGAGTCTTCACGACCCGTACATTGGTAGATGGACGAATAATCTTTGAGAAAATTGATCGTCGCTCGGATTAACCACGTCTTTTATCCCTCCGTGGTCGGTTAAATTGGTTCCAGACTTGTCTGGGAAGGTAAGGGACCTGACTTGGTATAACGGCTGCCCCAGCAAGTCATTGCATACGCCAAATACTCAGACGCCATGCATCTACGATCATGAATGAGTGACGAACGCGTGGCGTAGGGGATCGATCGACGCCGAGTACCTTCACCATATACCTTTACCTTATGTATATACCTGGTATTCATATGGATCGAGTACACCTCATTGCCATGACGAGGATTTGGAGACCTTTGGTTTGTTTTTACCTTGGATCACAACGGCTCAAATCCGCAACTTTACATTGAAGCTGCTCAAATGGTATTTATACAAAGATGGAAATGGCAGTGTATAAAAAGTTTCGGTGGTTGGTTTCAGTTAGAATAAACTAGATGGAATTTAACTATTAGTTGCAACCGTTTCCATCTGCTAACCTAATCTTTCAGTTGGAAACAAAAAACGAAAGCTTCTGGTGAGCTCTCAGCTGCTTCCATTTTGTATCTCCAGCATAATCATTCAGAGATTAACTGCAAGATATTGTATCCACCGTCTCGCGCCGGATTATTTAGAACCATTGTGATTATTGGAGACACTTTCCAGATTTGAACCTTTAAAATACAGAAGTCTTTCCCCTTTTTCCACTTCATATACACTTTTGCGCTTTCTCCTGACTTTCTCCAGAATTTCAAGGTAGGAAAAATCGCACTTCAAAGTGGTCCTCCCATCCCCTAGGTTGGGAAGTGCCCTGCCAACTTTGCTCTGATGATATTCTGAAGAAAAAAAACGCCCTGCTCAAATCCCTTCAGTCGATGGTCTCATCGTCAGAAATTGGCCTCATTTTTCGGTCACCGAGCCTTCCCTTTTAGGACCACTAATGAATGGATGGACATCGGTTGAGAAGGCGGACGCGAATCTCCCCTCGGGCTGCAACGGCTCGTCGAATAGCTCCGTCGAGCCGGCAGGAAAAAATACTCCAGCAGGGGTTGATGGAGGCCCGGAAAACCGTTAGACTCTTCTTGTCGGTCAGCTGCTCACAAGCTTTTCCATTATAACGAATATATCCTTAACAAGCAGCACGTAGGTGTCATGAATCCATAGAAGCTGATTTACATGAGAGCGAAGACAAAGTCGAAGCAGCGAAGATTCGAAAAAAAATGAAAAAAAAGGAAGAAAGAGGAAAAATAAAAAGGAAAACGTGATAATTCTAATGCCACCCATAATATCGTGACGTGCGACGTTTAACTACCCAAGTTTGAGAACAACACATACCACCTTTTCACTCTACTTCCAGTACTACCTCTATTACAGGTTAGTTATTTTTTAATTTCATTTTCTATAACTTATAAAGCCATTCCTACCATGCCGACGAGTCCCGGGAATGGCTTTATACTACTACTAGCTCGTACATGGTGGAGACGAAACGAGCTCTTGCGGTTTCTTTAGTCTCTTATTATTTTAGTTTTCTTTCCAGCTTTTTTAAGTTTTCTGTCTATTTTGCTTTGTTTTGAGTTTTCTTTCCTGCTTTATTCACTTGTTATAGACGTCAATAGACGCGCCGAAAATTTAACCAAACAACAACAAAAAAATGATAAAATCAAACAATGTTAAGGATTCACTCAGAAAACACTTGTAGTCACAACAGTCTCATTTACTGCTAATTTTGAAACGATAATCAATTTTGTCTGCTTATCAGTGAACGGACCTTAATTCTATGAGACCAACAACACTAACGATTTTTCTCGACACTACAGTAGATCTAGTGAAAGCAGCTGCTAAGGAGTGTGGTGTTGTTACGGTGACAAATGGACCAGCATGCTTATCAGAAAGTAATGGAATCGCCTCGGGGCAATTTCTAGCGGCAGCGATGGCCACGGCAGATGTGTCACATTGTTTCAATTCATTTCATTTCATGCATAAGGGATTCGAAAATCGGTAAATGTAGAAGATTAAAGTCTCCAAAAGCATTAAACAAAAAAGTAAATAGATGAGTGTCGCCCGATTTTAAATAACACGTAATTTTCTGCGGAACATTTTCCGAATTTGCGATTTGCGGATTTTTTCTGACAAGAGCACCTTCAGTTTTTGTACGCCCCTTCTAGCCTTGAATGAGTGAAGTGGTAAATACTAGAATCAGAGAAAATAAAGTGTAGTAAATGAAATCAAAGAAAAATGAGCCTCAGGAAAAACGATAAATGTCCAGCCACAAACTTCCTCCATCGCGCCCGTCCCTAGCGCTAATTGAAACTCTGAACGTTCGTTTAAATAAATAAATGGTTGGAGGAAACGTCTGACGGAAGCGTATAAATAATAAATAAATAAATGGTGGGAGGAAACGTCCTACGGAAGCGTATAGTTCTACTTCTTTTTCCTTTTTCTTTTTTTTCGACTTGTTTTTTGCTCTTTTTCCTTCGAAATGAGCGATATATTCAAAAAAGATCACCCATCAGAGCTGAAACACTCCATCAAACGGCGGCGACGCTTCTCAAACATCGACTAATGACATCGCTCGTGGCAATAACAGCTCATACCAGCCAGAACCTTCTAAATGACTTTGTTTTTCGGCTCGTTGCCTTTCCAAGAGATTATCGAACGCGCTGAATTACGAGAATCCGCAAGTAGCCACAGAACCACAGCTTAGATTAGATGTTCACGGCGTTTCCTGGCTAATATTAAACGACGAGGTATCAAAGTAACAATCTTTCGTTGAGGATTAGCTAGCAGGTCATTAAAGAACTTAAAAATGTGCTGTAACAATCAATTTCTCATATTCAAGGAGCTCAAGACTGAAAACGTTCGAAAACGTCGCACGCTTGGAATCGTCTCGGGCAATTTCCAAAGTGGTCTTACTTGGGGCGGCTTCGTGATTTATCAGACGTTCGGAGCCTATCCTTAGAACGTCAAAGCACCCATGGAACTTGAGCTTGTCACAGAAATGATTAATTTAATTATATTAGTTTAATAATACCTATTACTTTAATAACTAATAGCCAACTAATTTGGAAAAATCCGACAGGAATGTAGTGAATTGTAAGGAGAGGAGGGCATGAAGGTCAGCGGTAGAAGGATCGGTACTCGTCCGGGTTGCGCCTTTTTCGATACCATCATTGAAACAAAATTATTTTTGACCTCATAAGTATAAAAAAGAGCTAATATTAAAACCGAAATCTATGTAACCAATAATGAAGATGTTGTTTTACACATGCCTGTCTGTCTTAAACAGCGTATCCGAGTAAATAAATAAATAGATAGATAAAATAAGCCAAGCGGTTCTACCAAATAAATATTGAGTAGATATTTGGCAGAAATCTAAAGGATCAACAAGAAAATGTAAAAGAAACCTATTTCGAATGTAAGAGAACCTGAGGAAACTGATAAATAGCACAAAAATAGAAAGAAAATGTAGTTCTGAACTTCGATTGGGGCGAATCATTGCCAGCATGATGAATTTTTCTTTTTCTTTCTCGCGTAGGAACTACCACGCTCAGGTTAATTTTTAAAACAATTTTTCTCACTTGCAAAGAGAAACAAGAGCAATGATATGGGAATCATGAAATTTGATGAATAATAAAAAATGGAGAAAAGAGGAAAAATAATCGAACTGACCGTAACCAGACCGTAGCAGTAGGCAGCAAACACAGTACAGCAGCAGCAGCAGCGACGATGCTCTTCGACCGCTGATCATTCCGCACTGTCGCTCGATCAATCGATCAATGAATATCGATTAGCAGCATGTCAATGGTGGAATTCAGCTCTTCCCTTCCTGGTCGATTTATCCGTTTAGTACTACAGACTACGAAGACGACGGCTCACAGCCAGCTCATGCCCAGTTGTTCTGACGGCTTTGCTCCGCCTATCGATTTCGGGCACGTTTTCGCAGCCACCACACTGCCTGAGGCCACACCCACTTTCCCATAAGGGAGCGTTGGATTCTCTCCAGCTGGATTTCTCTGATCCGGAATTCTTTGGGCACTTGAAGAACTGACTGGTTCAGTGTAAATGCTAGGGATGATGGAACGAACTGTTCGGATAGGGAGAAGAATGGCTGTATGACATCAAATTGCCTCGGGCAGGCCTAGACACCGATTCGGATTCAGTCTGAATTACGCTTTTTGCGATTGAGATGGCATTACCGTATTTGAATTTGAATTTCTTCATCCACCTTTACGATCAGGTAAACATGTCATGATATGTGCATAACAAAGAAACGCACGGAATGTATTTGGAAGAGGGGGTACAGAACAAAAAACGAAAAAAAAAACAGGAAAGAAGGATGAACAGGGGATGTGCTGACCAGAAGAGGGAAGGAGAGACATTGATACTTTAGAGTTTGTTGGGGACGTGTAGTCTTATCCACTCGCCCTTACTGTTTTCGACAGAACCATTATCGGCTATTTTCGTTTACTTTCCGTTGGAAAACTCATTTCAAAAACCTTCTCTCTCATATCTTGTATCATTTCCAGGTCTACATCATCATGGAATACACTTTGGAGCAAAAAAAACGTCCACTTCAAGAGATGTCCATCATTTTATCCGTCTCAACGCCAACGATCTGCCATGGCTTTGCCCTCATGGAATTTTTCGTGGTCTTCCAATAAAATTGTCTCTATTCATGCATTCGGTTTAAGAATTCATCTATTTGTTTAACATATTCTGGCACCATTCGGATTCCTAGCCAAACGCATACAACGACTGAAGGGAAATCTCGCCACTTATCAGCAGATCATTTAACACGTTGACGACAGCGCCTTTTTCGCGTGTCTGGCGCGTGGGACCAACCGATTTTCTAGCGCGCCGAGGCTGTGGCATGATGCCGGCATACGGCGAATTTTTTTTTCAAAATGGAAGTGAATAGTAAATCTCGAAGACTACACAAACAGTCCTGTAATATCGGGGATTGTGACTATTCCTTTCTTTGCAATGAAAATAGAAAAATAACAGCTGGAAACTTTTAGAATGTCCTATTTTCCAATCCAGGTTAAAAGGAAATTGTTATTTGTTAATTGTTTATTATTCGTTCATTCTAATAATCAATATTTGTTTGTATTTCAGTGTGTTTGTTTTAGTAACCGGTATTGTTTGCATTTATTTGTTTCTTGCAATAACCATTATTGGTTTTTACTTGTAAAGAAAAGTAGTGCACAATCAAGAATTCCAATAAATCAGAAGCTAAGAATCATTTTCATGAACCATGCTTCCTATAACAATGTGAAATAGTCTGCTAAAAAGTGGCACAAAAACATCCTTCGAAATTCTGAAATGTATCGAGACAAATACGATACAAGACTGTGGCGCACCATTGCGCCACACGGTCCCACGCGGCCGCTTGAGCGTGGCGCAGCATTACGCCACACTGTCGTCAACGTGTTGTGCTGCATGAGCACCAACCCCGAGCAACCAGAAGACGGGGAAGCTCTTGTCCCTATCCCAGAGCTGAAGAATGGGATACCAATTCGGCTAGAAGTAAAGCTTTTGCACCCGAACATTACGCCAAATGCGGAAGTCGACTACATGTTTTCCACTGCGATTAGCCATACATGAGGAAGGAATTCGAGCGCACGAGCTCTTGAAGCAACACCGTTCTCATTGCTTCCGATGGTCTTACCAAAAACTGCGCTACCCTTCCGAGAACAGCCAAAAGTGCTAGTGTCCTTCGATCAGGTAAAAGGTAAAGGTAAAGTGATCAGCGCTGATCAGTCTCCGAAGGACGCGGCGCCACATTCGTGTTCAATTCAGAATCGCAGAGGCTTGGTGAATAGGTGTTATGGCTATACAATAATTCGCAGAGGCCAGCCGCCATACGAAGCCAGTGTTTTTACCTTCCCAGAAAAGTCTGGTACCAATTTAGCCGACTCCGGAGAGGAAGGAAGGCTTCGTTGGCCTCGACGAGGATTGATCGACCGTACGGGTGTCAGTAGCGCCTCTTGGCATTGCAAAACGCGCGCCCTCGAGGATCAAAAAAAGGTAAAAGTTAAGAATGCCAATGGCGGTTCATGCGAAGGGAGACATAGTTTACATATTTTGCTTATATTCGCGTAGTTTACATTGTAAAATGCAACGTGGTATATTTGACAAACAGAATAATTGAACCGAAAGCAATACAGCGACGTAGTCCTCAACACCGAGAAAAAATTGCTACTAATATGCATGTTGTAGTCCTCTTTCCTTAGTTGTGTTCAATTTTTCATTAATTTTTGAGCTATTCTTCACATTTCCTTTCACATATCCGTAACATGATCACGGTCACATAGGTAAAGTAGTCTTACACAATGAACTTTTTTTTGCCTTCTCAGAATTTTTCAAACGCTTCTAAGCTCTGCTTGTCTGTTTTTAAACAGCGCAACTGTTCTATTTGAGTACCTTGTTGCTCCGTAGCAGACCTGTATGATGATGTAGCAATAAGAAGTTGGTAAAATGGTAGAGCAGTCTCGGTCTCATTTCACATCTCATCTACTGACATTTTAACCAAGTAGGTGAAACTTTATTCCGGATTGACATTTATTTATTTAATTATTTATTTGTATGACGCACATGCCAGCGCGCGTATAAGTAACACAACAAATCAACGACAAGAAAATAAATCAGAAAAACACAAAAACGATTCTTCTTTGCAAAGTAACTCAAACAATCCGAGAAAGGCATGGAAGAATAATAAAACTAGCTAATTATTGAGATAAACAATAGAACTACAATAATTTTCGGACACAGTACAATGAGAATCCCCAAAGGAAATCAGGGCAACGAATCGAGAGGTCTGGTCGGAGCGGCGATGAATCTGTAATCAACGGTGCGAGTTAGACTTGCATGTTCATCTTCACAAAAACGAAAAGAGATTCCAATCAAAATGAAAGAGAAGTACAAATGGCGACACTTCTTCTAGTAGAATCTTTGATAATGAGGAACCTTTATCTTCTCAGATGGAGCAGTCCGCTCATTGTTGATCATTGGTTGATCAGTGCCCAGAGAACAATCCGCCGCATTCGGGTTCAATTGAGAATCATAGAACGTTGATGAATGCGTATTTGGCCCTTACAATGACTTGCGAGGGCCAGCCGCTATACCTAGTGTTTCTACCTTCCCAGAAAAGTGTGGCACCAGTTTGCCTACCCTGCAGAGATGGAAGGATTGGTTAGCCCGGGCCAGGATCGATCGCTCGACCGTACGGGTGACAGCAGTGCCTTTTACCATTGTACCATGGGCGCTTGTCCATTGAGATAGAGACCTCAGATATCCGAGGATGTGTCTGTATTTCTGAGAATCTCACGGCTCTTGCTATGTGCTGCTTTCCCCAGGGAATTCAAGAACTGAAGGTGCCAAGCGTGTTGGCAGAAGACGAATCGTGAGTGACAGACGTTCGAAACTGAATAGCCGTCAAAACTCTCAAGATGGACGGCGACGCTCAGATTTGGGCAATGCCAGGCATTTCTTTCTGTAGCAGGCGAGGCTTTCAACTCAATTAGCTTGTCTCCGTGCCCTAAACCGTCTGCACTTTTGAGCTTGGCCAGGAAAAGAGCGGCGGCTGCTTCAAAGCATCTGAGAAAAGGCTGACAGCAAAGTTCTAGACGGAGGGCTAAAGGAATTCGACGATTCTTAAAACTAGAGAAACCTATAGATCCATGTTCAATGGAAGCTCTTTGATCGTCCGGGGTGTTCTAGCGTCTCTTGTTTCATAAGCTTTTTTTCATGAAAAACACTAGAGCACTCCGAAGATCTGCAAAGATTCGTTAACTCCTCACCTGGAAGAAATTGGAGCGTACGGATAAGGGGAAAGGAGCGGTGTTCTTCAACTTTGATGTTTTAATGTAATTTTGATGCACATAGATCGACGGTAGACTATTTTAATATAGGCAGTTCCTTCAACACTTTTGTTATGCAAAGCATACATAGCTCTTCATTGTAACTTCAATTTCATTGAATGTTAATATACAGTACCAGACGTGCCGCATTGATAAAACAGCGGCAGCGGCGCTTATATGCGTCGAAAGGTGTCTTTTGGGGTCCACACGTGGTGACCCGGACACAGCCTACCTCAATTCATTTACGCCGCATGCCCAACGGGGGTCCCCGCGTAGAAGACCGGCCGAAGGCGGAGCCTCGTCAAGCCATGAGTCACCAGACGAGGTATTGAAAGGGGCCAGAAATCGCTCGGCAGCAAGTTCCACAAATATGGAAACCTTGTATACGAAAAGGTAGAGCTTGAATTGCTGAGTTCAGAAACGTACTTATTTTTACGAATAAACCAATTTTAAAGGAAATATAGAAAAACGGTGGTTTCTGCGCAAGAACTCCACTTTACTTTATTGAGAGGTGGACATTCCGTTCCACGTAAAAACAAACCCATTAGCCAATTGAAAAAGACAACTCAAAACACGATTCTACTGAGCTAGAGAGGCAAGTACAACGAAATGGTAACAAGTAAAAAGAAACAAAAAACAGAACCAGCAAATTCAGCAATAGGATGAAAGGATGATGAACAGTATGAGCTAGAAGTTCGATGTCAGAGGCCGTTTAGAGTCGGTGGTCAAGAAAGCGCCACCCGCGCCGTTTCATCGTAGCGGCTCGTCCGAGACTGTAGCAAGTGGCGTCATGCTAGAAGGAAAAAGACAGGCGAATAACGTAAGCGACTTGCTATGACAATTAGAATAGAAGTCGAATGCTCTGTACTCCTCAGCTCATTATGCCAACCCAGTTTTCGCATGATTTCCTTCACTATTTTGCAAAAAGCTCAATCCATTGATTAGAGCAAGGAAAATGACATTCGAGCCTCCCACTGCTTACAGATGAACATGAGAATATTCTGTATCTGAAAAACAGAAAACGAAAACGGCTGCGTTCTCTAGTTCTACAGTGGCGGCAATACGCCTGCCCTCTGCGCGATTTTTTGGCCATAACTTTGGGACCAGAGGAGCATGAGAAACACTGAGCACGTATTTAGAATCCTCGAAAAATTCTCTACAAAACGCACTTATTTATGTTTGACGCCACTCTAAAATTTTAGAAAAAAATCGAGTGGAAATAAGTTGGTCATGAGATAGTAAATGGTAAACACATTCTCAAAATCACAATAAACTACAATGCATCAGCAAAACGTGTTTATTATAAAACAACAAGTCAATATTCAGTAGGATAGCCCTTGCTGTTGATCACAGCCAAACGGTTCCGCATTGAGTCGACCAACTTCATAAATCGCTCCAGAAGAATAGCACTCCACGTTTCCTTGATGATTGCTTCCAACTCGTCAAGATTTCATGGCTTCAAGCGCTTCAAAACTCTATCCACGTCGTATGGGAGATGTTCGATAGGATTCAGAATGAAAGCGCTTGAAGCCACAGAATCTTCACGAGCTGGAAGCAGTCGTCAAGGAAACGTGGAGTGCTATTCCTGTGGAGCGATGCATGAAGTTCTTCGACTCAATGTGAAACCGAACTGTTTCGCTGTGATCAAGAGCAAGGGCTATCTTACTTAATATTGACTTGTTCTTGTATAATAAACATGTTTTGATGATGCATTGAAGCTTATTGTGATTTTGAGAATGTGTTTACCATTTACTATCTCATGACCAATTTATTTCCACTCGATTTTTTTTATACAATTTCATAGAGACGTTGAATGCAATTTAGTGCGTTTTGTAGAAAATTTTTCGAGGATTCTAAATACGTGCTCAGTATTTCTCATACTCCTCTGGTTCCAAAGTTATGGCCAAAAAACCACGCAGAGGGCAGGCGTCTGTAAATATATTGCCGCCACTGTATGTTCTCACTCCATTCAGTTCTATGCCAATCATAGTGTATTCTAAAGCACTGCTTGCTAGTTTCTGTGAGCCTAAGAATTTGACGAAGATTTTGAACATTCTCCAATCCCTCACATTGACTCCATATGATGGCGTTGTAGCAATTATAGCATCTCACAATATCCTCATAGGAAACGTAAAACATGAAATATAGTGGTTGAGTTCCACTCACCGTGATATGGCCGAAAACAGAAAGGTTTTTGTGAAAAAATACTAAATATATTCATGTTACCAAAGAAGGTGTATCCCATGGTTATTTTTCATACGGATGAAAATGAGATATAGGGAAAAGCCGAATTTCACCCAGTAAAGAGACAATTGAATTAATCACGGCAGCAAGTGAAGCCGTTCGTGCTTAATTAATAGAGGTATACACAGAAAAAAAGAAAAAACAAAAACAACTGAGCAATATCCAAAACCGAACCAGTTAAATAATAACATTGACGGGAATCCATCAAAGATGCAGGAAATGGGAAAATGCCTGAAGAGAACAAGGCTGCAGACGTCTATCGGGAAAATAACTTTAAAATGGCTCATTATCTAATCCTTCCCAAGCTGCCAACCAGCTCTCGACTGCTCTTCCTGAATACTGCTGTACCGAACGAGGCTAGTAAGAAGGATCAAGCGTTATTTTGGCCTGACGTTTCGACCCTTCCGTCGTCTTCATAGGCTTAAAATGTCGCCCAAAATTCCCTGATCTAGCGGTGGATCACGACTAAATCATTGATATCTTTAGCTTTTACCGTTTCGTGGGAAGATTTTACAATTTCGTTCCGTCAAAACTGCTAGGGAGGATACGATGCTTGGCCGGGTAGCTCTAAAAGGCTCAGAGAATTTCGAGCCTTTTTTTAGGCCTTTGAAAACGACGAAAGGGTCGAAACGTCCGGCCAAAACAAAATTTGATCCATCCTACTAACCTTGTTCGGCACAGAAGCTTTCAAGAATTCTGACATCATGTCGAGCTCTAAAAAATGGGAACGTGGGGGATTTTCTATTCTGTTTGCAAGAATTTTTCAAACACAGTGCCCTTCGTAAATTTCCGCCAAATTGCGATACAAACGATATAGGTACACACGTCGTTTTTACCGTTCAGCCGCCGTAAATTACTTTCGAATAAATTGTACTAAATAAAAAATACATGGCCGAAATCAGAAAAGCGAAGACAGTTTAGTGAAGACAGTGTAGTGAAATTCTGAAAATTTTGATGTGCATGTGTGTAATCCTTTACCTCATCAAGGCGACAGCCACACAAGTTCAACCTCATTAGGCCGTCCTCGTTAATTAGACCCTGTGGCTACGGTTGACCAAAGTTCAGAAAATAGTTATTATTTCTGCATAGAAATGAAATTGGACTTAATATTAGGGTGTGCAGAAAGTTTTGCAATATTTGAGTGGCTTTATTCAACAATTCATAACCATGTGATGCTTGCGTCCGACGACAAGAATGAGCTAGAAGTGCTAGTGCAAGCGTGGAGTGATCGACTGGCGCAGTTCGGTCTTCGCCTCAATGTAAGGAAGACGGAGTACCTCTCGACCGAGGTGAATGACCCTGGTACAATTGCGATTGACGAAACAGAACTTGTGAGGGCCAGCTCCTTCAAATATCTCGGTTCAACGATAGCCTGCGATGGAGACCTCAGTGGCGAGGTGAACGCTCGAGTAAGCAGCGCTTGGACGAAGTGGCGCGCGTCCACCGGCGTACTTTGCGACAGAAAAATACCGGAGCGATTAGGCTCTTTCAGACGACGCGTCGATAAAGTGACGCGTGACGCGTGTGTGATGAAGGATAGGTAGGTCAGCGTCATCGGTTGATCGGGTTATCACGCGTCATTACGAGTAACTCGTCCGATCGACGTCGCGTTGGCCATGGTGCACTTGCAGACCATCACGCACCACACGCGCCGGACATTACGAGCAGTTCGCGCGCGGCGAACCGAGCGGCGAAACCCCAGCGCACGACGCTTGACGGATGACGTCTGCCTTGAAAGAGCCTATTGAAGTCGAAGATCTACCGGACAGTCGTACGACCGGTTGCTCTGTACGGAGCTGAGTGCTGGCCTGCTACCAAAGAAGTCGAGCGCCGCCTCAACGTAATGGAAATGAAAATGCTGAGGTGGATGGCAGGCGTAACACGACTTGATCGTAAAACGAATGCTGAGATAAGGGAAAGGTTTGGGGTGGCTCCAATACCCGACAAACTTCGCGAGTCCCGTCTGAGGTGGTACGGGCACGTGCTCCGAGCAAGTGACGACACGGTATGCAAGATTGGACTCGGTCTCGACATACAAGGTACAAGACCGAGGGGATGTCCCAAGCAGCGCTGGCTGGATACGATACACGTAGACCTGAAGGCAGAAAGAATTCATCCAGACCACGCGCGGGATAGAGCGGTATGGCGTCAGAGAATTGGTAAAGCGGACCCTGCCTCAAAGCGGGACAAACGCTAAAGAAGAAGAAGAAGAAGAAGATTCAACAATTCATAACAATAGAAAAAGCAATGAATAGCTACTAGCAGTAGTCACCGTGTGTAGCTATGACCTTCCTCTAACGATCAGGTAGAGCAGCGATGCCATCTTTCCAGAACTCAGAAGAGCGTGAGGCGATCCATTCGTCCATCGCCCGCTTGACGTCATTATCGTTATTGAAGGTCCTGCCAGAGCAGAAAGCCTGGAGGCTCCTGAAGGCATGGTAGTCGCAGGGGATAAGGTCTGGCGAATGAGGCGGGTGTGGCAGCCATGTGATGTTCAGCCTCCGCAGCTCGTCCTGCGTTGCCTTTGAATGGTGAGGGCTTGCGTTGTTCACGACAATGTATAGTTTTTGACGCCGTAACGCAGAATGAGGGATCTGGGCAACCGTCTCTCGAAGTTGCCTACAAAACACCTCGGCAGTCACATATTCGCCCTTAGGCAGGATGTCATAGTAAACGCAGCCGAAAGAGGAGAAGAAGAATGAGAGGTGTTCTTTTTTGCAGCGCATTCCTCGCTTTGGGACGGGCTGTGGCTTCTGTCCCAAAGGGACCCACTGCAACTTCCTTTCTGGATTCCCGTATGATATCCACTTTTCATCCTGGGCAATAATAAACCTGGTTCACGCCGTCGTTCTTTCACGGCTGAGATGTCCCCGACACACCTCAACCCGCTTTTGACGCTGCTCCAGCGTGAGGAGTCCAGGGATGATTGTGGGGCGCTTAGCTCGGTATCCGGCCCCAGTGAGAATAACTCGTGCTGTCGAAAAAGGTGCTCCGGTAACTCTGCTTATTTCCCTTAGACTTTGTGTCCTAAACCAGCTCCGTTTTTGCCTGCTCTGAACGCAGGCAAAAACGGAGCTGGTTTTTGCTCGAGTGCGGACGTCCAGACCGACAAGATTCCTTCAAGGAAAAGTCACCTTCCTCGAATCGCTTGTACCATCTGCAACATGTAGTGTAGGAGGGAGCATGACAGCCCATCAACGACAGCAACTCCTGCTGAGCTTCAATTGCAGAGCGACCAGAACGATAGTAATGAAGCAGAAGGCATCTGTAGTCGTGACGATTCGGTATTGTTGGTGCAACTGTGAGCAGGACTGTGACTATTAAAAATAATTCATAGGTCAACGCTTATATGTGCTGACCTTCCGGTGCAACGTGATATCTTAACCAGATGATCACGTTAGCTCGTTGACGAGTAATTTTCGGTTGAACGAAGACATCCGAAATATTGCAAAACTTTCTGCACACCCTAATATTTGAAGAGCGGATGCGGAGACAAACATTTCAGTACTAAATGAGCAGGAAAAATGCACCTGGAACGTGGTCCATCGAATCAGCCCGGCCATGTTCATCTCCGTCCAGAATTGAGATATTCAGAATTCGAGCTACAAATCGATCATAACGATAAGCAATTCTAGACAATGGACGGATGAGTTGATATTTGCTGATCAACAGAATTGTTTTTGTCACAGCTACAGTCCACAATAAAAGGCACCGTAACTGCTGCCGTGGTGGCGTTTGGTTCAACAGCTGTGCATTTGTTTTAACACCGAGTCATTTTTTCACATTCATATTTACTTTTTCATAGAATCATACTCAAAAACTAATCCCTAAAATTCATGCATATTACATGAAAATCATCCCAATAAAAAGAAGCTGATTTAGAAATTTGAGTCTGTTCAAAACAATTTCTTGGAGAGTTTCAGTTCGCTTTCCCGTGTTTTCAACACCTGACATCTAACAAGAATCACAATGCCCAGTCCACGGAGTTGAGAAGAAGGCAATTTCGACTTGATAAAGATCAAGAAAGAAAGAAATATAAAATATTACATAAGAAATGCGGGATCTTCCTCCATAATTTTGGGATGGTGAAGGCCTCTTTCTGGTTTTTCTCAAATCGCACCGGGTTAGAGTATGACAAATTAGGCAGGAAAATGGCCATTTCGTTTGAATCGGAGAGCTTTTCAAGACTGTGAGGGTCCCATCTCTCTATCTTCTACCCCAAAACAATCGTGGTTAGGTTTTCCTCTTATGGTTCATCACTAACTCCAATGTTTATAGTTGTGTCTTATTTCTCGTTTGGTTCAATAGTTGCTAGGTAACAGGTAAAAGTAAAAGTCTCGGCGCTGATCAGTACTCGAAGGTTGCGCCAGGCATTCGTGTTCAATTCAGAATTGTAGAAGCTTGGTGAATTCGTATTTGGCCTAAACAATGACTTGCGGGGACCGGCAGCCGTAGCAAGTCAGTGTTTTATCTTCCCAGACACGTCTGGTACCAATTTACCGACCTCGGAGAGATAGAAGGCCTGATTGGCCCGGAAGGGGATCGATCCACCGTGCGGATGTCTCTTATCTCTGCGCCACGCATGCCCTCAATTGCAAGGTGCAACCACATAATGTGATAATTTAATAAAGTCAGAAAGGAAGAAAGAAGGAAAGAAAGGACAGCATGGAAACAACGCGTAAGAAAAACTCCAGAAAAACTGACCCCAATTACATTTCTTGTACTCTATATCTTTAATGATACCACTTGCGAGCTTGAATGTTCAAGACAGGTCCTGCAAAGTTCAGATTTGCTGCAGGTGATCCAGTAAGCTAAATGAAAACCTAATTGGTCTCAATTGCATTGTCAGGCAAATGAATAAGTAGTTATAAGCACTGTACTCGTAGTGCTTTCGTAGGAGTACAGGTACAGTATGCCGGACAGAGCGGTGAAACAAAGCGGGGACAATTGTTTTGTACTGCACCACAATTTCCGAATTTACCCATATATTGACCCAGACCCGGATGTTCCAACAATCACAGTGTTTTCTAGGCAGTGCACTGCAGTGACGACACTGCTGAACCATTTAAAAGCACATTCACTTGACCCATACCACCACAGGCTATTGTTTTCAATAAATTCCTGCCGTGAAGTTCTAGTTTTACTTCCACGTTTTTGAGGGTTACTGTTGCTACAAGTACATCGAATAGACATGAGACGCGAGTTCGAATCCCGCCTGAGCCATGATTTTTACGATGAACCTAGCATCAGCATTACAACGTCTACAATCCCAAACAATAATATTATTTTTAGCATGAGGCTTGGACTTGCCATTCTCCTCATGGCGCTCTGCGTCAGTGGAGGCTTTCTCGATGGAATAGGCGGCATTGTGAGAGATCTTCTCGACAGAGGGAGAACACTTGGTGGAAAGTTGAAAAACGCTACAACAAACGGATTTTCAAAGGTACCTAGTTCCAAGTAAAAACCAGATACTTTAAATTGGTGAGCCGAGGTAGATGCAGTTCAGTGACACATTAATGCATAAAAAAATAATAAAAATCTACCATGGGTTGGTTCCAACGGAATAATTACTAAACTATTCTGCTATTTGCCGCTTTTTGTTTAGCGGTTTATAGACGAGAATGAGTCCCGTCCGATGTCAGTGTTTTGCGAATAACCTAGCATCTCCAAATATCTAAGGAATAATTACTTATGGGAGCGTTATTGTGACAGGTTAAGGAAAGTTGACGCGAGCCGGAAATTTTTTCGGCTACGTATGAGAAAGCGTTGTTGATAATCGTAAATTAATGATGACCAGTTACTAAGTTAAAATATTTTTACCCCATTTCTTGTGTTTTTAGTATTTTTATACAATTAGCTTCTTGTCTGGGATCGCTCGGTTCTTTTAACTGATGCATTCGTCTTTTTTAGATAAAATAAAAAAATAAAAAAAATTAACGTAAAAACGTAAAGTAAAAAATAAGTAATTATAATTAGTAAAAAAGTAATTAGTAAAATGGTAATAAACGTAAAGTAAAAAAATCTAACTATAGTATTAATTTCAGGTGTTTGTTACACATCTACTAAGTATTCGTGCAAAACTCGAAGCACTGCGTGAGAAGGTGAACAGGACTCTTCAGCTCACACCGGAAAGGTTGGCAGCGCTAAAGACAAAGCTTTCGGTGAGTAGAATTCATTGAATTTATTGAATTTTCGTGCGGAAGAGGTACACACAAAGAAAGCTAGCTATTTTTACGGAGAGATAAATCTGAAGGTGTCGAGGGCCTGTTGCCTTTCTACTCAGTTCATTTGACCTTAAACTAACTTCACACATTGTTATTTCCGACTGCGGTCGGTCTCCTAAGAAAGCGCCGCCGCGTTTGTGTTCAATTCACAATTGTAAAGGCATGGTGAATGCGTACATATTTGGTTTATACTATGACTTGTGAGGGCTTGCCGCTAGGCCAGGGCTCAAATTCATGACGGGTGTCGGCGCAATATACCCGAGAATAAATATATATATATATATATATATATATATATATATATATATATATATATATATATATACCCGGTCGGCGCGATTATTCGCATTCATGAACGCGCCGCGGAGTTTATTTGGGGGATATCGCTGCCCTATTCCAATCCGCGGCGCGTTCATGAATGCGAATAATTGCGTCGGCTGGGGTTCGCTCTCGGGTATATTGTGTCGATACCCGTCATGAATTTAGGCCCAGGTCTAGCGCCTTTACCTTCCCAGACAAGTCCGGAACCACGGAAGAGTTAGAGCTTAGTTAGGCTCAGGCATAGTCAATCGCTCGACGGTGCGGGTTTCAGTAGCGGTTACAAGCCACTATCTACGACGGCATTTGTACAGCTGTTAAGACGTGATAATGAACCTTTCATTCCTAGCAACAATTTCTCTACAGTCGGTTTCTTGAAACGGCGTTCGATAAATCGGTAAAAACGGAGCATGAAAAGGAGCGAAACGGGAAAATAGCACAAGAACTGTAAGCTGAAGGGTCAATATTGTACACGTTTCGTGTACAAGCTTTAATCTCTCTATACGGTTAGGCTTGATCCTCCGCTTACGTCCCTTATCCATCTGTTCCAACTCTGCGGTGTGTTCCTCGACAGGCCTAATTGTTCTTCGCACCATTTATCGGTAGTCCTTTCCATGGACTAGCTGTAGAAAAAACCAGATGAAGAATGAAGCTCTCGAGTTGCAGAACCATGTTCCATCAGTTTTCCATGTGCGACATTGGTTCTTACATTCTCTTTTGTCAAACCGCCAGTGAGCGCCGTCTTTCTTTTCTTCAAACACTTGCTTCATATCGTGACCCTTCTTTCTTCTTCGAAGTTTTCTTCGTTGTAGGAAGTATAGAGACCCTTGTCTTGTAGGAAGTATAGGGTTTTTTCTCTGTGCTAGGAATAGAAAGCATAGTAGGCGATGATGGAGAAGGCATCACTCTTCTGACAATGAGGATTGCAAGGAGACGATAGTGCTATCACGGGAAGGATGTGATTATTGTTCATTTTATCCACTCTCCATCACTCATCATGTCCTAGCCGTAAATAGTATTAGGCCTTTGTTATACCGACGCTCATGGTGAGCGTCAGCTGCTTGCGAGCGGAGAGCGCCCAGCCGCTGAGCAAGCGACGCACGCACGCGCCCGAAGCATGCAGAGCAGCCCTCGGCCCTTGTTATACCTTCGCGCACCCCCCAGCGTAACTCGTCCATTCAGTATCAGACACCGTGGGGCCAGACACGTTTGTACGAGTTATCCCGTTGACACTGGCGTAGTGACGCTCACGGGCTGTTATGCATACGCTAGCGAACCTTCCACGCCCTCGTCGCTGCGCATTGCACTGCGATTGACGCTTTCGCTGGGGGTGGGGCGATTGAAATGAGGGCCGCTCTGTATGCTTCGGGCGCGTGCGTGCGTGCGTCGCGTGCTCAGCGTCTGGGTTAGCGGCGCACGCGATCACCGCTCGCAAGCACCTGACGCTCACCACGAGCCAAGGTATAACAAGGGCCCTCGACCGACCCCAGCGAAAGGGTCAATCGCAGTGCAATGCACAGCGACTAGAGACGACGCGCGTGAGCGTCTGCATAACAGCCCGTGGGCGTCATCACGCCAGCGTCTGACGTGATAACTCGCACAAACGTGTCTTGCCCCACGGTGTCTGGTACTGAATGGGACGAGTTGCGCTGGCAGACGCTGGGGGTGAGCGTCGGTATAACAAAGGCCTAAGGAAATGCTCAACTGTTGAAGATCATACTCATCGTGTTCTAACAGGTGAAAGAGTGCCGTCGTGGATTGATTGACTGATTGATTTATTACACGAACAGTCGTGCGTAGAACAAAGTATAAAACGACGTTCCGAAGAAACATAACATCATAACAGAAGGTATTAAAAGCCAGAACGAGAACCAGAACAAGGAAAAAAGTACGGGAAGAAAAAGTACATAGAGACGAACGGCTGGCTAGTGGGCTAGATAGAGGCTTGTACCCAGGAACGCCTCCTACTGCTGCACCACTTATGGAGAAAAATGACAGAAATTTTAACTCAAATTACAGAACTCTCAGATTTACCGTAAGTGACAACATTTCAGAAGCTGACACGAATGGCTCGCGTAAAAGTTCACGAAGAAGGAGATTCAATTGAAGAGGTCAACGAGAAGAACGAAGTCGGCTATCTTCTCTACCAAAGCGATATTGTTCTTACCTCGTACGCCACTCTAATTTTCTTTGCGACTTTCTTCTTTCTCCTTTTTTCTGTTTTCTTTTCGCAAAACAGCATTGCTAGCCTTACCCGTTCATCTTTTTCTTTCACATATGTGTAGTCTTTTACAGGGAGCAGGCCGACGAGATTGTTAAGGAGATCAAAGAGCAAGCATCGGACAACCCGCGCAAGGCTCGTCAAGCGCTCAAGGACTATAGGTATCCGAGAACATTGTGGAACGAAGGCGTCAGTTACTACTTCGATCCTTCTGCATGTGAGCTTTGGTGACATTGAAGAGTAACTCTGGACCGTCATTAGAACATCAACTTCCAGTATAAACAGTAGAAACCCGCAAAAAGCAGTATTAAAACTAGAATTTCACCATAATCATAAAAATAACGCTTCTAGCTTAATCGGTGCAATGCCCAATTGGGCTCGGCTAGTCTAACCACTATTTTGGAGATTCGTCGTCTCAGGAAATACTACTTAAGAGCGTTCCAAAGCGACTTTCTTGAATAACTCTCTCAAATATCAACTCTTTGTGAAAGGATACACATTGTGAAGTGCAGCTGCCCGCTTTGGTCTATAAATTATCCACACCTGAAATTTTTTCCAAATTTCGATTTTTTTGCCGACCCCTGAAATCTCGCTTGGTCGGTCCCTCATATCCATCGATTGCCTCGTCGTTGACGGGTCGGCCAGAAGTTCGCGCTCGGCGAAGGGGGCCATATTTTTCATTTGTGCCGACTTTTGAATACCAGTCGATACAGCTCGAGCTGTTGAGCTCAAACGTATTTTTATATTTTTACATTTTTTAAAAAAAAATTTATATTTTTTGTATTTTATTTTTTTACTAATAATTGAGCTTCAACAAAGTTGTTGAGAAAAGCCGCTTTGAAACGCTCAAAAGCGTCTTCTTCGAGAAGCGATCAAAAGACATGTCCGATACTGTAGTACACGAACCACGGACGGGCGCGAGACGCGGGTTCGAATCTCTTCTGAGCCGCGATTTTTGTGATGATTCTAGCACCATCATTAGAATATCAACTTCTACCGTAACTCTGAACCGTCAATATGAACCGATTTCAGCTGAAAAGGTGCGCAGCGTCTTCAGAAAGGCAACGTACATCTGGGGAAACAACACCTGCATCGACTTCAAAGAGTCTAGAGCAGGTGGGCGGAGATCGAACAATTTTGTATCACTGCTCTTTCATTGATCCTCAAAAACACTTCAGAGGGACCCAGGATACGGGTGATTGCCAAGAAGGGGTGTTGGTCAAACGTCGGTAAATTACCAAAAGAACAAGATATTTGCCTTGGTAAAGGCTGTGAGACGGTCGGGACAGCAACCCACGAACTCGGCCACACGCTTGGGTTTTTCCATACTCACTCACGGCACGATCGGGACCAATATATTACAGTCAATATTATAGAACTGGAGGTGATGCTTCTGACGCATTTTGGATAACATTTCGACGCAGCTGTTCAGTAATGATTGCAGGTGTCGTCTATGAGTCAATTCAGAAAGGAATCGAAGCAGAGAAATGAGAACTACGGCTTTCCATATGACTATGGAAGTAATCTGCACTACGGTGTTTACTCGTAAGTGACACCTCTAGAGAAACTTCAACGAATCACATTTGGATGATAAAGGTATTTGTTCCAGTGGTACTGCAACCGGCAGGCCTGTTCTGGTGCCGCACAAAATCGATTTTGAGGAGACACTTGGATCGCGATTCCTTTCGTTCTACGACATTCTAATGATGAACGTACATTACGGCTGCTTTGGCGAGTTCGAACGAATTCCTCTTTGGGTCCCTACAGATTCGACGACGAGCAATTTGAGCGACGAATTGGCCGTTATAAATGAAATTGAGCGAAACACACGACGACGAGCATTCTCGTCCAACGCGACGTTTGCGGCGGCCGCATTACATTGCTAATAGAACCAGGCGACCGCCGCGGTGAAGACTGCAAAAACGTCGCTCAATTTTTGTCGTCTGGTCTGTAACGGCCCTTTAATTTCTCTCTCCACAATGCACAAGCTGTGGGACGCGCGAGTGGTACAGTGGTGAGCGCTTGCTTTGGTAAGGGTGGGTAAGTGAGATGTGATGATAAAATTAACCGATTTGGTCCAAACTTCGTATGTAGGGGTTATTTGCGGCGCTGATCACGAATCTTACATTAGTTTCTGAATTTACTTCCATTTAGGTAAAGTAAGTTACGATGAATATTGGCTACCCATATTAATGTCGCCATTTACTGTACAGTGTGCATTCTAAGCTGCTCCAAATATGAATTCCTTCAAAGTCCATGACAGAAGTGTAAAATGAGCACGATTTGGTATCAATGCGATTGAAGCAAAACAGGAAAACACCAACAGGACCCGCCCTCTGAATGAGGGTCCACTGCGGTACCACTGACCCATCGGGGAACGTTCCTGTAAGACCTCTCATCCCAGCTGTTTTTTTTGTTTTTTTTTGCGATATTGACCACCCATGGAACTTCAGCAGAAGTATCCTATATTGCAGTGACCCCGTTCGATGCTCTACAAAACTATAGAGGTCACGTTCAGAATCTTTGGGGCATGCCCACGGACCTCCCTTGTTAGGGGAGTGATCGACGCCCAGTGTTATATCCACCAACGTGGAGTATGGACGATATATTCAAACCGAAGGATGTTCTATAAATTCCTTAAACAGATAGTGAGGCCGGAGGAATTTTCGGAAGAACATACATATGTTTGATCCAGCCTTCCTAGACATGAATTTCAGAATGAACAAGGACGAGGCCGTCAAGGGGCTCCTTCTCTGGAAAAATATATCTGCAATATTGTTTTATTTTTTGTAAAAGATCTGTGTAAGAAGGCGAGATCGATTTTTAGACAGATGTAAAAACACCAAGATCGAATGTGCAAACGGAGGAGCGCCAAATCCTCGCAAATGCACAAGATGCCTTTGTCCTCTGGGCTATGGAGGACCACTATGCAATAAGAGAGTGAGTGCATAAAGCCCTGCTTTTTTTCAACTGTTTCTTGTATCTACTGTGGTACGGCACCCATAAGGTGAAGAACTGAAGATAAACGAAAGAAAACAACTTGGCCGGAAACGTTACCAAACTTTTCATATATCGCAAGAATTCCTTTGTTGCTGTTGAAACTGAAAACTCCCGTTGGCCAAAAGGGAGTCAAAGGCGAGACGGTCTTTCTAGGACTGTTGCCTTTGGTACAGCGATTCCACTGAAAAAGGCTCTGAGCATCCTTACCATATTACTCCACAACGTTTTTATCCTGATCAGTTACGGGGTACGTATTTCATGACGGTGTCCTTGTCTTCTTTCACTTGGTGCTGCTCCCGCATTTGTTGAGGGGCCTACAACGCGATTTTGTCTCGGTCCAGAGCTTCATGTGAGGTGGTCATATCGCCCTTGATCGTAGGTTCTTGAGCGCCACTTCCTTATATGCGACTATCGATCATTCTTGTGATTGTGACAGTTTTCCTCCATCAGCAGACCTGTCACCCGAGTCTAACGCTGGTACCGGCACCCTTTTCAGCTAGTTCTACGCTAGGCAAGAGTTTCTGCCTGGGACGAGATTGAACCCTGATCATCGAGATCTTGAGCCTAAGCTCTTATCCCTCGGCCATCCCGCCCCGTTTGTAAACTTTTCATATATCACAAGAATTCCTTTGTTGCAGCAAAGATGTTGTTAGAACTGTAAACTCCCGTTGGCCAAAAGAGAGCCAAAGACGAGACTATCTTTCCAAGACTTTTGCCTTGGGTACAGCGATTCCGCTAAAAAAGACTCCAAGCATCCTTACCACATATCCTTGTCCTTCTCCTTACTATGTTTAAGTGAAACACAAGTACTCTCCGTCACACATGATACACGTCTGGCCCCGGGGTAACGATAGGGTGTCTGTCGTCCCAGAACTCTCCGCAAACATAATCAACCTATTCATGGATTTACGTCAAGGAAATGTACTCCTAGCCAAACGGGACTTACTCCTAGCCAAACGGGTCTCATGAATTTCATCTACGGCTACAACAAGTCGTTCGCCAGACCTGTCTCCACGTCCTCGCGAGCAAGAAAAAGTGGCACAGCGATGACGCCTCCAGGCACAACATCTACAGACACGCGGGAAAAGTGCTGGTTTCCAAGGAACACTGCCAAAGCGATGTACTCAACAAACGAATGTCGTTGGGTAGTTCCATACAGAAAGTTTTCTTCTTGGGGGCTTGGGAGCAAAGCTCAGCAGTTCGGCGGCCGATAGGTCTAATTTTCTAATGTATTAATTTTCAAGTGAACAAGAGATTACACGGATTACAGTAATCTGGGCTGACTGTTAAAAGAATGTTAAGATAAACTCGTAACCAGGAATGTTTTCAGCAAAAATCGATTAACACGAAATGCGAGGGAAGGAGTGTGACTGCAACCAAAGACTATAAAACTCTGACGATAACATTGGGTCGACAAGGCAAGGGTGAAGAGGAAGAGTTTGAACAGTGTTTCTTCTGGATTCAGGTAAATCAGAAGTTTTTTAGCCAAAAATTTTGCAAAAGTAAAGATTTGGATGCGTTGCAGTCGCCGCCTAAGACTCAGCTCGAAATTAAAGTTGTTCGATTGGATGGAACAAATCCTAACAACGGCTGTCCATATGGCGGAGTTGAGCTGAAACTGAGCCGCGATCCTAGGATGACTGGTTTACGGTACTATTTATTTTTATTTTCTTATTCAATACAATTACTCAAAAAATCACTAGATGTAAAAAAAGGTGTTAGGTACGTCAACTGAATATTATAAACTTCATAGTGAACGTGTTAGTGGGTTACGGAAACCGCATAGGGTAAGGCCCAAGACCACTTGATTTGATTCTAAAATACGGTTGAAATCTACAACGCTTCCTGGAGGTGAAGAAATTAGTTCGCCACAAAAACATCAAGTCTGAGCCCTCCTCTGTTGGTTCCTGTCCGTGAATATTTATTTATTTATCTATTTGTTACGCCACCCGCCATTTATCCAAAAAAGATGCGTGAATTGACTCAGTGAGCGTTTGGAACCTCATGAGGAGATCGATCTTTTTGGGTATTCGTTATCGACAAGACATGAAAACCTTTACAAAGAAATCATATCAGGCGTTTGTGAGCCATCACCCATTTCTTTTATTTTTATTTCAGAATGTGCTCTCAGAAATTCGTAGGACGCTCCTTCTTGTCGAAAACAAACCGCACCGTCGTTATGGGTTACAGTAACAAAGGACTTACGAACATTGAGCTACAGTTTCGCTTTGGTAGGGATATTTCACGAACACTTTCTTGCTTTTTTCTTTTTTTACCTTTTTCTACTCGATTTTCTAATTTTTTTACTCTTTCTTACACGTCTTACTCTCACAGTTATAAATAAAAATATAAAATATAGATATAATAAAATAATAAATATAATAAATATAAATAAATAAAAAAATAAGTTCCAAAGATTGCAGTGACCGACGGAAAACCAGGACCAACGCCATCCACTCCTAAGCCCGTATCAACAAAGCGCACATTTAGCACTCCACGAGGCTGGAAGTGCGAGGATCAGAAGATGTGAGCTAGGCCCTTCTTATTTTTCTAGCAGACTAATATTTTTTCTAACAAACTAACATTTCAACCTATTTATCTATTACAGCTGTGCCAGTATCAAGAGTGTTATATGCGATCCAAATTCGTTGACCTACAATGACGCGGAAAGGATCAGAACGTGTCCGAAAGCATGTGGATTCTGTTAAAAATTTCTTCACTCGAAAAATAAAACATCATTCCTTCATACGCTCAATGTAGGAAGAACGTCTTTGAGCGTTTCTTTGAGAATGCGCCACGCGTGCATCTTTCGTTCGGAATCGTGGAAGCATATTGGATGAATACTAAATAATGACTTGTGGAGACGTTCCAGTTAATTATCACTTAAACTGTCAACGTATCACATGGTACATATTATATCCCATATTCTATCTTCTACTCTATATTCTATCTTCGCGAAATTTGTGATCTAAAAACTGGAAAAGCATGCAGGGCCGGAATTCATGAACGGCTCACCGGCCTGTTACAGTGATATTCACCTCGGTTACCTGCCAAAACGTGATTCATCAAGGCGCGATGAGTCACTTTGCCGGTGAATTTTAACCGCCGGTGAAATTCACCGGCAGTTTCGTTTATTAACCGAGGTGTGGTGTGCTTCCAAACCTAAAAGTGCCCGATTTCCGCCTCATGAGCTATGCCTTTCAAAATGCGTGACCAAACTTGACAAGTACACTTAATTGCTGAGGGTTTTGAAATTTTTTGAGGGAAATTTCTGATTATTTTGATAACAACAAATCGAAATAACAGCATGGACGATCACTAGGTTATAACAAGGAATTATGCAACAATTATGGCAAATATGAGTTCCATCAAGCAATTAGAACTATGAAATTGACAGATCGTTCGGACTACAAATTCATCATGAGACCTGGTTCACACTTCGGATTGTGAGCATACATTTAGTCAGTGAATTAACTGATGATCGGCTACCGTGAGCCACAGAACACAAACTTCTTTAGTGTCTTGCGAAAGGATGGTTTTTTCGATGGATAGGGCAATACGACGGACGAGACCGAAGAAGCTTTACGCACTCGGTAGATGTCGCGATACTCATCCGATTGCTTCGCTGTAGTAGCCAGGTTGTCGTAGCCGTAAGCGGCAACACTACGACGTCGGGGCATCCATTTACGTAGAGAAGCGAACGATTTTCGTTTTGTCACCAACGGCAGCACGGGAACGGACACCACCGAAACGCGGTCCTGAAACCATAACGTTTTACCTGAGTGGTATTTGCGATCACCGCAAATCTGCAATAAATGCACGAGCCCGCCATGACCACCCAGTTTTCTCTAAGCGCGACCAAATCACCCTACGATGTGGTAGTGAACTGGGGTCAAACAGCAACGAGTAAACTAAAGGCCCGTTCAAGCTTTACTGCGTTGCTGCGGCGGTACATCAATCATAGGGTACCGCAGCGCTGCCGCAGTGCCGCAGCAGCAGAGAATGTCCCGGATCTTTCTTTGCTGCAGCAACAAGTCGGATCTGACCTCGCTCCAACTATTTTTCGCTGAAATTTGCCTTACTTAGATTATCAGGGGCGCTGATAACGAATCCTACATCAGTTCTCAAATTTCTTTGCGAAATCCACTCATATCGTCAACCGTGCACTAAATAGTTTTTTACCAACGACAGTCCAGTGGACGGCTGCAAAAGTGCGCGGCTATTATGGAAATACGCGCACCCCCTTGTTACTACACAACCTTTGTTTACTGCGGTAGTAAAGTCTGAAGAGGCCCTAAACGTAATCCCCTCTGCTGCTGAGAAACAGTATCACTCGCTTGAGAATCAGCAACCGATTATTAGAGTTGGGACCGTCGTTAAGTTGAACTGTAAGTACACAAACTCCGCAAACGTGATTGCACATTTCACGTCACATTTTGCAGGAGCAGCAAGGAATGACATTTCTCTTCTGTCGCCGCAAAGCGGTCACACTGTCACAGCAAAAGCATGAACGAGACTGCAGCGCTGCGCCTACCGCCTTGTTGCGAACCCTGGTAACCCAAGAAGAAGGTTAGAAATGCGTGCGCAACGTCGAAGGCACCAAAGTTGTCCTTAGGGCCCCTTCGGACTCTACTGCGGCAATAAACTAAGGTAGAGCAGTAAAAAGGGAAGTGCAATAGCAAATAGCAATATGCAATACAATATTTCCGCAATAGATGAGCGCTTTTCCTGCCAGCCACTGGACTGTCGTTGGTCAGAAAATTATCCTATCCTTCTGTATAATAAGCGAAACCCAAGCGATGTTTGTCATGGGTGGCTCATATGGGTCCCGCCGCGATTTCCCGTTACCGTATTCCCAGGGACGCATTGCATCGGTTCAGCTCGCCATTTTTTGCCACATTCTATTTGTTCATCGTTTTATTTTAAATCTTTTTTGTCTTACTTCAGATCTTTATTTCAGTTCATGTATTTTTGTTATTATTGTGTATTTGGCAGCCGTTTGTCGGCCGGCAGGCCGCTGAATGGCTGGTTTAGTGCACAGTTGGCGCTATGGGTGGTTTCCGCAAAGAAATTAGAGACCGGATACTGCGCTACTGCGCAGCTGCCAGCAACGCAGTAAAGTGTTAAGGGGCTTTCAGTTTTGTATACATCATACATCTGATTTTCCGCTCTGGTTCTATAGAGAGATGGCCCCATAGAGAGGATCCTTGAAGCAGGACACGTAACGCTTCGAATCTAATCGCTCCTTGTGGTCTGAAGAAGCGTCGAGAGAGCGCCGACGTCAGCAGGAACGACAAATACAACAGCGATAAGCGGCGCGTGGGTGCACTTAATCAGTCTCTATTTCCTCTGTTTTTTCTTCTTCAGCGCCAATGAAATTCCACACCCTTTCGGTCCAGTGCGTTCACGTGAGGGCGTGACGGATCACACAAAAACCCTCTTACATTCATAGATCATTCAACAGTTCTATCAGAGAACTTCCCACTAATAGAAGTTGTGAAATAAGCTCGAAACCGATCACTAAATTGAGTATGAATGGCAATGCAGCATCTTCGGCATATTCTGTGGACCTGTGGGGATTTACACTCTACCTGCTTCACAATACCTGCACCCCTCTGCCACAGTAATGCTGAGAAACGGTAATATTCCCGTTGGGACCAGCAGGGACATAGAAATACCCCAACAAGAGTCCTGCCCCTTCTTCCCTTCTACGTATCTCCCCTATCCTTAACTATTACTCCTTCACTGCCGCAAAAGGGCGTGAACGCTCATCGAAGTTTAAACGTTAAATATTTAAGCCACCCAAATTCCAAAAATTCGTGTGACTTACATATTCTTCCAACGCTCGAAGCTCTTCAATATCGACGAATCCGACCGAATTCGCGTCGAAGTCACTCGGTGGCGGTTCGAGTCCGGTCGAAAACAAATTGAACGAGTTTGCGTAACTTTGGAGACCCTGAATCAAAATGGAGTTGTCGAAGGAATACAAGACACTGAAACAGACGTGATGAATAGCAAAAGCATAGTAGCGAAATTATAACAAAATTAACCCTAATTGAAAAAAGTGACTCATTGACTCATCGATTCTTAAAAAACTAGTTTTATTCGTTACCACTTTTCGTTATCATTGCTACGGATTAGGACAACATAAACCACTAAACAAGAAAAACGACGTTCTGAGCGGATTTTCAGATTTTCATGGAATATTTCTCGATTTTTAGTGAATTACTCTGAGGATTAATGATAGGCTAACCGCGGTGTTCGTTCTACTATAGTTCTGCTTAGATCTAGTTTGTAGCTAACAGTGATTAGCTTAGTTTCGTGACTTTTTTTACTTATAGAGATTTTCTCTGGCGCACGAATAGTGCATCTGAACAAATAACTAAATAAATAAATGAATAAATAAATAAATCTTCACCTGTTTTGGTGGATATTCGCCCGATGAGGACGGCTGACAATGGCAACCGGACCGACCGTTACAGTAGAGCCGAGGAGGCAGCGGAGGTGGCATATCTCTAAAGATCTAAACTAGACGGGCTGCAGCGGAAGTTTATATAGGTCGCGATTGACAGAAAATTTGATTATGGAAAGGATTAAAATTGATGTCGAAAGAAGAAGTCAGAAAAAAGCTCACCGCTGAACGACGTCAGTGTATCCGGTCATCGCTGTCGGCAATGAGTGTTCTTCAGCGGGCATGCGTGGGTGGTGGGGGAAAAGCTGCGAAATCGGGACGGGTGGGGTGAGCACGAGAGATTCTGGACAGTACCTATAGTAACAAGGAGTGAGTGAGAGAGTGATCCAGACCGATAGCGAGTTGATCAGCACCGGAAACGACTCACTATCACTTGGTTTCGTTATCGAACGACGTCGCTCGTCGACACGCTGCTGCTCTCGCCCGCTCCAACGAACAATCACACTCGCCGGATGGGTAATTTCAGACCGGGGAAGGTTCTGGAAAATCGAGAGATTCCTGCAGAAAATCGGCAAGAAATTCGTTTGAGTCTTGACTAAAAACAAGGAAGAAATGGCCGTTTTCATGAAAACACCATTCAACAGTATCTAAAAGCAGAGAAAGTCCTTAAATGGAGCTACATAGCTGGACTTTATAATGAGATGAAATAAAATAGACATAAGGAGACATGAAGTAAATAGCTAATGGCACACTTTCTGGTCTGCTTAATTTCATTTATTTGTTAAAGGACCGAGCCCTTGGTTCGAATTTCGGGGTACACTCCTTAGATCCCAAGCGAGGGTTTCCCTGCTTCTACATTTCTTTCTAAATATCGTTCATCTATTAATCATAGCAATGATCTTAGTTATTTTTTATCTTGTATAGGGCTAAAAGGTGAAACAGGATAAAAAATACTAGGAATTTCTAATGCCTTAATATCAATTTTACCTACTGTATTATGTTTTATTCAGAGCTGAAAACCCTATCCTCCCTGACCGATGACCCTTCTTTAACCCTGAAGCACACCCCTATAGACAGTCCGCTAACAGAAATTAATCGTTTTATCCTGGTTTAAATTCGAAGCTTCCGATTCTGCAGTGTAACACACCGGGTATCGGATACCTCACAGCACATACTAACGGTGTGAGATTGCTAATTTTTGAATTTGTTTGCGGCTCAGCCGCTGTGCCATAAATTGACAGCCCACTACGGGTATCGGATACCCTGATTTTCGTGTGTTAGGAACCGCGGCAATATTATGGTGAAAATCAAGCTATTTTCCGCTACAGAGTATTCAAAAAGTACTGATTTGTTAGAACTGTGTAAGTTCAGTACCTAGCCGTAAAAATAATTAGTGATAATTCTCAAGTTTTTTTAGAAAAAAATCTAAAATCACTTGAATCACCTTCAGAATACGTTTGAGCTTCTTGACGGGTGACGAAATTTAGTCTTCAGAGATTTTATAACAGCGGCAACATGTCTGAACCACCATTTTTCAGCTTTCTTTCCTTCTTCGGATCTTGGTAAGGACGTTGAGCTAAACCTTATCGAAGGAGAAGTCCGAAATTTCCACCGAAGAACGTTAAACTGACACTAAAGAGCGATTCTAGAAGGTTTAACGACGTGCGAGATAAGAATGTTCGAAGAGCGCCGTTTGGCACACCCTGCATTACTCAATGAACCCTACATGTGCAACATGACTCATTACATTGAAAAATTATCATTACGGTTCTAGCCGGACCCGAAAATCCAAGTTTTTCACAACTTTTATCGAAACGCACCAATCACTAAAAACTTTCTACACTTGCGATACTTAGACCCGTTACTCAACTGGTCCCAACATCTTTTCCAGTTCATTCGGTCTTGAGATCAAGTTGTCCACAGGACGAATATTTTAATACTCAAATTATTTTACAGGACGAATATTTTAATACAACTTTTATCGAAACGCACCAATGAAAAGAAACTTTACTCAAATTTCGGTACAGTACTCACTAGATACCGCACCCTTCTGTACTTGTCAACTGAAGAAATATGTATGTTGTTGGCAGTTGAAGTCGGGACAACAGTAAGGGGAACAACATATGATCGAGGAATAAGAAAAAGAGAGGGGAGGATAAGCGGTTGGCGCAGAGTGATCAAAACAGTATAAACAACCAATAAGTGCGTATACGAGCAAGATAGAGGAGAACGCTCAAATAAAAAATAAATGCATCCCACAAGCCATCAATACGTGGGAAGTTAGACCTCACGAGGTGCTTAAAAACTTCTCGACACAGAAGAAAAGCAAACTAAACAGCTGAGGATTTTCGTGCTAAGCTGGTTTGAAGGGTAGACAGGAAAGTTACTTTCAGTGCATAGTATGATAAGGTTTTACCTAACCAACTCTTTTATTCATTTATTTATTGTACGCCTTTTCACAGACGTGCCAAAAATGGTTAGTGGTACACTGAACAGGGAAAACTCGATCGAAAAGAAGAAAAAAAGAAAAAGCAATATCAACGGCTGAGAACTTCCTTGCTAAGCTGGTTTTGTAGTTGAAAGGGTGGACAGGAAAGTTAGGCTCAGCGTATAGTATGATAAGGATTCACCTAGCCAACCTTTTTATTTACTCATTTATTTTACGCCTTTTCACAGACGTGCTAAAAATGGTTAGTGGTACAACAAAAAGGGAAAACTCGATCGAAAAAAAGAAAAAATGAAATTAAATCGAAACAAAACAAAGCTCAGTGAGTTAGAGTTAACTTTTGCTGTGATATGAAGAAACCCATCGGACCCCCTTCCCACAAGAGCCTCTCCACAAACCTGTTTAAGGTGTGATAGTCTTCACACCTTGTTAAAACTTAGAGTGGAAAGGCATTGGAATTTTGTAAATGATAACTGATGATGAAGCTGGACAAGACTTTCGAATGAATGAGAATTCTTCGGGTGTCGGTCACGAGGCTCAACCAGGCGTGAGGAAAATGCGTTTTTGTTGTTTTTCTAAGCGGTTAGTCAGTGCGCTCCTCCACTGGCGTGACAGGCTCTAATGCAATGTGAATCGAGCGTAAGAGTCTGACTCAGTCGACCACTTTCACTCAGTTTTTCCAGAACTTCACTGATTCATCTAAAGAAGACGGACAATTTTGTTCTCTCAGAGATTTAGTTACATTCATTTATTTCTTTGGGCGCGCGTGGTGAAGTAGTAAGATGCGCTGATGACACCCGCACGGTCGATCGATCCTCGCCCGGGCCAGCCAAGCCTTCCATCCCACTGGGGTCGGTAAATTGATACCAGACTTGTCTGGGAAGGTAAAGACACTACCATGGTACAGCGGCTGGCTCCCGCAAGTCATTGTATAGGCCAAATACGCATTCATTAAGCCTCTACGATTCAGAATTGAATACGAATGCGGCGGCGCGTCCTTCGGGGACTGATCAACACCGGCACCCTTACCTTTCACCCTTTATTTATTTTTTATTTTTTCATTTATTTATGGGTGTAAAACAATCGCAGCATCCTCACACTGTCCGGCGGTAGATTCTCGTCCTATACAAGCATCTCTCTTGGGTCGGGTGAATTGGTATAAATATAAAAACAAGGCGAACCGAGAAAATGACGAAAAAGGCCGGACGGCGGTACCGACGTGATGATTTAGCCGTAAATGGAGTACGTTGTCGTGTGTACTCTACGAATTATGACAAAATCAACAAGAACCCAGACGTACGTGTTCGTCTGGAACCGGTCCATATCGCTTTCATAACCAACGGCGGAAGTTTTTATTCGTCTCCTTTCTGCGAAAATTTTCGTAGAGGTCGATAAGCTACGGTAACCGGGCTGAAGTACCGTCCAAAATATCTGTAAATATCCGCCAAAACGCTATATAAATTAGACAGACCATTTCATGCCGTAAATCTCACTAGCATTACTTTTCCCGGCTATTTTTGTGTTCTAGTTTTTTTTTCCAGAAGTATAGTGCAAAGACACTTGAAAAGGCAGTGGATTTTTGCAGGTGTGGGAACAGTAAACCAACACCGAAGTAACAGTGATGGAAAGGATTCTGGCAAAGGTTTTTCCATAGCATAATCTTTGATCACTATGGAGCTTAAGCTCAACAAAATTGTCATTCCATCGGTGAAATTACTCACTTGAGTATCGCTCCGCTTTGGCCGCCGATGCTCGGCCCTCAGAGGACGCGCCATGCACTCGTCTTCCATTCGATACCGCAGGGGCTCAGCGAATGTGTATCCGGCACATGGAAGCTAACCGCCATTCAACTCAATTTCTTCACCTTCCCAGACAAGTAGGGTAGCAATCTACTTGACCCCGCAGAGATGAAAGGCTTGGCGAAGTCTGTGCGAGGATCGGTTGCTCAACCGTTCGGGTGTCAGTAGCGGCTCTTGCCACTACACCACGCGCACCCATGTTCTACAAAGTGAATTTTCTATGGTTGCCAGGCACTCCACATGAATTGTGTCACCTTCAAGAGGCAGCGTCCATGATTACGGGATTCATTTTCGGCAAACGCGCTCCAATCTCACAACAGCAACTAAAAAGAATTTGAAACTCGTCCGAACCCTGATTATTCCTGATTTTTTTCTTCATTCTTATTTCTACGTCCGTTTGACTTTTTTGGTCGCCAGTTGAATTTTTTTTTTTGAAATATGTATTGAATGTCGGTGGCTGAAGATCTGGATAAAGTCTACCAAGGATAAAACCTTCCAGAAATCTATGTCGAGCAGAAGTTGGATTAGTCATGATCGAGCTGATGCTTATGGTCCATAATGGAGAGGATTCGCCAAGTCCTCTTGGAGCCAGAAGGAACTCTGAGTGAGTTAGCCTGTTGGAAAATTTAAATTTTCGGCACTATTTTTTTCAGTCGTCGAAATTCGCTAAAACTTTGCACATGGGGGTAATTGAGGGCGCTGATCACGAATCTGCTGTCCGTTTTTCACGTGGGTGGTCTCGGACCACCCAAATCGCTACTTGGGTGGTCCAGTCAGAATCAGCGATTGCGCTGAATCTTTGTCTAAGGGGTTCTCTGGCGTCCTGAACATGATGGTGAAGTCCGTTTTCCAAATGGCTGCCGAATACGGTAGTTATAGGTGAGTACCTACTGACCTTACCCGATGAGACTCACCTATAACTGCCGTATTCGACCGCCATTTGAAAAACCATCGTGTTCAGGATACCAGAGAACCCCCATGGACGAAGTTTCAGCGAAATCGGTGGTCCTGACTGGACCACCCAAGTAGCGATTTGGGTGGTCCGAGGCCACCCACGTGAAAAACGGACAGCAGATTCGTGATCAGCGCCCTCAATTACCCCCATAGGCGAAGTTTCACCGAATTCCTGGCGAAAAAATTTCTGCCTGAAAAAAATCGAGTGCTGGTGTCCAACAAGTGGGATAGTGCCAAATTTTCTTCTGGGAACTTAATTAATGGGTTAGAAGGATCGCTTGACGCGCAGGGTAGTTAGGTTCAACCAAAACCAATTTATTTGAAAGCCGTGAACTTTCCTTTTTTCTTTAAGATGGGCTGTAAATGTTCAGATGTAACCATTCATTTATTGTAGACACGTATGTTTCCATACGTGTAGAAAAACCCAGGCATAAAAAAACAAAAATTCAAACCAACAGAAACTCTACTACTAAAGGACTAACGACGAAAAAACTAAACGAGGAAGAGCTAAAAACGATTGCTAAACACAAAAAGAAACTAAATAACCGGTAGTTATTCTAGAACTCTCTTTGAAAAAGCGGAATGTGCGTAATGATTCCGCACCGTTAGGGCTCTGAGAAAACGAAATTTGTTGTTTTCTGTTACTCATAGGCTTATCCAGTTTCGTTCAAATTGAAATTCATCCACTTTTTCTCACGTTTCGAGGGGGCCTTAATTCTTCCACCTTGGTGTTGGATCTGGTCAGAACACAGTCAGAATTGGTGATATAAACCCCTTCGGCATATTTGCTATTGAAGTGTTTATTATTCCGTTTGAATATTGTCTTTTAGTGTGAACTTTTGCCAGTATCGAGTTTTGCGCTCCTGGTTAACTGCAAGGTGCTGATGGACCTGCCAGTTGGACGTACCAAGATGAATAGTGATTGGTGGCCTATATCAATTTTCAGGTTCGTCCAATATGAGGTTTGCTAATGCATTGTGATTCTGTGCCGTATATTATGTAGTTTTATAAGTGTGTGTCTCACAGACATTCTTCATACTCTGTCACTCGATCATACCCTTGAATGACCACACGGAGAAAACCCCTTCTGATCACCGAACTAAACAAGCGCTACTGAGTGAGGTATGACAATTCTTCGCGGTTTTTCTTTTCATTCATTCTCTGAGCCTATTTCTCTAAACGGTGCTTACTAGTTTTCAGTCTGTTTTGGACCTTAACTCAATGATCGAAGCAGGTCTATGTTTTCAGGCTTAACTACAAATCAAGGAAGCAAGAACGTCCTACTCGGCTTATGTTCGTGCAGTGGTCCTTTCATAAACCTTTTCATTCAGAGCAACATTCCGTAGAGTTCACTGTGCTCTCAATTTTGAAATTTCAGCATGTCGGTATACATGTGAATGCTGCATTGTCGGGCGAGCCTAGTTTGTAAACCCATTTCTATTTCTAGCCTGAGGTTTCCGTGGTGTTCAGAATCCTGAAAGCAGTTTGAAATTTCCTACCTTAAATGCTTCTCCCAAGCGCCAAATCCTCCCTTGCATTTCCGGCGGACTATTCGGATCTCATTATAGGTTCATGGAAACCAAAAAAGCCAGTGACTTGTCCCGAAATCTACGGCCACAGCGGAGCGATGTCGGTACCAGCTCTGTATGTTGACCCGAATCTGTCTTCATCACACAGTCATTCCGGAGCCCAGAGATCAGCGTAAACATAGCGAGTCACTGGTTATCGAAAGACACTCATTTTGGTTGTTTATAATTAGTTTCCTAGTGGAAATCTAGAGCGACTCCAACGCCTTTCTAGACGATATCTCAGCCTCATACGATAGAATTCTGCGCCCTAGGTCACTTCTGCCATGAACGTCACTCGCATACCTTGGAATGAGACTGCGACTCTGTCCGATTTAGGGTTAAGTCGTCACTGAGGCGTTTCCTGAGGCTGAAAAACGCCGACAGCTTTACCTTTACCTAGCGACGAAATCAGACCCGTCATGTAATGATTTTGCCTTCCCAGGCAAACTCAAAATTATGTTATGTTAGGGGATGGCTGGTAGTAGGTCGGCAGAGGAGAGAAATGAAGGGTTGTTTTCAGATGGGTCCAGAAGTGGACGAGGATCGGCAGGGATAAGGCAGGATAAAGAAGAAGCGGACAATAACAACAACAAGGGCACTACAAAAAGAGATGCGAGTATGAACGAACGATTCATACCCTCTGGTCTTCTGAGAGCTTCAACTTGTTATCTCTTAACTTAATGGTCCCATTTCCACTGGAATGTGCCAACACCACACAACCGGTCTCTCCAATGTACCTGCCGTTAGAAGCCCATCATTCGATCTCCTATGTTGCTCCCAATTTCTCACAATTTCCATTCTTTCCGTAAGGACAAACAACGCAGTTGTCCGAAAAACAGTATACTAGAACATGTTTCTTGCTAACATTTGATGCGGTCACATAGGATGGTAATAAGAATGAAATCATTCCAAAGTTCCACTTTGCCCTTGGATCACGTGGTAAGTCATTGATATTTCTCTCGTCTTTACGAGACTTGGGTAGAGATTTAGGATGTCTGACAGAAATATTAAGGAGGGTTCGGCTATAGGCTGTATACATCAGAGGGAGAAGAAATTTCGAGCCACTTTTAGGAACTGAAGACCTCGGAAGGGTGAAAACGTCTGGGAAAATAAAAATAGATTCATTTACTAACTGATGTGTGGAGGATTGGATTCACTGATGAGAGTTGCCAGCCTTTGGGTGCTCTATTAAATCTAGTGGAGTAGGGTAGTCATTCTTGCATTGTTGCTGAGCTAATAAACGATCTTCTCACCGAAGTTCCTTCAGACATAGCTCTAAGCTCTCTCGGCAAAGCCGCATAACTACCATATCAACATTTCCTTGTTTAACTTGTGAAGCTGTGCTGTGTGTCAACTAATAAATCTTTTATCAAACTATGTTGTTTCCTTACATTACAATCTTAGCCATCTGTGGTTTACTATTGGACATCTGTTGATTTTTCTGCTTCTCACTTTAACAATTTTGGCAGTTCGATGAGATTACCTCGATCACTATTTCACGTAGCGAGACGGAGGCACTCATATATTACAACGCCAATTTTCTATGCTAATGCAGGTATGGTCCCATTTTCTTATAGCTGTTGGTGTTACTTAGGGCTCAACCGGTCCTTGGTACTTTCTTTTTATATTTGTTTTATTTCTTTTCCTTACCTTTGGCATTGCAGCATGTGGTACTTTCAGCTCCCCATATCGGTCACCTCTACACTACCGTATTAGCCGATGCCGCCAGCCGGTGGGAGAAGCTGAAGGATCCCGACGGCGTTCACATATTCGCTACGGGTACAGATGAACATGGGATCAAAGTATGTTACATTTTCTTGCCATTTTTATTATCCGTTACTATTGCTATTATCTATTACTACTGTCATCTTTTTTCCCTAATTCCAATATGCCGCTGTCTCAGATCTTCCGAGCAGCTGAAAAGGCAAAAAAGGAGCCGCTAAAATTCTGCGACGAGACTTCCAAGGTGTTTCAAGATCTTTTCAAAAAGTACGGAATCAAAAACACGGATTTCATCCGCACCACAGAGGATCGTCACAAGAACTGTGTTGAGTACGTTTGGGTAAGTGCTAATTTGTAGTTCTTTTACGTTGGGTATTCAAAAGTTTCAAAAATTCGAAGGTTTCGTTCCAGAGCCGTCTGCACAAAGAAGATTTCATTTATAAGGACAAGTATTCAGGGTGGTATAGTGCTATTGATGAGTGTTTCTTTTCCGAGAGCGAGCTGGAGGACACTCCATCGGCGAAGGTAGGGCTAATTACGATTCATGGACTTCTTATTTCTTTTCTTTTATTTCTTTTTTATTCTACGCACTGGTTTCACCTTATGCATGTATATAATTATCACTCCCTTAACAACGTGCCACCAGTCAAACAGTGCTAATGAGCAAAAACTTCATTTTTAAAAGCAGAAGTGAAAATAATGATAATGTAGATGCTGTTAAGGAGTAAATAACAACTGAGAACTATTTCCATATTTGTGTGTATGGTTACCATTATCGCCAGTTGGCAGGCTATAGAATACGTTCAAATTAGTAAAAGAACAACAAATTTACTTGGGTATTGATACGCAGACACTTCCGTCACTCTGGATTTCATTATATTATATTTAGGAGAAGGCGTTTTTGACGAAAAACCTTCAGGGTCTGCTGAGCTAAATTGGGAGACCGCCTGAAATCAAAATCATGCTTTTTAAAAACGTTTCTTGCTTTGTTTCTGAGCAAGTGTCATTGTTCTGCTCCTAATAAACGGTTATTATGGTTGCCTTGTTTCATGGCACACCCATGTGAAGGTGTAGTGACTAATACATGAATAAATATTCAGGTAGTAAAAGGTACAAGTCATCCAGTTGAGTTTGTTGAAGAAAGCAATTGGATGTTCCGTTTATCTGCTTTGAAAGAGCCGGTCAGACATTGGCTGGTGCAATCAGGTATGTTTTAGAATGATCTGGTAGCGCCTATTCTTTTCCTCTTTTTTATTTTCTTATTTTTACGTTTTGTGGAAAATTTTGTAAGATTGTTGAATTGAATTATAGACGTTGTATACCCGAAGCATTATCTTCCTCACGCTCTGCGCTGCCTCGAATATGACGGTGATCTATCGATATCGCGAACTCGAACGAGACTTCCCTGGGGCATCCCAGTTCCCGGCGACGATTCGCAGACTGTTCGTTTCTACCAATCTGTTAGTTTTGGAATTTTTCTCGCCAGGGTATAAATTTCCCAAAAATTCGCAGGTCTACGTTTGGATGGATGCACTGATGAACTATCTGTCCGTTGTTGGCTATCCGGAAACTCTCAAAACGTGGCCACCTTCATGGCAGATTCTTGGGAAAGACATCCTAAAGTGAGTTTATATTAGTATTTTTCATTTTCATTTCATTCTAATAATTGGTACACAAAGGTTTCATGCGTTTTATTGGCCGGCATTCTTGATTGCTATGGATCTTCCGTTGCCGAAGAAATTATTTGTTCATGGACATTGGCTTATTGATGGAGTGAAGGTACATACTGATATTAAACTGGTCCAGATTCATGAATGACATATCCGCCACAAACCCCAGAGTATACCCCAAATAACCCGTAAATGGTGAATCAACCCAGGGTTTTTTCGTGGTTTATTTGAGATTCATTTTGCCGAGCTCGGCATTCGTTTGCATGACCAAGATTTAGAAGTCTTGAAGCAGTGATGGGTGTAAAGTCCGCTGCGCGTTGGTGAATCAGGGTTCACTCGCCGTTCGGGGTAAATTTTGGGCTACGTGCTAGGCTTGTCACTCATGAATGCGGAGCCTGCTCGCCATGTATTTTTATAAGTAAACTTGTTTCCTTCCTTTTCACTGTTGCTGTTGGTAAGCAAATTTCATTTAAGATGTCAAAAAGTCTTGGAAATGTTATTGATCCGTTCGAGGCGACAAATACCTATACAGCTGAGGGATTGCGATACTTCCTGCTGAAGCAGGGAGTTCCTCATGCGGACTCTAGTGGGTTTCAGCATTCTATTTTGTTCAGTTATTAGTCCGATTTTAATTATTATTCCTATTATTTCTTATTATTACTATTGTTACGATTTTCAGACTTTTCACATGAAAAGGCTATCCACGTTATAAACAGTGATCTAGTAAACAATGTCGGAAATTTGCTGAGTCGCTCGACGGTTGAAAGACTCAACAGATCTCAGCGTTATCCTAAATTTGACGAAACTCTCCTGGACAGCGACCAGTCGTTCATGGAAACGATGTGCCCGTTTTTTGATGAATTCAAGAATGTTGGAGGTATGTCCTTCCTATAAAGGTTCTATTTTTACTCATTTATATGGTTCTATCTCCGTTTTTCATTAATTCTCGCTCGAATTTGTTTTATTAAGTCGAGATATATGATCTCTACGAGGATCTGCTGTTCTACAAGGCTATCGAAAGAATTATGGCGTTGGTTAAAGCAGGAAATGGGTTCTTTCAGATAACTGAGCCCTGGAAATTGGCGCCTGGTAAACAGGTGAGAAGAATCCTGAAAAAAACGCTTTATTGACTTGTTTGCTTTTCAAAGTTCATCTGCGGAAATTAAAATTATACGTAATTGCGAGTACTATTTAATGGGGATCTCTTTGTGTTGTTAAGTTTCATTTCGCGTCTCACGACAGCCATAGACATGGTAACGAATTAATTGAAAAAAAAATGGGCAGAATGTATTCCCCGAGAGCTGTGCTTTTCAGCTAGACAGCATCCTTTACGTGACCTACGAAACTATTCGAATTGCGTCCATCTTGCTTCAGCCGATCGTTCCCGACCTAGCCGATCAAGCATTGACGAGGTAGGTGCACCTGAAGGTTTCGAAGTATTTATCTGCATATTTCTATATTTCTTGAAATATTTATTCAGTGAATTTCTATCAGTGTTAGTTAATCGGCTCCATTCTACTTTATGGTAATATTAAACATGCCAAGATTCTACGACAATCGATCAGGTAGTATTTGTTCTCTATTGCAGGCTAGGTATTGAACCGAAGGACAGAGCTTTCACAAGAGCAGTCTTTTCCGAAAAAAGTGGAGGTCGAGCTCTTGGAAAGGATCGAGGAGCATTGTTGCAAAGACTCAAGCTGTGATATCTGTTGTTGGTCTGTGATTTTGCCTATATCCACTCAGAGTTTTCGAATGCACGAGAAGATCATGATCCTCCACGTTTCTACGTATGTTTAATGTTGTATTTCCGTTCACTAGTCTTCAAAGCCAGTGGTCTTATTTTTTGTTTTTCTTTTGTTATTTGTTCGAGATATCTGTTTCGTAGTAGACATAAGTTCATGCCTTGTAATTATAATGGACTAGATGAGGTCCGGAAGCGAGATAGCCGTGCTTCCCGTCACCCAAGCTAATGGTGATTTGAATTGGGTGCATTACCATTACCACACCATAAACAGCAAGAGTAGCTTCCCTACAATCTTTCAAGGAGGTCAGGAAGCTTACTTTCTTTCAACTTCTACCTTTCGCTTTGTTCCGTGATAACGCATCCGTCATCATTCTTCTGCATCTCCGAACTCAATTAGAGGGGTTTGTGGCTCCTACGGTGGTAGGTTCATTGCAAAACCCCAACTTAGGCGGGATTTGAACTCGAGGCGCAGGTCAAGTATCACTGTGCTCCGATTAACATTATTCTATTGTTCTCGTTGTTTTATTTCTCGAACTATATCTAACTTCGTTCCCATAGTTATTTTCGCCTCCAATTTCTGATCGTCTCGTTGAGCATCTCTGTGGTTCGTTCTGACGTGAGGTCGTTGCCCAGGTGGACAAATTAGGCTAGTAGACGATTATTCGTTAATACAGCTTTTGTCTTTTTGTTTCTGTTCTCAAAGGCAGTTTCGTTGACTCTCAGCGGTGTTGAACAATTTTTAGCGGGTATTTCGATATTGTTGTATGCATTTTCTCCTTTTTTCGCGAGAATAGATGTATCTTCAGGCTACATCGGTATGTTGTTTTCATGAGGATAAATGTATATAAAGCTTCATATTTCTATTGGCCTGTAATCGATTTGTTCACATATTCAACATTAGTCGATGACTTTGATAGATCATCAGTAGTCCAATGTAGTGTTTTTGTAACTCGATTTGTTTGCAGGTAAATTGGCCTATACGACACAGAATCACATAATCAGTGTAATAATTGCTCTTGAATTGGCGTTTTCGGATTTTTTATCATTGTTTGTAGGAACAAACAATGATAAACGAATCCGAAGACCACTTGGAGCGGATGTGCCAACTGTCACTTTGACGTCAGCGACAAGATACCACCTTATCGTTCGATGGCGTACAAATACCCAAGGGGTAGTGTAGTTGTATCGGAATCACTTTTTACTCGAAACAATGAAAATCAATTTTTTCCGTATTACCTATCGATTTCGCTGCCAGAATGTAGGGCTTAAGCGAACGGAACGGTAATTCTCTGAACTGCACATTGCATTTCTGACGACTCCGTTTACAAGCTACCTAAAAGAGATGCACGACCTTACCAAAGCATTTCTTACCACTGAATTAGGATTACAGAGGTGTTCCAAAATTAGTTACTTGATGTGTCTAAAGGCATTAAGTGTCCTGTATTTGGTAGAAAATTGATCCAGTGAAAAGATGAAGCGTGTACTCCTGATCTCCAGTCAGCCATGACTGGTCTTTTTGCTTCTTCCGGCTTTTTCCGATCAGGAGGAAAAGATGTGAATGGGAATCGTTCTGGGGCGCGCGCGTTCAGTGAAGCCGGACCAACTAACTGTAAGTATTAAATTTGAGATTACAGACCATTTCTACTGTTCGTATACTTTGCTGTTCGACAAAGGGTTAAAGAAATGAAGAATGCAGAGCGGCTCCACGTCAACTAACAAGTAGGGTAGTCGAAGTGATGGGATGCTTTGGCATTGCAGTTTTTATGGGATGTAGGTCGGATAATCAAAAGCGTGAGAGTTTTTTCGGAATCATATTTCATGGTAGAGAAATATGCTTGCGAAAACGAGGGTGCGCTGGTCATCAGAGCGCTCAGCGCTTTCTACATGTGCTGGAGGTGCAGTGGCTATGCAGTTGTGCCGTCGTTTAGATGGTCATGGGTTCAGATTATGTTGGTGTAATTTTGTTTTGCTTCCATCGCATCGGTACCAAATTGTGCTCATTCTGCGATATTGTCATGAAGGTGGAAGAAAATCATAGTTGTAGCAGCGGAAAACGCGCAAATTTCAGTAAATGGCAACATGATGTGGGTAGCCAATATCCATCGTAGCTTACTTTAAACGAACACAAATTCAGCAACTAATGTTAGATTCGTGATCAGCGACCCAAATAACCCCCACATACGAAGTTTGGACTAAATCGGGTATTTTGATCCAGGCAGATCACTTACTCACGCTTACCGTAGCAAGCGCTCACCAGTCAGTGAGTAGGCCCACATTCACTGAGGAGGCCTACACCCCGTAGATATGGTATCGCCAAAGCTTCCCATCACTTCGACTACCCTTCTCGTAAGGTTAAGGACGGAATGAGCATATTGTTCTACTTCTTGTCATTATTTGATTGGTTGCGGTGTTCACTTATACGTATTGTTTACAGCTTTATTCTCTTTTCTCAATGAAGTATCGCTCCCCAATTCACAGACCGTGACCTCTGACTGGATTAAAAACTTAATGTGCTTGGTTTTCTCACGAAAGACTGAAAAATGAAGACGGCGGCACGACTTTGCGTTTAAATCTCTGTGAAGCAGCTTTTTTGAAAGTTTCTAGTCCACTTAGAGTACCGCAACCTTGTCCTTTTGCAATTATTGTTTGCTATGGGATGGATATTTTAAATGAATGAATCTTTTAAGAAATTAAAGGCAACATTGGTGAACCCAACAATTCCGCGAATCCGACCAAAGACTATGCCTTAACGCATACTACACTTCAGTAGCATTATGCGGCTGATAAGGTCAGTACGATCTGTTTCGTATTTCTCGGCGTCCACACCCTATCAGATAACGGAAGCTTTAAATGCGACATGCTACCAGCAGCTACTGGTCTTTTGTTTTGGGTCTATCTTGAGACTAGAAGTAAATGTACTAATGACGGTGCTAGCATCACCGCAAAAATAGCTCATGTGGGATTCGAACCTATTTATAGGGCCTATTCGAGGCGCCGCGATGCTAGATCAGTACATCACTGACATCTTTTCAAACTTCAAAGCTATTTGCTTAGAAAAAGAAAGAAGTGAAGTCAGAAACGGGATTTTCATTTAACCATCAAATCCTAGAAAACACATGAAATGTACTTGTCATTAGTCTGATCTAAAGTGATGGAAAACTGGAAGAATTCATGAGACACTTTCAATGTAGGGAAAGTATTCCTTCACCCTTGATCTTTGTCTGAACGGCTTTTTGTGGTCTATTCCATGAGTATAGAATTGCCATTGCCGAGTTTGTGAGCGAATTCTACATCCATTTAGCCTAACTTGGAAATTATAAGGCCTTTGTCCCCCGTGCCTCGTCCGTTGATCTGATCAGTCTCTTGGCTTGCTGCTAATAACACTGTTGAGTTCACAGACTCCTTTTTTATAGACTGCTTTTTTTACTAAACACTACCTCTGCATACTTCGCGCATGTAATAGATTGAAATTGAAATTAGTTTAGATCACACTCCTACTCGCTCATTACCTTCTTTCTTATCATTTTCCTCAGACCCTTTCTATCAATTTTTCTCCTTTTTTTATCATATTCCTATTAGAGGTGATTCTTCGGTAGTTTTGCAGTATGAAGAACCTCGCTCTACTTCTGGCCTTTGTTGGTGTCGTCGTGGCGTGTGATGTGAAATGGCCGAATGGCACCGACACGAATTTCCATTGGTATCAGTGCAACACTGGACCACTCACGTTCTACAACGCCACTCCATTCGATCAGACCGGTATGATTTATTTACTTACCAGCCGTTCATCGGCCTATCGGCTGCCCAACGTCTGTTCGCCAGATCTGTTAAATATAACTAAATGAGTAAATCCTATTTGCGAGGTGTTAGCTTATCCCAATTTCATTCACTCATACCCCGCCCTCTTTAGCTCAATCCATTTCAAACGAAACGGGACTGACCTCGGCAAACAATGTAGAGTAGATGAAGTGTAAGTGCATTATGATAGAATGTGATTTTCAAAATGTTTTCAGTGACGAGCACTGATAAAACCGCCACCAATCATTTGAAAATGAATTGACATCCACCCATCAATACATCCAAATAGACAAGTGCGTTTCGCTTATTATATAGAAAGGATCTATGTATTTGCTCATTTACGCCTCTTTATAGGCTTGCTAAATGGTGGTTAGTGGTATAATCAAGGGATAATGGAGAAGAAGAAAAAATGAAGGTCGTTGTAGGTCATGGAAACAAAAAATGTCTAGCAATGATTTGAATTTCATCCAACTTAGTTCGGATTAAACTCTCAGATGAGTTCCTTCTAGACATTTGCGAAGGTAAGGTAAAGTGGTCGGCGTTGAGCAGTCCTCTAAGAATGCGCCACGCATTCGTCTGCCAGTTAAAATCATAGTGACGTGATGATGGGGTATTTTTCATTTAATTTAAAATGACTTGTGGAGTCACTTTGTTGCATAACTCAGCGTCTTCACATCCTCTGATGATTTCCACCCGACCTGGAAGTCTTGAAAGGCTTCGTTTACCTGAGCAAGAACGGGGTTTTTCATCGAACTGTTATGGGAAAAGCGCGGTGTTAAGCCTCAGACAGATCCTTCAGACCATCCTTTAAAAAAGCCAGAAGAAGCCCTACCATGCTCTTCGAATTTCAACTCTTCAACAAATTTCATTTCAGGTACAACTTATGAGTATCCTATCCATTTGGGTAAGCCGCTAATGGTGAAATGCGACGTGTTGAACCCCAAGAACGTCTACAGCTCGCCAAATCTCATTCTGAACATCAACATCTGGTCCTGGGGCACATCACTCGGCACCTGTGCTTGGAGTATTCTGCCGACATTCGGAATGCTGTGGGTGTTTTAATTTCTGTAGAAAATTTATGAAATACTAACGACATAGGCCGAAGATTTCGATTTTTCTCGTAAATCTGAATCTCGGGACCTTTTTTCTTGTAGATCTGAATCTCTTGTGATTTCTTTCTGTGCCTGAAACAAGATCCTAAAATCTGCTGAGATTCTTCCTTGGAAACAACCGACAAAAATGCATTCTGTAGTTCAAATCTACCATTCGATTTGAAAGAATTAGCAATTAGAAGAATTTCGCATCTGTCGAATGTTTTCATCTCAAATGATTCCAGCCTTTAATTCCAAATCGTCAAATTCAAATAAAATGATAAAAAATAAATTTAATCCAAATAGAATAATAAAAAATAAAATCAAGTACTAATATTTTCGGGAGCCCACGTAGTGCAGTAGGCGCTATTGACACCCGCACGGTCGAGCGATCGATCCCAGCCCGGGCTAACCAAGCCTTCCATTCCCTCGGGGTCGGGTAAATTGGTACCAGACTTGTCTGGAAAGGTAAAGACACTGACCTGGTATAGCGACTGGCTCCCGTAAGTCATTGTAGGCCAAATACGCATTCACCATACCCCTTCTATTCTGAATTGAAAACGAACGTGGCAGCGCGTTCTCAGAGGGCAGATCAACGTCGGTACCTTTACCTTTACCTTACGTTTTGATACTATTTTCGAGATGCTTCAGTAACTATCCATAGGACTCGGTCCAGTTCCTCAATCCTGAATGCACATCATGTCCAATATCCGTTTTTTGCTTCGCTACACCTACATGTTATCAATAGCCATTGGACTCTGAATAAATAAATAAATAAATTTATTGATAAACTGTGGAACATTTTTTCCACTGTTCTGAAATTTTCTTTAATATTTGAATAGTACAAATCCGTTTCCAGGAGCAACCTCGACGCCTGTTCGCACGGAGTCACCTGTCCGATCAAGGTCGGACGGGAGGAGTTGGACGTGATGGTGGATTTCACCAAGTATCAGACCATCATCAATCTGCTCAAGGATGACGCTCCATATCAGCTGGAATACGCCATGCATGACAATCTCAGCAAGGACAACATCTGCTTCATGGCACAGGCGAGGACAAGACTTGTCTGACATCTGGACGATGTAATTGCATAGCAATGAAGATTTCCTCTCTATTCCTTCTGCCTTGGTCGAAGTTAAAATAACCGCAACACCATCTAATTTACATATATTTGTTTATTTTTTAAGACGCGTACAACTCAATACACGTTATGAACATAACAGAACAGAATGTAGCGAGGAATATGTGGCTCAAACACGTTACGTAGTTACAGTTCGAACTAAACACACCTTAAGAAATGGGAGAGAGATATTAATGGCATCATCACACTTACCTACAACACCTCTCCTAACCATTGTCCAAAAGCGCACGCAGAAAGCTCCTAAACGGTTTTCGGCGTTTTTTGTTTGAAAATGGGTTTCACCGGAAAACAAAGATATCATTCGATTCGTCTTCACCTGCTGATGCCAAAAATGCTCTTGGTAAGATACCTGCTCCTCTCGTGACTTAGTTATTAGCAAGTTTCTGAATCGATCAGTATATCGATTTTTACAGAGCCATCCTCACCGCTGCACGCTCTATTTGAGCCAGCGAGCTTCAGAATTCCGCTGAATTTCGCTGTAGCGGAGGGGGGGGGGGTGTTGCGAGGGCGCTGATTACGAATCCGATGTCCATTTTTAGCATTTCGAACAGGTAATGCACTGGGCCACCACCGCGGGAAGTGCCCTGACGATGACGAAGATTCTTCAACTTTGAGCCCTCGTCTCCCAGTTCTCAAGCGATATCCTAGGACCAGCTTCTGTGTTTCAATAGGACAGCCACCGTCAAATAAGATCTCACAGGAAACCTTGCCTCAGCGAAATTAAGAAGCTCGCTGGCTCCAATAGAGCGTGCAGCGGTGAAGATGGCTCTGTAAAATCGATATATTGATCAGAAACTTGCCAATAACTAAGTCACGAGAGGAGCAGGAATCTTACCAAGAGCATTTTTGGCATCACCAGGTGAAGACGAATCGAATGATATATTTGTTTTCCGGTGAAACCCATTTTCAAAGAAAAAACGCCGAAAACCGTTCAGGAGCTTTCTGCGCGCGCTTTTGGACAATGGTTAGGAGAGGTATGTATTGTAGCATACTATTGAAATCCATCAAATATCTATACGTGGAGAAACTCGAGTGCACGTGTGACTTTGCAACCGGAATGTAAAGCCGTAGCTTTCCTTTCCCATCTTTGGACAGCGGAACTCCCAAAAACGAGAGCGGGTCTAAATCAACACTTCTCGTTAAAAATTTGGACATCATGAGCAAACTGGCCTTCTTCCTGCTGTAACTGAGAGCTGGAAGGCCAAACATTTTAGCTCTGGCAGCCCCATTCGGTAACTGCGAGTATTGTGGACGATGACATCTCATAACAATTTTACGAGTGAAGTTATCAAACTGTTTTTCTTTTCCGGTGGAATAGTTTTGCCGGCTTGTGCACGGCAAATCATCTCTCGATGCGCCCTCGGAGTTTAGGAACGCAGACTATGACTATGATAAGGCAGAAATGGAGTGTTCATCAGTGATAACGATTTCCAGTCATCACGGGAGGTGGTCAGCATGTCACAGAATAACCACGAGAATAGCATTGTGATATGGGTGTTTCATTGCTAACATCGAAGAAAAACACACGTCATCGTAAATGTAAAGGTAAAGGTGTCGGCGCCATTCAAATCGGAGAGGCACTGTGAATGGCTATTTAGCCGAAACAATTACTTACGGGAGCCAGCCGCCATATCAAATCAGTGTCTTCAGCTTACCAGAAAAGTTTGGTACCAATTTACTTCTATTTTTTATTTTTTCGCCTTTTCACAGAAGTGCTAAAATGGCTAGTGGTACAAAGAGCAGGAAATACTCGATCGAGAGAAAAAAATGAAATCATATTAAACCGAAACAAAGCTCAGCGAATCAGTAACTCAAGCAGAGGTGGGAAATATTCCTGTTAACAAAATTCACGGTTTTTCTCTCTTTTTGGGAGTGAGTTGCAGCTGGGTACGACCGATACCCACCGAGGAAGAAAGATCACCCCCGACTTGGAATAGATTAATAGCTCGGTCAGCCTCAGTGAAAATCGGTCACTCGAACATGCGGGTGTCAGTAGCGCTTCTTACCACTTATCATAAAGGTAAAGGTAAGGGTAAAGGTAAAGGTGCCGGTGTTGATCTGCCCCTGAGGACGCGCCGCCGCATTCGCGATCCATTTAAGTCGTAAACGCATAGTGAATGCGTATTTGGCCTATACAATGACCTGTGGGGGCCAGGCGCTATACCAGCTCAGTGTCTTTACATTCCCAGACAGGTCTGGTACCAATTTAGCCTACCCTGAAGGGATGGAAGGCTTGGTTAGCCCGGGACGGGATCGATCGCTCGACCGTGCGGGCGACAGTAGCGCCTCTTACCGCTGTACCACGCGCTATCGCTTATCATATTTTACTTGATTGGTTTCAGACTGGTCTGGGAAGGTAAAGACGCTGACTTGGTATAGAGGCTGGCCCCCGAAAGGCATTGCATAGACCAAATGAGAATGGTTCACGATTATGAATAGAAGACGAACGAGACGGCGCTCTTTATGGGACTGATCAACGCCGATCACCTTTACCTTTTACCTTTACCTTTACCTTATGAATTACCTGTCAATACTGAGAAAATCGTGGGGCTTTTCAAAACTCCCGCTCAGTAAGTAACATGCAGCCGATTGCGTGGCTATTTATGCCTTTCCGTACGCAGGAGCAAAGCCAAAACACGCTTATCCTTTCTCTCCAGAAATGTGCATTACCAAAGGAATCGCCCAAATAATGCCTAATAACTTTGAGAATCACAAGCAGAGAGGGACGTCGCTGTCACCTATTGGTGCACTTTTTCGTTCAGATTTCAACTGATAACGCGTATAGGTGAGCAATCGCATAAATAATACGCTTCCGCTGTTCCTTTTATCGACAACAGACTTGTAATCGTTTCACCACCCTTTGAGTGTGCCAAATTTTTATTATCTTTTCAAAGTTGTCAGAAGACCTGACCGATTTTCGACTCGGATTTTCAAGATTTTTCTCCGGCATGTCGTTTAAGACTGACTTTTTTTCGTGAAATCTCTTAGGGCTCGTTCAGACGACGCGCGTCGAAAATGCAAAATCGAAGCTCAATCGATAATTAACGCCCTTGATCGAATTTGCTCTTTTGCATTAGTGGCGCAGTCCGGTTGCGCCTCATATAGGCAAACTTACTGGTCGCTCGGGTTTTTTAGAATTCTGCCATTCCTTGTTAAAGGGAATTTTGACGAAATTCACTTTTTTCGTTTAATTTCTTTCCTATGTGATTATATGCCTAATTTTTTTTTGCCTATATGAGGCGCAACCGGACTGCGCCACTAACGCAAAGGAGCAAATTCGATCAATGACGTAATTTATTGATTGCGCTTCGATTTTGCATTTTCGACGCGCGTCGTCTGAACGAGCCCTTACTGCATAGGTTTATAGCGTCAACAATTAGGCGACTATTCCAACAAAGTCGTTCAATTGTTTCAAAAAGGTTTGGAGAGAATGGTGTGGCTGCAATCTAATTTTTGTTTTTGTTTGTCACGCTAACGACAAACAGTAGCCCTCGTATTGCCCCCTTCGCGTGACAGGAAGACCAGCTTGTCACAATTCAAACATATCTTCGAACACCATGAATTCTTCAGGTTTGCATCTACCCTGGCTAGGTTAGCCTGAGCGATCGATTCCTACTGGGGCTAATCAAGCTTTCCACCTCTCCGGTTGAAGTAATTTAGTATCAGAATTGTGGTGAAGGTAAAGAAACCGACTTGGTGTAGTGACTAGCCTCCGCAAGTCTCTGTATGTATAGGCCAAATACGAATTCACCATACCTCAACGATTTTTATTAAAAAACGAAAGCGTGGCGGGTATTTCGGGTCTGATCATACCAATCTTTTGCCTTTACCTTTTGTCAATATCCTAGCTGTTCAGCGTCCATCAGAAACCCTACAATTATCATCATGAAGATCATGATCGCTTCCTGTCTCTGAGCATTAGTTTAAAACAGTTAAAACTCGCAGAAATAGGCAACAAAGAACCAGGAGACTGCCGGCTATTCTTTGAAAACTTATTGCATTCTTTGCACGGGGTGAACAAAAAACGAGCAAAAAACGGCAGATTGATCATTGGTAAACCCCCGATAAACCCGGAAGCGGCGCGCATCTCCGTCTACTTATCCTAAACTTCCTATGTTAAACGCAATCTCTGATCGGCTCTGCCGTCTGGTTCTCGTTGCGTCGCGGTTTCGGAGACCGCTCGCCCGTTCATGAATCTGGCCCAGGAGACTGCCGGCAATTCTTTGAGCACTTATTGCTTTCCTTACATGGGATAGACAAAAAAACAAAGAAAAAATTGGAAAATAGAAATAGAAGAGTTCATTTTGCGATGCGACTCGAATCAATTCCGTTGAAGATATTGGAAACTGCCAAGATTTGCACGCGTCTCTCCTATACCCTGAGTAAGACATAAGTAGAGCTCAAGAAGGTTTAAAGCTTAAAGTCTCCTCAAAGCAAGATTAATCTACGGGAAAAGCGTCACAGTAGCGTGCATATCCGAGTAGCTCGTATCATCATGATTACCTGGTCATACGTGCCTCTATATTTCGCTCGCCATAACCTGAATATTATCAGAATGATAAGCGTTATTGATTACAACATGACTCATAAATACACTTTGAATAAGTCTAGCTGTTCATTCATTAAATATTGCTCATTCAGAATGAAAACTACACTGCTGGTGCTCCTGTCCATAATTGGCACTGTTCACTGTTCTCAATGCTCGACATGGCCGAACGGTACGGACAAAGCGTTTCATTGGTGGCAGTGCAACGACGGCCCGATCAGTTTCCTCGACGCGAAAATATACGACAAAACAGGTTCCGTACCTACAGTAGTTCGCCAAAAGATATATCACCTTGCATTTGGGTGCAGATCGCCGAAACCAAAAGGAATTTTATTCCAGTTGACAGTTTTAAAAAATCTTATTGAAAACACACTAATATGTGCCCTTGTTGGAAATTCCAGATTTTTCTAAATTTTAAACTCATTTTCATATGCACTTTTAAACGAATGTATCTTAGGAGCCACTGAGCTTCTGCTTGGAATTTGTGGCTATGAAATTTCATACAAAATATTGTCCCAAGATTTCACCATTTTTTCACCATAAAAAGTTCACACAAAAGAATCTATGGTTTATTACTGACTCGAAATTAAAATTCATAGCCTATAAGAACAAGCAAATCATGCTCTATCAGATTATCACCACTAGACAAGCAGAAGCTCAGTGGGTCCTACGATACACTCGTTTGAAAGCATATGAAAATGAGTTGAAAATATAAAAAAATTAGAATTTCCAACAAAGGCACATAGTAGTGTATTTTCAATAAGAGTTTATGAAACTGTCAACTGGGATGAAATTCCTTTTGGTTTTAGCGATTGCCACCCAAAAATGCAAGGTGATACATATCTTTTTGCGAACTACTATACAGCCTGACCCTTGCCCTTTTTCATTCCATATTCAAAAAGACATTCCTTCAGGTAAACAGGTCGAGTATCCTATTCAACTCAGCGAGCAGCTCGTCTTTCGGTGCGAGATTGCGAATCCGACTCGTGTCTATGGCTCACCCAATCTCAGACTGAACATTCGCATTTGGTCGTGGGGCACCCCGAGAGGTGCCTGTGAGTGGTCACCGGTGCCTACGCTCGGCCTTTTGTAAGTAATTCATTTCATGTTACTTTTTTTAACAGGACTCGCGTGCTATAGTGGTAAGAGGCGCTACTGTCACCCGCACGTTAGAGAGATCGATTCCGGACCGGCCTTCCATCCCTCCGGGTCGGGTAAATTCTCACCAGACTTGCCTGGGAAGGTAAAGACACTGACTTGGCATCGCGGATGGCTCCCGTAAGAGATTGATCAACACCGACACCTTTACCATTACCTTTCTACCTTCTTTGGTTTAGTGAAAAGAGGCGCTACTGTCACCCGCACGGTCCAGCGATCGATTCCAGACCAAGCTAGCCAAGCCGCCCACCCTTACGGGATCGGGTAAATTGCTACTAGATTCTCCTGGGAAGGAAAAGACATCCAATGTTATCCCTCTTGAGCCTGCAAGTCATAATAAGCCAAAGAGGCATTCGTCATGCCTCAGGGATTCTGAATGGAGGACAAGTGAGTGGCACGTCCTCGGGTAATTGGTCGGCAACGGCCGCTTTACCCCTAACCTTGATCTAATAACCACGAGCACTACAGCTCCGCAACTCTAATAACTACTGACAGAGCCCTACAGACAATCGTACAGTGGAGCGAAGAATTGAGCCTAAGGCAAAAGGAGCCCTAGTCGGTCCCGGGTTGGGTTAGTTGATACTAGATTTCTGGGAAGGTAAAGACACTGTCATGGTATAAAGGCTGGTCCTTCCAAGTCTCTGTGTAAGCCAAATACGCATTCACCATGCCTCTAGGATCCTAAACGGAACACGAATGCGGCGACTCTTCCTTAGGGGACTGATCGACAAAGATACCTTTATCTACAATTTACCTATTATCATTGAATGAATTCCAACTCAGATGTATCATAAAAGAATGTTCGACATTTTAGAAGCAATCTGGACGCCTGCAAGAATGGCGTCAAGTGTCCCGTTGCGGTCGGACGTCAAAAAATGGACGTTGTGGTGGATTTTACGCGATTCAAAGCGATCATCGCACTGTTGAAGGATGATACCCCGTACCAGCTGCAGTACGAATTACACGACAGATTCACCGGCGACAACGCATGCTTCATGGGGCAGGCCAGAGCGAGAACCAAGTGAACCGAACGCCTCGTTTTCGTCCACATGACGATGAATTTCGTTTTCTCTTGATCATCATATTTAATTCCTCTTAATGACGATTATTATGAACGAATTTGAATAAACGAAATTATACTTGCTGCTTTCCTCTTTTTTTTTAATTATATTGTCATATTTCATATAGGCGTTGAGATACGCACAACGTGCAGTAGCTCGAGAACAATGACAAGATAAAGGCATGAGATAGTATGTCCTAGATTAACCCGAATTGCTTGGTTTGTTTTGGGCTGAAATTGTCTGGTTGTGTCAACGACGATTTCATATTTTTGAATTCTTCTGGAAAAATGATTTGAGATATGTCCATCTTCGCACTACCGAACCTATCCACGAAACGAAATAGCAGAGAAATACCAGATATAGGCCTGTAAATTACCCCTTGAAGAACTCGACAGCAGATCATGGAAAGAAAATTCTCTTAGCAAATTTCAACTCAGAGCCAGTAAAGATGGTCATAGCGAGCTAGTTTGACTACTTTGGTTTAAGATTTCCCTCTGGGTCCGATCAAAGCATTTTGTGCAATTTAAGCTTTAAAGCAAAAAGATGAGCTTTGGACCTCGCATCTGGTCCGAGTTTCCTGTGAGGGACAAATGCAGTTAATCATTATAAAGATTAATATTAAGCTCAATATAGGAAACAAAACGAACAACAAACGATTAAAAACGGTGAATTATACGGACAACAATCTGAGCATGAAGAGGGTCAGTTTCAGAGGGTCTGAAACATCGTTAGAAACAAACAAGACAAGTCCTTGCCATACAACCTAGGATAAATAAGAACTTTCACCGAAATCATGATATCCTCATGTGGAAAGACTGAAATACAAAACACCGACAAAGAGATAGAGATGAAGGAAAGCGACCTACTCAATAAACGAGAGACGAACTTTAATATCAGGCAGTGAACCTCTAAACTATATTTTGCCGTAGTTTCACAAAGCTGCGTGGAAGCTTAGGCATCTTTTTTTGATAACATAAACAGGCTACTAACGTCAATTATTACTCGTTACTCACACTGAGCATTAAGCTCAAAGATGGACGATAGGCCTCCGAAGACGATGGGAAGGTCGAAACGTTAAGCTGTTAGTTAAGTTTATCCATCTAACAACCTCGTGCGGCTGAAGTCACTCATATAGAGAAGTCATCGTCAATGCCGAGGTTTAAAGACGCGAGGACATAGAGATGGTTAAACGGGACCGTTTAAGCTCCGCTAAGCTCCACTTATTACATTTCCTCTTGTTTTGTGAAAATTAAGCGGCTGGCCCCCGCAGGTCATTGTATAGGCCAAATACGCATTCACTATGCCTCTACGACTTGAAAGGAACACGAATGCGGCGGGGCGTCCTCAGGGGACTGATCAACGCCGGCACCCACCTTTTGTGAAAATTGCCACAAATTACGGAAGCTAAGTCAACTAGACTTCGAGCGGTGAATGACTGCGATCCACATTCATCTCTCGTTTACCGAGTAGAACTGCACTCTGTTCCACAGAAATCAAGATAGGAAATCGTTTTTGAAAATAAAAATGTCGAAAAATCGAATTCGGAAGATTCCTAATCTACATACTATCTCAGAGATCAACGCTCTCATTGAAAATCGAACCAAAAGGAAATTGAAATAGAATTACTCAACGACGAGACCAAATGCCACCATCCTTTCGGGATAAACAGCACATCGCCCGGCCCAACGACTCCATCCCAGCATCGAGCGTTCCCGAAATTTGGGAACTTCTCCAGATCCGGATTCAACACATCAACCTAGAAAATCAATCATCGATTTTAACCAGGTCTACGCCAAACACGGGCGCGCGTGGTACAGTGGCAAGAGGCGCTACTGACACCCGCATCGTCGAGCGATCGATTCCCGCCCGAGCTAACCAAGCCTTCTATCCCTTCAGGGGAGAGGTGAACTTGTGTCAGACATTTTTGGGATGGGAAAGACGCCGACAAGGTGTAACGGCTGGACCCCGCAAGTCATTTTATAGGCCAAATACGTGTTCACCATGTTTCTACTATACTGAATGGAACACGAATGCGCGGCGCGTCCTCAGAGAGCTGTTCAACGCCGGTAACTTCGCCTTTACCTTTACCTTTTGCAACTGATGAATTTCCCACAAATTGCCTTACCTGACTCGTGTTCGTAATAATACCGTCCTGGAAGGCGTAAACGTTTTCAGAATCTTCAGGAGCAACAAGTCGAAGGAATTTTCTACCCTTAATCTGAAATTATGGCATTTTAACTCTACCCGACATCAAACGGAAGAAAAGAAGAGAGTGGAGAGTTCATACTTGGCAGAAGAGATTGTCCCTTGGATCGGTGTGCAAGGGCGACAGCGTTCCACCTGGCCCGATCCAACTGTTTCTGTCGACGTTTTTCTCCTAGAACAGAAACATCCAAAGAAAATTCAGGAATTCAGTACTTTATTCTACTAGTTTAAGCCTCATTTGCCGTGTAAAACTTACCTCACAATGGTCACAATAATGCGGAAGCGAGAAGTCTTCGCACAGCTGAGGAATTTGCTCGAATAAGCGATGCTGAGCCAGGTATAGAGGACCGTTCTGCAAACAAGATCCCGTCATCACCTTTATTTGGAGATGAACTACAGGCTGCTTTAATTTCAATCACTTGCCCTTTACTCAATAAGAATTTCTTTACAAGAAGGGGCGCGCGAAGCAGGGTTAAGAGGGCTAGTTCTACAGGCACGGCCGAGCGATCGATCCTCGCGTGGGCTAATCAGGCCTACCATCCCACAGGGGTCGGGCCAACTAGCACCGGGTTTGTCTGGAATGGTGATGACGCCGACTTGAACTGCGACTGGCCTTCACAGACCCTACTAATAAAGAAGCGAAACCACGATGTCTGTTTGTCAACTCTAGGGTCCCGCCGCGATTGCCCATTACCGTGCTCTCAGTGACGTATTGCATCAGTTCCTCGCCGTCTTCTGCTACGCGCTATTTGGTCATCGTTTTATTTTAAATCTTTTTTGTTTTATACCATTTTCACTTTGATTTGGACGTTTTTCAAACCACGTCGGACGTTTTTCAAACCAAATTGGACGTTTTTCAAACCAAATCGGACACTTTTCAAACCTTTTCCGCTCCATTTATAATAGGATTAAAAACATTTTGCATTGTTGTAACTCTGTAACTTTATAACTTTGTAACATTTCACATTGTTGTAACTCTGTAACTTTTTCTGTTGTAACTTTGTCCGAATGATTTTCTTTACTTTGTTCGATGGAAATGAAGGATGTGAACGTCACAAGTACGGAACAGAAGACGTCCGACGTGGTTTGAAAAACGTCCAATTTGGTCATTGTGTAAGCCAGGTACACAAACGCCTCGCCTCCACGATTCTGGATGGAGGACGAAGGCAAGGCGTATCCTTACAGGATCGGTAAACGTCGAAAGGTATACTTTTTCCCTTAGTTTAGAAGAAAAGAAGAGAGCGGAAAAAGAGAACGGTGAAAACAATTAGCTGACCTCAGTATTTCCAACGGAATTGAAGAACTCGGAACCAGTCATGAGTTTCTGGGACCATTCGTTTTCCGTGTAGCTCGATCCCAGTTCAACCGGCACCACTCGGTAGCAGAGAATGCTGTGGAGGTACTCGAAACTGTAAAAAAATGAAAAAATGCTTGTGAGTATAGTTTTTTCTCGATAAATTATGAAGTCTCAAAGGATGTAGGCAACTGCAAACCTCCACTTTTTCAATGCTGGCCAATGTTTGTTCAATCCGCGCACGATTACCGGCTTCTTCTTATTGAGAAATCTATCGGCAAATTCCCATTTCGTCAAATTATCGTACGATTCTATCGCAATAGAGTTCGGTAAACTTCTCGGCACCGAAAAAACAATCTGAAACATAATTTTCAGTTTCAATGTGTAAACATAAGGTGAATTCGATTCACATCGGACGCTTTATTCGATATACTCGGAGCAGGAGGAAGGCACTCCAGTAGATGCTGAGCATAGCGCTGAAGAGGCAAATCCAAAGAACAGCCACCCATCAATAGTCCAAAATCGACAGCGCTCATCGAACTCTGAAAATCGATCTCATTTATCTCTTTATTCATTTATTTATTCATGACGTCGGCCTAGTCGACACGTGTGACACTGTGTATAACTCGCACAAATCGCTAAGAGTAGAATATACAGTGCCGTTGGTATTTTTTCTCCAAAACGCAATTTAAACGATCTAGATCGTTTTACCGTTCACTTGCCACAAATCACTTTAGAATCATTTATATTGGATAAAAAACATCGGTGAAGGACGCGTAGCCAGAATTTCGAATTTTTGATTTTCATGTGTATGTTCCTTGACCTCATTAGGTCAACGTCGTTAGGTCGTCCTCGCTAATTACACCCTGTGGATATTCCCAATTAAGTTACGTCTAGGATTTATACTGTAACATTTTCGCTATTACGTGACATCAAAAAAGGATACCATATTTGCAGAGAGGAAGCCGAGACGATCATTTTAATATACAACAAGCCTGAGAAAAGTTTACGTTCAAAATTAGGTGGAAGCAAAATTTGAATTTATGGCTACTCTTCATGAAGCATTGCACTGCGAGTTCCATAATTTCGTTCCAACCGACTTCTAATGGTCTCAAATATCAACAAGTTTAGTCTATGAATTTATAAATTCTGCAGATACAGTCGACAAATTTCAAGAGTTATTTCCGACGTTGGGTACATCACATTTTTCAAATTAAATTTTAATGATTTTTCACTGAGAAGCGCCCAACCACAAGTTAACCGTGATACCAAGTTTTCCCTGACGAGTCTGGTACCAACTAACCCAACCATGAGGGGAATAACAGCTTGGTTAGCCTCAGGCAAAATCTTTCGCTCTACCGTGCGGGTGTCAGTAGCGCCTCTCACCAATGTACCACGCGCGCCCTTTCTTTCGTTTCGAAAAATGTACTAAAGAAAGATGAATTGGAAGATGAAGTACGAATAGAGATAGAATACTTAGAAAAATAACCAGCAACACCTACCATAAGCTGACCGGCTTGCTCCAATCGAACAGCCTTGAGCAACGAAGCACACGCGAATAGAGTTCTCCAACAATCGTCGACTTCGGAGTAATGCCCTAAACATGGAATTGAAAGGAAAAGAATAAAATAGAACTAGAACAAATCACGCCATTCCAACGGGCTAACAACAGATAAAACGAATAAAATCAACATGTGAAGGTCAAAAGGATTGCACAAGTCGCAAAAGTCCTAGGAAGCAAAACGTCTGGACAAGAATATTCTTCTTGAATACTAGTATGATTCCATATGTTTGAAAGCGTTTTTTAAACTCTCTCACGTGTCTTATACTTGCGTAAATAAACGAATAAATAAATAAATAAAAGATATGAATTTTGTCATGGAACAGAGACCAGGAATGTAATTCGCAGACACACCTGTGTTAAGTCGCTCCCAGGCGAAGTCAAGGATGAACGCCTCGTTCTTCAACGCGCGTTGTAAGCCTTCCGGACACACCTTACCATTTTGTAGTTTCTCGATTTCCTTCGCTACTTCGACATATGTATGTACAATGGATCTGCCGATCTTCTCGATATCCAAGCGACGTCGCAGGTACGTAAGTGGTACGAATTTTTGATCCTGTCGATAAAATACAAAGGATTACTCGGAGAACAAGGAACCATCACTAGTGGACATGTTTATTCTCTGAAAATAAGAAGAAACAAAGGCGACTGCGGGAGAGAAGGAAACCAAAGAAATACCGGAGGAGAATGAGCAAGAACAGGAATTCGTAGGTACGCAGAAACGTCAGGCGAAGTGATGATTAAGGAACGTAATGAACAGAAAAGTTGAAGAGTATGATAGTACAAGAACAATAACTACTAACGAATTTCTTCTCGGCGTTCTCTCTCACTCTTACTCATTAAAGGTAAAGGTAAAAGGTAAAGGTATCGGCGATGATCGGTACCCTGAGGACGCGCCCCCGCATTCCTGTTCAATTCGGAACTATGGAGGCTTGGCGAATACGTATTTGTTCTATACAATGACTTGCGGGGGCCAGCCGCCATGCCAGATCAAAGTTTTTACCTTTCAGGAAAAGTCTGGCCCCAATTTACCAACCCCAGAGGGGTAGAAGGCTTGGTTGGCCCGGGAGAGGATCGATCGACCTTGCGGATGTCAGCAGCGCCTCTTACCACTTCTCCACGCGCACCCTTTTACTCATTGTCAACAATGAAGGTATTTTTAATCACATCGAGTATTAAGAATGGTTTGTAGAATCTTCTAAACAGTATTGGTTGCTTAACTCCGGATTACACCACGAAGGGCGCGTGATGTGCAGAAGTAAGAGGCGTTACTGAGACCCAAACGGTCGAGCGATCGATTTTCCCTGAGGCTGACCAAGCTCTTAATCTCTTGTGGATCGGGCAAATTGGTACCAGGCTTGTCTAGTAGGGTAGAGGCACTGACTTGGTAGAGCGACTGAATCCAGGGCTCATTGGTAAATCCCGATAAACTCCGAAATATACCCCGAACGGCGGCCAAACCGAAATTTGTGAACGCACGTCGGGGTTTAATCAGGATTTATCGCGGGTCCGTCACACCTCACAATGAGGCAGGGTTTGGGAGACCTCGACGGTATCGAGCAGATTTATCGCCGACGAGGTTTCAGAGACCGCTCGTCCGTGCATGAATCTGGGCCCAGCAAGCTATTCTATAGGCCAAATACACATTCACCATGCCCCTGTGATTCTCAATCCACCATGAATGCGGTGTGTCCTCAGCGGAGTGATCAACGCCGACCCCTTTACCATTTACCGATTACCTTACACCTCAAGATGGAGATGCTCAGCATAACGTGGAGCCCTTCTAAAAATATCCGATATGGGCTTTCAGCTCAAGATGCTACAGTGAGTGCCGAACTACTCTCTCTGTGGTTTGTAAACCCAAGGGTAGACATGACACGGCATGTTATTTACCCAAAGCCCCCAAAACGACTTCGGTTTTTTATAATTAAGCCGACAGGTTCCCATGCATATATGATATAAAACCGATAGCCATACACTTACGGTCTCGACTCCGATTCAAAGAAAAAAGTCCAAAGAATCAAAATGTGAGGTAAGTTCAATCGGATGCTTACAAATTAAAAATTTTATAATAGAATTTTTTAAATTAAATTTCTTACCTTGATACGTCCAAGTAATGCCTGAACACCATCACTGTGTTCGAAATCACCCGACGACTTTTCATTACAGCAAAAGCTAAAAGTCGTTTTCAAAGGAAGTCAAGCGAAACGAATAGCTAGAAATAAATGAATACCTTTCCAACGACATGTAATCAGCTGGCCAGAGGAAGAGCTTCTTGTCGTCATCGATATGAAGAAAACTGAAAGATTTTCATCCTAAAACTTCGTTCACCATCAATAAATCAATATCGAAAACCCAACCCCAAGTTCTCGTAATCAGAACATGTAGCCGTGCTGGAAGGCAGCGCTAGCACTATGTGATCTGGGAATCGTTCAGCAGCAACTTCCACTGCTTTGTCGACCAATTTTACCAGAAAGTTTGGTTTCCTTTCAGACTAAACAAACTATGAAAAGCAATGCACTTCAGAAGAAAATTTCAGAAAAAAAGGATCGCACCTCCTCATTCGAGATGCTCGTCGTCAGTGTGAGAAGATCTTCAGTGGCCGACAAACCACAGGCTCCAATAACTTCATCTAAGTACCGATTATTGATAATTTAATATTGTCGAACTGGCTAATCAGGTCTTCCATCCCTCTGGGTCGGGTAAACAAACACCTGACTTTTCTGGTAGAGTGAAGAGACTGAGTTTTATCCCCGTTGGCCTCACAAGTCATTCTAAGTGAAATAAGCATCAACTTTGCCTCAGCGATTCTGAGTGGAAGACAAGTGCCTGGCTCATACATGGGCAATTAATCAGCAACGATCGCTTTATTCATAACCTTACCCACTTCCCAACCCGACTGGCCGCTACGATCCTTACGGTTCCGTACTTCAGATAACTTTGCTATCACTGTAATTTACTCGCTTGAGTCTTCTCTCTTGAAGCGTAATTGTTGGATTAGCGTTCCTGTCTCAGTCGGATAGAGCTTTTTGAAAATAAGGTTCTCAGAAGGTAAAGGTAAAGGTAAAGGTGCCGGCGTTGATCAGCCGCTAAGGACGCGCCACGCATTCGTGTCAATTCAGAATCGTAGACCACTCAAGACAAACTCGTATCAATAAACCCAACCCCAGAGGGATGGAATGCTTGGTTAGCCCGTGCGGAGATCAATCGCTAGACCGTGCGTTTGACAGCTGCGCCTCTTACCAATGTTCCTGGAGGAACAAAACATCAGCATTCTTTCTCAGGCGCACATTGTTTGTTTTTTTTTACTCAAGAGCATCATACAAACGCCTTCGAGAAGTGGGTCTGGAGAGCAGCATGAAGATGTTCCAGGTTCACCCTTTGAACGCCGCTTTCTGTCCAAACATTTGGCCAACACCCGCAACTATCGTCTAAGATAAGGTCTAGTGAACAGAGATAAATGTCGGTAATGAGTTTTACGAGCAATCGAGCGAAGGAATTTGATGTTCCGAGTTCCGGAAACAGACACGCGGTCACCTTTTGCTATGGCCGAATGGATCCGATCATTTTGTCTCCTCACAGCGTTCGCTACCGTTACTTTCACGCTTGAGCGATCGATTCCCACTGGGGCTAATCAAACTTTCCACCCCTCCGGAGTGAGGTAAATTGGGACCAGAATTGTTTGTGAAGGTAAAGAAACCGACTTGGTATAGCGGCTAGCCTTCGCAAGTCACTGTATAGGCCAAATACGAGTCCACCATGCTTCCACGTTTCTGAATAGAACACGAATGCGGAGGCGGCTTTTCAGGGGAACTTATCAATGCCGGTACCTTTGCCTTTACTCTGATTCATCATTGGTAAACCCCGATAAACCCCGTGATATACCTCGAACGGCGCCCACATTTGTCTACTTATCCTGAACTTCCTACGTTAAAAGCAATCTATCATCGACTCTGCCGTCTGGTTCTGGCTGCACCGAGGTTTCGGAGACCGCTCGTCCGTTCGTGAATCTGGGCGCTGATGTTCATCTAGCCCCTTGTAAAGGCAGAATGTACTGGTTTATAATGGTAAAGCCAGGAGTTCGCTCTAGCTACTGAAACAACCGTGAGAAGATGATCAATGAAATCGTGGCGAATAATGACCAACAATCCAGAAAGGAAGAATGGAATACGTTATTATTTTAGACATGAGTGGCAGAAAAGCAAAGTTAGGAAAACTACTATGTCATCAAAATAAAAACAAAATATCAAGTGTAACAGAACAAAAAACCAAGCATAATCCATAAGCGCCTTACCGGATGCCTCATCATATCCAGCAATTGTGGTCGCGAATGACGTAGAACTCTGAAAGAACCCGGTTATCGTAACCGCTCACTCCAAGTTACCCCAATATTGCTGACCATTCCAAGCAGGCGTTCACATTCTGTGTACTTCGAAGTGGATCCTGGCTGCACTTCTTCGATCACAAATTCTTGTCCTTTGAAAGACATTCTAAAACTAATGAAAGCGGTAATAGAGAAGTAATATTGGAAGATATTAAAATATTGAAAGATCCCTCTGCATACTGCGAAGAATAAAATCAGTTACAGGGCAAAGGCTCCAGAGCTTGTCAAGAAATTTTACAGAGATTTTACCGTTCCTTTCAATAAATTGCTGCTCATCTCCAAAAAAAAACGAAAAGTGGGACAAGCGACGAGGAGGAGAGCAGTAGAACAATTTCATGCCAATTTTCGACAGAGAACCTATTTTAACAACGGAGATATTACACAGCAGCATATCAAAAAGTAAGTAATCGAAATAAAATCGGTATTGATTCGATCGCTGACATTCGCGTTAAATAAACCCCTAGTTTGCAACCGTCAATTTCCACTCAATATTTCCATCGCCTACCAATAAACTGTTCATACTATGGATTCACCGCTCAACATTCGACAATCATATCGTTATCAAAATAATATCGTTATATCCGATATTGATATCCAATTATCATATCGATATCGAATTTTGACACAATAACGATATTCGATAATATTATTCCGGCAACGATATCCGTTTGATATCGTTTCCGGAAAAATATTAAACCAATATTTCTATCCGTGATAGAGTGGGCAGTGACTGTAACTGATTTTATTAATTTTATCAAAAAAAAGAAAGTGGTGACGTCCTGACTATAGGCCATATGGTGATATCAATAGTGATATCATAAACGGCAGTTTCTTATTGGTCTATTTGTTTACTTTTTCGTGCATATTCCTCGCTTTTCTGTCTCCGTCACTTTTGAGGTTTCATTGATAATGTATGAAGCGCGTTAAGTGCAGGAAAATAAAACAAAATAAAATGGCTAGAAACCTAGAGGATTCAGAGCGCCTGGCTTAGTTCCACTTTGAACTCCTTCAGTGCCAAAACTTTCTCTATCAAACAACGCTTTTTGTACATTGCGATTCTTGGCCGAATTGGAGGAAAGCGCACAAAACGCTGAGTTGACGGAAAGATAAGCGATTGTTAGCCTCGTGTGTTAGTTAAAAGATACGAATAGTTCATCGCGAACGTGGTCGTTTCGATAGCCGAGCGAGCTGCTTTCGCTCGGCCTTCGACGCCCTTTTCACGTGCTGGGTTCTCCATGTCATTTTACAAATTTCAAAATCCTGCGGTGTCCACGATTTTCACTGTAAAACCGGTAGAAAACCCCTTAATTAATTGCAGAACACTTCTCCTTCAAAATGCAATAGAAATGGGCGACATTGCCAACCACCTTTTCGCATGCTGCTATAGAATCTGAATCAGCCTTACATTCATTCGTCTTACACTTACTAGGGAGGTCACCGAGCGTGCCCCAAAGATTCCAAACGAGACTTACATAGGTTTGTAGAGCGTCGCGCGGAGATTACAGCAATGTAGTTCATTTTTCCTGAGCGCCACTGGGTGGTCCAAAAACGGCAAAAACCATCTCATTTGTTGTGTAGGGGCTCAGCTGTTGCGAAGGGGCTACTGGGTGTCACCCGCCTCCGGCAGTGGTTCGGTGGCGCAGCGACTAAGGCAGCGGATTTGCAGGTGACGGTCAAAAATGAAACACATTGCTGTAATCCCCGCTCCACGCTCTACAAAACTATTAGGGTGAGCGGAAAGTTTTGAAAAAATTTGTGTGTATTATTTCAAACAAATTTTACTCTCTATTACGTAGTGTTTGCATCATGGTTTGTATACTAAATTAGGCGGGAAAGTCAGCCTATACCACAATCGATCAGTCAACATTCCTTATTGTTCCTGTCACTTATTGCGCTTCTGCAAAGAATGTCGCACCGTTCCGTCTATCGACGCCTACTACACTGCTACCGTTCTGGCCGCTCGGCAACCGAAGCCCAAAGGGAATTGTCGTCGTCAATGGGCTTAGATGCCCCTTCTCTTGTGACGTGTTACAGATGGTCCAAGCGCTTTGACGAAGGTGACTTTTCACTGGAAGAATCACCTCGGTCAGGACGACCCCGCTCCTCTAATTCCGACACCGTACTGGCTTGTGTACGGGACAATCCGATGCAAAGTCTCAGAGAAATGGTGAGAGCTACGAGCACTCCTTACTCCACTATCCGAAGTATTCTCACTAATCACAGCTAAACGCCCTGGACTGGTCATGAGGTCCCTCACCGATGCTCAGCGCTGAAACAGAGTAAAGATCTGCCAAGAACTCCTCGGTCGTGAGAGAACGACAGCCTGGACCAAGTTCATTGTTGCGCAGGATGAAAAGTGGATGTCTTACGAGAATCCAGAGAGAAAGTTGCAGTGGCTCGCACCGGATCAGAAGACAGTGCCGGTTCCTAAACGACCCGAACACTGCAGAAAGGAGCTGCTCTCTTTTTCTTTTCCGGAGACGGTTTCGTTCACTACGAAATTCTGCCGGAAGGTGAGACTATAACCTCCGAGGTGTTCTGCAGACAGCTGCGAGAGATGGCGTCCCAACTCCCTCAATCGTCGTTTCACCGTGGAAGAGTCTACATCATAATGGATAACGCCAGACCCCACCACGCGAAGGCGACACGGGACGAGCTGGAGAGACTGGGTATAACATGGCTACCACACCCACCGTATTCGCCGGATCTCAGTCCATGTGATTACCACGCATTCAGGAGTCTGCAAGCCTTTTGTGCTGGCAAAACTTTTCATAACCGAGAGGACGTCAGACGTGCAGTGGACGAATGGATCACATCACGATCCCCTTCCTTCTGGCAAGATGGCATCGCAGCTCTGCCTGATCGCTGGAGAAAGGTTGTGGCTACCGATGGCCAGTACTGCAAATTGTGATCTGTCCTTTACTTTGTTGTTATTTTTTGTTGAATGAAGACAGCACATTTTCTCAAAACTTTCCGCTCACCCTGATATGTATGCCTCGTTCGGAATCTTTGGGGCACGCTGGGTGACCTCCCTAGTTAGCCCTGAAAACTCGCCTGACGCTATCCTATTGCCAAAATAACAACTTCAGTGAATTTCCTCAACTCTATACAATCTTGAAAGCGATGCTATGAGGAGAGAAGTATCGGTGAAGTTAGTAGACGTGTTGTACTTACTTTAGTTATAATAGAGTCCTAAAAAAGGTAAAATTGTGCACCAACAAGTACTGTTAAATACTCTCACAGATCTTAACGAAGAAAAAAGACGTCCTCGAAAACCTCTACCAATACTAGAACAAATGAACTGAGTCAATAGTCACCGTTCCATATTGATACTCTGTGTTGCTACCCACCTCTATCACACTATTCTACTCCTCAAAAACTTTTTTCCAAATATCTATCTTCTCCTTTGCATCGCTCTATTCATTAAGCATTAACCTGTCGTAATCTTCAAACATCCTTTCTCAAATGAAAGCGTAAAGAACAGTACCGGACGTGCCGCAACGGAAATGCGGCGTCAGCGGCGCTTTCCTGCGCCGAAAGGTGCCGTTTTGAGGTCCACACGTGGTGACTCGGCCGAAGGCGGAGCCTCGTTGAGCAATGAGAATTTCCAGACGATGAATCAAAAAGGGGAGGGATCGAAAATCGAAGAATCAAAAAATCGCCTGTTTAATAAGTTCCACGAATATGGAAAATTTGAAGATGAAAAGATAGAGTTCGAACTGTTCAGTTCAAATACATACTTATTTTCACCAATAAGTGGGTTTCAAAGAAAATATAGGAAAACGGCGGTTTCTGCGCAAGAAAGCGTCGCTGGCGCCGTTTGGGTACCGTAGTTGTTCACAAAAAAATGGACTATGAAAACAGGCTCGACATAAGCTCTGGAGGACGATCGAGAATAGTCCATCATTTTTGTTCTTAAAAGAAGCAGGAACGATCTCAAAAATCATATTTTACACGTGAAAATGGAAGAAAATGTTGAGGATCATATTAGCCAATTGCTCTCTTTCTATTCGATTAAAGGAAAATCACACAATGAAGGACCATTAGATAAGTTTCAAAATTATTCACAACACTATAAATATTAAAATAATATTACGCAGAAAATATCAAGTTGAAACCCGATGAGCGAAAAAATGCAATTTATTTGTACACAACCTAATAAATATATGTAGTAAACGATCAAATTGTTCGCTCGACTCGCTATACGTTACTCTTAACCAGGCTAAGATTATTCTGACCGTTTTTTTTTCTTCAGGATGAAGTTGTTGGCCACTCTTCTGCTACTTCCCTTCACCAGTCTGTTGGCATGTGATGTCCAGTGGCCAAATAGTACAGAGACCACTTTCAACTGGTGGCCATGCGGTGGTGCTATTCAGTTCTACAACGCTACCCCAACGGATGCCAATGGTAGGAATTACATACAAAAAAATAGGGCCCAAAACAACAATTTTCGGAGCGTACGGATCTATACAGTATTACCAATAACAAAACGAGACTCGAGGGCGGGGTGCAGTGGTAAGAGGCGCTCATGACACCAGCAGCGTCGAGCGATCGATCCCCACCCAGGCTTTACCCGACTCCTTCCAGGGTCGGCTAAATCGGTGCCAGACTTGTTTGAGAAAGTGAAAACACTAAATTTGTACGGATCCCTTAAGTTATTGTATAGGCTAAAAACGTCTTTACCATGGCTCTACGATTCTGAGTGGAATACGAATGTACGGCGCATCTTTAGAGTTTCAGGTGTCTACGAGTACCCTATCCATCTTGGCAAACCTCTGCTCGTCTCAATGGACATCTTGAATCCGACGAACGTCTACACCGATCCTAACCTGCTGGGTACTGTTAACCTGTGGTCATGGGGAACAGCTTCAGGTGGATGTGCGTGGTCGTCGATACCAACACTGGGCTTGTTGTGAGTTTTTACCAATTTCGTTCTGAGAATATTTCTACTTAAGCGATTAAAAACTACGATTATTGTCAGCTCGATTCAAATATTCCAGTTAATAGTTTCCCATATGGATCAAAATTTTTACCCAAAAAAATTGGCGACGAACATTTTCACTTACCCAGTCCACTCGCAAGTCTGAAGGGCATAGATTTTTCCTTTCGCTCAAAGCCTTTCATACCATTTAATTTGTACAAAACTTCGACAGGGAGATGAAAACACTCGGCTAATCCCCTCAAGTCATCCAGCCAACATAGTAACTATGCCTCTACGATTCTGAATGGAGGATGAATGCATGGCGCGTCGTTGCGGTGACTGATCGACGCAGCCCTCAGTACCGTCACTATACCATTAAGCTAGAAAAGTGAAACAACTGATGGGCAGATTATAAACACCAATCCGACCTTCTACTAAACTTTTTTATCTCAAAAGAGTTGTTGCGTCAGCTGCAAAAAGTGAAGTCAGGTTCAGGTTCTTTTGCCATAGAACTATACGACATTTTCTTCCCTTACTTAAAAAGTCCGTCCTTGAAATGCCATTAGCGAGGTTCTGAAGTTTTCTAAACCATCGACCATGTGTTTGAAACTCTTTCGTCTGTTTTATCTGCTTCTCCCTTGCCCCTTTTTTTCTGGTTCGTCTTATTGTTAGACTATATTAGCATTTGTTTATTCCTTCAGATTCGTAATTTTCTACGGTGTACCAGTTTCTTCTTAGCAGCTCAACGTTGTTTTTCTGCGGTTCTGCAGTTTTACGTGCATTTGCCATGCACGTTTCATGAAATAAATAAATAAATAAATAATATATCAAACACTTCAATACTAGGCTACGATGTTCACCAATGTTGTTTTTTCGCTTTCCAGAAAAGACCTGAACGCCTGCGAGAATGGTCTGCCATGCCCAGTGAAGACCGGACGGCAATGGCTCACCGCGACCATCGATTTTTCGAAATTTCAAGCCATCATCAACATGCTCAAGGACAACGCTCCCTACCAACTACAATTACTGCTGCACGACAAAAAATCGGGCGACAACTCATGTTTGATGTTCCAAGCCAGAGCGTATATTCATTGAAATGTTAAATATCATTGTGCATATCTTTAAAATATATATTGCCCTAAAACTCTGTGAAAGTAAGAAACTTTCTAAGTTCTTTCAATTGACGGTCAGAGGCCATGGTGCCAGATTCAATAGATTTACCCCACTCTAGAACATTGATCTAATTAAATCTGAGTGTAGGTACCGATCAGCCTCTGAGGACACGCCACACATTCGTCTTCCATACCGAATGGTAGAGACACGGTGAACGTGTATTTCGCCTGCACCATGACTTTCCGGGTCTGAATGTTATTCCGGTCTGCATCTTCACCTTCCCAGACAAGACTGGCACCAATTTACCCGATCCCAGAAGGATGAAAGACTTGGTTAGCCCGGGCGGGGATTGATCGCTCAACCGTGCCTGTGGAAGCAGTGCCTTTTGCACTGCACCACGCGTGTAGTGAAAATGTAGGCAAAAATCGAAGTCGCACAAGAGCGCCTATATTCCAAGCAAGTTAGCTGTAACTCAAAGAAAGGTAAAAGGTAAATGTAAAGATGTCGGCGGCGATAGATCCCTGAGGATGGGCCACGCGTTCGTGTTTGATTCAGAATCTTAGAGGTATGGTGAATGTGATTCGGCTCATACAACAGCCTGCAGGGTCAGCCGCTGTGCCAAGTCAGTGACTTTACCTTCCTAGACAAATCTGCTACCAATTAACCCGACTCCGGAGGGATGGAAAGCTTGGTTAGCCCGGCGGGTATCCATCGCTCGATCGTGTGGTGTCAGTAGCGCCTCTTACCACTGTACCACGCTTCTCCTAACTAAAATCTAGTTATCTAAATCAGTCGAAAAATGTGAAAAGGAGCATTTTTCCCTCCATAGTCGAGTAAGAGTACGACCGATTGGTGAGGTAGTACACTAGTTGTTCGATCCTTCACTAAACAATCGCTATCAGAAGTGATATCGTATCACTATAAATACGGAACATCGGCATACTTCCCCTCTATTTAGTGCTGTACAAACCACGGAGTTGCACACTGGTGCATGTCCTTTCGAGAACTCGTGGAAATCGTGTAAAAAGGTTGCTGAATCAGGTAATTTCACACATTATATCAACGAAGACACGTTCCATTTGCAGCAATGAATATCGAAGAATTGGCAAAAGATCAAGAAAAAGGCAAAAAACCGGCGAAGAAGAAAGGTTATGACGATGTGGAAATCAGCGATCTATCAGATGGAGACGATGAGAAGAAGGATAAGTCGGCAACTTTATCGTATTTTAAGATCCAAATGTATCGATGCGACGTACATACAAAAACCCATCTAGGGAAAATATAAATAAGAGTAAAATAGAACACAGATAGAACACACAAATAGAACAGACCAATGAAAATTCAGGACTGGTAGTAAACGGAAGGACGTGAAACCCGGCGGCAAAACCACGAAGGTAAGAAGAGAACTCGTGCTGTGTATTTAATGGCTCATCGAACTTTTTTTTAGACTGTGAAGCCCAAAACACTGAAGAAAGACGTAAAAGAAGAGAAAAAGGTGGATCTCATCAGGATTCTATACATAATGAGAGAAACACAGACTCTTTAACGCACTTATGTTCGGAACAAAATCAAAACCCGTATTCACGAACGACACAATAGGTCTCAGATACCCCGAGTTTATCGACCTCATCTCTTACCGCCAATTACTGATTCATTAAACCGTGATATGCGAAAAACCAGAGGTAGGCATCGGTTTGCGGGCCAATCTGGATATACCTGAGGGTTGATGTTGGATCTACTAATGACTGTGGGTATGTTGGACGAGAAAAAATAAACTAAAGAAAAATCCAACTAATCCTGCAGCAGTATGATAGTTCAAACATTAGTTCAACAAATTATTGCCTTTTTAACTGCACCCTACCAATTACAGGGTCCTCCAGGAAGAGCACCAGCGGCAGGAGCACCTGCGCCCGACGAGAACATGGTCCCTCAAAGGAATGATGAGCCGCCACCTCAAAACGTTGCCCCACTGCCGCGGCATGCTAACCCATCAATGGCGACCACATCAGGTAACGCAAATTAAGCTGTTAGGCCCTTGTTATACGTTCGCTCACCCCCCAGCGTAACTCGTCCCTTCAGTATCAGACACCGCGGGGCCAGACACGTTTGTACGAGTTCACCACGCCAGCGTCACCATGATAACTCGTACAAACGTGTCTGGCCCCACGGTGTCTGATACTGAATGGACGAGTTACGCTGGGGGGTGAGCGAACGTATAACAAGGGCCTTACAGAGAAAAGAAAATTCAGCGATATTTTAGAGAAAGACAAGCAGAAACAAGGATGTTGTGTGTTGATGTGACAAGTCTACACGTTCACCATAGCTTTCATCGCTCCCCATTTTTACCTCATTGGTTCTTCTAACAAAATACGATTCGATAATATGACCAGTTGATTTTCGTTTGTTAAACATTAGAGCTTACGCGGCGTACTCTATGAGACAGATATTGCGCCTAGGACACAAAGAACCAACTTTCAACGCCAGCACTGATCTCGTTGTAATTCAGTTTTATTAACGAAACAGACACTAATTACGCATAAAATAACAAGAAAATTCGCGCTTTATCGCTTTCGAAAACACATTTTACAGATTTAATTTGAACAGTCTATAAATAGAAGTCGACACAACGCTTCACACAGTTTAATTGCTAATTATTGAAAACAAGCGAAACAATGACATTGAATTCAATAATGTTTAACAAATCACGTAGACAAATGGACCGACAGCACTACCTTCCGCCGTAGGAAAAACAACGAAAGGTGAGGAACGAGATGCACAAACTTCACTCGAAATGCCACTTACACACGATTAAAACTGTCGTTGATGGTATCTATCCACATCATAGTAAGATGTTACTACGGTGCGATTAGCAAACTTTCTTCCCGTAAGAGCAGCCTGTGCTTTCTGACAATCAGCGCAAGAGGCGAACTCCACAAATACCTACAACACGAAGGGTGTATATTAAAACTGAGTAAGACGGAAATGAAAAAGAGAAAAGAAAGGAATAATTCGAACGATTTAAATAGCAATCAATGCGCACCTTTCCAATTCCCACCACATCGACACCTGGAATAGGTCGCGGTACTTCAAGCGACCGAACAATACCGTACTTCGAGCATTCCTCACGGATGTCCTCGAGGATATCTGAACATGGAAGTAAATATTGTAGGCTGATCACAACCTATGAAATTGTGGACGATTAGGTTCTTTATAAGCAGTATGATACTATTCGAATCCCTTGCAACTCCAAACGGACAATTTACGATAGCAACAGTGAACAGGGAGGTCACAGAGACACTATCCCCAACCCTAACACACGTGAATATTATCAATTTAGTTGTCGGTCATAGCTACCTCATTTCTGCGTTAAGATGGGTAATTTCTCTCAAAAATTGGAATTGGTGTATGGACACGTCCAAGAAAGGTGCGGCATAAGAATAGTCAGATTGAAAGTCGCGTAATCAAATATAAATATCCCACAATTGAGCACATACGGCTATTTTTGAACGATTCCACCTAGCTCATCCAAGTTATAAACATCCCATCTTTAAACCTAATTTTTCACTTTTGCAATGACAGAGAAACTCTGTAATGTAGGGTATTCAATCCTTTTTAAACACATCTATCCGCACCATTCAATGTATTTTGCCGCACGAATGAAGCGATGACAAATTAGGAAAAGGAGTAGACACAACCATCCCAGAAAAGAGAAGACATGGAAACAACAGAATCAGCGGCTGGATTAGCAACCTTTCTCAGACCGAAAAAATAAAATTTGATAAAAATTATAAAAAAAACGTTCAGTCGACGGGCTCAAACATACCTTCGTATTCATCATCATCCTTCAGTTCTTCTTCAACAACCATGTTCATTAGGCACAGAACCTCAGTCGGCATACCAGCGCCTTGGGACAAGTCAATTCCTGCAACACATGATTCACTTTCAGAAAATTGACGAGAAATCATCAGAACTATAAGGGTGAGATAGAAAGATCAGAACTTTAAAAATAGTCTTTGAAGGCTGTATTAACCCACCTGCAATTGAGGTAGCTGAGTGTGGCATTGGCTGCGAGTTGCGAGCATTAGCGCAAGCAAGCTGCACAACGAGTTGTTTGTCGCCGAGTTGCATTCCATTGAGACCAGCAATGGCCTTAAATCAAGGAATTTAAACAAAAAAGAAAAAGGTGTAACTTATGCAACTCTATTGGAAGCCAAAGGACAAACCTGATCAGTAAGTGTGGTGTCAAGGTACTCGGCAAAGGCAAATCCTTTTGATGTGCCATTCGAATCAACGACGAGATTGAAGGCTTTGAGTTGTCCGAAGGAGCACAGTAATTCTTTCACCTAAAACGAACAGCATAGAGATCACCGCCGTCTTGATGATTCTCGTTTTATTATTAGGTTAGGCGCAGCTCGGAAAAATTCGCTTCTTTTCGTGCTGAGGAAATTGTGTAATCATCGCGCATTAACGGCAAAAAACTGCTTTTTTATTCGCGATAATGAACACTTCTAACAATGATTAAAACCGAACAACCTGCCTACACATAACACACCACCATCCCCCACCACACCGTTTGCGCAACGCTAAAAAGCCTAAAAGAGAACAAGAGCTGAAAAGCTGGAGAAAGCTGGCGGACGCTTTCGGCGGGATGGCTAAAATTCTGAAATGTGCAGCTGCGAAAATGGATCCAGATATACATTTGACGTGCTTTTTCGAGTCATCCGATGCAGTGAATGTACAGATAGCAGTACGAGGGCCACAGCGTCGAGCGCTGAAACACGCTCAACACATTAGTAGCCATCCCAAAACAGAAACCACCAAACAATCAATCAATGTGCCAGATATGACAAATTCAAATTTGACAAATTGTCAAAATAAATTTAAAATTGAAATTTGTACGTTTAATAATTGATTTACGCTCTAGAGGTACACTACAGTGAGAGATAAAAAGCGGCCGATAGCTATTGCCACGTACCTGCTCTTCGTTGAGATAATTTGGCAGTCCGCCAATGAAGATCTTATTTGGTGAATCAACAACGATATTCGACACTGAAAGAATTGTACCATAGACAAAACATCTCCCAGAATGACTGACAATTTGGCTGAGACTATCGATAAATTACCTGGCATTCTGGAAGCCATATCAAAGCTTGCGCTTATTGGCTGATAATCTCGAGGACGACGGATTTTCAGTTGCTGTCCCATGAAATTGATGCCTGCAAGAAAAACTTGAGCTTCTTTTATAACTAGATCCGTGAAATGAGTTCCATACCATCGAATGCCATTCCTGCCGTTGTTTCGTCGATCGAGCGGAACTCGATGAAGGCGAAGTTCTTGTCCAAATTGATCTGGCACGCAAGCACGGGATTTCCGGCGGCTTGTGCCAAACCACACAGATGCATCTGAAAACATCAGCAATTTCAGAATCCTGTGAAAATATTTCGAACGTTCATATGAAATACATACAAAATCGTTCCCCAGAAAAGAAAAATCAAGAGACTCAAAAGTTTCTTTCAAACAATTTTAACCAGAACATTCTCACAACTGGTTCAAAACAATCGAAAACTTCGGAAAAAAGAACAGCAGTCACCTGTTGATTGAAGAAATCTAACATGGCCTCTTCGTTGCATCCGAAGGGAATGTTACCAACATAGAGACGACGAGACTGACAAGTGACTGATGGTCCCACAACAGGCACTGCTGCCTGCATATTTGATCGTGGGATTGCTCCGGTGGCTGGAAGAAAGTTCGTAAACCTACTATCGATTTTGAGTAAATTAATCGATCGCATTTCTACACGCGACCAGACTACCAAGGGAAGCGAAACGTATTGCTAGCAGACCTTGTTGAGCTTTGTACTCCTTAGGAGTGAGGTGCTCGAAACCAACTGGCGGTATGTCCCAGAAACGATACTTCTTCTTCGGTTCCGGTTTACGATCACGATCACGGTCACGATCGCGATCACGAGTAGAATCTCGCTCACGACTAAACGAAAGAAAAATAAAATATAAAATACGTTTCACAAAAACTCGTTCAACAAGTAGAAAATTTGGTTGAGCAAAAACTTACGAGCGACGACGTTCGCGGTCGCGATCCTTGCTGCGACTACGACTACGACTTCTCTTATGCCTTTTGTGATCACGATCACGGTCACGATCACGGTCTCTGTCTCGGTCCTTGTCACGATGACGATCGCGACTGTCTCGATCTTTGTCCCGGTCATCCCGCTCTGGCTTTTCGTCTTTATTCTCTTTCACACTGGCATCTCCGTTTGCTCCGGCAGTTTCAATGTCCTGCAAGAACAATGACTTGTAAAATGGGAGCAAAAGTTAAAAAGAAATATGCTGCAACATATTGATACGGAAAAGATTTGCCCAATATACTGACAGTTTACAAAAAATCCAGGTCTGACCACCCTAGGAATGACAAGCACAAGAAATCGGAAATATGGAACGGAGAGAAAACAAGTAAGAAAATTAGTAAAAACCACGTACGTTGTATTCGTTGGTTTCCTGCTTGTACGAATTATTCATGTCGTTCATCCGTGCCTGCTCTTCAGTGGCTACGTAGAACTCTTCCCCGTGATCCATCTCGAGCAAACTCTACAACATACTATTAATTACAGCAATCAAAGATACAAAATATAAAGAAAGAGTAACAGTACTATATCAGAATACAAATAGGACAGTAATCATTGGTATAGAAACCGCTTACCAAAACATGATGAAATACTATAAACATTTATTACAATGAACGAAAGATTCGTATAATACATTCTCCTGAGTACAATGCTCACAAAGGCTTTAGCGGCATAGGAATATGCTAATCTGTAAGACGGGGAGCTTTGAACCGGGATTAATCGTAGACCAGAGCAAAATAGTGGTTCATCATCAGGCCTAAATGGCGGCACAAAGATACATGGGGGTTCACAACTCGCTTATGTTGACGTTAAGTATTTACAGCAGTAAAACATACAAAACTGTACATCTGACGGAAAATAAGGTCGAGTACAAAATGCGTAAAAAGTATGCTAGCGAAAGTTTTAAGGTAAAGAGAATCAGCATCCACAATATGAATCATTAGTGTTGGCAGTCTGCTGCCCAAGACGGAATGCAGGCCGGTCGCTTTCCCATAGACCAGGAGTCTGAATAATCTAAACAGAAGCATTTCGAATTCAACTTCACCACTATTCTCAAAAAAGTCAAGTTCTCACAAATTTTCTTCAAGACTCTCGATTTGGCTGAAACCTCACTGGGTCAGGAACAAATCTCATACCTTTTCTATGAGCTCTTCGAACGCGCACTGCACTCCTTCCTTGGTCTTAGCACTGGCTTCTATGAAGAGTGCTCGATGACGTTTTGCAAACTTCAATCCGTCTTCTCTTGAAACCTCTCGATTTGGCTGAAAATATTTCATTAAATGGAAAAAATGAGTAGATATATTCCTGAGAACACCATACCATGTCAATCTTGTTTCCGACCAACATCTTCACCGCATCTCCTTTTGTTATGTACGTCTCAACTTCTGTCATCCAGTGATCCAGATTTTCGAATGAACTTTTGTTAGACACGTCGTAGACTTGAATAGACAGATTTGGAGCGATTTGCAGTAGTTTTACAGGACTAACACAAAATACCCACCACAAATAACTCCTTGAGCTCCGCGATAGTAGCTTGGGGTTAACGTGCGGAACCGTTCTTGACCAGCTGTGTCCCAAATCGCCAGTTTCACTCGATTTCCATCGACATTCATTGACGTTACTCGAAAATCGACACCTAGAAGTATTTCTCCTTTTGCGGGCAATTATCGACATTCTTCAACGAACTTAATATCTATCTATTGACACCGATTCATGAGAAGTAAATCAAAACTCACCGATCGTAGCTGGCTGCTCCGGATCGAAGGTGTCGTCGACGAAACGAAGCATCAGACTGAAACCTGAGTATTAATGATAAGATGGGGGTTTACAATCAAGCTATCTCACGTTAACTAGTGCATACCTCCATCACCTCAGTAAGGGGGAAGGAAAACCCATATATGCACCCAGGCCAATACTAATAATGGGCCGTATGCTCGTCTCACCCGAGATTGCTGGGGGATGGGGCAGGGGGAAAAGCCAGCCAGTAAGAGCACATGAAACACGGGCCGACACCAATCATACTAGCTGGCTCCTCCCCCTGCCCCATCTCCCAGCAATCTTGGGTGAGACGAGCATACGGACCAATATCAGTAATTATAACTATATCTGCACCCCAAAAGCTGTAATATGTATGTATAGCTGCACACGCATGTTAAGGGGTAGAGCGAGCTCAATTCATATGAAATTCCTTTCGACCCTTATTCTTAAGTCTAAAACTGCACGCGGCTAATTTGGATAGTTAAACCTTACTCATATTTCAAGAAAATGTCCTCAAATCAATATGCGTGAGCACCATTATTGGCGAAGGCAGAAGCATTCGGTTACTACAATCGATAATAAAAGCAGCTGATTCACTTTCATGCTTACCTCGACTTTCCCACTCCGCTCTCGCCGATGATTAAAATCTTGAGCGTAGTTATAGTTGGTGCAGAACCATCCTCGTTTTCACTCAAAAATGACATCTGAAAGTTGGAGTGTACGAAAAGGAAAGAGCATTCCAAAACGAATGCAACACAAAGGCAGCATCAAGCGAGAAATGTTGACAAAGAACACGGGAAAAGAAGGCGCGACCTTGTCTCATTATTAGTTATAAATCATATTCAAATAGAACGGCCAACTTTTTGACGCAGATCAACGTGATCACACAACTTTTGATAAGCATTTAACCGTGGAACTGGGAACATCCATGTTCGAAAATTACAAGGGAGAAAGGAACGATAGGATAGGAGGCTCCAAATGTCGTTTTGCCCGTTTCTAACTTAATCGATGTTAAACGATAAGGTATAACAATGTCGAAAGGAAAGCCACCATACAACTGCAATCCTGTTATGCCTGTTGACTAACCATGCAAAACAACCGCAAGATCTCAAGCCTTAGCCAGCTGATGCTAGCGAAGTTTTGCACGCAAGGCTCCCATGCGAACTACTTCCCCTAGGTTAACCATTCAGTGGGTGGACCGAGTTCCAATTTAGCGAGCAAAATTTAACAAATAATGAGAAACAATCGAAAATACTGCCAATAGACGAGCAGCAGCGCCGACGAAATCACGCCAAGCGCCACCAATGACGTCACGCGCGAGTCAGTGACTCATTCCGCTCAGGACCCGCATAACCCTTTGCCGCGAAAGCGAACTTGAAAACGCGTTTGAATTACAAGCGGTTGGCTGTGGATGACACTGACGATCAGCCAAGTGATATTTTTAGTGTTTTTGAGTGTTAATTCGTCGCTATATGTGTTGATCTTCATTGATCCTATTACATTTTGAATTGACAGAAAAATTTTAAAGTTTGTAAGAGCTAAAAGATGAGTGGTTAGGATTCAAATGTGGACACTATAAGGTCAGGCTAATGTAGTGCCAACATTTCATGGTGCTTGCAGTTGAATCCTACCATTCTTAAGCTCTTACAATCCTTAAAAAGTCATAAATGTAGGTAACGTTGCTATGGCGTAACAGTTTTAGCCAGCCACATTCATTTTACAAGGCTTAATTCATTCTTTCTATCGTCGGTACAAGAAAAATTACTCTGAAAGAGCAGGCCGCCACCATTCCAGCCTTTACACTCCAAATTTTAGGATTTTTCCATTAAGTTCTGCCCAAACGCCGCTTATTAGTTACTATATGAGATGCTGATCGGAAGTCTTATGAATTACCTATATTTACTTATTTATTTATTTAATTCATCAGAATTCCGATCAGCACCTCATATAACCATTAAGCGAAGATTAGACAAAAATTTATGGAAAAATCCTAGGATTTGGAGTGTATCGAGATTATTTCCTATTTGGATGGGCATAATTAAACTACGACATTTAGCAATCGGTTGCATTTTTTATCAATGTGCTGGAATCGGGAGAAATCCGTTTTTCATTACACCACTACGAATAACATTCCTATATCTAATTAAGAAAATGACACAAGGTTTCCCACCTCTTCGAAATTCTGCATGTTTTGGAACTTTTGGTGTTGATTCTTTACCTGTTGCTGTTTCTATACCTGTTCTCGTTGAGTTGTTTACAATTTAAATCTGTTGTATGTTGGAATTTGCTGCGCTGTTGGTTATTGTATTTTCCGCTGTCTCATACGGTGTTACAGCCGATAATGATTTTGGCAATTTGAACGAAGTTTCAGTCAAATCGCCAACCTGTGCTATATAGTCTGGATTTGAGTAAATGTTTCAACATGTTTTAATAGTTCACTTTCTGTAATTCTGCTTGCCTCCCTTTTGTACATTTCTCAATGAGATAATTTGTAAAAGTTCTGCTTTGGAAGATTTCAGGATGAATTCGCTTCGATATTCAATGCAAGAGACGCCTTCCTCTTTTTCACACATGAACATAACTCACACCACTACCGACGAGCTGGACTCAATTTTGCGAGAGATAGAGGTAAGCCCTAAATCCTGCTAATTAACGCGTTGTTTTTACTCTTTTTTGCTTATAATATTTTCTTTGAGTTTTAAGAAATGAAGATATGATACATCGCTTTGGGGCTGATCATGAATTACGTGAATGTTGTGTTGTTCTGAAATTTGGGCCGAGAGTGTGACAGAAGTGTTAGCAAGAATTGCAGTGCTATAACAGCTTACAAAAATGGATTTAATAATTGTACAAGCACCTACAAACCTTCTTGGGTAAAGTTTGGACGAGATGATCGAGGTGATGTGTACAGCTTTTTTGCAGATTTTGCTGCTTTTGATCAATTGGAATTGCGAAAACATATCCTTTAAATGCTGTTGATTAATGTTTGATTTGCATCTATTTGGTGACTCTTTTCAATAATTTTGTTTAATTGTGAACGGGACTTACACGATGTAGAAATAGATTAAGGTAAATCTCAGATAATGTTTAGTGGTACCATTTTTGTATTTTTGGCAGTCCGACGCCAAGCAGATTCACAATTTCTTATTCTGCGCCAAAAAAATGGATGTTTTGAAGGGTACGTCTGTTGTCATAGCAAAATAAGTGGTACTAAAGATCAGTTGTTATGGTTTTTCTGTAAGTAGGAAAAGTATAGAGATGTGGGCAAAACTGTAGAAATTGAAAAAAAAAGTAAAAAAAAAAGTAAACAGATTTGTCTCATACCTGTCCTCCACTTCGTTTCTGCTTTTCCTTCCTCGATTTGCGTGAGAAACGTGAGCTCATGCGACGAATAGCTTTGTATGGGGCGAAATAGGATGGCATTTCTGCAATTGAAAAGAAAAACGCATGAGAGTATGATCCGAAATGGCTGTTTCGAGTTGGAGTACCGGTTGTAGCAATTGAGCCGTTATCTTTCGGAACAATCTTTAGGCAGATATTCCTTTTATTTACTCAAGCATTTATAAGTTTTCCATGCTTTTGGCACTTTTCAAGGAGTGGCTTAAGAGTTGATAGACGTATTGGATTTTATTAGAAAAAATGGACGTCGTGAAATGATTCACCAGCTCGTCTTTTCTCGACAAATTCTTCCCTTGGTTCTGTGGTTGTTGAAGTGTTATAATGAAGAAAGAAGAAGTATGGAATACCAGTTACATCCTTTTCTGGGGGTTCCCGTAAAGCCTGTTAGTAATTGTTCGGACTGCACAAAATGGGTAGGAAAATACGCTTCCTTTGCTATAAGGATGGAACATAAGTGAAAAAGAGCTTGTATGCTACAAAATCGTGACAAAAAGTGACCAAAAGACGGTAGTCACATGCTTTGACATTTACACTAAATTATTGATCGTACCTTTGGGTGTACGATATTGTCGTCACGAGAACCGTCAACGCCAAGGATACGATCAGAAATGTGCAATTAGCTAATCAGGTTTTCTTACACCGTTGTTGAGGTGTTTTGACGTCGAAGTGCATGGCGTATTCTGGTCGAAGATCTTAACGATAAGGCGATGCCCGCTTCCATACGAGAATTGAGCTTCTATACTTCACATTTTTCGCATAATGCTGGCGTGCGCGGGAGATGGACTCACCGCAACAAAATTGCGGAGAACTGGCTCTCGTACGCTCCGGCGCAACTTCAGAGTTTTTCGGTGATCTGCCGAATATTTCCATGTTACGCCACACACCTGATCGGATCCAAAAGTTATTACGTAGCTCAACTTCTTTCCCCAGCCTTGAAGGACCAAGTAATACAAAAAATAGAAAGTGAGAGTGTAAATAATTCAATAATACATAATGGAGTTATTGAAACTCCTTCGCGCCACGAAGCATTTGAGAGTTAAATAACGAAATGTTCAGTGAATGTCGTTCTCCTCTGTGGAGACCTTTATTCCCTTTTTAGAAACGTTTTATCTCAGAGCCACAGCCTGGAGACGTTACTGCTGAAATCCGATCGACGGGCGAATATATTTACAGCTAGGTGAGCAACGAGTCTCAGTAGAAGCTTTGTTTTAGCATATAATTGTATAAAAATGGTATATTTCAGTCAAGCGAATTCAGAGAGAGCTAAATCTCGCGTTTTGGAACTGCCGAAGACGTTATCAGGTCCGCATTCTTTCCTGTAGTTACTTGGTTTTTCTTGCTGGTTATATTTATTCGGTTGTTTCTGTGTTATTAGCTGCCTTATTCGCGTTGATTATTCAGGTGTGGCACAATAAAAAAACATAGTATTTGATGCATCATTCGATGTTCCTCCTCACATGCAACCGGTTTTCTATGACATTATATCTCTTTGAGTACGAAAACCTCAAGCAGAAAGCTTCGGCTTGGGTAGATTCATGAGTCCTCCACTGTCATTAGGCAGTAACGCAATGCCCGAAAACTTCCTGAGGTCGTACGCTCGTGTCTCCCGAGTGGAGGACACGAGCATGCGGCCCCTGGTCTTAAGCACTTGTATGTTGTGTCATGTAAATTAATAGATGAGTAGTATGTGGATTTCATTTATATTGATTTTTCCATTTCCTTATGATTAGTCGTTTCTTTCCAGATCCTCTCGATGCCTTGAATGAAAAGATATCAGCCCTAAATTCCGCTATGGCGGAGAAAGAGAAAGGTAACTTTCTATTCTTACCACACGTATTGTTACTTTTTTTGTTTTGTTTTGTTTTTTGAATGCTCATTTCGTTTTTGTTTGTGGAAGCTCGCCTCAATATCTGCTTTGCTGGTTGCCCTACTTAGAATTTTAATTTCTCCGGGATCTCGGTTTTCTAGTTGATACCAAACTTGACTTTTCATCCCACATCAGAATGTTGGTAAATAGGGCGATATCACGTTCCTACAACATTTTTAAAACGCTCAGGTCAACCAATCCAAACGTTTTAACGAAAGCATACAAGATTTATATTCGCCCTGTCGTAGAGAGTGGTACGACTGTTTTCAATCCTTCAAAGCAAAAAGACATTGCCTTGCTGGAAACGGTCCAAAACAATTTCACGCGGAAGCTGTTTATTAGATGTTTTGGCTTCGACTACCTTCGTATTCCTAATGGAAATAGTAGGGCTAAACAACTGGGCCTGTCTTCGCTGAAATTTAGGAGAACGAAAAACGACTTAGTCATGATGTTCAAGATTCTCAAAGGTTTCGCTCGTTTGCCGAAAAATAGCTTCTTTGTTAACACCACCTCCAGGACCAGATACGGAGGGTTAAGGCTTGCAGATTCGGCGGCTAGAAGTCAGGTCAGATCGTGTTTTTTCTCTCATAGGACAATTCGGCTTTTCCGCCCCTTACTAAAGGAAAAAGTTCTACAAATGTCCTTACTATCATTTAAAAAGTTTCTGAACCGGCGGCTAAATGTACGCTAATATCTGAATGATGCTTCTCTTCTTACGTTTTTTATCCGCATCTTCATTGCCTTTTTTTTCTCGCCTTTTTTCCAAATCCTGAAGCACTATTGATCCGTCCCTCAAGAAGTTTTGATTCTCGTTATCAGAATATCGGAATTGTAATCTCGTTGTCTTGGTTGTTCTTGTTGTCTGGGCATCACCTTTTATGTTTACTCAGGTTGTCTTCTTTTTCACGTGACCTGATCACGTCTTAAATAAATAAATAAATAAATTGTTTTACGTCACTCCAGAAATCATAACGAATAGCGTGCGAACTTGTCTCAGTACCTTCGTAGGTGTCATCCTCGCAGTCCTCTTGTGCATCAAAACTTGATTGGTGTTTATCAAAGAAAAGCGGTGAATCTTGGGGTTGAAATTCATAGATCTCGGAAAAAAGTAAAGAGGAAAGAAATTTCTAACGAAACGCTCTAATCGAAAAGAATTGAAAGTGAGACAACCATTTGAAAATGTCTCCACCCTATTCCTAACAGCTGAAGGAAGACGACGAGGAGGGGGACGAAACACCTGGAATAACAGGTCTGTGCTGTTTTAAGGGTGCTCTAATTCGGGGCCGGCGTGTTGCAGTGGTAAAAGGCGCTGCTGATACCCGCACGGTCAAGCGATTGATAACGGCCCGAGCTAACTAAACCTTCCACTCCTCAGTGGTTGGGTGAATTGGTACCGGACTTGTTTGGAAAGGTAGAAACACTGCCTTGATATGGCAGCTGGCACCCGCAAGTCAGTGTATAGGCCAAACACGCATTCACCATGCCTCTACGATTTGAATGAAACACGAGTGCGGTGGCGCAACCTTATGGGGCTTATCAACGCTGGTACCTTTACCTTTACGCTGATTGGAGTGATATATTCAATGTTGAAAATTAATCAGAAGGGAACATTTAGAAGATTGCTATAGGTGTATATCAATTTAGAACTCGCGTTGCTGGAAAACCGCGACCACAAGCTTCACGAGCAAGTGCAGAGATCCTACGCTACGGTTGAGAAGCTCAAGGAGAGAAAATATTTGGGACGAGCTTTATTGGAGGCGACCCGAGAAAATAGCGACGTTATCGACGCCGGTTAGTCATCTTGATATTAACACAATTCTAAAGCTTGTAGCCAGCATTTTTTTGTTGTTTTTCGTTCAAAATTGAATCGACTACCCACGAGTTCATTGTTTGGAGTGGTAGAGACTAGATAGAAGTGAGAGAGAAGAAATTTATTTCTAAGGGTAACAAATAAATGTGTACGATTCCATTTTCCTACTCTTCGTCATTTAGCTAAATTGACAGGTTGCACGTTTTAGCTCCTCTTAATTATTTCCTTTTAGCGATTCTCAGTTCTATGGGAATTTCGTTATCTACTTTATTGTCTTTCAATCATCGATCTTCTATCGAATTAGTCTCTGAATAAGGATTTGCCATATCCTAGCGCCTTTGAGACGATTCGTCTGCATGCACGTTTGAGCTCTCCTTGGTTAATAATTGATTATTCTTGTCAAGATCCCCATGTTAATAGGGTTTGCGTGGTGCAGTGGTAAGAGGCGCTCCGGCCACCGCACGGTCGAGCGATCGATCCCGGCCCGGGCTAACCAAGCCTTCCATCCCTCCGGGGCTGGGTAAATTGTTACCAGACTTCTCTGGGAAGGTAAAGACACTTGGTGTAGCGGCTGGCCGCCGCAAATCACTGTATAGGCCAATTACCCATTTACCGTGCCTCTACGATCCTGAATTGAACACGAACGCATGGTGCGTTCTTAAGGGGCTGATCAACGCTGACACCTTTTTTTATCAATCTTGATGTTTCAAATCAAATTCTTTGTGGGTTACGGCAGAACTAGGAATGCGCACAAATGAAGGAAGATGGAGCAAAATTATCAAATTATATAAAAATTATAAATTGTATGAATTGTAGATCTTGCTGATCGCTACTTTTGTCTTTGTGACAGTTTTTGTATAGCTTCGAGTTACTTCGTACTGGAACAAGGTGAGTTTCCGTAGAGACATTATCTGTTAAGGTTCAGCGACAATTCGAAGAATTGAAGAGCGAAGGAAATGTGATTATCCGGCGAGGAAGTCGGAGACTTCTGAGTCTCAATCTCTTTAAGATCCTCGATTCTGTTTATCCGCAGATTAATGAACGTGTGCACACTCTACTTTATCATTCCGAATTCTTCGCTCCTTGTGGTGCCATTCATTTGCTCGTTCACGTCGGCGATAGCCTATCATCATCATTCTGCTGTTGCTGATTTCGAGATAACGAAAGTCCGGTCAAGTGCTTTCTATCCTCGCACCTCTACTCACCGACAGCGGTCTCCTTCGCGTTGAAATCCGGATGGCAAGTTGTATTCGTTATTGTGTGTTACCTTTTCTTCGACTATTTATTATTAACTGCTTCCGAGCCAGTATAAAAACGTGATGTATTTGTTTATATATTTTTTTGTGAGTATAGTGAATCAGAACTTATTAGCCGGAGTAGGGTTATGTTTGCCGGTTTGATAAACCATTTGTTCACAAAGTTCATCCTTTCGCTAACATTGTATTATACATTATACAATCTGAAGAAGACCAACGGCTGATATGGAATCGATCTTTTTTAGATGCTGCCATGTTTACACGACTTACTTGTGGGTCGCGCGTGGTGCAGTGTTAAGGGGCGCAACTGAAAACCGCGCTGTCGAGCGATCGATCCTTGTCCGGTCTGACCATGTCGTCTATCCGTCCAGGGTCGGGTAATTTGGTAACTGGCTTGTTTTGGAAGGTATAGACACTGAATTTGTGTGGTACCCGTATGACACTGTATAAGGCAAACATGGCGAGGGTTCTGCCTCTTATTAATAACGACGCCTTAACCTTAACATTTCGAGTCCGAAGTCATACCCCATTTGGTGGGTAAATACGCGGTTCTATGGCGTTTGTTTACCGTGTCCGCTGCTGATGTTAATTTTTTATGAGAGGGGTTTTCGGTATCTGGGCATTTTATTGCGATACTGGTTAGGAATCAAAAAGAATCACTTCTTGAAGTTTACAGGAAATGTTAGAAGTGGTCAGCGTTGGGAGTCTTCTAAGAATGCACCGTGCCCCTGTCTTACATTCAAAATCGTAGGAGCATAGTGAAAGAATTACTTACGGGATATAGCGATACGTGTTGCTTTATCCGTCCCAAACGAGACGGGTACCAATTCATCCGGCTTCGGAGGAGTAGAAGGCCTGGCCAGCCCGGGCGAGGATGGATCGCAAGACTGTGCAGGTGGACGTTGCGCGTGTTGCAAGTGCACCACGCAATAGTGATATCAATATGATATCACCCTTTCTAGGAAAATGAGCATAATCACGTTCCATTCAATGTGGAAACGTTCAGATACTTCACCAAGGCAAATATGTCACATTTTTCTAAAGGAAATTGAAAGCCCCGCAAACCGACCATTCAACTACTATTGAACGGTTTCCAGGGAGTGGTTGCCATCCGCTCAGCTCCATTTATTTATTTTCGTAAGACACTAGACGGGCGATTCACAGCGGTAAAGGAATAGGAACGAATTAAAAGCTGATAGATTGAAATTTGCCTTGAAAATGCCCAGATCGGTCTAAAATCATCGACTTCACTTTGAAAGTTCAGTAGTTCAGTTCGCCGATCAAATGGTAGCGATCTGTTGGGAAATTTCGCTTCTATCCTCCTAATTATGACTCCTCAGTTCTTGAGGCATTTCGATGACATCTATTGCACACCTTTTAAAGTTCTAAGTAAAAAAAAAACGAAAATTAATAAAAAAGGATTTGTCCAGTCCATACGTTTCGTATTGTCAGGCGAAAAACCCAAAAAGTATGAAATCAACCGGGAGTGTGAAATATGTTCTGTCTTTAAGCAAATAGCAATAAGATAACGAAAACTGTAAAATTGTTCTTAGCCTCCAGTTTCCGAGCGCGTCTGTTTACGAACGCTCTGCACTAGTGCTTAAGTCGTCAAGATGTCCTGATAGGCAATCATTTTAATGATGGTGACTGATTCTTATCAGGATTAACTTGAGCTCTCCGATTGTAGCTCTGAAGAACAATCGCGAAAAATACGATTGTCTGATGTTTTCAAGGCTTTATAAGCTCCTGAAAAGTCCTATAACAGAAAACATACCAATACCCAAAGTCTTTCCAAAAAAAAAAAACACTTGTAGGAAATTCAATTCAATTCATTACGAACATGGAAGACAGTTGTTAGACAACAACGCTGAAAATAAAATCTCTAAAATATAGTGAGGAAAATTTCAATATGCAGTAGTATGTACTTGAGGAGTGCGTCCTTAGCAAAATGTTTTAAGGATCCAAGGGGAATCTAATTCTAATTCTAACTCTAATGAGGAATTTAGAATAGACTTTTGTACAGTACCGGACATAGCTTCTGATCACTTCCCGGAAAAGCCGCTTTGGAGCGTTCCAAAGCGGCTTTTTTAATAACTTTGTTGATACTCAATTATTTGTCAAAATATGCGTATATTTGAGCTCAGCAGCTCGATCTCTATCGATTGGTATTCAAAGACCGATACAAAAGCAGAACATCGTCCCTTTTGCCGACCCCTCAAATCTCGCCTAGTCGGCCCCTGAGGGACCGACCAGCCCCAGACGGACCGACCAAGCGAGATGAGGGTACCGATCTTTGTATGTGTATATTTTTACAAGTAATTAAGTTTCAACAAAGCTATTGAAAACAGCCGCTCTGGAACGCTCCTAAGCGGCTTTTCCGGGACAAGTAGCTTCTCAAATATATGTATATATTCGAACCAAAACGTTAACCGAGTAAAGTATTATTACAATCTCGGTCGTCTGCTAGGTATAAAATAATACAACGAATCCAAGAGAAGCAAAAGACCCATGGATTAAGCTCGTCCTGGTCGACTTCGCAAAATTCTGCCAATTTTAGACCGGCCGTATCCAGGAGGAGAAGCAGGAAATTCCGCATTTGTTGTCCAGCGGCGACCAGACCAGCCCCAGACGGACCGACCAAGCGAGATTTGAGGGGTCGACAAAGGGACCATATTTTTGCATTTGTACCGATCTTTGTATATGTATATTTTTACAAGTAATTGAGTTTCAACAAAGTTATTGAAAAAAGCCGCTCTGGAACGCTCCTAAGCGGCTTTTCCGGGAAGTAATCAAAAGCTGTGTCCGGTACTGAAGTAAGAAATGGTGTTTGAGCAAGTAGCTTCTCAAATATATGTATATATTCGACCTTCTAGGCTCCGACGAAGGCGACATCGCCAAAACGTTAACCGAGTAAAGTATTATTACAATCTCGGTCGTCTGCTAGGTATAAAATAATACAACGAATCCAAGAGAAGCAAAAGACCCATGGATTAAGCTCGTCCTGGTCGACTTCGCAAAATTCTGCCAATTTTAGACCGGCCGTATCCAGGAGGAGAAGCAGGAAATTCCGCATTTGTTGTCCAGCGGCGACTGTCTCGATGAGTATGTGGTCAGCAGCCTCATCAGTATCGGAGGGTTTGGGCAGGTAAGGTTTAACTATGTGGAAGGTCTCTTTGAAAATCAGATTTTTCCAATAATCTATAAGAAACTACTGATAAAGCAAACGAAAAAGGAAAATGAAATGAGCTGTCTCATCAGTTAACTCGGACGAACGTGCTTAAATTTAATATAAAATCAATTGATCTGCATTTACCAATCAAAAATTCAGGTGTACACCGGCTATCATCGAACGACTCACATGCGAGTAGCGATCAAGGTTGAGACACTACTGGCACCAGTGAGTTTGTCTTATTCACTGACTATATCCAATTTGTTTGCCGGCAAAAATAGTAAAATTCTCAGCAATTAGTCATTCATTTAAGTATTTACTAGGAAGCATCGTGGCTCGTCAATTATAGCAGTAAATATTACAAAATGAACAGGCACGACTCAAAAAAAAAAGAAATATTTCAGACGATTGAACAGCTAGAAAAGATCGCGAAATAAACTGGTGTAATAACAAATTATAATAAATAACTAATAAATCAATTCGTTCTAATAAGCGCACTTCAAGGTGCCCCAAAAATAATAGCCTTATCTGGAGGCGATGTTTACCCACCTAAGTGTATCTACATGTAGTCTTGATTATCTTGTGTTTAATAAAATAGCCATTAAAAGTAGTAATGGTAATAGAGTAAGTAATAGGTAAAGTAATATAATAAAGTCGTAGTAATAAAGTAATTCTGTGTTCCAAATGTTTCGTTGTAAAAAACAAAACGGTCGAATTTCGGAATAGCTGCTATGGGACTGGCGTTCCGTCATGTGCAGGTGGAAAGAGGGGTAAGCGGATTTGGCCCCTGAGGCGATATACAGTAATCCCTTTTTGATGCGGTGGGTGGAGCAGATAACTGTAACTACTCTAGACGATAGGGATAGATGAAATGGGCGGACTAGAGTTGTGGAGAAAGATAAATATCCAAATTAACAAAAAAATGTATGGCGTGTGATTTTTTCGCTCTATTTGGGTTCCTATTACAGAGGTCCTCTATCTCCCGAAAAACCGTGGGTAAGAATTTGCTGCAGACAGTGCAATTAGACATTTTCTCGTGTTAGGTTCAAGTTAAGTAGGAGGGTATGGTTACCGAGTGATGCGAAGTGATTTTTAAGGATGTGGGCCAATACTGACGTTCTGCATTTACCTTCCAGGGCCCAGATTCACGAACGAACGAGCGGTCTCCGAAACCCCGTCGGCGATAAACCCGCTCGATACCGTCGAGGTTTCCCGAACCCTGCCTCAATGCGAGGTGCGATTGACCCACGATAAACCCCGGCGCGCGTTCACGAATCCCGGTTTGCTCGCCGTTCGGGTATATCTCGGGGTTTATCGGGGGCTTACCAGTGGTGTATGTGGGCTCAGGTGTCTTATGCCGCTCCTACTCCTACTCAGTTTTCTAGAAAATGCCACTATATATTGATTAGAAGGAAATGAGTGATTGAATTTGCAGATTCCCCTGCTCCGAAACGAAGCCGCTTGTCTACATTACCTCAACTCTCGACACAACGAAGATGGTAGACGCCCACGTGAACCCATTCTGCGTTACATGGCTTATGGGAAAACGGAAAAACTCAAATATTTGGTATCCGTTAGCTCTCAGATATTTGTTTGACAAAATATAACTTTCACGTGATCTCAGGAAAATATTTGAAAACTCTTGAACGAAATGTGGAAGTAGATTACATTTTCTTTTCAGGTAATGGATCACAGTGGAGCCAATCTTCGGGAACTCAAGAGGGCGACACCAAAGGACCAGTTTAGGTGCATATTGAGACTTGTTAGTACGGCCCATCCCTGAACGGCCTTGCAATTTTATGGTCGTTTTTTGGTTTTTCCTTCCTTCCAGATGTGAAGGTGAGATCAGTCGGAATCACAACGGCTAACTGCAGCAAGCTTCGTTACTAGATTGTCATTTGTTGCCCTAAGAAAATAGACAGAAGAGGAAGAGAAATGCAATGGCAGATAGAAGAAATAGCAGCTTTTTTCATTCTTGAGCCGTTTTTCATAAATGTCACACTTCGCAGAGAATGGGATTTCTACCCTTTAAACTGTCCTGCGGAAAAGAGCTCCTCTCCTGTTTAGAGAAGTTTGCCTTTCGAGGCCCCTTCTTAAACTTTTATAAAGTTCTGGCAAAAATATGCTCCAAATTTTTTGATAGCCTCTTCAATTCAAAGCTGAGACGAACGTCGTAGAGATTTGCTATGTGAATAATGAAAATATTTAATTCCTTCCCCTTCTTATTGACACCGCATTTCTCTTCTTCAAGATAGCTTATGACCAGCCGCTAGGCCGTGGCCTAAATATAATCGGTATAATCCATAAATAGCGCTTTCGTGACACATCACATCTTTTATCTCCTTTTTTAGCTCGGCTTTTGATTTTCGATTTATTTTCGTAGTTGACAGTGAGCGGATTTCAGTATGACGACGTCGCTGTGGATTATGGAACGAATGCTCTCGGCTTTACAATTCGTCCACGGGCACGGATGGCTGCACAGGTGCTTTTACAGGTTTTTCTTGAATACAGTCATCATTTGATGAATCAGAATAGCCCTGAATCCATGGCCGCATACCTTTGGGTAAAGTCTTCACGACATTTGTGAAGGGGATGGTACGCTACATACTCGACCCCAACTGATAATCCTAAGGTAGGGTTACCCGCCCATCGGTGTAACTCCTGCTAATCCTATCATTCTGTATAGTTGAGAATAGAGCGAATAGGATAAACAAGATAACATTATCCCTCTACTCATAGTACTCATTAAGTAAAAGTATCTACTATTTGTTTTTTAAATTGTTTTTAAAAATTATAAAAAACCGTTCTCTTTGGTTGCTTGGACAATTCAAGATGTTGGTCCACAATTTTCTAACAAATCAACGGAAACTTGTACCAAGGACTTGATCAGACTCCTTATTCGATTTGCGGACGATCAATGTTTCGTTTTTTTGGCCACCCATGAGTAAAACGCTTCCAAAGAAATTTCCTGCCATATTTGCACGATGTCTTGAGTTTCAGGGACATCAAGCCGGCAAATTTCTGCATAGGCGACCACGAATCTCACAAGTTGTACCTGATCGACTTTGGAATGTGCAGGTATGGCACATTTTTCGAAATTTCACCTTTCTGAAATTTCAACGACAGGAAGTGTTAGTAGATCTGTAGATGATCTGACAGCGTGGAAATGCAAATCGTAACCACACTGCTCGAATTACATCTGGAATGCTTCGTCTGAAATTTTAAAATAAAAAAAAAGAACCAAAACGACCTCCTCCAATAATGTCATATGAGCTTATCTTCTTTGGTCCCGAGATGGTCGAAAATTTGACCATTGTAGAGGGCTCTGTACTAGTTTCGAAATTCAAAGAAAGTTTTCTATTTAAGCACCAATCATCCCACTACATCGTTCGAAGTCGGGGTAATCGAGTTGGTAGCTACGCATTGAACAAAGTCCCTTTAGTTGCGTTGTTATTTTTTATATTTTGGTTAGCTAAATATTCTAGGTACTTCCTGAATACGGACGGTTCCTACAAAATGCGTAAGCCATCGTGTCCATTCCATGGTACCGTACGATATGCGTCATTGAACTCACATAAAAGACAGGTAAACCCATTAGAACAGTTTACGTTGGGCAGTTCATTGTTGTTCTTTCATCCTTCCCGTTGTCAGGTAAAATGTTACCAGATCGGTCTGGCAGTGTTGAAGATACAGACTTGTACAGTGGGGTTCATAAGGAAACCACTGTAAGGAACAAATACGCGGCCACCACTCCTCTAGGATTCTGAGAAAAAGATGAATGCATAGCGAATACTTCGTAGACCGCTCTATGCTGTTGCCTTTCCCTTTTTACCTTTTCGTCACCTATAATGGTCACCGTTGTGGGCCACGCCCCTATCCAACCTCTGAGGGAGGTAGTCTTCCCTATCGTTAACTTTCTTTAGACTAAAAAAAGCGAGGGAAAGATCTCTCTGGGACCTGCATGTCATGCCCGTTTCGTCAGGAAAGAGTTTTATAAAGTTTCATAAAAAGGCATCTAACATATAAATGTGGACAACCATTAATTACGAGCACAGTACGGACGACTACCTCACTCAGAGGTCGGTGAAGAGTGTGGCTCACAAAGGTGATTACCAAACCATCACTGTCGCAAATCGGTAGTATGACTACGTGGAACAACATACTTTATTGTTAACAGCCATTGACATGCTAACAGAGGATAACGAATAACAACTTGTTAGTAAAGAGGAATAGTCAACGGAAACTCTTTGATACGAAAGAACTGTGGTATCATTAAAAGATATGAAATAAGAATACACGCCATTCATTGGGACCTCGACAGGCACAGAAAACCCGAAAGTAAAATCATCGATCACGAGAACTCTCAGCGTCGTCGCCGCTGCCCCGTCTCCCCCGGCTCCTAGTGGGGAAGAATAACTGAAGCTACCCGAGAGCTCTAAAGAGCCCGAGGCGATCTAGCTTCGGGGGAGATCGCGCGGTACTCCCATTCAAGGGCGACACCGCTCCGATAATTCATATCATAACAAACGATGAACGTGTCTAATGGAAATGATACTTATCACCTAGTGCTTCAATACTTCAGTTGAGCGGTGTTTTCTGAAGGTATGAGCGATGAGAACCGTGCAATAGGTTGTGCGGGATGCGAATGAATGATTCTCTTTGGAATAATGATATGAATTATCACAGCGGTGTCTGCCTTAAGTGGGAGTACCGACCGGGCCGAGTCGTTACGGATCCGCGGGGTTCATACGAGGTCCGGCTCGCGTCGGACGGGTCAGGGACGAGAAAGGAAAAAGGTGTGGCTGTTCGTCTGTAGGAACGAAGAAAAAGTACCAGCCCGACACCGGCCATGGTCTGGCCACCTCCCGCGGAATGGCCGCCTACGGTGACCGACGGGGCGCATGACCCTAGGGCTGGGATTCGTGAACGAATCTGCCGGTTAGATTTCACCGACCAGCTCACCGCCAAAGTTACTCACCGCGCGTCGAGTAATTGCGTCCTGGCGGGTTTTGGCGGTAACCGAGGTGAATATCACTGTAACCGGCCGGTGAATCGTTCATGAATCCCGGTCCAGGGACCTGCGGTCGAACACGTCGCAATAGGCGACAGTCACATTTAAACATAAGTTTTTGTGAACATCGTGAACTTCCTGGAGCTTCGTTGCAGGACCAGTGTCGCTGGGATGACCTGTGGTCGGTATACTACATCACAATCGAGAACATGGTAGGCGCCCTACCGTGGCGATTCGTCACCGACAAGAACGTCGTCGCCGAGATGAAAGCCACATATCCGTTCAGCTCGCTTCAGTACGGCGAAGTGGGTGGAGATTTTGTTGATTCAGCGAGTACTTGACTCTGCTTTCATTCACCTATTTAGTCCTCTATTCTGTTATACGGAACGGATTCTTATTCAGGAGCCATGTATGCCGCGTCCACTGCAAATGCTCTCCCATCATTTGCACGAAGCCTATCTGGAACACGACACTAGCTTCTACGCCACACCTCCTTACGGCGGTATCATCCGTGAAGTAGTAAGTGCTATTTACAGTTGGTGGAAGACCTTAGTTCGAGAGTAATCACCTTCACGGACTCGCTGATAGAATAACTTGATCAATTTGTAGAACTGCGCTGATGGGGTAGGAGTTGTGAGTTTTCCTAAGGCCCTTGTTATACGTTCGCTCACCCCCCAGCGTAACTCGTCCATTCAGTATCAGATACCGTGGGGCCAGACACGTTTGTACGAGTTCACCACGCCAGCGTCGCCATGATAATTCGTACAAGCGTGTCTGGTCCCACGGTGTCTGATACTGAATGGACGAGTTACGCTGGGGGGGGGGGGGGCGGGGAGCGAACGTATAACAAGGGCCTAAAGCGGACAGCGAGCGGACAAATGCGATATGAAGAGTTTGCCACGTACAAAGAGACGTTGGGACTTCGCTATTGCTTTTTAAGAACAACCAAGAGAGATCCGACTAAACGGTACACCAGCCATACATCGGCCTATCGGCCACCGAACGTCTGCTCGCGAACTTCGTTAAATAAATAAACACGTAAATCTATATCGCTTACCGAGTTAAGTCACACTTAGTTCATTTGAAACTTTGACTCTGCCCCACTGATCGCACTCCAGCGGTCGAAGAATTTTTCCTTTCAATTACGCCAAACAAACGAATACGGATGCCAGCTTCGTGATGCCTCACTGGTCCCCCTGAAATGACATCCGTTTTCCAAATTTCAAGTGTAGACCTCCTCGTAAGGTCAGCAGTGTATCCTAACCCCATCCCCACGTATTCAACGCTTACCTGTACCTGCCCATACCGACCAAAACTCAAAAAATTAACATCGATATGTGGGTTGTGTGGAACAGCCAGTAGAAGATTAGAATTGTTGTTCTTAACCTTTTTGATAGTACGTGCAAAGAGGTGAAATTGTCCTCAAATGTGAATTTTCAAATTCTCCATTTTATAACACCAATCTGAAGAGGTTTCCGCGGGAAGAAATTTGGATCTTTTTTCTCCAGCTGCAATCACCCCTCTTCCCCAACCCTCATTGCACGTAAAATCGTGAACAACATGCAAAATAATGTACCTAGGCGAAATTTAAGTCAGATCTGAAATTTTGAGAAAAACGTAAAAGAAGCAGTTTCATCAGCTCCGTTGTCGCTGTGGGTGCATTTGGTGTACGGTAACAGACTATCGCAGCGGGACCCATATGAGCCACCCACGGCGAACATCGCTTGGATTTCGCTTATTATACAAGGTGTCCCAAAAAGATGTATACACCGTTTGAAGTGCCATAACTTTGGCGAAGGTGAACCAATCGAAACGAGTCATAGCTTGGATGAAAGCTAAGAAAAAAGAAAATTTTCTGGTATGTGTTTGGTGAGGATTACGCCATGTACTCGACCGTGTCCTCGGATTTTGGACCTGATTGATAGTGCGCGGATTATTTGCTTGCTCTACCTTGGTCGTAAACAAGTGATATCGCTACTGTGAGTTACTTCTGAGGCAGTAAACATACTAACTTATAGCAGCTCTTGGTTAAGCATGGAATAGTACCAATATTGAGCAATAATTGTAACCATTGTTTGAGAAACTAAAACTCTTCCAACAGTGATGCAATCATCAGAAAATATTTTAGTGGAATGTAAAATGTATGATCCATAAAGATTGCGCCATGCACCCGTGCGAATCGTCGGATTCTAGACCTGATTGAAAGTGCATGGGTTATACGCTTGCAGGAAAATGGCCATCAATTCGAACAATTGTCATAATGATTATATTTAATTGTTCATACTGATCGGTGTCACGTTATTTTCTCACTTTCCTTGCATAAATTGTCGTCTTTCATTTTAATCTAAATTTAGAAAAAAACATTGTCGTATTGTGCAAGTGCATCCTAAAGTGCATGTTAAACTTGCTATGTTTCGATGTTTTTATGTTTACTGCATTGAGAGAAACGCGTATCAGCGGTATCATCTGTTGGCGACCAAAGTAGAACAAGCATGTTATCCGTGAACTTTCAATCAGGCCTAGAATTCGATGATTCGCGCGGGTGCATGGCACAATCTTTATGGTTCATACATTTTACATTCCTCTAAATTCTTTTCTTATGATTGCATCACCGTTGGAAGAGCTTTAGCTCCTCAAGCAGTGGTTACAATTATTGCTCGATATTGATGTTGTTCCATGCTTAACCAAGAGCTGCTACAAGTTGGTATGTTTACGGCCTTAGAAGTAACTCGCAGTAGCGATATCACTTGTTTACGACCAAAGTAGAGCAAGCATATAACCCATGCACTGTCAATCAGGTACAAAATGCGAGGCCACGGTCGACTACATGGCGCAATCCTTATCAAACACAAACCGGAAAATTTTATTTTTTCTTAGCTTTCATACAAGCTATGACTCGTTTCGATTGGTTCACCTTCGCCAAAGTTATGGCATTTCAAACGGTGTATACATCTTTTTGGGACACCCTGTATAGTAGGATTGGCGATGCACAGGACTGATGTATGCATGTTTGTGGTCAATGCTGGACCATGTCAAATATCGGCGGGTATAAGATGAACAGTGACATTTGCCAAGCGTGCGAATGCGTTACTATGTACCAATCTCTGTGTTGTTCATCTGCGATCACTCATAACCAAGTGTCCTCGCTGACGTGACTTCGCTGAATGCGGTGAACAGTGAAAGGCGTTGACTCAACATGAACGGACGAATATTAGTGTCCGGACAGTATTTGTCGAAATCATAGCAATGTTCAAAACAACACAGTTTTTAAACAACACTTTATTATTCTACCAAATAATTTCCATCTACATCAACAATCTTCCTCCAACGTTTCGCTAGACTATGGATTCCCTTGACGTAAAATTCCGCGGTTTGTAGGTAAGGAAGAAAAGCGCGTCGAGAGCAATATCGATTGTGATGTGTGTATACACGTAGATCATGTCTTTATATAGCGTCACAATGGAAACTTCCTGATCATTCGTGTAAAACCTGCGCTAACTTGAAATTTTCGGCAAATACTTTCCGGACACCCTAATAGAGTGATGATGCTACGACCGGCACTTGTGCTCGGCGCGCGGATGCGTAGCAGATCGTACGGTATTCGGTGCGGGACCTTGTGCCTTTGTCTCGGCGCGATCGCTTGAAATCCTGGGTCCACATTCATCATTGGTGAACCCCGATAAGCCCCGAGATATAGCCTGTGAACGGCGCGCACCTCTCTCTACTTATCCTGAACTTCCTATGTTAAGCGCAATCTCTCGTCGACTCTGTCGTCTGGTTCTGGCTGCGCCGCGGTTTCGGAGACCGCTCGTCCGTTCATGAATCTGGGCCTTGGGTACTATATGTATAATAGGTATAAAACCAGCCAATATGCGGGATGAAATTAGAACGCTACAATGGATATCTCTCTGTACTAGGCCACAGTTTTCAGATCTACGATCTGGAGCAGCGACATTTCTATCGATCGTCAAAACTGGACTGGGAAAAGGAACGAAGTCCCGGTAAACTTGTAAGTAGCCCATCTTGCAGAGTTCTAAAACGATAAGGCGTTCCTGCCGTCCTCACTAGTGCTCTTTTCCTGCTCAGACGCCAAGTTGCTATGGTGACTGTGACGAAGATAGAAACGCACCGCCATCTGGTGAGCATCCTTTGCTCCAAATCAAGGGCAAGCAATCGTTTTATTATTTCTGAAATCTCGATTGTCTCGATTTCGCTTGCTGTTAAGAATAAGCACGGAATTCTTGTATATTGTTTGTACATTTCTCGCCCCAAGATGCACAGCGTATATACGGGGCGGTGGCTTTTTAAGGCCTCAGTACCCGTTCTAAAGTGTGGAATGGAAGCTAGCAAAGTCGACCGAGAGTCAGATTTTTTTGACGAGAAAGAGAGCATTCAATCCGTAGATGTATTGCATTTCTGCTTAATATTCCGTTTGCTAGCCATCATTCTACAATTTGGAGTCTTTTGAGACCTTCTCTAACCGTACTATGATCCAGTAAAGTAATTTGAGAGTAAGATTGGAAACACGCGGCCAAGTTTCCAATCGAAAAACTCATTTGCGTGACAAATAACCAGATGATTTTTCAATTTCTCTCAGGTGATGAAATTGTTCTGTTTCGTTCCGTTTTACACCGTCTTCCCATGCTCACCGACCAATGTCGTGGTCATGCTCGTGTACGCCTTCTTCATCAGACCTCACCTCGATCTATTGAAATATATGTAAAGTAACCGAAATTTGAAAGAAAAAATCAAGCCTTAAAGTTGTTCTGAATCGTCGAGTCAAGTAAGATGAATGGCACACGATTTCGAGCATGGGATCTTACCGCCCCGTTTTTTTTTGCTGAAAATCAGCAGTGAGAGACTCGTTTTCAATGTCGATATTCGAAGCTCTTGTAACCGATTTCGTATTTGTCGTATAGAGTTGTAACTACTCGTTTTGTATATGTTTATTTAGTCGTGCTATGAAGCCATTAAAGTTTTAGAAGAGAATTTGTTTGATTTTTCCTATTTATGCCCAACGGTCTACTGATGACATTGGGAGTTCAGAATCATTCATGGAGCCGTCATCGATTGGGCTCCAAAGGCGTCATGCCTTTTTAGACTCATCATCGATTGGGACCGAGGAGCGTTTGCGAACGCGGTCAGTACAGAATCGAAGCGCTCGTAGCCACGATTTGTATTAAGAAAAATACAATTTATTAAAATTGCAGTAATGAATGTTACGATCAGTCACGGGTCTTCTAAACTGCTTTAATTTCGGAAACAACTACATAAAATTGAACTCCGTGCGAAAATCTCATCTATCGACTAATATAGGAAAGCCCGAAGGTGTAAGCAGCTAGAAATACTTGTTAGGTGGAGGGAGATGGTGATGGTGTAACATTTTTCTGAAAGTGATACCATTGCTGTTTTCCATGAAGATACTGCACTGTTCTTCCTCAATAGACGGCTTGCGTGGTACAATTGTAAGAGGCGCTACCGACATCGGTAACGTCGAGCGATCGAACCCAGCTCGGATTAACCAAGGCTTCCATACCGGCGGGCTCGAGTAAATTGGTACGAGAAATGCCTTGAAAGGTAAAGATGTTGACTTGGTATATCGGCTGACCACTGCAAGTTATTGAATAGGCCCAATATCCATCCACTATGCCTACGCTTCTGAATGAAGAACGAATGCATGGAGCGTCCTTGTGGAACTTCTCTTTAAATTTACCTATTCCTCACTTTGTGCTTCGCCCGCTCAGGTTCCACTGGGAATCGCCTTTGTTGAGATGCTACTAAAAGGTTAAGCGTCCCGACACGATAATTTGTAAAATATGAGGGGTATAACAATATTCAATGGGAAAAATAAACGAAAAAGAACAACCAGAGAGCAGTCAGGAATAAGAAGTAATATGATTTTTATTGCGAGAGCTACGTTTAGTCTGAAGATTGTCCAAACGAGTAAGACATCACATGTACGAGTAACTTTATAGTGTAACAGCAGCTAAATAAAATAACCTTGAAACTCCGTAGAAGCAACTGAAGGCACTATACACAAGTATTCAAACCAAAGCCCAGGGATATGAGGGTAGTCTAGCTGTAAGAGCTCGTTAAGACGCCGCGCGGCGAAAATGCAAAGCTGAAGCGCAATCAATAATAGATCGAATTTGCTCCTTTGCGTTAGGGGCGCAGTACGGTGGCGACGCGTCTAAGCAAAAAAATTAGGCTCATAATCGCCTAGGAAAGAAATTAATCGAAAAAAAGTGAATCTCGTCAAAATGTCCTTTAATAAGGAATAGCAGCCTTCTAAAAAACCCGAACGACCAGTAAGTTCGCCTATCTGAGGCGCCACCGGACTGCGCCACTAATGCGAAGGAGCAAATTCGATCAAGGACGCTAATTATCGATTGCGCCTCAATTTTGGATTTTCGCCGCGCGGCGTCTAAACGAGCCCTAACACAGCGAATAACGACATGGTCCCCAGGGCGCTGTTTAGGAGTTGAGGCAGGGACCTGTTGAGCCGAAACAGGAGAAAATAATCTAATCTGAATCGCCTATCACTAGAAAGTTCTAGGCCAATAAAATCCTTGTATGAGCTTTCCTTGTGCACCACCGATTTGAGATCCTATTTAGTCCTCCCCTTATTTATAATAGGGCAAATGTTCCGACTATACAGTACACTCTGGTGAAATGGATAGCACTCTTGGCTGAGCAAGGTATGATTGCCAGTCTACTGGTTAACTCGATAAAGGAATTTCTAGTCCTTCTTCCTGGAATCTGCCTCTTCTTCGTCCTCGTCAAACGCCAGTTCTCCCAGATACCTAAAAACAAGGGTGGATAATTTTCCGTGTTGAGCTAATTACTTATGCACTCCTTATAAACTTATTATTGTTCAAGTTTCAAACTAATAGAAAATTTGTACAAAATTGTATCACGATGATTGTTGCGTTGCACTATTTTTATTTTAGTTGATTTTAGCGACCTCTAATCGTTGTTTTTTAGTCATGGAATGGATGTCTATCTGTGTTTTGCATTTGAATGTGACGTCCTAAATATGAAATAAATCAAAAAATATGTGGTCCTATCGCCAGAAGATGTGACTATGAGCTCCTACTATAACGTGGTGTGCGAAGATTAGCAGTTAGGAGCGCTTTTGACGCCCTGACGGTGAAGTAATCGATTTTGCCTGAGGCTAACCAAGCCCTAAATCCCTTCCGGATTGGGTTAATTGGGATCAGAGTTGTCTGAAAAGGTAAAGAAACTGACTTAATATAGCAGCTACCCACCCCCACGTCATTATGTAGATTCTGAATGTACGATTCTGAATGGAGGACATTTGCATGGCGCATAACAAAAGGACTTTTTATCACGTCACCTTCACTGCCAGCTTAGTTGCTTCGTTGCTTTTAACTGATTTGTTGGCCTAACGTGGGTAAATTCTCACCATCCAATCAAAGGGCTCAGCCAATAGACGAGCAAATGGCCCACATGGGTGAGACCTTCGCAGTTGAACGTGCACGCCCAAGCCACCAATGGGTTGGCGTACATTCCTGTGTAGTTTATTCCTGAAATTTACAATAATATGCAAATAATGAATAACAATGTGGGTAAAAAAGGAATAAGTCTGATAGATATATAAAGAAAAATCTCTCACCGAGAGCACAAACGAAGCCGCTGAACGTGCAGGTAACAAAGGTGCAGGTGCGCGAGTCCTCGAAATACTCGGAAGCGTATCGGTCGAATGCTTTACCTAAACAATTCGACTTGGTTTAATTGTGTACCCAAGTTTGAGATTTGCTTTCCGGTTCTGTTAAACATTTACAAAGACAAGGCTGGATATATTGTTTTTTTGGTTGCCTTTATTTGCTCTTTTCTACTGTTTTCTCACTTCTATTTATCCTTTTATGAACCTCCCTACGTACTGAGGAGATCCCGGGAGGTTCTAAAGTTTCTGTTTGCTCGTCTAAGTGAAGTGTCGAAACGAGTACGTTTATTTGACATTGGATTCTCTTTTTACATTGATTGTTCATTCTTTACAAATACAGAAACAGTTGAATTTCGAAGGGTGAGGGTAAAGGTAAGTACAACGAAGTCTCTAAAAAACGTTTTATACCGAGCGAATTGATTTGCTTTGGCTATAATTTTTCATATGTAAATTCAGGAATCGAGTCGCTTCTCTGCCGATAACAATGCCGAAAAGGCACACCGTACCCCATGAAATTCCATATTATCGAGTGAAATGTGAAATTCAAAAAAAAACTGAAAAGAAGCCGCACAGAGCTGGATCGAGATGCATCTTGCATGGCTGTCCTAGGAGAATTATCGTCGACATAGACCGATTTGGGTTCACATCAATTGATTTGGGCTTGGAGTTTCTAGATCTCTCTTCATTTTAATTTTTCTAGTTGATCGATTGGGGATTTATCCATGAAACCCCTTTGACACTGGAAGTCCTCACACAACCAAACAGTAACCAGAGCCGATGTTGCCACGATGGAAAAGCTATTAGCACGACAACGATTCCCAACGACCTAGTGTGTAGAAATTCTAGAGATATTAAGAAATGAACGAAAACCTGAAAGTTCAATGAGAAGCTGAAGAACCTAACCGACGCAGTTTGGTATCAATTTACCGAACTCTAGCGGGATGGAAACCTTTGGAAGGCCCGATTACCCTGGGTGAAGACCGACACCTCGACGGTTGTAGGTAAGTGTGAGATATTCTATAGTCTCTCCCACCCCCCCCAAATGATAACAAGAAGAGCTCTATTCGATGGGCTTGATTCTAATCTTATTTTATTTGTTTACACCATTACGCAAAATGATACAGACATGAGTAACACTGAACAACCGTACTGTGCTTAATTTCAACTAAAAACTAAAATAAAGTAAAATGTTGATCACTTATGCTGCATCCCAGTCTTCAAGAGGAGATAGACCAACGCCATAAGGTACGAATGAATGCATTTTTCGGAGTTTCTTTCAAGAATGAATGCATTTTTCAGAGTTTCCTTAGGTTCATTTTAATTTCTAAGTTTATTTTCAGTTTTCTGAATTTCAATCGATGACTATCGGTACATATCAACTTATTATGCTATTGAAAACAGGAATAACTGAATTAAGAAGAAAGAAATTACCCAAGTGGTTCAATTACACGAGATAGAAACTCATTTTCAAATCATTTTGGTACAAACTAAGACAGCGAGAAGGCCAGAAGGGCACTGCTCGGGCTTCTGGACACAAAACGATGTATTTTGCAAACATTTTCTTGTAGATTATGTTTCAATTTTGGACCTCCCCAATCGATATAGGCCAGAACTTTGATTCGAACCCACCTAGGAAAGTCGCTCCACCTTCGATGAGGCATCCGATGGTGATGGCGGTCTGCAGACACTTTAGGTAAAGAAAAATCCGACGAAAATCACTACAATTGCACACTAACCGTTAAATCAGCTGAGCAATGCTGCTCAGAAAGCAGTTCGTCGTGCAGCGGATGAATTCGTAACTTCCAAAAAGCTCTGGCCAGGAAAAATGAGCAGTAGGCGCCCAGCATTTGAGTTAGGAAGACGTAGATGGCTCGACGAATCGCCTTCGACCGCCGGTAGCACGACGTCACCTGGAATGGAGATTATCGAGTTTGAATAAGCTGAGAATGCCTAGGTAACAAAACTGGCTTAACCTAACCTAACCTCCAACCTAACCACTCTGAACAGTTAGGGACGCCTGGGGTGAAAACTAGCATCTTCTTATTCTTATTGAAAAATCGCACTATGCCACCAATTATCGGTATCGCAACGGTTCGGGGTTTATATTTCGTTTCCGATATTTCAGGGCGCGCATGGTACAGTGGTTCGAGGCGCAACTGACACTCGCATGGTCTAGCGATCAATTTTGCCTGAGGCTAACCAAGTTCTTATTCCTTTCCTGGGCCCAGATTCATCATTGGTAAATCCACGATAAACCCCGAGATATAGCTCGAACGGCGCCCTCCTTTGTCTACTTATCCTAAATTTCCTATGTTAAACGCAATCTCTCATCGACTCCACAGTCTGATTCTGGCTGCGCCGCGAATTCGGAGACCGCTCGTTCGTTCATGGATCTGGTCCCTGGTTGAGTTAATCGGAACTATACTTATATGGGAAGATGAATTAGGCTAGGTATAGCGACTAACCCCTGCAAGCCATTGTATAGGACGACTACGCATTTATCATGCCTCTACGATTTTGAACGAGATACGGATGCATGGCGCGTCCAAGGGGACTGATCAACCCCGACACCTTTAACTTTAACTTTTACCGATGTTTTGAATTAGTAAATAATTAAACTGAACCTACAATAGGGCAGGGATTGGCTATAGCATCGCGCATAAAGTAGCAGTTGGCCATCTCAATGGCGCTGATCTCGATGAACACACCCCACAGACCGTAGTTCTCGAGTACAACATTCACGTCGAACATCGGAGTGCATATTTGAAGTGTGCCGACGAACTGTAATAGAGACGTTAAGAGCCTGAAACTTCAAATTCTTAACAGTTTCCAAGTTCCCTCTTCTTGAAACCTCGACATGATGGCGTGCTTCTTGAATGCTGCTGTGCCGAACGAGGTTAGTGAGGTGGATCGAATTTTATAATGGCCTTACTATTAGATTTCGACCCTATCGTCGTCTTCAGAGGCCTAAAAACGGCTTTTTCATTCTCTTTTTGATTTTTTTGGATTGAAAATTTCCTGGCCTAGAAAGCGGCTTTTTTCTTTTGTTTAGATTTTTTTGAAAATTTAAAACTCCCTGTCCTAAAAGTGGCTTTTTTCTTTCTTTTTAAATTTTTCTGAAAATTAAGAGTTTCCGGGCCTGAAAAGTGGCTTTCTTCTTTCTTTTCTTAATTTTTTTGAGAAATTGAAAATTCCCTGGCCTAAAAAGTGGCTTTTTCTTTCTTTTTTAATTTTTCTGAAATTGAAAATTTCCTGACCTTATAGAACTACCGGCCATGCATCTCATCCTCCCTTAGCGTTCTTGACCAAAAACGTCAGGTCATCCGTCAGGTGTTGGTCAAAACCTTTACCGAGCATGAGGCGCTTGGTCGGGTAGTTCTATAAGGTCAGGGAATTTCGAGCACTTTTTAGGCCTCTGAAGACGACGAAAGGGTCGAAACTTCAGGCCATAATAAAATCTGATCCACCTTACTAATCTCTTTGGGCACATAGCATTCAACAGAATTCCTAGCTTTTTCATCTGGTTTTGCTTGTGTTCCGTCTCCTTTAATTCTTCAGCGCTCTTTAGTCCCATTAAAGTGGGCCGGAAATTTGGGGAAAATCAGACTGTTTTACTCAAAAGTAGAAAAACAACAAAGGAAAAGAGACAAACACGAGACGAGGGCCGATCTGGTGAAGCTTCCAAGGAAATCAACAACGGCAAAGTGATTTTTCCGGGAAATCACCACTAAAATTGAAATCTGGGCCCATTGAACATGAGAGCTGGTGAAAGCTGACATCTGCTTGAGTGTTACGACCTTACGTCTAGTCTTGTATGTTGTATGTTCATTACATGGATGTCCATGTGGGTATACAGACCTCAACACATAACCAACAGAACCATAAACATCAGGCAACGAATTTGCCGGCAACATGCTAAAATTTTAAAAGGAAAACCGTAATAAATACAGTAACAATTAAGAGAGTGGAACAGAAAATGGACCAAACACCTAAACTGAGGTAGGGATCTGAAAGTAACAATCAAACGTAAAAATAGTAAAACATAAGAGGCGATATGAACCGAGAACTAGGTGGGGAGCTGAAAGTTATAATGCGCTAATTCAACTGGAAACGTTTATTGATGACCTAACGCTTCAGGTAGCTATCCAGCAATTTTCCCGTCTAGTCTTCGCTTGTTTTTCTAGAGGTTCACTGTCGAAGAACTCTCGAAATATCGCTATCGTTCAAGGAGAGGAGTTATAATATTGATGACTGGCTAAAAAGAAAAAAACAGATAATAATCGTACCTCCAGCAAAAGCTCAGTGGAAAGTCGTTTCGGCAGAAGGCGAACGATGAGATATCGAAGAACCTCGCAGACAGCAAACACAAACGCATAAAACACCAACGACGCCTGCCAAACCCGCATTCTGAAGCCGGTTGGAGGCGATTCTGGGTATAATTATACGAGCGAACTATAACATTTCATCGTAAAACAAATCGGGCGAGTTTTTCTTCTCTTATAAGACACTGACAGCGAAACAGCAGCTCCTCTTACAGGCAACAAAAGTGTAGGATAGCAGAAACATTTCGTACATTTCAGAAAGACTGTGCTCGATTCGATTATTGAAGGGGAAATGAATAAAAATAAAGTGGACCATCGCTGATAATAAACAGGTACTCGAGAAGTCCTTCCCATAGGTAAACAGTGGAGCGAGCAATCCAGCGGATCTGTGACTATCAATAGGATTGCAATGCTAATGGTTTTCTTTATATAAAAAAAAACTTATGGTGTTTATCTTCTGCCGTTTGGTCGGTGAGACATAAATTTTAAGTGTAAATATTCTGTTGTTAATATGCCTTTGTGAACAAATTAAAATAATTTATGGGATTTTTTTACAACGCCAATTTCTTTAGGTAGATATGATTCGTCATTCAAATTAATACAATTACACATTACATTTGAATTAATTAATACAGTACATCTATAATAGAAGTTGTGATTTTTCCCAAAACTTATGGGACACCCTAGTATACTGTCATTCATTCTGTAGTTTTCTTTCAATGTTTTTTCATCAATTGAATTATTTTTAACGAAGTGAGTTTGTCATTTGATTTGGGGTTATCAGTGTGACAATGGATTCGATTCACAAACTGTTTTTCTACAGATAGTGCGCATTTGGACGTGGTAAATAAATAAATAAATAAATAAACAAATAAATAAATAAACAAACAGTGCAGAGTTTCGCTATTGATCCCGAAAGATGTTACTAAGAAATGAGACGAAATATGAGGCGAAAAATAACATAGAAGGTAAAAGAAAAAGAAGAAAGATAAAGGGTAGGAAATAAGATGGAAGGTGAAGATGACTAGACCTGTTGTAAAAGCATTCAGGCGGATCAGTCAATAAAAAAGAAAACGACGACGGCAGAAATGAATCACAGTCAAACGGACAGCCGCCTGAATGTGCACATGCAGAGCAGAACGAGCCTATTGTTGAACGAGCGTCGATCCGCAAAAAAAAAACAACGAAAACTTGAAGAAAAAAATGTTTAAATTTTCGTCGATCCGTCTTCAAGTTCCACTACAGTACCGGACGCGCCGCAACGATAAAACGGCGGCAGCGGCGCCTCGGAGCGCCGAAACCCGCCGTTTTTAAATAACTTCTTTAAAATTGGTTTATTTGCAAAAATAAGTACATATTCGAGCTCAGCAGCTTGAGCTCTATCCCTCAATATACAATTTACCCAAATTCGTGGAACTTGGTTCCTGTTGATTTTTTTGACCCCTCGATTTTCGGATCCCGTTGCCGCTTCGGTCCCTCGCTTGGTGACTCACCACCGACTAAGCTCCGCTCTCTCGTCGCCGAATATAAATATGCGGCGTCCGTTCCACCAACTAGGCTCCGCCTACTCCTCACCCCCAATAAATATGCGGCGCGCCCCTTCCTAGCGTCCCAAGCTGGGAGTGGGGGGCCCCACGGGGTGGCCTGAAGGAGCTACCACGTGTGGCCCTCCGTTGGGCATGGGGCGCAAATAAACTGCGGTTGGCTCTGCACGGGTCACCACGCGTGGACACCGGATCGGCGCATTTCGGCGCTCGGGAGCGCCGCTACCGCCGTTCTATCGTTGCGGCGCGTCCGGTACTGTATGTTATTTAAATTTGGCATTCTGTAGCATCAAAGAGCACCATTCTTAATTTTATCATATGTCACTGATCAAATGTTCCGACACAGCTGTGGGTCCAATTTTTCTGGTTGAGTTTGACTCATCCGGTGATAGAGGATTATTTGAGGTGCTGATTATGATCCTGACGTGTGTTTTCGGCCCTCTCACCATCTGGTTGGCCCATATAATTGACCTCCGCTTGACTTTTAGATAGATGTCAGCAGATTCTTGATCAGCACTTCAAAAAAATCCGTCACACGAAAAGCTTCGATTTCTCTGGCTCGGTGCAGTAAGAGCTTTTAATCAGTGTTATCAGAAGAATAAGAAGAGGAGCAGTTTTTACTTGTTTCAGAATGCCTAGAGCGTTCCACAAAAGAAATACCGGACCCGCATTTCCCATCTGACTAGACAAGAATAGGACTCATGGAGCTCAGGTATCTGTAACTGTTCTAACCGTTGATGAATTTGTCTCGAATCACGATTTCTGTTTCCTGAATAACGGGCTATCAGATACCGTGAGGGCAAGCTGAAGAATGGTGGTCATCCCTGCGATGTATGCGATACATTACCGTATCCATGGGATAGATTATATCATAGTACCACATCCATCGGATAGATTATACCCCGGAATAATTATTCCAGGGTATAATCCACATATCCTATGGATGTGGTACTGTGAGTTTGAACTCATAGTTCAAATAAATACCGTGCGTTCATGTATGGTTTTGAACAGAGCCATCTAGGTATAATTGAGGGTTAATCTTGAATCGAGCCTTGGTAATGATAGCTGCTGAGATGCGTTGGAATCAAATGTTTGCCAGTTGCCACTTGTAGAACAAGGGTCGTTATCTCTGGCATGTGCCCACGCATAGTTGAGTCATAAAACGGCCGAACTGCTCTCTGTCGGGACTATTTCTACCACTTGCCTTTCACCTAGAGCTACTGGAAGTCTGCGTTACGCTCAGTTTCCAGAACCGTTACGAGGGGATTTTCATTCAATTTTGAGGTTAAAGCGCAGTCGGAAACCCTTGGATAAAAAGGGTCTGGGCACACACACCTTGGAAATGGCACCCAAACCAAGAGCCATGAGTTCCGTACCGATGATTGGCAACGATTTCCAACTCTTCTAAGGAAAAAGTGCGAAGGTAAAAGGGTAAAGGTAAGGTATCCAGCGTTGATCGGTCCCCTAAGGAAGCGCCACGCACTCGTTTTCCATTCAGAACCGTAGAGACATGGTTAATGCGTACATCGCCTATACAAAGGTTTGTGGGGCTACCCGCTAAACAAGTCAGTGTCTTCACCTTCAAAGACAAGTCTGGCACTAACACCCAAAAATTTTGCTGAAAAAACTATCAAATTATCAAGAGCCACCTTTTTAACTGCTAATTTTGATTTTTGATGATCATCTTATTATTATTCCTGTCCAGTAGCCGCACGTCATATGAATTCTTTGTTCGAGTTATGTTGACTGGATAATCATGAATGAATGAAAAATTATAAAAAACGGCCAGCTACCCGGCTCTGGAGGGAGGTAAATTTCAACAAATATATAAAAAGGGATCAGAGTGAGGTTCAGAGGGGGTGATTTCAGGAATAGAGGACAATGGCTGAGACCGACGGCAACGACACTTCTCGGCGGCGATGCGAAATGCAGGTGGCATATTACACAATAAGCTGCACTCAGCACAAAGAGTAAACAGAACACACATCGCAGTCGATCGAAAAATGACTAAGATCATCCCCTGATCCGCCAGTTGATCGCTCTATCGACATGAAATCGGATAGAGGCTAGAGATTTTCTTTGCGAGAACTTACCAATGACCTAAGGGCCCGTTTAGACGCCGCGCGGCGAAAATGCAAAATTGAAGCGCAATCAGTAATTCAACGTCCTTGATCGAATTTGTTCCTTTGCATTAGTGGCGCAGTCCGGTGGCACCTCATATAGAGAAACTTACTGGTCATTCGGGTTTTTGAGAAGGCTGCTATTCCTTATTAAAGAAATTCACCTTTTCGCTTAATTTCTTCCCTATGTGATTATACGCCTATTTTTTTGCTTAGACGCGGCGCCACCGGACTGCGCCACTAACGTAAAGGAGCAAATTCGATCAATGACGTTAATTATTGATTGCGCTTCAATTTTGCATTTTCGCCGAGCGGCTTCTAAACGAGCCGTAATACGTGAGCGACTGAACCGGTACTTCACAGACGCCTCTGCAACATGTCACAAGATCAAGCCACATTCATTCGATAAAACATTCAATATGAACAATAATTCTCTATGAGCTAATTTGAAGCCAATGACGGCTATCCTAATCGAAGAGACCGGCTTGTTTGTCCTCGTCAACTATCCGCTTATGAGAACCATCACAGAACGGCCTGAATAGTAAAATGTAACGAATATACAGTGGCGGCAATATATTTACAGACGCCTGCCCTCTGCGCGGTTTTTTGACCATAACTTTGGAACCAGAGGAGTATGAAAAATGTTGAGCACACATTTAGAATCCTCGAAAAATTCTCTACAAAACGCACTGAATTGCATTTGACGCCTCTCTGAAATTGCAGATAAAAATCGAGTGGAAATAAATTGGTCATGAGATAGTAAATGGTAAACACATTCTCAAAATCACAATAAACTGCAATGCATCATCAAAACATGTTTATTTTAAAAGAACAAGTCAATATTCACTAAGATAGCCCTTGCTCTTGATCACAGCGAAACAGTTCGGTTTCACATTGAGTCGACGAACTTCATACATCGCTCCACAGGAATAGCACTCCACGTTTCCTTGACGATTGCTTCCAACTCGTAAAGATTCTGTGGCTTCAAGCACTTTCATTCTGAATCCTATCAAACATCTCCTGAATGACGTGGATAGAGTTTTGAAGCGCTTGAAGCCATGAAATCTTGACGAGTTGGAAGCAATCGTCAAGGAAACGTGAAGTGCTATTCCTGTGGAGCGATGTATGAAGTTGGTCGACTCCATGCGGAACCGTTTGACTGTGATCAAGAGCAAGGGCCACCCTACTAAATATTGACTTGTTGTTTTATAATAAACATGTTTTGATGATGCATTGTAGTTTATTGTGATTTTGAGAATGTGTTTACCATTTAATATCTCATGATCAATTTATTTCCACTCGATTTTTTCTACAGTTTCAGAGAGACCTCAAATGCAATTTAGTGCGTTTTGTAGGGAATTTTCCGAGGATTCTAAATGTGTGCTCAGCATTTTTCATACTCCTCTGGTTCCAAAGTTATGGCCAAAAAACCACGCAGAGGGCAGGCGTCTGTAAATATATTGCCGCCACTGTAAATGAATTAAACTGAAACATGACTCACCTATTCTTCGTTTGCTTACAGTTACATAACCACACTGTAATATCCTCGCTTGGGATAAATCGAACAGGCTTCAGCTTTAGGTCAGGGACTCGGATTGAGTTGTGAGATCCGTCACAGAGAGGCTGCAACGAAACAATGATCCCTCGAAATTGTAATTCATCATGTAAATTCGTGTAATTGCAATCATGTAAATTTTAAATTAGTCATGTAAATCCATGTACTTGTAATAAATTGTAATTCATCTGTCTGCAGTAAGATCGTGATGAAAAATAAGAAATTCAGAATCAGCAAGCAGGTACTAATCAGCATTTTACTCACTGTTAGAACGCACACAAGCACAAATTTCAAAAAAAAAAGTTCAAGAGAACTTTCGCAACCAATAGCACACTGATTGAATCCTTCAAGAACTAACGTTTTTTAATATATGGTTGTCTAGAAAAGGCGTGCTATGTTACGGAATGCCAAAATTTAATCTATTAAGCAGTCAATATAACAGAATATATTTGTTTAAATAAAACTACAAAACATAACATTGATCAAAGATCAAGTAACAGCAAATTAATTCCGGAAAAAAAATAATGAAGAAATGAAATTCGTCTCGATTAAAAGGTGAACGTAAAGGTGCCTGCGTTGAGTCCCCTAAGGACGCGCCGCCGCATTCGTGTTCCATTCAATCTAGAGGTGCAATTCAAGATTTCCATTGAATTTGATTTTCTTTCTCCTTTTCTTTCAACTTCGAATCATAGAGGCATGGTGAACGCGTATATGGCCCATACAATGACCTGCGGGGCAAGCTGCTATTTTAGGTAAGTCTCTCTACCTTCCCAGACAAGTCTGGTACAATTCATCCGATCCTGGAGGGATGGAAGGCTTGGTTAGCCCGAGCCGGGATCGATTAATCGATCGCGCGGGTGTTAGCAGCGCCTCTTACCCCTTTTCCATACCACGTTGAAGCATGCCACCCCGTCCGATCTGGCACGTTAATCAACGCTGGGCCTGGTCAATACCTGGGCCCGGATTCTTGAACGCAACCGCCGGTCAAAGTCACCGGCGGTTGTCTTCACCGACTCCGGTTATGGGTTTAACCGGAGTCGGTGAAGATTTTTGATTGATGAACGTGACCGCGGTTACGCGTAACCGGGGTGCGCGTCGGTTAGTTGCGTCGACCGTAACCGGCACCATCGCGGCTTGGCAGGGTGCCAGAGCGGTGTGAAAATCAATAGTCGATTACGTCCTACCATATTCGACATCGCAAGATTCAACAGTTGCGGAGATCATGGATATTTGTAGTAATAGGGATATCTGGGATATTCATAAAAATTAGAAGTTTCTATCGATAATTAGGTCAGTGGTTGTCTGTAGCGTTGAATTGCTATTGCTATGCTCTCTTACTTACTGCTTTTCTATTATTATCTGTTTATTAGTCCAGCTAGCGTATTTAGTCGTTTATGTAATGTATAGTATCAGCGATTCGAGATTTGAACGAATAAGCTGACGGCGATTGACGGTGCAGTTTCAAGGTTCAGTTGAGAACTAACTGAACACGTATTGACACCTAAGTGTTATGCAAAATAGCTCGCGGACTGGGATAGGAGCCCATTATGTAGGGCAAGACAACACGTCTAAAGACCGCAGAGAGCCACTCTTCTTTTTGTTTTTTTCATTGTGGGAAACCCCCACAGTTTTTTCTCGAGCAATCCTTCTGCGAGAGGTCGCTTGCTCTCCTACCTGCCTACGCAGAATATAATATCGTCGGCTGTATCGATAAGCAAAAATATTATCCAGTATTTCCACATAATGGTAAAATATGAAAACCATGGCAAAATTGCAGAAAAATAATTTGGAGAAATATGTACAATTAAATATATAAACAAAAAATTGGAGAACTATAAACAATTATTCGATGGGGAAGAGAGAAGGTTCGAGTCAGCCTTTGCAAAGCCCATGTCAAGTTAATATAACCAAATAATATGAAATACAGTGTTTGTTCCAATTCCTACCACCCACTTAATTGCCGCGGTTACGGCTTTTTGGGACAGAATTTGCCGCTGGAGCGCCGGTTACGCTCTCCGGTTAACGTTCACCGGCCTCGCCCGGCCGGTGAAAGTCACCGGCCGGTTGACCGGCGAATTGACCAACCGGGCGCTCACGAATCGCGGTTACGCCGATAACCGCGGTGAATTTCGCCGACCGGCCGCGTAACCGGCCGGTCAACCGTTCATGAATCCGGGCCCTGGATCTCTTTGGATACAACCCAAAAATGGCAATTTGGCACACAAACACACCTGGTTTCCACTGTAACCGCAACTACACCAGGCATAAACCTTGTCCTTTTTCATATGTACCTGAAAATTCGTAAAATTAACGAAAAATTGAAAGCACTGTGTTTTTGGCACAAGAAAAGAGACAGAAAACGGCAACCAAAAGTTGGTTCGCTTTGCACACTCATTATGTAATCAATCGAAACGAAATGAAAAACACGTCAAGAGGATTAACTTTCAGTTTCAATGAATAACGACCATGAAGAGCAGTGCAAACCAATTCTATGAGCTCTATGAATTGACACGCAAACTGTATATATTGACAGCGCTGACTTCAAGTCTTAACAAGCAGTGCAGATACAAAAGAAGCTAATGATAATAGTGACCTATAGGTAGGGAATTCCAAAAGGGAGACATTTAAGAACGTTTTTCAAGCTAGGGCATTTAACGCTGTTAACGAATATCGCCTTAAAATCCTGAACGGAAACGAAGCGATTGACTATTGAGCTCCTCAAAACACATTTTAAATGGAAATCAACTCTTCAAAGTGGGCCATCACTCAAAAAATGAAAAAAATTCTCCGAAGTTCAAAACTCACCTTCACAGGCAGCTTTGAATGGACCTTCCCCGTACCAGGCAGTAAGTGATTGACACCTTGAAGTCCGTAAGGTTCCCCAGGCTTCTTGTCTTGCAACTTGAAATAGAAAATTCATACGAGTTCCCGCGAGATGGAAAAAATCAATATCTCACCATGTGGTATTTCAGGGCATCGGGTTCTGTGCCAACGAAGAAAACCCCTTTCCTGTACAGACGATTCGGTCCAAAACCAGTTTTTTGACTGAAACTGGTTATAGAAAGAGCTGTTCGAATAACGGAGCTCCTTCGGACCATTCCAGTCGGAAACCTGTAACACATTTGATTGATACGTTTGCGATTCTCAAATTTACCACCGTTCAGAAGCATAGCATAAAGCTCCGAGACACATTGGTTCTTACGGCGATATGACAGAGAACATACAAAAACTTGTCAATAGTTTGCGAATCTTTAACCATTTCTGATGAGAACTTCTTCTATTTAGAAAACGAAAAATTATAACAACGTAAGCAACCTCAACTGTGATGCTTAATGTTGATACTGAGGGTTGAGGTTGCAGCTGGAGAAAAGAATTTCTCGGGGCTGCATTCCTTTCAAAAAGTTGCTCCCGTTGGTGTTAGAGTATGGATAATTTTAAAACACACATTCAAAAACAGTTCTCCTCTTTTGAGGATTCTGGTGAGACATCCTCCAACCCACATAGCACCGTCATATAACATTTCAAAACAGATGCTGTATCAAGACGTGACAATCCAAGAAAGACATAAATTATATACAAAACAAGAAAAATGAGACGAAAACCTAAGTAAAGGCGTAAATTGCATGAATTCCACCGCAATTGCGTCCCGTGCGCTTTTATGCCGAATTCAGAAACAAGCTTTGAAGCGAAACATTCTCGCTTTCTTGTTTTTCCATGGGTCGGCTCCTGCTTTCCTTTCGTATTTGTTGTCGTTTCCCTATTTTCAGAGTGTGGCACGCAGTCTAGTTTCCACCATGCTAAATTTTGAAGCCTTGTAATTGAGCATATTGAAGCAAAGTTATTAATCATTAGGACTCCGGCGGAAGCGGAACGGATTCTGCCTATACCCCCTGTGGGGGGGGGGCACTAGGATTGTCCATTTATTCATTGGCTCGGGGCGTGATGACAGTGTCATCATCGAAACCAAAGTTAGCACAGATACACCATAGAAAAGGAACGGAAACGATTTTCGGTAGAAAAAATTACGAGGATTTATTTTTTCACATAGCTTCAATGGTGTGCGAGTATTGGGAATTCAAAAAAATGCGAATTTTACGATTTTCTCCTGCGATCCAAATCTCAGAGCCCTCTCTCTTGAGTCATTAATGATCCGAAGAGTGAAAACGTTTAATCCTAATGAATTTTGCGTGTGTTTAAAAAAACGCCAGACTAAATAATGTCGCTATCCTCTCACCTAATCGGTACTGTTTTGGGCAATTTGTTCAAAATGCGATTCGATTGAAATTAAATGAAATACCATAATTATGGCAATTTAACCGTTTTTAAGGGTATCACCCGTCGCCATGGATGAGGAAGATGACGTGATTGTGAAGAAAAGAAAAACCATCAAGACCCTCGTTGATTCTGACGACGACGAAGATCACGTCGAGACGGAGGTAAGTATAACTTACCTGCTTTATTAAACCATGTTGTTCTAGTAGGTATGTTGTCGATCAAACACTGTATTGAAAAAAGGGTACCAGTTAAAAGTTCTGACTCTTCGGGCCACCATATGACTGAAAAATTTTCCACCGAAGCTTCATTTATGAATGTTATTTGGGGCGCTGATCACGGATCTGATTTCTGTTTCACAAATTTTGGTCGAAGACCATCCATATCGTTGATATCGACAACGAGATTGATCCGGTTTAAACCTTATTGTTAGTTTTCGCTGAAATTTTTGCTGAAAACAACTTACCTGGACGAAGTTCGGGCCAAATCTGAAATTTCCCATCATTTTTGGATCTAGATTTTTATATGTTCAAGACCTAAAAACACAATCAGGAAAGACGCCTGCGTATTTGCCTATGAATTCTTCTAAAAATTCATTATATTTCTGCTTTTTCAGTTCAAAGTGGTGGTCTGCAACCAGTTACCAAACACGGAGCTGTACCGAGTGCACTTCCCGGTCAGGAAGAGAGATGCTTTCGATCCCGAGAGGCAGCCACGTATTAGATACAAGAAAAATGTTCGTCTGGTGAGTGACTGCTATATTCTTCCTGATTGGACCTGATTTAGCTTCCAGTCTTCAAAGTTTTAAAAAAGTTTGAATTTCAAAAGGCTCAGGATAACCCATGTTGCTCGTTGTTGCATTTGAGGCATAACCTATAACACGGAGCTGCCTTCATTATAAGAACTTCTGATGATGAAGTTTTCGCCGCCGGTGCCTACCTAGAGGAAACTTCCGCGTTCAAAAATTAATGGCCCATAATTCTTTGTTCGAACTCGCTGAGTTTTACGAACATAGCGCGACATAAATTGCGTAGCAGAGTGTTCTTGAAGAAATGAATACCATTTTTTGACTTCAGCAAATGGAAAGAAATGTGGTAACTTCTCACCAACTCTGTTTGCACTACGCAATAGAGCGATCGCGTTTTGTCTATATGCTTTCGTACAGACAATTCAAATCATTTCCAGATGGAAGTGCGTCTGGCCGCCGACCTGACTAGCGGCTCCTTCGACAAGGCAAAAGCAGAGCGTTTTGCACAAATGGGCGCAGCAAGTGTTAAGCAGGAACATGCGGTGTGAGTTTGAAGGACTATTGAGTCTAACTCCGATTGAATGAAATCATGTGCTGATGGTTGTGTAGTCTTCAGTGCACAGCATAAGTTTGACGAGATCTATGAAGGGCGAGCCTACGCTAAGGATGATTTTGTTCAGTTTGCCGTTGGTTGCTTTCGTGGAGGTTGGTTTCCATAATGCTGGTCTTTTTAAGTTTTAAGGATGGTGGTTAGATCAAGCATCCTATTTCTCTATATAAGGCCATGATAACCATAAATTGATCAAGATTCACATACCAATAGCTGCATTCAGTCTTCAGCTTTAGGCAGATCTAGAAGAATGAACTAGAGAACTGTATTTTTGCGATTAATTTAGAAAGATTGGTGGTAATTGCAGTATATTTATTCCAGCCGGGGTGGGGAAGAAGGGAGGATTCGATTTCTGGATATTTGAGGGCTTGATTCGAACTATCGATCTTTTAAAAGTAATTTGTTTGTGTGCTGTGAATCCAAATGAATTACAAAACCTATCAACGGATCTCGATGAATTTTGTAACGTTTCTTTTTACATTCCAACCTTCCTTTGTGAAGGGTAAAGACGGCGTCGTCATATTTTTATAATTTTTTGTCATATTTTTTATTCGTCATAGGTGTCTAAGTATGTTATATTCAGACACTTTTTACATAAGTCCAATAGCTGGAACGTTCGATATGCATCGGTCGCTTGCCCACTTGAACAACGCCGGTAAAGGAGCTCACGATGATGAAGGTAACCTTGTTCAATCTGTCTTTGTTTGATGTTACCGATTTCACTTTTCCTGTGGACGAAAAATCACATACTGGGTCTTTGAATAAGTTTTGGACCATTTTTCTTTTATTATTTTATATTTTTTTAGCAAGTAGATTTGTCGTCAGAAACTTTTGAATCAATGGGAGTGTTTTACGAGAAATCTGGGCTAAGGGCCTAAAGATCTCTGAAGCCGGTATGATGATGTAAATAAAAATAAATTTCAGAAGACGCAGGCGAATCTGATACGGAGGCTGCAGGATCAACGAGCAAACAGGTGGCTGTTATTGATTTTCTCTTTCTTTTATTTTCTTATTCTACTAGGTTAAATATCGACATATTTTCGCTATTGGTCTGGTGGGAAGGGAGCTAATAATTTGGGTGTACCGCCAAAATTCTTTGCTTAGAATTGTGCTATAAGCATTTGTACTATTTTACTGTTGTCAGTTACAATCCTTGCGACTGGATTGTTACTTTGCCACTTTGGATCTTGCACTTTTGAAGATTTGATCCTGATTACATTTCTTCCATTGTCTTTTCGCGTAATTATTGTTTCTAAGGTTCGCGTGAAATTTGCGAGACCAGAGACAGAACGTCAGAAGAAACGAAGAGAAGCGAGCGCACTTCATCGGGAGAAGTTGATTGCGAGTGATTCATGGATTCCAATGGACGTACATCTAAAAGAGGTCTGAAGTTGAAGCGTTTTTCTCGAGTTACAAGTCTGAGCCGTTCAATAGCTGGTTCAGGACCCATCGGTGACCGAAAAACTCGCACAAATGACGGTGACTCCGCCGGAGGATGGAGACAGCGGCGAAACACTAACTACTAGAGATCTAGTTGAACAGGGAATCATATGTGGTGAAAAAGAGCAAATGTAAGTATTTTCTGAATTTTCAATTTTGTACTACAATTTTGTGCTCATCCAATTCTTCAAGAGATTTATGCTGCGCCATCATTCTTTGCCTAGACTTACCAAGACTCCTATCTTTTTGGAGACGGGTAAATTGGTACTGGAGTTATTTGGGAGGGTGAAAACATTGACCTGGTGCAGGCCACTGCAACTTACTGTGTAGGTCAAATACGCATTCACCATGCCTTTACAATTCTGGATGGGATACGAATGCGTGGCGCGTCTTTATAGGATTGTTCAAAGACAAGCGTTTCTACCTTTACTTCTGACTGTGCGAATCTGTTAGCGAAATTATTCTGATTGATGATTTCAATGTCTTTTCAGTGATCTCACTCGAAGTGAACTCTTGCTATCTCGTCAGCGTATCCGAGAAATGCCCATCCATCAACAAGTCAAAGCCCAAGTGCTCAAATGTATTTTTTCTACTTTACATCAATATACATTGTAGCTGTGAACGCTATTATGCTAGTAATTCTTTATTTAGCACGAGTGGTAGCCACCGATGATCTAGCTAAACTCGTAGATCCGTCGATTAGCCGTAGTGAATTGATTGATTATCTCAAGGAATGTGCTCATCTCGTCCAAGGTTCGTATGTTTTTTACATGTACTTATTGCTTCTGTGTTATTGTCCGTAGTTACTCTTCCCAAGGGAACAATTGTGTGTCTTTAGGTGTTTGGGTCTTGCAGTCGGCTTTCCTCTACCACGATCTCACTGCTGCACACGCTTCTGCGCCTGGAAAGGTTTGTTTGTACAGTTGCGTCTTTTCGGTAATTTTAGCTCGATTTCTGATTTCCATACAGGTTTTTGCATAGAAAATGTTTCCATTTCGACGTTGAATGACGTTTCAAAATATTCAAACCAATGCAGTCGTAAGAATTGTGCAAAGAATTACCTTTAACCGGTAAAAAACGGAACAGCAAAAACACAAGCGAAACATCCATCTATTTTTCTTCCATCGAAGATTTCTTTTGAGTTTAGCTGGACGAATATCGTGCCGATCTATGGCGACAGGCTCGTGATCTCGCCCTTTGCCTCCTTGATGCTGGACTGCCTGTCACTCGATCTTTACTCACAAGGTAAGTTGTAGCACTTTTGTGACGTTTAGAGCTACCGAAGGAGGAGATGCAGAGTCAGATATGAGTTTCTGCTTAAACATTGTTCTTTTTCTGTAATGAAATTGAAAACGCAGTTGTGGTTGTTGTTTTTGAAGTTATTTCTCTTCGTCTTGTAATAGAAGGCTAAATTTGAGGTGTTTTCAAATCAACTCTAAAGACGCTGAAGACATACTGTCATCGTTCGCCGTTCCTGGTAACAGGTCATGGAAACTGCGCATCACACCAGATCCAGTTTTTGTCGAAAGGTACTGTTTTTTCTACAGCGAATTTGTATTTCGTGTAGAAAACCTTTATTCGAAGAGCCCTCTGAAGGCAAGTACTAGTGGGATTAAGAATTAGTTCTGCACCCCTTAATATTTGAAAGTTTTCCGAATATAGGTTTTAGCTGGACCCACGTGGTGCTGTAACAGTGTTTATTAGTGTTTGTTGTTCAGATGGTAAACCACCTTTGTGAAAAACATTAAAAAGTCAAATACATGGTCTTATGTCTCAAAATTCAATCAATCAAACAATCCAACTTGAAAATAAACAAAATCAAAAGCTAAAATGCATCTAAAACAAAGACATTAATAGTAGTGGGGAATAAAGAGATAGAAGAGGAAATATGTGAGGTATCGAAGTGTGCCTTCCTCATTATGGCTCTCTTGGAAGCACCATAGCTCAGTTGAATCAAGAGGCGCTCCTGGCACCCGCACGGTCGAGTGATCGATCAGCGCAAGAGTAACCAAGCCTTCCTGTCCTCCGGGGTCAAGTGAATTGATTTCATATCGTCTGACAAGGAGAAGATATTGCATCGAACAACGGTTGGCTTCCGCAAGACGTCTCATGAATCCAATATGCACTCACTATGCCTCTTCGATTCTGAATGATTGGCGCGTGCGCGGCGCATTCTTAGGGCTGGTCAACGCCGATCAATTTACCTTTGCCGTATTTTGTTGTTCCCCGTTACAGTCGATGGGTAAAAGGTAAAGATAAAAGGGTAGGCGTTAATCAGTCGTGCCATGTACCATTCAGAATCATAGAGGCATGGTGAATCCGCATTTAGCCCATATAATGACTTGTGGGTGCCAGCCGCCTAATGTCTTTACCTTCTCAGACAATTCTGGTATCAATTTACCCGACTCTGGAAGATTGGAAGGCTTAGTTAGCTCGAGCGAAGATTGATCGCTAAACCGTGCGGGTGTCAGTAGCGCCTCATACCACTGTATCCTATAGGTGATGAGTAACATTTAATATTTTTCAGTCCCGATAACGTGCAGATAGTGTTGGAGGAACGGCGGTACTGGGCTGAGAGATGGGAGGAGCTGCAAAAAAAGATCGACTCGACGATGCCGTCGCCGAGACACTCCTCGAGAGCTCGAAAGAACAGTTCACGAGGCAGCCCCACGAAGAGCCCTCCAACTAGAGTTCGAAGAAACAGCACCAGAGGTAGCCCGACCAAGCAGGTGTCCTCATGAACGGTCACTTTGTTGATGAAGCGATTCCAATTCGCTGTGTAAGGGTTCGTTTAGACGCCGGCGAAAATGCAAAATCGAAGCGCAATCAATAATTAACGTCCTTGATAGAATTTGTTCCTTTGCGTTGGTGGCGCAGTCCGGTGGCGCCGCATCTAAGCAAAAAATTGGGCATATCATCACAAAGGGAAGAAATTAGACGAAAAAAAGTGAAAAAAAGCCTTCTAAAAAACCCGAACGACAAGTAAGTTCGCCTATATGAGGCGCCACCGGACTGCGCCACTGATGCAAAGGAGCAATTTCGATCAAGGCCGTTAATTATTGATTGGGCTTCAATTTTGCATTTTCGTCGCACGGCCTCTAAACGAGCCCTAATAGCTGTGATACAATGACTGAACTCGTATTGCATTGCTTCCCTGTATTGCATTGCTTCCCGATTAGGCATCTTTCTCATTTTGATATCATATAGTAGTGCCTTTTTAAGTTTGCAAATTTTTATATCCTTTTACAATCGCTAGCCGCATGTATGTTACACTGAAAGTTAACACTTTTGAATTTATCGTGTTCTATGTTTAGAGGTTGAGAATTATTGCTTTGTTGATCCCATGCATTGTTGTTGGCTGTTATCTGGGTCATAATACCGACCCTCTTTGTTCTCAATAAAGTTTATTGAATTTCATTGATCTACATCTGTTACACAACAGTTAAAGATCACAATTATCTGTGCCTACTTAAGCCAATGGGCGCGCGTGGTGCTCTGGTAAGAGGCGCTAGTGACACCCGCACGGTCGAGCGATTGATCCCCGCCCATGCTAACGAAGCCTTTTCTCCCTAAGAGTAGGGTAAATTGTTACCAGACTTGTCTGGGAAGGTAGAGACTGACTTGGTATAGCGACTAGCCCCGCAAGTCAATGTATACGCCAAATACAAATGGGCAATTTTTTTCCTTTTTTTCCCTCTCTTCCTTCTTTTTCGTAAAGTCATAGCTTCAGTTCTCTGGGTGATCACATTTATCATACGTCACTCACTTATGTTTAATCCTTTGTTTGTTTCATGCTCATGGCGCGTCCTTGTGTGCATGTGAAAAATAATAAATAAGTAAATAAATAAATACGGTGCCAAAAAATACTAAATAGGCCAAATATCTATCATACCTCTATGATTTGAATGGAACACGAATGCGACAGCGCGTTCTTAGGAGACTGATTAACATTGGCGTTTATTCTTACCTTTATCCTTACCTTTAGTTCACTTCCAAAGCCCAACCCCTGACTCGCTACCACCCTTTGAGTGTTTTTCGCCACATACTGCCCACTCTAGCATAATCTCCGCGTTTTCAGCGACATGTCAAGTACACCAAGTTAAGGACCTAGGTTTTTGTTACAACGAAAAACTTGACTTTTCGTCACACTGTCAGGAGATTGCACGTAAAGCCACAATACGTACATTTCACATCTTCAAAGCCCTAAGCACAACTAATAAAAATGTTCTTGTCTCGGTTTACAGAACTTATGTCAGGCCGATTCTTGAGGGCTCTAGCACAGTCTTTTCACCACACAAAAGAAGTGACATGAACTTACTGGAAAGAGTCCAAAATAGCTTTACTAGGAAAATATTGTTAAGAACGGGTGGCTTTTTATACTCGCGTATACCTCGTGCTCAGTTCCGCAATAAATACTTAGGGCTGCTGACGTTGAAGGTTAGGCGACAAATCGCCGATACGTGTATGGTTCACAAATTACTCAACAGAATGACTGGAATGGAAATATCCCGATTTTATGATCTAGTACCCTCTCGTACTAGAGGGGAAGGAACTAAAATATCATTTGGCCGGCCTAGGACTTCCGTTAGGCGTCATTCGTTTACGGTTAGAGCAGGACTAGTCTACTTAAAGCTTTGCAAAAGGGCTAAACTCCCTCGCTCGCTTCCTTCCTTGAAACACCACGTTATCAAAACTCTCTCCGAACAGGAGAAATACTGCCCTCAGTTATGATGTTTGTTCTCTTAAGGTGTCTGTACATTTTTTTTTGGTGTTTTATTGTGATCAGCGGTGTATGTTACTTTCTTACGTTTGTCTTAAACAACGTAATAAATTGATTGATTGATGTCAACAGGAATTGTTTGCCTCAAAGCGAGTGGGTCAAATACGGAACTGTTCCTCTTCGAATCGTCAACTACATCAACTCTCCAACAGCAGCAGGTATCGCAGCTTCAATCTTTGTCTTTCGGTCGGCCGATGTTCCATCGGGGATTTGATTGACGTGCATTGCAACGGTGCGATTTGATGCGTAAGCTGATTACTCTGTGTTTTATTTCCACGTGACTGTTTGCATACCACGACTAATTTTAGTGGGACGTGGCGGAGGCGGACTTGTGTTGGTGCCCTCTTCCCCCCACACAATCAGAGTCGTTTTCTCACATCGATAAGTAAGTCGTCGGCTTCGTTCCTTAAGAAGAAAACCACTCTTGACTTCTATTCCTCACGCTCTAAAATCATATTTTCACTGTAGAAATCCTTCTATTTGTAGCATTAATTCCTTCTGCCGCACGAGCTTGTTAGGTGCAAATTCTTTATTTAGAACCTAACGTTTAGGCCTGTCCCTCGGATCGCTTTAAAGGTAAAGGTGGGGCGCTGATCGGTGCCATAAGGATGCGCCGCGCATTCGTGTTCATATAGAATTGCAGAAGCGTGGTGAATGCGTGTTCGACCTATACGATGACTTACGGGGCCAACCACTATACCAAGTCAGCGCCTTTCTCTTTCCAGACGAGACTAGTGCCAATTTACCCGAACACGGAGGGATGGATGGCTTGGTTAGCCCGAGTGGGGATCTATCGCTCGACCGTGCGGGTGTCACTAGCGCCTCTTACCGCTGCTCCATACGTGCCTACTGTGTATTCCTAACAAGCAAAAATCAAATGAGATAAGCTGGAGTGATAATGAAAATTATAATCCCATCTCAATGCAACTTATTCGATGCCGCTTTCCTCCTCTTGTGGAATCCTCTGAGTAGGTAGGGAGGCCTTGAAACTAACAACACTCATGTACCCACAAGTACCTGTAAAAGTTGCATCACGAAAGCTTGGCACATCCAATAATGGACTCCTTGTAAGATTAGATCAACCGAGGCCTCGATCACGGTATGAAGCTACTCTGATTCTGAATTGCTTTGGATTTTTTGTTTTCTCATTTGCCAGTTTTCCTCATGAAGCCCCCTTCTTCGACAAATCTTCTGATGAAGCTATCTGAAATTTTGAGCCGATATCGATAGACCGAAATGAAGTTCAACCGCCTTCAGGTTTTTTGGCGAAATTTCCTCAAACTTTATCCTTTTCAGATATTCAAACGACATGGTTCCCATTACGTTCCGAAATGGCTTTTCTATGTCATCAGGTAAGCTTTTATTCCAACAAGCTCTCAAACTCGTAGCTATGATGGCTGAAACAATCAAAACAGGCGGATCCCAAGTTTTTCTGTTTTTAGACATTGGTTTGGCAAAAAGTTTCAGTAATTTTTTTCCAAGTAATATTATGAAATAAAACTGGAGTAGAGGGAAACTTCGCCCTCTGATATCTGCGAAGGTCTGCAATCCCGTCTAAGCGGCACTTCAAGAAACACATTGTTTTAGAGAGAGATCAGAAGTTTAGAAAGACCACAGCTGTCCTTGGACATCGTGTTTTTTACTGTGGTTGGAGGGGAGGAAAGAGAGAAGAAAAAAGTGGAGAGAAAAGAGGGAAAAATACAAAAAAAAGAGAAAAGAGTGCAGAAAATTCGAAAGGTAATGAAAGCTCCATTTTGATGGGTAAGTGAGGCAACAATATGCCTGGTTGTTATTCTACTTTTACTAACAGGTATTGCGGGTTTCTATTACATAAAGTAGAAATAAAGGTGAAGGTGGGTGTGTGTGGTTCAGAGCTAAGAGGCGCTATTGACGCCCGCACAGTCGAGCAACCGATTTTGCCTGAGGCTAACCAAGCTCTTAACCTCTTCCGGGTTGGGCTTATTGACACCAAACGTGTGTAGGATGGTAAAGACTCTGGATTGCTTCAACAGCTTGCCCCGCAAATCATTCTCTAAGCCAAATAGTTGTTAATCAAGCCTCTACGGCTCTGAATGGGAGACAAATGCACGGCGCGATCTTGGAAGACTGATCAACCCTGAACCCCCTTAACTTTTACCTTTTACACTAGCGAATAGGTACTGTTCTGATGATGCTTGGCTCATCGCGAAAATCGCAACCCATGCTGGATTCGAACCTGTTTCTAGGGCTTATCCTTGGTATGCCAACAGTTCCGTAACCTGCACAGTTACCGTTATCACCAGGGCGAGGATCGATCGCTAAGTTGGAACTCTGTTTATCATTCTGGTAAACAGAGGCACTCTGTACTGAGCTGTTGCCTAACTAAAATCAACCACAAGGGGTCACAACAAACACTGACGCATTGCCCAGAATGGCGTTTTTATCGGCTCCGAAATCATATTGGAGCCGATGACGGACAAACTTCACCTCCATTCAACGCCAGTCGCCTTTGTAGAGCCACAAATTCCCCGAAGTAGCAGCGCTTTCCAGTCATTTTGTGATCGGATTGGTGCGAATTCAACGTCGTGTTTGAATTTTGCTGTTCTCTTTTCAATTTCCTCTAAAATTTACATGTTCTCATGTGGAGTTTAGCACATCAGCCAGAAGAGGAGCCCTTCTATCGCTTTGGATTTATAGGAGCTGATTTTGCATTCTTAAAAGTTCTCGCCTTTGAGTGGTAACATTCCTTTTTTGAACCAATCACTGCTGGTGATAATAAATGAAAAAATATAAATAAATAAGTAAATAAAAAGTGCTATGCAATCAAAGACGTTGCCTTATTATTAGTGACCTGAAGAGTTGCCAATTATATTTTTATTGATAGTTGGTAACGTTGTGAAGAAAACACTTCATTTAGATAAGCAGACTAAGCCAACTGAGCGAATCGACGAACTGAGGTCGTACCTAATTAGCAGAATGGGCAGCCAAGAGTCAGGTGATCCTTCGTCGGCTTTGTTTTTTTCTTAGTTTCCATTTCTAGGTGTAATATGAAAGGATTTTTGTTGTACATCCCTGCGCATCCAGTCATCCAACAGATCTTTCGGTTTGGTCCATAAATTATGCGATAGATAGGCTATTGTATAGTTCGAGAAAATTCTTCTCCTCCGGGCTAGGCACTGAAAAATCGTGTTATGTCATCATTTTAGCCTATTGCACATAGTTTCTTGTGGAGCTATTTCCGAGAATTGTGGCCGGAGAATTTGTGCTTTTGGAATTTGTGAAGTTCTGAAGGTCTGCAACTGCTAATTCGTAACTTAATTTCAGGTTTTGGAACTGGCAGCTCTGGTCGCGTGGCAAGCCGAAGAGGCAGCACTGGTGAGTACTTATAGGCTATATACGTTGTAAAAATAAATGCAACACAAAATTAAGGCTGTAATATAAAACTGAACAGCATAATGGATAGATGCTCGAAACCTATTACTAGAAAAGCTAATCTTGACGCCGAGCTGTTGAAGGAGAAGTCCCAGGAGAAGTTCTGTGTATCAACGGTATCCGTTCACCCTTTTCATCGTTTGATAGCATCTGGTGATAGCATGATAGATAGAGATAGCATGATAACAACAACGTCAACAGGCTATCAGAAAAGAAGTTAATATAAAATGTATGAAAATCCAAGAATGTGACACATAAATGTCGACTCTATTTGTTATTCGTCAATGGTGAAGCAATAAGAGTCGCTACCTGTATTCGATCTGTCGAGCAATCTTTCCTAGCCCCGGCTAACCTAGCTTTCTATCCCTTCGGGATAGTTTAAATTGGTACCAGATTTGTATGGGAAGGTAAAGACACTGACTTCGGATAGCGACTGGCCCCCGCAGGTCATTGGTAGGTAAAATACGCAGTCCCGATGCTATTGTGGATTCTGAGTGGATGAAGAATGCACTGCGGGTCCCCAGAGGACCTATGAGTGCTAATTTTTATTTTTATGATTTTTGTGAAAAGATCTGGGCCCAGATTCATGAACGGAAGGGCTGAGAAGAAATTGAAGTCGCACTGGGTATACGTCAACCCCACGGTCAAGATTGGTAATAGGTAAAGGCAAAAGTAAAGCTGCCTACGATCATCAGCGCCGAGAGGACTCATGTTCAGAGTGGTGGACGGATGGTGAATGCATACTTGGTCCTTACAATGACTTGAGGGGGCAAGCCGCTATACCAAGTCAGCGCCTCTTCCTTCGCAGACAAACCTGGATCCTGATTCACGAACGGACGAGCGGTCTCCGAAACCGCGGCGCAGCCAGAACCACACGGCAGAGTCGATGAGAGATTGCGTTCGGCACGGGAAGTTGAGGATAAGTAGACAAGGGTGGGCGCCGTTCGGGCTATATCTCGGGGTTTATCGGGGGGTTACCAATGATGAATATGGGCCCTGTGCTCTTTGTTCGCCTTATGCCGTACATTACTTTTACTCTTTGTGGCACGGATTTAAGCGAATGAAAATTCAAGAACCAAAAAAATGAAGAAATTACGAAATTGAAATTTGAGCGAGAGTGAATCTTTCGATTGGTTGCATCAATTCTACACTGATCGCATTTTTAATCTCCACGATGGGTCCACCAAGAGACCACCAAGAGGATGAGGGTCACCCTCGTCTGTCTGCATTCCACGCCCCCCCCCCCTAATCCCACGATCAAATGAGTCTCACGTAAATGAATCAGCGTCGTATTTTCGAGACCTTCGGAGGACGAACAATGTTTGACATATGATGTTTGATGTCAGCTCAGGTGGAATCTCGCGCCAAGGAAAACGCTGGGTATGAAAGGAGCGGTAGGTAAGGGACGTTTACCCTACAGTAGTCCCATTGCTAAACTTCGAGCTCGGGCCCTTCCATCAAACTTCGAGTCATTCCTCTAAACTTCCAGTCTGCCATATTATTAGGATGGAAACTAATTTCGTGGACTGTTTTGCAGTCATTAATTCTAGCAAACGCAACTTCCTTGAATGTTCACTAATTTTGCTACGCTTTTGAGTGTATGATAGCACATATCGAGTAGTTTTCAAAACCGTTCATAATTCCTGTTACTTTTGTTTGCTAGGAAAATTTTTCTTCTTGAAATGAAAACACCCAAAACCAGTGTTTGCCAAGGTTTTCTTCATGAGTACCTGCTTAGCCACTATGTTACTGGAGCGTTACAATTTGTGTGCGCAGGATCTAGGGATGATGTCCTGAAACGATTGATGGCACTCAAAAATGTCAAGAGATTTTGAGCAAGCTATTCCAAACGAAAGGAAAAGTGCACTTCGGATGACCTACCGAGCTCGGTCGGAAGGCCGTAATCAGCTCCTCCGAAAGATTTCAGAGCTGGGCAACACCTATGCTGACAGTCAAAGTCAAGTGCTGAAATTGCTCAGCTGAAAAGGTTCTGCACTATTTTAGTTTTTCTGTAAAACTGGCCAGTAGGTGCCTCGCGATTTGACCCATCGCGGAAGAGAGTGGGGCGTATACTGCAAGCGAACTTCGAGCTTGCCCCAGAAACGAATCACCTGCTCACAGAGTGATAACGTGCCATGGAATGTGGACATTACTTCATAATTGCTGGCTTGCTAGCCGGTCACCCAAAATGAGAGCCGCTGCAGATCCTCAAATCCACCTCCTCACAAGACGCTGATGATCTCAGTTTGGAGGTTCTACGAAGGTGCGACCTACCGAGAATTCATTGATGGTAGTCTCACTATTCAAGTTGAGCCCTACTATACTTAGCCTGACTGTGTACAGGTTGAACTACGCCGTAGCTAGCGTAAGCAGCTCTCTGAAAGTTGTGCCACCACTCATCAAGACACCGCCAAACATCATGTTCCGTTTCGATCGCTCCAAAATTCCAAAGATGTAAGCTAGGAGACTCTTGTTTACGCTGGTTATAGTACAGATCTAGCACTTTATGAATAACATTTATTTTGGTTTTCCCTGCATACTCTGGGGCAAAGACGATCCAGTAATGAGATGTAGGTCAAAATGCACCTATGAAAATAATTCCCTTTAAAAAACTCAGTATTTCTTAGGAAGTGCAATGGGACAGCTACTTGAGAGTGGGAAATTACATGTTCGTTTTGATGGTTCATATGTTGTTTGGGTAACGTTTTTCTTTATTTGGTAATTAACAGTTTTGTTGAAAGTGCGTGAGAGTCCACGAAATTAGTTTCCAACCTGATAATATATATTATAATTTTGGATCCAGTAGCCATGTAACATTGTTTCATTTTTTCGTTTGTGTTCCATAGTTCGCGGAAATAGAAAAATAAAAAATGAGGTAAAAATAACAAATATGAATATAAATAAAAATTTGTGAATAATTAAATCACCCTGCCAAAATTCCACGAAAAAGTTGTCTCAATTCAAGAAACACTTGAAACCGAAATTAGCAAAAAATGAAAACAATAGCTAAAAAGTTGCTTTTCTTTTTAATTGTTTTGATTTTTCTTTTTATAGTCCTAACATTGATCCGCTAAAACGTTGACAAGAATTTCTGAAAGTTCTTATAGATTCCGCGAATAAAAATCCATATTTATTTGTAACTTGCCATTTTTCAAAAGCGTCACACACTTACCGATGAGAGATGCCGAAGATTTTGTTTGTTACAACCCTCATTCCAAATTTAGGCGAAACATGGTTTCAAGTATTCATTGGACGCCCAAAAATTTTTCACATTTCCGTATGAGGGGAGGAGTCCTAAATATTTGAAGAATTTCTGATTTGTGGTATCCGTGCTCTTTTTTTCTCTGGATTAGTTTCCGATCGATCGGATGCACCTGATTCATCTCGCTGTAGTCGATTAGTCCGCGAAGATCTCTGAGCGCCGGTGGTCGTCTGAAATCAGTAAAATCAGCTATGACCTCAGTAAGTACGTCGGTGCTGGACGGGGCAACACTGGATTACCTCAGCCTCCTCATTTCACTGGAAGGTTGGTAGAGTTTTCTAGTATTAGGTTGTAAACCTTCCAATTGAACTTTTGCCACGTCTTAATTTTTCAAATTTGTTTCTTTGAAACAGAACCCAATTAAGATATGTATGGTACATTATTAGAGTACAATGTATCGCCTTCCTGCTGGTAATTGTTTTACTCCATACGCGTGAAATCCTGTCGGTTTATTGACGAACAACTTCAACACTCCCGTTTTGAGATGGCCTTACTTGTTGAGATTTTTCTCCTCCGCGTGTTTCTGATGAAGCAGTAAGAAATGGTATTCTGTGATAGCAGTATCTGAAGATTACGTTGCATGGGGTATCAAAGTCTAACCATCCTCCTTAAAATTTTCCCATATGATTTTTCTGAAGATATCCTTGGCCGGGTTGGATGGGTAACGTAATCAGCCCTGCTTACCCTTTAGTTTTCAAGCCATAGAATCCAATTGCTGTCGGAGTAGATTGCCAGTCACTCATGCATATGCAGGTAGATGCTCCTATTCGATAAATTCAGAAGAACTTCAAAAAACGCGAAGAATCTCCTCCTTGAGGTGCAATTCAAACTTGGTGTCGGTTCTCCTTGTTTACCAGGAAGAAGCCACTGGGGTCTCCGGCTATGACCAGCGCGCTTCATTCACTTCTTACCTACAACAGCCAAGTTATTTTACCGGTTGAGGTTCCTTTCGAAACGTCGAGATTTCGTACGCGAAGTGACCCTAGCGTTGAGCTATGTAGGCGACATATTGCGGGTAACATTTCGGCCACACTTTCGTACCTTTCCCACTATATTAGAACGCTTTACAGCTATTATTTATGAGCACTGGAACTCTTCTACAAAGTAGCGAGTGGTGCTTGATGGTCCGACTTCTGTGGCTACTTTTAGCCCATCCAAATCAGTGCTAGGTGTCCCTGGCGGAGCGGTTCATTTTCGAACCCATCATAGTCTTACTTGACTTCCTGGGACCAATCTGTTCTGGAGGAATATACAGGACACATTACTCTATTATACAGCAAAATTTTAGGATTGGAGACTGCAGCAAAACGCCCTAGTCAAAGCCCATTGAAGTCATGCAGTTGGGGCACTATGTTTAAAGTTTCATAATTTGAAGGAATTCTAACGAAATCGAATGGGCGATAAACAGTTCAGAAGAGCTTTAGCCACCCTACTGAAATGTTATCGAAAGAGAAATGCAGAAGCTTCAGCACAAGTTTTACTATGCGATGAAAAAATATTCAATCGGAAGGTTTACAACCTAATACATTCTAGTTTTTTTTTCTATTAATTTGCACAACCATTTTGTGAACGGGAAGCATACTTTCTAGTCGGTTTCAGTAGTTCTGTTTTGAAAAACAAACTTACTCGACAACCACTGACAACCCATCAGTCAACTCCGCCCGCGCTCCAATCCACTCCTTTTCGTTCTCTCCTTCATTCCTTTCTACCTCTTTCCTTCCTCTACAGCACCACGAGAATCGCCATTCTTTCCTATTTTCTTTAACCCCTTAACGACAGTATCGATTTATGTGCACAATATCGATTTATCAATATTTAAAAAATAGGAGAGCTGCTTCCGAAGGAATGGTCCACCTTAGCAATTATCAAACTCTTTTTTGTGCCATCATGTATATGGAGAGGCTTCATGACTTGAAGGTCTCGATCGAATTCCTGGTTGTCGCTGATCAGACCCCCCAACGACGCGCCATGCATTCGTCTCCTATTCGGAATCTTAGAGGAGCTGTGAATGCGTATTTGGCCAATACAATGACTTACGGGAGTCAGGCGCTATACCAAGTCACCGTCTTAACCCCTTTTCGGACAAGTCTGGTACCAATTTACCCAACCCCGGAGGAGTACTCGTTTGAGTTCGTGGCTGTCGCTGATAAAATCCTCCAAGGACGCACCATGCAATCGTCTCCTATTAATAATCGGAACTGTGATGAACGTGATTTTGGCCTATAAAATGACTTGCGGTACAGCCGTGGTACAAGTCTGTGACTTCCCCTTCCCGGACATGTTTGAAACCAATTTCCCGGAAGGATGAAGTGCTCAGTTGGCCCGAGCAGGGAGCGATCGCTCGACCGTTTAGGTGCCAGTAGCGCCTCTTACCACTGTACAATGCGTCTCTTTCATTTCGGAGTGTAGTCGTCAGAAGAGTAAGAGAACAATTTTCGTATACTGCTGTGCCCAACGAAGTTAGTAGGTAGACCAAAGTTTATTTGTGGCGTAACATTTTGACCTGATTTTTTTTAAATTTATAATTATAACCCCAATTTATAACGACATGCCGAGGTTTCAAGAAGAGAGAACTTGGAGAATTCAGAGAATAATTTCAAATTCCTCTGTATTTGATCCCACCTTGATCATCCGCTCCCGTGAGCGGCAAACACCTGACCTCGTCGGCAAGCTCGATAAGCCGCTTACGCGGTGTAGGAGGGAGAGCTGAATGAGTTGCTAACCTTCACGAGGAGATCGACTACATTGCCGATGCCGACTTTCCCTCAACAAACACGCATAGTTGAACATTTGATGTTTTCCTCCCTTTTCATGATTATTAATATCAGCTATTCCACTCGCTGCGACTAGTACCGATGTTTTTGCCGCCGTCAGTATCCAAGGTTTCCTTTGTGTTACCGCTTGAGCTGTCTGGTGAGCAGTCCTCTTTTATTGTCTTCACCTGGACGGATTTTGTTTCTGTAAGATATAGAAATAATCAGTCGTTCTAATCACCCAGTAGTGTGCGTGTGGTGCAGTGGTAAGCGGCGCTATTGACACCTGTACGGTTAAGCGATCGATTTTGCGTGAAACTAACCAAACTAATTATCGTCTCCGGGTCGAGTAAATTGATACCAGACTTGTCTGGATACTAATTTGGTGTAACGACTGGCCACCGCAAGTCATTGTGTAGGCCAAATACGCATTCACCAAGCCTCTACGATTCTGAATGGAACACGAATGCGTGGCGCATCCTTAAGGGAGTGATCAACGCCGGTACCTTTGCCTTTTACCTTTACATGTCATTTATTATCTAATGTAGTTGCTTCAAATACATAAGGAGATGGAAGGAGAAAAGAGAGGCGTCCCAAATTATCATCGAAGTTCCTACTCTTGAAAGTTTTCGAGTCCAGTAAGGTATCCCAAGTAAAAGGAAAAGCTTTTCTTGAATATAGGAAGACTTTCTAGATTTCATAAGGTTACATTGTGGGCTCTTACCCTCAGGAGCTACGGAGGTTTTCCCATATGAGTGTAAAATGTAAGGAAAAGGTGCCGGCGATGATAAGTCCCCAGAGGACGCGCCGCCGCATTCGTGTTCCATTCAAGTCGTAGAGGCATAGTGAATGTGTATTTGGTCTATACAATGACCTGCGGGGGCCAGCCGCTATACCAGGTCAATGTCTTTACCTTCCCAGAATAGTCTGATACCAATTTACTCGATCCCGGAGGGGTGGAAGGCTTGGTTAGCCCAGTCCGGGATCGATCGCTCGACCGTGCGGGTGGCAGCAGCGCCTCTTACCATTGTACCACGCGGGCCCTGAGGTTAGGAGTGTAGGGTTTCAGATGGTTTGCTCAGAATCTGCGTATAGGAAAACCATGCACGTTATCAAATATACTAACGCGACGGTTCGCAGCGAGGAGGACAATTCTAAGATTTCCTTTAGCATCCCCTTCATTTCCGACGAGGTCAGCACGGATGTACGCAAGTGCGTCCGTAAAGCAGGTCTCCAAGATCTGGTGAGGGTTGTTGAAGTTCCTCCTGCGAACCTCAAGAAGCAGTTAGTGCGCAACCGGTTATACGATCGATTTTGCTGTACCCCCTAGTCTGCGCGTGTAGTCTGCGCGTTTGGGAAGGATGGGGACTGCACGTCCTCCGCAAAACAACATATATTTGATAACGTGCATGGCCTGCAAAAATTTGGCAGACATCGCCATACACCCCACGTATGTGGGGGAGACGGGCCGACAATTGTCTGTAATGGTAAGCACTTGGATGGGCTACGCAAGGGTGCGCTATCTACCACGTTGGGCGAGCATAAGGTGCGTCGACATGAAGGCCTTCCAATCGAGGTGGCGGTGTCGATTTTGGCCCGTGAACCTGATATCGCCGGACATTGGAGGCGTTTTGGATAGCTGCCGGGGCCCCTAAAATCAGTCGGAAAGATGAGTGTGTAGCGGTCACCCAAGAGTTGGCCCCACTCGCCGACTTATGCGGGTTTGACCTAGCTGATCGCGCCCTATGAGGCCGTCATGGTGGGTGGTCCCTATGGGTTAGGTTTATTCGCCCGCTATCTTCTGCATCTAAGGGTGACTGGTGGTCTGCCTCGGCAACCACCATTAAGGGACGCTTCTGTCTGCTCCTTTGCATTTTTCTTCCCCGTTCTACTGGACCTTAGAATAATCTTTTGTAGTAAGAACTGGTGTTTGGGCGAGTAGTTTTTCAAATATATACTCGACCTTCCATGCTCCGACGAAGGCGACATCGCCGAAACGTGAGCCGAATAAAGTTCTTACCAATCTCGGTCCTCTGCTCAACTACAAACGAGATAACGAATATAGGAAAACCGTTGTATGTTCACGAGCAAAACCAATTTCATCCCAATTGCCCCAGGCAAGTGGCTCACTTGTGTAGTCGCCGAAATGATTGTTTTTGCCATTTTCTGCCCAACACTTCAACCTGAGCTGCCTAGCAGTTGACGCCCCTGTGCCGTACCCACTTGGAATCTCTTTTTTTCACCATTGTGAAGGCGAGCTCGTTATCTTCCTTTCTTTACTGTCTGGCTGCATCATGTTATAGGTAAAGGTAAATGTTTCGGCGTTGATCTACTATTGAGGAGCTAGACGCTATACTAAGTGAGTATCCTTACCTTCCCAGACAAGCCTGCTACCAATTTACCCAACGCGAAAGGGTTTGAAGGCTTGGTTAGCCTCAGGTGAAACGATCGCCAGACCACGCGGATGTCAGTACCGCCTGTAACCACTGCACCACGCGCGCCCCTCGTAGAACTCGAAATTTATCAAACTATCGAGGACAATCAGCTCTTTGAATAACAGTCTGGTTTGCTTTGCTTCTCGGTGTCACCGTACAAATATTTATTTTCGACGTACATACATAGGTGTGCTAACAATCGAAGCGGTTAGCAGGAGAAACGATCGCCGAAACACTATAAAACACGATAATTTCCCAAAATATTTTCAGAAAAACGTTCAATAATAGTCTCGATACACCACGATTCTCTTCGCCAGACGATTCTCAAGCTTCTCATATCCGAAATTCTTTCTTCCACACAAACTTTCCTCATTATATTCTCCACCCTGTTTTGATGACGATAAACAGTTGACGATCAGTCATCAGCTCCCAAAGGCTCGATCGCCGCTCTCGATCGAACCAGTTTTCTCGCTTATGAATTCGTTCTGAGATTGAATTACCATCGCCGAACGTTCGATCGGTAGCCTCATGCTGTTCACTCCCTCTGAAGTTCTCCTCGTTCTTTTTGTCGTTTCTTTTTCTTTTTTTATTTTCTTCTTCTCGATGATAGAGATGGCGTGGTCAGTTCTTAAGGAAGGACATGAGAATCTCTCTGAGTTTATTAGGAGCTCTATTATTTTTATTTATTCTACTCATTACTGTAGACAAAAAAGAGGAAACGAGCCATGTAACTGAGGGAAACGTCGACTCATCTCTTTTGTTCAAACTCATTCGGATAACTCGCTGAATTCTGCACATCTCTATGGCAGGTAATTGTTCCGATTATTAAATTACTACATTATTTCTATTCAGGGTCTTTGATGAAACAGTCGTCCAGCACGCCAAATCTCTCGAACTCGGCGAGAATCGTCGTCCCCACGGACAATGGGTACCTAAAGTGAGTTGCACCATCGTTTTTCCTCAATATTACAATAATTGTTATCTGAAAAGCACCGAAGCTGGAGTGGTACAGTGGTAAAAGGTTGACAATCGTATATACGGTTGATCCCCACCCGGGTGAACAAAGCCCTCCACACCTCCCGGTTCGGGTAAATTTGCTACCAGACTTGTCTGAGAAGGTAAACACTCTGACTTGACAGAGCAGCTGACCCGCGCGAGTTGTTGTATAGGTCTAATACGCATTCACCATGCCTCTACGATTCTGAATTTAACACCAATGCGTGGCCTATCCTTAATGACTGATCAACGCCGACACAATTACCTTTAATTTTTGCCTTCAAATAGAAGTTGAAAAGAGCTTTGGGAGATCAGCTGAAATGAGAAGGATATATGTTAGGAATATCAAATCTGTATTAAAATGAGGTGGAAGGAACATCCAAGTCATTCACTTCTAAACGCAACTGAAAAAAAACTTTGAAGGAACTGTCGTAATGAATGGGATCTAATCTAAAAATGGAGAAATGTGTCGTATGAGTTCATTTCTAACAAAATTTTGTGATAACTTGTTATTTTTTATTTACTTATTTGGGCGCACGTGGTACAGTGATAAGAGGCGCTACTCTCATCCGCACGGTCGAGCTCTCAATTTTGCCTGAGGCTAACCAAGCTCCTATTCTATTCCGGTTTGGGTTAATTGATACCATACTTTGGTAGGGTAAAAACACCGACTTGGTATAGCGCCTAGTTATTGTACACGCCGAAAGCGAATTCACTATGCCTCTACGATTCTGAATTGAACCCGAATGCGGCCCGTCCTTCGGAGACTGATCAACGCCGTCACATTCACCGTTTACCTTTATTGATGTATTTAGTTGTTTATTTACGATTATTCATTTAACAGAACTCAGCGAGAACATAAAAAACTTAACTGTAAGATCCTATAGATAAAACCATAAGAATTCTATCGTACTTGACATGCACTCGCTAATCTTGACCTCGACTGTTAGTCATGAAAGGTACTTGTTTTGAGGCCAAGAGAAGAGGTGAAACTTTCTCTGAGTTGAACTTTTCCCATTTAGGAAGTTGAGAAGTCGAACTTCCCACTACAATTTGCCTGAAGGTCTTCTTACTTACTCAACTCACATCAATCAGTTACCGAGACTGTTCACTTTCGAAGTGTTGTTGTTTATGAGGCTGAAATGTTTCTATAGGGTGGTGCGGCATTGAGCGATCACTCGGCATAATGCATCTCAGCATTTGTGTCTCGATTTCTTTGGATTTCCTAGCCACTTCTCCTACCAACTTACTGATATTATTTCCAGCAAAACACTGAAACTTTCAGATTTGATACAATTTACCTTGAGATTCGTCAATAGCAAAACAATATGATTTTCAGGAAGTTGAGCATTGGGCAGCAGAGCGATTCGGGGATTGTGAAGGACGCGTTGGAGGTGAAAGACTCGCTGAGCGAAGGCTACTGGACGCCCAGAGAAACGCTCAAGAAATGTAAGTTGTTTCGTTGTTCAGAATACCTTATGGATGTATGTAACTCGAACAGGCTGATGGCCGTGGCTTTAGTCGAACAGGCTGATGGCCGTGGCTTTAGTTGTTTAATTTAATTTATTTCAAAATCCAACACAGAACAAAAAACCAGCAAAAACCAATAGCGAAAACACTGCTGGACATTAGGAACTAAAGAAAATGGTTTATCAACCTAAACTGTTGCTTTTATACCTTCTGTCTGATTTTCCTAAGCAGCTTCCTTATTTTCAAGGCTTCTGTCCAAGCGAGTATAGAGGAGTTCGCCGCTTTGGCCTACGTCCTTTCCTCGTATACGTTTTTTGAATTACGAAAAAAATATTAGCCAACATATCAACACGTTGACGACAGTGTGGCGCAATGCTGCGCCACAGTCTTGTATCGTATTTTTCTCGATACATTTCAGAATTTCGAAGGATGTTTTTGTGCCACTTTTTAGTAGACCTTTGCACATTGTTATAGGAAGTATGGTCCATGAAAATGATTCTTAACTACTGATTTACTGGAATTTTTGATTGTGCACTAATTTTCTTTACAAGTAAAGACAAACAATGGTTATTGCAAGAAGCAAATAAATGCAAACAAATACTGGTTACTGAAACAAACACATAAATACAAACAAATATTGATTATTAGAATAAACAAATAACGAACAATAAACAAATAACAATTTGATTTTACCCTGGATAGGGAGAAAGGACATTCTAAAAGCTTCCAGGTGTTATTTTTCTACTTTCTTTGCAAAAAAGGAATAGTCACAATCCCCGATATTACAGGACTGTATATGTAGTCTACGAGATTAACTATTCACTTTCATTTTGAAAAAAAAAACTCGCCGTATGTCGGAATCATGCCGCAGCCTCGGCGCGGTAGAAAATCGCTTGGTCCCACGCGCCAGACACGCGACAAAGGCGCTGTCGTCAACGTGCTAAAATATTAAAAATATTTGAGACTTCAATATAGGACATGTCAAACTATACCTCGGCTCAACTAATTCTTTTATTTTGCTCGTATAAGATAAGATAAGGGAAGGGAGCCTCTGTCTACATTTCTTTTTTTTTCTTCATAATATTCGCGTGTGATGCTCTGCTAAGAGGCGCTGCTGACACGTGGAATTCGAGCGATTGATCCTCGCTCGGGTCAATCAACCTCTTCATTCCTCCGGTAAATTGTTACCACACCTAGACGGTAAGATGGAGACACAGACTTGCGTCACGGCTTCCCTGCAAGTCATTGTATAGGCCAAGTGCACGTTCATCACACCTCCGATTGTTAATTGGAGACGAATGCATGGCGCGTCCTTGAAGACTGATCAGCGATAGACACGAACTCAAACGAGTATACCTCCGGGGTTGAGTAAATCGGTACCCGACTTGGGCAAGGTAAAGACGATGACTTGGTATAACGGCTGACCCCCGTAAGTCATTCTATAGGTCAAATGCACATTTACCACGCCTCTACGAATCTGAACGGAACACGAAACACGAAGGTGCGGGTCCGCTGAGGACTCAAAGGCAACCCCTTTACCTTTACCCAATCATTTACCCGTTCCCGTTTCGTTGGTTTTACCTGATTTATTGACTTGATGTGGGCAGTGCGGTGTACTTTACTAGCTGTGACTGGAGAACAGCTGTAGCAGTTGGCGGAGTTGTTTTCGCCCGTCATCAGTCGGTTGGTTTCACAGCTTACAACTTCACCACCCTCACCTCAACCCATCATGGAGGCTCTGCGTTTACTCCTTAATCTTATTGGTTCGTTTCGTCATTTCTACCCCTCGAACAGATCATTTTCGTTTTTTGGCGCATACTTGGTGAACTAAGGGCGTGCGTAGTGCAGAGGTAAGAGGCGCTACTGATATGTCCCTGCACGGTCGAGCGATCGATCCCGCCCGGGACAACCATGCCTTCCATCCCTCCGGGGTCGGTAGATTGGTGCCAGACTTTTCTGGGAAGGTAAAAACACTGACTTGGTATAGCGGCTGTCCCCCACGCAAGTTATTGAATAGGCCAAATACGCATTCACAAACTCTCTACGATTCTGAATTGAACGAGAATGTGGCGGCTCGTCCTTCGGGGACTGATCAACACCGTCACCTTTACCTATATTTGGCGAACTTACTGCCGATCACTTTATCTTTACCTCTTGCCTTTTTTTGAAATTCCGCTCTCAGTTGATTATGTAGGACAGTGTCGTGCTCAGTGTGAAATCCAGGATGAAATTCGTCAGAAACTATCGATCTTACATAAGCTGCACGAAGAAACGAAAATTTCTCATGCAGAGCAATTTCGAGCTGGAAAACCAAAAAAAGCGAATCTCACAGATGTGTCGTTTGAGATCAGAGCACTCTCCATCATCAAATCTCGATGAATCTCGAAATTGCAGTGTCCTCAGTAAAGGTAAAGATAAGTGTGCTGATAAGTTCTCTAATGACGCGCCACGTATTCGTCTTCCATTCAGAATCATAGAGGCAAGGTGAATGCGTGTTTGGCCCTCACGGTCTTTACCTTCCCAGACAAATCTGCAACCAATTTACCCGATCCCGGACGGACGGAAGACATGGATAGCCCGGGCGGGTATCGATCGCTCGACTGCGCCACTGTCAGTAGCGCCTCTTATCGCTGTACCACGCGGCATTACTGTATCATCAGTATTTCGTTTTATTTAGCGAAAGATTGATAAAAAGTTTTCTATTCATCCAACGTTTCTATGCTGTCGCGTTCGCCAGAGCCTCGAAATCAATAACAGCTGAAAACTTACCCCCCGAAACGTTGGCCGAACAAGAAAGGTTTGTTTCAATTTTGGGTGTCGCTGAACGAAACTATCCCACCAACAAGAAAGCGGAACCACGGTGTCTGTTTATCAACTCTAGGGTCCCGCCGCGATTGCTCGTTACCGTACAGGGAGTAGTGTCAATATGAAACCGATCTGCTTCTCATGAAGAGGGAAACAACACCTTCTGGACCGATTTTCGGCGGCCGATAGGACGCTGAACGTCTGGTGGTAAACCAAGGGCAGTGCAGTTTCGAGAAAGGGGAACATCATCAAACGAATGTGGACGAGAGTGTGTTAATGGTTGCTGAAGTGAATTCTAATTGTCCTGAAAACAACAATAACTACTCGTCAGCGACAAGAATTGCACCGCACGTTCTCGGTGGTAACCTCGAATGAATTCCCTCACCGCCAATTCCAAATGGTCTCAGTCAAGCTCTCAAAGTTGCATGTTCACTTTTCTTCCGATTCCTGATGAACAACTCTCCCGACGTTCATTAAGTACCTCGTAGAATAATAACCTCGCAATTATTCATTCACTTATTTATTTGTGTATTTATTTATTTCTGCGTGCGAAGGGAGACTGATACACGCTAAAATCCTTTCATTCTTCGATACTAAAGTCAGCGGCGAATTATTTCCAGCTTATGTTTCTTCATTTTCCTGCCATTCTACTTCTATAGTGCGCTGTGGCATTCTCCAAACTCATAAGTAATCATACAGAGAGGCTATTATCAGTGACGGAGCTCCTCTTTTTTAATTCTTAGTAATGCCACTTTCTCTGGAAACTTGTTGTTTTTCGTATCTGAATAGCATTTCTGTCTAACTAACACATTTTTCTTGTTCAGTAGCACATTCATGTTGAAAGATGTAACAATAAATAAATAAATTTCTGGGGCGTAGTGCAGTAGTAAGAGGCGCTACTGACACCCGGTCGTTTTTGCTTAAGGCTGACTAACCCCTTAATCCGTTCCGCGTTGTTTATTATTGATACGTCTTCTCTGGGAAGGTAATGACACTGACTTGCTATAGCAGTAGACCCGCACAAATCATTGTATAGGCATTCACCAAGTCTCTACGATTCTGAATGGAATACGAATGCGGCGGCGCGTCCTTCGGGGACTGATCATCGCCGACTTCTTTAACCTTTCCCCTACTTATTTATTTTTACGCGCCGAAACACCCGAAACACCACTGTGGGAACATTTCTGTCATGTAACCAGTGAACTGCCTTTATAATTATTTTTTCTACTTTTTGCCGGTCGTCCGGATAGAAGATGTTCTTTTGATTAAATACAGTGATTCAGCCATTATACATGGCAAACACCTGTACGTCCTGGCAAACATATGGCTTTCTCTGCAAGTGCTCTATTTCGTTCAGTTTAATAATGGGTCTTGAGGCTAGAAAATTTTCCTTCGACATCTGGAGACCTCCGGTTCACAAAATTCGATAATCCAAGGGAAAGTGATAACGAGAACAACCTCGTTTCAACGTTCTTACTTTGAAATGGTCAGCCATATGCCATACCTTGGTGTGGAGTCTTATAAATTGTGAGGTCTATGAGATTTCTTATGAGATTTTTGTGGCGAATTGCTTTAATTATACTACCAACCATCTAAATGTTTTTAGTTTAGTGTTTTTCACTGTTTTGACCTATTAAGCACTTTTTTAGCGGGTATTATGCCCGTAGTACATGAATTATAAATAAATAAATGATGGAGCGAGCAACTATAATACATAGTGGGGAAGCGGAAGGCATATAATAGATGAAAATCTAAAGGACCAGATCCTAACTACAAGAAAACGACAGCATTTCAGCGTCCGCACCTCCTCGAGCTCGTTTCGCTTCGAATCCAAAGAACATGTTTCGGCCGGTGCAATCCGAGCGCGACTGTAAGGATTTTGAGCTCGACTATCTGGATGTGGCCAAGCTGCAATTGCAACGAATGAGCGAGGACATGAAAAGTGAGTCTGTTGCCGCCGATTCGCTAGTTTTTGACTAGGAATTTATTTATTTATTTATTTATCTGCTTACATATGTATTTATTTATCTATTTATCTATTTATTTATCTACTTAGTTATTCATATATTTAATCATTTATTTACCTATCTATTCGTTTATCTATCTATTTACTTATTTACCCACTTATTTATTTACTTATCTATTTATCTACTGATTTATTTATTTATCTGTATACCTATTTATTTATTTATTTATTTATTTATTTATTCACCACTTGGCACTTGGCACTTAACGTGCCCCGAACGATCTCAATGTACAGGGTGCGCCAGCTAAATCCGGACAACCGCGACTCGGATTTTTCAAGCAACCTTGCGAACGCCAAATACAATTCAAATCCAGGAATCTTTTGCACATTAGTAGAGAGGTGTATTATTATTACAACGGTTCAATGTAGACTGTGTCAGCAGCAATAATCGCCTCCATCCTTGACCTGAAACGCTTGCAAGCCCTCTTCAAAAAAGCTCGGTCCAATTTTGCAAATACTACTTTACTGGCGGTTCGCAGAAATGTGACGTTAGGGTGCCCTGTCTCGTTAGCAACCCTCTCAACAACGCTCTAAACGTAGTAGCTCATGGGGTTCAAATCTGGGTTTTTCTGGGACCAGAACACCGGGGACCAAAGCATGTCCAAGTTATCGGACAGTCAGTTTTGAAGCAAGTGGCTCGTGCGCCGTCTTGTTGAAAGACGTGTGGCCTTCCCGAAGACACAGCAGCTATCCAGTGGACTACTACAGCCACTGAACTTTCGCTAACTCCAACACTGTCGCCAACCTCCTCAGCGGTTTTATCAGTCCTTCAAGATCAGCTCCTGGGCACGTTCTACGGCTTCTGCGGTTCTTGAAACACGTTCTCTCGAATGGGTTCTCCTCGCCTGAGTTGCGGAACTCTTTCCGGAAGCCTTGCAATTCGCCAGAACATCGTAAACTGTCGATCTCGAGTATCCGAAGAATCGAATGATTTCCGCCCCTGTGCGTTCAGCGCGAACGCTTTCGATGATTGCGGCTCTTCTGTTGTACTACTCACTTATGGGAAACATTTATGCAGTTATGAGGGTATCACTGCAAACTAAAGGGTTTTTGCTTACTCTGTACCAATCGGGACCTCTGACGAGGTTACGGTATGGCGGGAGATTTGAATTGAAATTTGTCCGGATTTAGCTGGCGCACCCTGTACATACAAATAAATGAGGAAACAGCAAAAACGAGGAGTTATAGGTTATAGTAGTAAACCAAGCAATTAGCCCGGATTTACATCATTCGGATATTACAGCATTATGGCTGACGTTACGGCGCAACCGCTTCCTTCAGAGTTTCAAACTTGGGTGATTAAACCCATAATTTTTCAGAATCTCAAACTTGGTTTAATAACCCAAGTTTGAGGCTCTGAAGAAGGCGGTTGCGCCGAAACGTAAGCTGCAATAAATGTGTGTATATCAACCTCCCTGTCCAGCTGAAGCATCACTACTCCATCATATTCAATATCATGCCGAGATTTGACGAAAGTCGGAAAATTTATTTATTAATTCATCTATTTTTACGCCTTTTCACAGACGTGTTGAAAATGGTCAATATCCTGATTCGTATATCACTTTGTTATGTATTATACATATGATGTTGGGATGGGAAAAAGCAACGCACCCATATGCCCTACTTCATTACACATGCATATTCAATCGCGCACTGAAAGGGCTAATGGAGTGACCCAAAAGTGCCCTCAGAGCACTTTCGGGTCACTCCATTAGCCCTTTCAGTGACTTATTGAATGTGTGTAGTCGCTCCAGTTTTGATTCCTCCATTTTTGAAAGGCGTCGCGGTTCAGCTTGCCACTTACAGTACCGTCGGTATTTTTCCGCCAAAATGCGGTTTAATCGATCTAGATCGTTGTATATTAAAATGATTGTCTCGGTTCTTCTGCAGACATGGTATTCTTTTTTGACGTTACGTAGTTGCAATCGCAATTACAATGTAAATCTTAGACATAACTTTATTGGAAATATCCACAGAGTGTAATTAGGGAGGACGGCCTAACGACGTTGTGCTTGCGTGGTCGTCGCCTTGATGGTTTCAGAGAACACACACACACACATGAAAATCAAAAATTCAAAATTCTGGTGGTCATGTGTTTTTTATCCAATACAAATGATTCTAAAGTGATTTATAGAGAGCGAACGGTAAAAACTGTAAGGGTTGTGTAAGAATTGAAAGGGCAAAGTGTAAGGATTAGTAAAGAGATTAGAAAATGGTTTCTCAGACACATTAGTGACCCATTAGACAACCCGTAGCCCGGTTTACCCAGTGGGTACTGGACCGTCAATTACGGTCTCAGTGAGAACACCTCATCAGTCAGTTTAGGCGCCCTATGAGACCCCCCGCCATGCGTTTACCCACTGGCTATCGGACCAACAATTATGGTGGTCCGTAAACCAGTGAGTGGGATCCAACGCCCACTTTTTTGGGCAGTTGGACAGAGGACCCCGCCATCTAAGGGTGATACCTCCTTGTCCCCTTTTCTTTCCTTTTTCTCTTCCCATGTACATAGTTTCAATCGCGCATTAGAAATAAACAATGTGCGAACCTCGTGTTTTTTTTCGTTTATCAAATTAGTAGTATCGCCTCCGCCTGGGCACCGCTACACAATCCACGTAAGCCCCAGGCGAAGGGAGATATTATATGAAGGTCCCGGCTCGCATTAGTGTATTTTTAGCGCGTGATCTTACTGCCTTCTTCCTTTTTTCCCTCCACTTCTCTTGACTCGCTCTTTTTTTCTAATTCTTCTTCGTATAAGAAATCTTCGTTTTTTTCTCAATTTTCTTCCTTTTTAGCGAAAATGCTTCTGATTCTTTTCCCTTTCTCTGCTTCGTTTTCTTCAACTTTTCTTTCTTATCGAAAATGCTTCTGAGTTTTCTTTAAACTTCCTATCGTGCCACTGCTTTTAGGTTAAGCCGGTACATAATTTCATTTTATTTCAAAAAGCCATGGAACAAATTTTTTCCATTATTTCATTCTTACTGTTAGCTAGTGAGCTAACAGTAAAAAGAAAGGGCTACGCTTTCATAAAATAGGAAGTTCACTTATCAGGTCGTTCACCAATTCTTTCTCGTATTTCCTCATCTCAATAGTACTCTCTCTATATTCTACTGCTGCTCCTATTGCCTTAAGGAGTCCCTTAATATGCTTAATTCAGCAAGGGCTATCTATGATCCGTTTCGTTTGATGAAAACAAATGCCGCCACGCCTTTACATTTGCGTTTAATTTTCCTTTTCTCTTAAAGAAAAGTGAGCGCTTGAGTCACACCGCTGCTCCCCCTTTAGACCGCGAGATTTTTGAACATTGTTAATAAATATTATTATGTGTGACAGGGAGAAAAATCCCCATGCCCCTTAATTTGAGCAGTCGTCGTTGTTAAGTCCTGGCCAGGCTACACCACACTCGCGGTAAATAATTGTAATAAATTCTTACTGTGGTCGTATCATTATTTAGCGCACAAACAAAATTACTTTCAATTTAAGGCGATGAAAATGAACTTGACCCACCCTAAAATAATACGTATTAGAAAAGAGCAAGCAGTGCAGTATAACGTCTAGTTTTTATTCTTTAGGAGTCTCATCTTCCTTTCAAATTCCTTTCTTAATTGTAACTCGAGATTACCAGGGATACGCGGTATCGTTTGCCGCTTAATGAGATTTTAGAGCTACAATAGTACTGGTTTGAACGACAAACTATCGAATTTCCTATTCCGATCAACTCAGCTTACAGCAACTTCTCTTCGAACAACAAAAGGACACGTGATTTTCTTTACTTGGATTTTCTCCTTGCTTCACTTTTTTCTTTCTTTTCTCTCCTTCCTATCTTTTTATTTCATAAAAAAAAGAAAACACCTCTCAACTTCCTTCAGCCGATATAGCCCAAACGAATCTCGATACGAGAATTTGATATCACAATAACATGTCGCCCCGGGAAAAATAACTTAGTTTGCGATGCGCTCTCTCGACATGTTCCAGTCAGTAACAGCAATAATGTAGTTAACTACACGGATATAATAGTTAACGCTGTAACCTCCCAATTGTTTACTTTAGATAAAGTACGCAAAGAACAGCAAAACTGTCCTCGTACATCATTCATTATACAAAATATTCAGTCAAACCCAAATAACCCCGCGTTCTCAAACTATTTCATCATCAGTAACATTTTGTACCTTGTTCCAATCAAAATAAATCAAGATCCTGTTATAGTATTGCCAGAGGACTCCAATCTCAAGGCTATCTTAATACAAAAAGTTCACTCATCACAAATGGGAGCAGCTCATCTCGGAATTAAGAAAACCCTTTCTGCTGTCTCAAAAATTGCTGTCTGGAACAAAATGACCCACGACGTAACCTCTTTGGTATCCAAATGCACCCAGTGTCAAAAACGAAAAGATCCTAACGCGTATCGAATTCACGAACCGCTATGTAACTTTGACCTGCCCGCACGTCCTTGGGAAAGGGTCCATTCTGACGTCATTGGACCACTGCCCCAAACTCTCAACGGCAACAAGTTCATAATAGTTTTTGTTGATGCGTTCTCCAAATTTATCGTCGCCGAACCTATGCCAGACCAAAAAGCACTCACGACGGTGAATACGTTCGTCAATCGTTTCGTGTCTCGTTTCGGTCCACCAGCACTCTTGGTAACCGACCAAGGCACAAATTTTATGAGCGACATTTTCCGCAGCACTCTTGAAAATCTTAAAATTGCACACAAAACTAGCACACCTTATCACCACGAAAGTAATGGTCAGGTTGAACGCGCCAACCGTACCATTCAAGAACTTGTCTCCATGGCTGTAGCTACTCGCAACGACGAATGGGACAATGTTATGTTTTTAGCTATCCACGCTTACAATTGCGCAGAAAATTCCACTATTAAGCACTCACCGCACACTGTAGTACATGGTTATGAACCATTCAACATTTTTCGCAATGCTTTGGAACTACCCGTTCGCAAATTTGCGTCAGAAACAGACTACGCAAACCAACTTACTCCTATGCTGCGCTCTATTTGGAAAACAACTCAAGCAAATTTAGAACAAGCCCAACAACAACAAAAACATCACTATGATTTGAGGAACCGTACAAATCCTTCAAATCTCCAAATTGGCCAACAAATTCTTGTAAGGCAAAGCGTAGGAAACAAGCTTGCAAATCGTTTTGAAGGTCCTTTCGTTATAGTAGACATAGATCGTCCGAATATTACCATTCTCGATGGACGTCGAAATCGCACTGTGCACATGAACAGAGTTAAACTATATAACTCTGACAACAATTATTAACCTACTCTTCTCAATTTTTAAGAACCTTCTACATCTCTTACAGCCACACTGCACAACCACAACTACCCGCTCGATACTCAACAAGAGCATCGAAAACTCAACTAACCTCTTCACTTCTATCAACCACAACAAGGATAACCCGACAACAATCCACAACTACACTCCTACGACAGCAATTCATCTTCACCTGCAGTATATGTGACCCTGTTTTTCCTACGAAGACCTAGCCCCGGGGACCGGGACTCTTTCGAGGGCGTGGATGTAAGGGTTGTGTAAGAATTGAAAGGGCAAAGTGTAAGGATTAGTAAAGAGATTAGAAAATGGTTTCTCAGACACATTAGTGACCCATTAGACAACCCGTAGCCCGGTTTACCCAGTGGGTACTGGACCGTCAATTACGGTCTCAGTGAGAACACCTCATCAGTCAGTTTAGGCGCCCTATGAGACCCCCCGCCATGCGTTTACCCACTGGCTATCGGACCAACAATTATGGTGGTCCGTAAACCAGTGAGTGGGATCCAACGCCCACTTTTTTGGGCAGTTGGACAGAGGACCCCGCCATCTAAGGGTGATACCTCCTTGTCCCCTTTTCTTTCCTTTTCTCTTCCCATGTACATAGTTTCAATCGCGCATTAGAAATAAACAATGTGCGAACCTCGTGTTTTTTTTTCGTTTATCAAATTAGTAGTATCGCCTCCGCCTGGGCACCGCTACACAATCCACGTAAGCCCCAGGCGAAGGGAGATATTATAAAACGATCGAGATCGTTTAAATCGCGTTTTGGCGGAAAAGTACCGACGGTACTGTATAATCAGTGTGACTGATGTCATATCTTTGTAAAACGATCAATGTTAACGAATTCTGAGTAGGTGTACCGATTGTTTGTGATTTTACGGCCATTGGGGCGCGCGTGATGCTTTGGTAAGAGGCGCTGCTGACACCCGCACGGTCGATCGATCCTCGCTCGGGTCAACCAAGCCTTCCATCCCTCTTGGGTCGGTAAATTGGTATCAGACTTTTCTGGGAGAGTGAAAACACAGACTTCGTATAGCGGCTGGCCCCCGCAAGTCATTGCATAGGCCAAATACGCATTCACCAAGCCCCTACGATTCTGAATTGAACACGAATTCGGCGGCTGGCCTTCGGGGACTGATCAACGCCGACACCTTTACCTTTACCTTTTAGCTTTATTATGCCCATTGTTGAACTTCCAAAAGCTCTTTGATAGCACAATTAGGTAGAACTCTCCGTTGACGATCTGCAGGAGCGCTCGAGTTCGTACAGGCGAGCGGCTGACGTGGGAATTCATCGAACTACTGAAGTCGGCACACGTCAGACGGGCGGCCGTCGCCGCTTTTCCGCCGCTTTTTGTGTTGTTATTCACGAAACGACGTCTTCTCTCAAAAGATTCCGTCACTCCAGACAGAGCAGCGCTTCCTCGTCTTTTTTCTTCTTTCTTTTTTCGTTCTTTTTCTGCTAGAACAGCAACTTACGACCAAGTCGTTGACCTGTTGCCACTGCGGATCTCTGGCCATCTTTTTTCCGTTTTACTTTAATCCCTCATTAACTGAGAAAATCTGCTATATTGCCTGCGTTTGGCAAGCGGGTGCCAAGAATAGCTCAATATTTAATCGATTAAAATCAGTTTGAATTCTTCGACTTACTTCCTTTTCTACTTTTCCTCACTTTCGTATCATGCGCTTTTATTCTAGTTCTGTTCAGCTTTTCGCTAATTAGCACGCCGTCGAGCGTAAAAGGTAAATGAAGAAATCTTCAAAGAAAGCCTCAATCCCGTTCGGATGTTAATTATTAGGTGAATAATTCCTTCTTTGGCTGCTTTCTTCTCTTCTTATCCTTCCTCTGGCGTTATACTACTATAGAGACACAATAACGATCGCTAAGTTACGTGAAAGTCCAGGACAGCAGGTTTTTTTTGTGCTGGTGGCACAGCTTTCCTTCTTCCATTTAATTCTTATCGGCTGTTCGATTGTTCAGTGAACCTCCAGATGGGAACGGAGCTTCCCCAGGAAGATGACCAGAGCTCAGCAACGTAAATACCTTAATGCCCTTCAAGTTTTCGCTTTTCTCTTCCATTTTACTCACTTTCCTACTCACTTGTCTTCCAATTTTTCTTGTGCTTCTATTAATCATAACAGTATTTCTACTTCATTTACTTTTCTACACATTGGTGATTCGGGTCGCTATATTCTCCTTTTGCCCTTTTCATCGTTGAAAGCGCTGATGTATGTTTCTAAAACGCACTCGTTGAATTGGCGATCGATTCTCTACACGTCAATTCTGCCGAATAATACTATTAAAGTCCATGTTTGTGCTGCATAGCTCAAAACTTGCGACCATTGAGCTCTCCGGCTAAGCGCCGAACCTAGCATTTTTGGCAAAATTATAAAATCACCTCAAGAAACCGGCAAAACGAGATATATTAATAAAATAAGAGAATATAATAATGAACGAGATATTCTCTCAAAAGATGTTGGGAGGCATTTTGCATTCACAAAGGAATTTATGACAGAACAACCGAAATTCGGCGCTACGATATCCGACAGCTCACAGGTCACAAGTTTATTTTATTAGTATTATTATTTTATTTAGTTTATTTTATTAGTTTGTTTTTCATTTAGCCCTCTGAAGGCGACGTTCTGGTCGAAATGTTAGGCCAATTACAGTACCGTCGCTGTTTTTCCGCCAAAACGCAATTTAAACGATCTCGATTTTTTACATTAACTCGCCATAAATCACTTCAGAATTATTTGTATTGAATGGAAAACACATGGCCAGAATCAGAAAAGCGTGATCTACCTGTGAAGGACTGTGAAGGACGCGTTATCAGAATTTTTGTTGGGTAGATCATGCTTTTCTGATATCGGTAATGTGTTTTTTATTCAATGCAAATAACTCTTGAACTGATTTAGGGCAAGTAAACGATAAAAACGATCGAGAACGTACAAATCGCATTTTGGCGGAAAATACCGACGATACTGTAGAATGCGGATCCACATCTTCCAGATCTTCCAGCCTCGTTCTACGCACGATTTCTCCGTTGAACTATGTTACTCTATAGATCGATATTGGTTGCTGTTTCGCGTGATTGGCGACTTGATCGATCTCGATTTTTACGGTTCTCTCGCCATAAATCACTTCAGAATTATTTGTATTGAATAAAAAACATATGGCCGGAATCAGAAAAGCATGAACTACCCCACACTGAATCAGAATTTTAGTTGGGTAGATCAAGATTTCCTGATTCCGCCCATGTGTTTTTCATTCAATAAAAATAATTCTGAATTGATCTATGGTGAATGAACGGTAAGAATGATCTAAATCGTTTAAATCGCGATTTGGCGGAAAAATACCGACGGTACTGTAAAATTCTGATCCACCTACGTACTACCCTCGTTCTCGATCGTTTTTACCGTTCACTCGTCATGAATCACTTCATAATTACTTATATCGAATGAAAAACACATGGCTGGAATCAGAAAAGCGTGATCTACCCAACGGTGGAAGACATATAACCACGTTTTCAGTTGGATAAATCACGCTTTTGATTCCAGCCGTGTGTTTTTTATTCTTTACAAATAATTCTGAGGTGATTTATGGCGGATAAACGGTAGAAACGATCGAGAACGGGGGTAGTATGTAGGTGGATCAGGATGCTACAGTACCGTTGGTATTTTTTCCGCCAAAACGCTATTTAAACGTAAATAGCGTTGTGTCGGAAAAATACCGAAAGTACTGTAGAATTCTGATCCACATGCTACCCTCGTTCTACTTACGATTTCTTCGTTGAACTCTGCTATTCTATAGATCGATATTGATTGCGATTTGGCGTGGTTGGCGACAATAAAGTCGAAACGGCATCTCACGAATAGAACTCTACCGCGTTGGCCGACCTTGAACTACTTCAAAACGGCCAGATTCACGTCGCCTTTCAAGCCCTACCAGCTGAGTAGGCCGTCACCTCAGCTGCTGCTCTTCGATCAGCCGGTGGTGGTGCGACAGGAGGAGACGACGAGAGGAGGGGCCGCCCCGGTGGGTGAGCGGAGGAGGAGGCCGGGCGGCCCCCGCCCGAACCCCTCCTGCCTGACCCGAACGGCCCGTCGTCCAGTTGACCACCATCGTCCGAGGCCAATGGAGGGCTACTCCCATTCCAACTACTCCAGTGATGACAAGGATGAACGCAATATTCTCATAGGTACTGCTGCCTCATGATCTGATATCGATTTATTGCTTTATCGATTTTCGTTTTTCTCTTTTTTTGTTGCCGTAATTCCGCAGAACAGCTGATTTTCTTTATATTTCCACTCCGCTTACTCGAAATGATTCAAGGTTCAGAATTATTCCACTCTAAACTTGGAAACTTAAATTTCTCACCTATTATGTCGTTTGGAAGAATAACTTATGAAAAGTCCTTGCTTTTTGAGACTTACCCCTGTTCCAAGGAATCAAAAGTTAAATCCAATGTGAAACAAATGCTCGCAGGTCTAGCGGATGTTGTGAAAGCTGTGATTTATTTACATCTACTTTTAATTGTCATTTTCCAAATGATCAACATTTTTTATATTCACGTGAACAAATACTATTCATTATTCTCTCAAATTCTATAAAATATTGATTTAAGCCCAGTCGTTTGAGAGAATAGGCGTCAGAGTTTTTTTCAAAAATCGTTCCCACCAACGAGGCCGTTCTCTCTTATCGATCCGTTTCCGAGAGGATCGTTATCCCTCACCAGGTGGTCGCCGGGGAATTTTAGCTCGGAACGATCTTGGTTTTGTGATAAAAAATGAGTTCATTCAGAACGATAATTTATATTGTTGTTCATTTATTTATTGAACTTGTTTTCCTATTTCCAACTTTTAACTTCTAAACTCGTAAGGAAAATGCCTGATATTCTTCAATTGTACTTATTTCGCTGAGTTGTGAAAAAGAATAAGAGATGTGAGCAGAGCTCTCAACTAACTAGCCGGGTTTCGAGGTAATTACCTGGGAATGTTTTCTAAAATAGGACATCAAATGTGAGAGGCCCTCTAACGACCCGGGTTTTGAGATAATTACCCGGAAATGGTTATCAGTCATGGGAAAATTTATAGAGAAGACAAGAGAGGGTATGGGAAGAAACCAAAAATTGAGACCAAAAATTATCCCTCCTGGGCCCAGATTCATCACCGGTAAACTCTCGATAAACCCCGAGATATACCCCGAGCGGTGCGCAAACCGGGACTCGTGAACGCGCGTCGGGGTTTATCGCGGATCTATCACACCTCACGAAGAGGCACGGTTTGGGAGACCTCGCGGTATCGAGCAGATTTTTCGCCGACGGGGTTTTGGAGACCGCTCGTCCGTTCACGAATCTGGGCCCTGGTAATAGTGAAGCAATATTTATATGATACATATTTATATCGCATACAGTCCTCTCTTTCTTATCACATTAACCGCTCGTTTTATATGATTTGGCTAACGTGGCCTTCTTATTTCGCGTGTGTGATTTGGGTAAAGTGGTCGGCGATGATTAGACCTCTGGCGCGCCACACATTCGTCTTCTATTCCGGATGATACAGATATAGTGAATGCGTATTTGGCCTCTATAATGAATTCCTACACCAAGAATGTGTCTTCACCTTCCCGAAATAGTACCGTTCCGATTTCTCCGGCCCCAAAGGGACGCAAGGCTTGGTTAGACCGGGCGGGGATCGATCGCTCGACCGTTTTGATAGAAGTAGCGCCTCTTTTCCTCTTACCACACTCGCTCTAACCAGTAAATACAGTACTGGACATGCCCGATCGCCCATGCGGCGGCCCGGGGCGCTTCAGAGCGCCGCAAAGCGCCGCTCCTAAATAACTCCCTTAAAACTCATTAATTTGGAGAGTTGAATACATCATCGTGTTCAGCGAGTCAAGCTCTATCGATTGATATGCATAGGTCCTGTGAAAAAGTTTAATAGACTGCTCGCTAAGAAACAAAAATTTTCACTTGAACCGGTGTGTCCGTAGATGATCTTCATGGGTCTGCCCATGAAGAAGATGTTCTGTAGGAGACTGTCCACGAAGTTCAGCTCGTTGAGCACATCACTTTGGCACTGCTCGCTAAGAAACAAAAATTTTCACTTGAACCGGTGTGTCCGTAGATGATCTTCATGGGTCTGCCCATGAAGAAGATGTTCTGTAGGAGACTGTCCACGAAGTTCAGCTCGTTGAGCACATCACTTTGGCACTGCTCGCTAAGAAACAAAAATTTTCACTTGAACCGGTGTGTCCGTAGATGATCTTCATGGGTCTGCCCATGAAGAAGATGTTCTGTAGGAGACTGTCCACGAAGGTCAGCTCGTTGAGCACATCACTTTGGCACTGTTCGCTGAGAAACAAAAATTTTCACTTGAACCGGTGTGTCTGCAGATGATCTTCATGGGTCTGCCCATGGAGAAGATGTTCTGTAGGAGACTGTCCACGAAGGTCAGCTCGTTGAGCACATCACTTTGGCACTGCTCGCTAAGAAACAAAAATTTTCACTTGAACCGGTGTGTCTGTAGATGATCTTCATGGGTCTGCCCATGGAGGAGATGTTCTGTAGGAGACTGTCCACGAAGGTCAGCTCGTTGAGCACATCACTTTGGCACTGTTCGCTGAGAAACAAAAATTTTCACTTGAACCGGTGTGTCTGTAGATGATCTTCATGGGTCTGCCCATGGAGAAGATGTTCTGTAGGAGACTGTCCACGAAGTTCAGCTCGTTGAGCACATCACTTTGGCACTGCTCGCTAAGAAACAAAAATTTTCACTTGAACCGGTGTGTCTGTAGATGATCTTCATGGGTCTGCCCATGGAGAAGATGTTGGAGAAGATGTTCTGTAGGAGACTGTCCACGAAGTTCAGCTCGTTGAGCACATCACTTTGGCACTGCTCGCTAAGAAACAAAAATTTTCACTTGAACCGGTGTGTCCGTAGATGATCTTCATGGGTCTGCCCATGAAGAAGATGTTCTGTAGGAGACTGTCCACGAAGTTCAGCTCGTTGAGCACATCACTTTGGCACTGTTCGCTGAGAAACAAAAATTTTCACTTGAACCGGTGTGTCTGTAGATGATCTTCATGTTCATGGGTCTGCCCATGGAGAAGATGTTCTGTAGGAGACTGTCCACGAAGTTCAGCTCGTTGAGCACATCACTTTGGCACTGCTCGCTAAGAAACAAAAATTTTCACTTGAACCGGTGTGTCCGTAGATGATCTTCATGGGTCTGCCCATGAAGAAGATGTTCTGTAGGAGACTGTCCACGAAGTTCAGCTCGTTGAGCACATCACTTTGGCACTGTTCGCTGAGAAACAAAAATTTTCACTTGAACCGGTGTGTCTGTAGATGATCTTCATGTTCATGGGTCTGCCCATGAAGAAGATGTTCTGTAGGAGACTGTCCACGAAGTTCAGCTCGTTGAGCACATCACTTTGGCACTGCTCGCTAAGAAACAAAAATTTTCACTTGAACCGGTGTGTCCGTAGATGATCTTCATGGGTCTGCCCATGAAGAAGATGTTCTGTAGGAGACTGTCCACGAAGTTCAGCTCGTTGAGCACATCACTTTGGCACTGCTCGCTAAGAAACAAAAATTTTCACTTGAACCGGTGTGTCCGTAGATGATCTTCATGGGTCTGCCCATGAAGAAGATGTTCTGTAGGAGACTGTCCACGAAGTTCAGCTCGTTGAGCACATCACTTTGGCACTGCTCGCTAAGAAACAAAAATTTTCACTTGAACCGGTGTGTCTGTAGATGATCTTCATGTTCATGGGTCTGCCCATGGAGAAGATGTTCTGTAGGAGACTGTCCACGAAATTCAGCTCGTTGAGCACATCACTTCGGCACTGCTCGCTAAGAAACAAAAATTTTCACTTGAGCCGGTGTGTCTGTAGATGATCTTCATGGGTCTGCCCATGGAGAAGATGTTCTGTAGGAGACTGTCCACGAAGGTCAGCTCGTTGAGCACATCACTTTGGCACTGCTCGCTAAGAAACAAAAATTTTCACTTGAACCGGTGAGTCTGTAGATGATCTTCATGGGTCTGCCCATGGAGAAGATGTCATGGAGAAGATGTTCTGTAGGAGACTGTCCACGAAGTTCAGCTCGTTGAGCACATCACTTTGGCACTGTTCGCTGAGAAACAAAAATTTTCACTTGAACCGGTGAGTCTGTAGATGATCTTCATGTTCATGGGTCTGCCCATGGAGGAGATGTTCTGTAGGAGACCACTGAAGAAGCTCAAGGAGTTCACCTATGCTAGTAGCACATCACCTTGGTATGGGTCCCAGGTGCTCGCTAAGAAACAAAAATTTTCACTTGAACCGGTGTGTCCGTAGATGATCTTCATGGGTCTGCCCATGAAGAAGATGTTCTGTAGGAGACTGTCCACGAAGTTCAGCTCGTTGAGCACATCACTTTGGCACTGTTCGCTGAGAAACAAAAATTTTCACTTGAACCGGTGTGTCTGTAGATGATCTTCATGGGTCTGCCCATGGAGAAGATGTTCTGTAGGAGACTGTCCACGAAGTTCAGCTCGTTGAGCACATCACTTTGGCACTGCTCGCTAAGAAACAAAAATTTTCACTTGAACCGGTGTGTCTGTAGATGATCTTCATGGGTCTGCCCATGGAGAAGATGTTCTGTAGGAGACTGTCCACGAAGTTCAGCTCGTTGAGCACATCACTTTGGCACTGCTCGCTAAGAAACAAAAATTTTCACTTGAACCGGTGTGTCCGTAGATGATCTTCATGGGTCTGCCCATGAAGAAGATGTTCTGTAGGAGACTGTCCACGAAGTTCAGCTCGTTGAGCACATCACTTTGGCACTGCTCGCTAAGAAACAAAAATTTTCACTTGAACCGGTGTGTCTGTAGATGATCTTCATGTTCATGGGTCTGCCCATGGAGAAGATGTTCTGTAGGAGACTGTCCACGAAGGTCAGCTCGTTGAGCACATCACTTTGGCACTGCTCGCTAAGAAACAAAAATTTTCACTTGAACCGGTGAGTCTGTAGATGATCTTCATGGGTCTGCCCATGGAGAAGATGTCATGGAGAAGATGTTCTGTAGGAGACTGTCCACGAAGTTCAGCTCGTTGAGCACATCACTTTGGCACTGTTCGCTGAGAAACAAAAATTTTCACTTGAACCGGTGTGTCTGTAGATGATCTTCATGGGTCTGCCCATGGAGGAGATGTTCTGTAGGAGACTGTCCACGAAGTTCAGCTCGTTGAGCACATCACTTTGGCACTGTTCGCTGAGAAACAAAAATTTTCACTTGAACCGGTGTGTCTGTAGATGATCTTCATGTTCATGGGTCTGCCCATGGAGGAGATGTTCTGTAGGAGACTGTCCACGAAGTTCAGCTCGTTGAGCACATCACTTTGGCACTGTTCGCTGAGAAACAAAAATTTTCACTTGAACCGGTGTGTCCGTAGATGATCTTCATGGGTCTGCCCATGAAGAAGATGTTCTGTAGGAGACCACTAAAGAAGCTCAAGGAGTTCACCTATGCTAGTAGCACATCACCTTGGTATGGGTCCCAGGTGCTCGCTAAGAAACAAAAATTTTCACTTGAACCGGTGTGTCCGTAGATGATCTTCATGGGTCTGCCCATGAAGAGGATGTTCTGTAGGAGACCACTAAAGAAGCTCAAGGAGTTCACCTATGCTAGTAGCACATCACCTTGGTATGGGTCCCAGGGAAAGCGTCCTTTGCGGAGTGCGTCCTATCATTGAGCGTGGGCCGTGGACCGCACACCGGGAGGACGGACGGACAGACAAACAAACATCTCTTGGTTTCGCTTATATATAGTAAGGATCCTCGGTGATCCTGCCTGGACCACCCAAGTAGCGCTGCGATTTGGGTGGTCTGAGACCACCCACGCGGAAAACGGACAACAGATTCGTGTTCTGGACCCCAAATAACCCCCATAGACAAAGTTCAGCGGAATCGGTGATCCTGCCTGGACCACCCAAGTAGCGCTTTTCAGCGGTCCTGCCTGAGACCACCCACGCGGAAAACGGACAACAGATTCGTGTTCTGGACCCCAAATAACCCCCATAGACAAAGTTCAGCGGAATCGGTGATCCTGCCTGGACCACCCAAGTAGCGCTTTGGGTGGTCCGAGACCACCCACGTGAAAAACAGATAGCAGATTCGTGATCAGCATCCTCAATTACCCCCCCTATGCAAAGTTTCAGCGAGTTTCGACAACTGAAAAAAAATCGAGGACTGGAGTCCGTTGTAACAAACAAACAAACAAACATACATACATACATACATACAAAGGCTGGGTCTCGCTTATTATATAGTAGGATATAACGTAGCTGACGAATGATGGTTTGTAGAATCTTCATGGTTGTAGATGATCTTCATGGGTCTGCCCATGGAGAAGATGTTCTGTAGGAGACTGTCCACGAAGTTCAGCTCGTTGAGCACATCACTTTGGCACTGTTCGCTAAGAAACAAAAATTTTCACTTGAACCGGTGAGTCTGTAGATGATCTTCATGTTCATGGGTCTGCCCATGAAGAAGATGTTCTGTAGGAGACTGTCCACGAAGTTCAGCTCGTTGAGCACATCACTTTGGCACTGCTCGCTAAGAAACAAAAATTTTCACTTGAACCGGTGTGTCCGTAGATGATCTTCATGGGTCTGCCCATGAAGAAGATGTTCTGTAGGAGACTGTCCACGAAGTTCAGCTCGTTGAGCACATCACTTTGGCACTGCTCGCTAAGAAACAAAAATTTTCACTTGAACCGGTGTGTCCGTAGATGATCTTCATGGGTCTGCCCATGAAGAAGATGTTCTGTAGGAGACTGTCCACGAAGTTCAGCTCGTTGAGCACATCACTTTGGCACTGTTCGCTGAGAAACAAAAATTTTCACTTGAACCGGTGTGTCCGTAGATGATCTTCATGGGTCTGCCCATGGAGAAGATGTTCTGTAGGAGACTGTCCACGATGGTCAGCTCGTTGAGCACATCACTTTGGCACTGCTCGCTAAGAAACAAAAATTTTCACTTGAACCGGTGTGTCTGTAGATGATCTTCATGGGTCTGCCCATGGAGAAGATGTTCTGTAGGAGACTGTCCACGAAGTTCAGCTCGTTGCGCACATCACTTTGGCACTGTTCGCTGAGAAACAAAAATTTTCACTTGAACCGGTGTGTCCGTAGATGATCTTCATGGGTCTGCCCATGAAGAAGATGTTCTGTAGGAGACTGTCCACGAAGTTCAGCTCGTTGAGCACATCACTTTGGCACTGCTCGCTAAGAAACAAAAATTTTCACTTGAACCGGTGTGTCCGTAGATGATCTTCATGGGTCTGCCCATGAAGAAGATGTTCTGTAGGAGACTGTCCACGAAGTTCAGCTCGTTGAGCACATCACTTTGGCACTGCTCGCTAAGAAACAAAAATTTTCACTTGAACCGGTGTGTCTGTAGATGATCTTCATGTTCATGGGTCTGCCCATGGAGAAGATGTTCTGTAGGAGACTGTCCACGAAGTTCAGCTCGTTGAGCACATCACTTTGGCACTGCTCGCTAAGAAACAAAAATTTTCACTTGAACCGGTGTGTCCGTAGATGATCTTCATGGGTCTGCCCATGAAGAAGATGTTCTGTAGGAGACTGTCCACGAAGTTCAGCTCGTTGAGCACATCACTTTGGCACTGTTCGCTGAGAAACAAAAATTTTCACTTGAACCGGTGTGTCTGTAGATGATCTTCATGTTCATGGGTCTGCCCATGAAGAAGATGTTCTGTAGGAGACTGTCCACGAAGTTCAGCTCGTTGAGCACATCACTTTGGCACTGCTCGCTAAGAAACAAAAATTTTCACTTGAACCGGTGTGTCCGTAGATGATCTTCATGGGTCTGCCCATGAAGAAGATGTTCTGTAGGAGACTGTCCACGAAGTTCAGCTCGTTGAGCACATCACTTTGGCACTGCTCGCTAAGAAACAAAAATTTTCACTTGAACCGGTGTGTCCGTAGATGATCTTCATGGGTCTGCCCATGAAGAAGATGTTCTGTAGGAGACTGTCCACGAAGTTCAGCTCGTTGAGCACATCACTTTGGCACTGCTCGCTAAGAAACAAAAATTTTCACTTGAACCGGTGTGTCCGTAGATGATCTTCATGGGTCTGCCCATGAAGAAGATGTTCTGTAGGAGACTGTCCACGAAGGTCAGCTCGTTGAGCACATCACTTTGGCACTGTTCGCTGAGAAACAAAAATTTTCACTTGAACCGGTGTGTCTGCAGATGATCTTCATGGGTCTGCCCATGGAGAAGATGTTCTGTAGGAGACTGTCCACGAAGGTCAGCTCGTTGAGCACATCACTTTGGCACTGCTCGCTAAGAAACAAAAATTTTCACTTGAACCGGTGTGTCTGTAGATGATCTTCATGGGTCTGCCCATGGAGGAGATGTTCTGTAGGAGACTGTCCACGAAGGTCAGCTCGTTGAGCACATCACTTTGGCACTGTTCGCTGAGAAACAAAAATTTTCACTTGAACCGGTGTGTCTGTAGATGATCTTCATGGGTCTGCCCATGGAGAAGATGTTCTGTAGGAGACTGTCCACGAAGTTCAGCTCGTTGAGCACATCACTTTGGCACTGCTCGCTAAGAAACAAAAATTTTCACTTGAACCGGTGTGTCTGTAGATGATCTTCATGGGTCTGCCCATGGAGAAGATGTTCTGTAGGAGACTGTCCACGAAGTTCAGCTCGTTGAGCACATCACTTTGGCACTGCTCGCTAAGAAACAAAAATTTTCACTTGAACCGGTGTGTCCGTAGATGATCTTCATGGGTCTGCCCATGAAGAAGATGTTCTGTAGGAGACTGTCCACGAAGTTCAGCTCGTTGAGCACATCACTTTGGCACTGTTCGCTGAGAAACAAAAATTTTCACTTGAACCGGTGTGTCTGTAGATGATCTTCATGTTCATGGGTCTGCCCATGGAGAAGATGTTCTGTAGGAGACTGTCCACGAAGTTCAGCTCGTTGAGCACATCACTTTGGCACTGCTCGCTAAGAAACAAAAATTTTCACTTGAACCGGTGTGTCCGTAGATGATCTTCATGGGTCTGCCCATGAAGAAGATGTTCTGTAGGAGACTGTCCACGAAGTTCAGCTCGTTGAGCACATCACTTTGGCACTGTTCGCTGAGAAACAAAAATTTTCACTTGAACCGGTGTGTCTGTAGATGATCTTCATGTTCATGGGTCTGCCCATGAAGAAGATGTTCTGTAGGAGACTGTCCACGAAGTTCAGCTCGTTGAGCACATCACTTTGGCACTGCTCGCTAAGAAACAAAAATTTTCACTTGAACCGGTGTGTCCGTAGATGATCTTCATGGGTCTGCCCATGAAGAAGATGTTCTGTAGGAGACTGTCCACGAAGTTCAGCTCGTTGAGCACATCACTTTGGCACTGCTCGCTAAGAAACAAAAATTTTCACTTGAACCGGTGTGTCCGTAGATGATCTTCATGGGTCTGCCCATGAAGAAGATGTTCTGTAGGAGACTGTCCACGAAGTTCAGCTCGTTGAGCACATCACTTTGGCACTGCTCGCTAAGAAACAAAAATTTTCACTTGAACCGGTGTGTCTGTAGATGATCTTCATGTTCATGGGTCTGCCCATGGAGAAGATGTTCTGTAGGAGACTGTCCACGAAATTCAGCTCGTTGAGCACATCACTTCGGCACTGCTCGCTAAGAAACAAAAATTTTCACTTGAGCCGGTGTGTCTGTAGATGATCTTCATGGGTCTGCCCATGGAGAAGATGTTCTGTAGGAGACTGTCCACGAAGGTCAGCTCGTTGAGCACATCACTTTGGCACTGCTCGCTAAGAAACAAAAATTTTCACTTGAACCGGTGAGTCTGTAGATGATCTTCATGGGTCTGCCCATGGAGAAGATGTCATGGAGAAGATGTTCTGTAGGAGACTGTCCACGAAGTTCAGCTCGTTGAGCACATCACTTTGGCACTGTTCGCTGAGAAACAAAAATTTTCACTTGAACCGGTGAGTCTGTAGATGATCTTCATGTTCATGGGTCTGCCCATGGAGGAGATGTTCTGTAGGAGACCACTGAAGAAGCTCAAGGAGTTCACCTATGCTAGTAGCACATCACCTTGGTATGGGTCCCAGGTGCTCGCTAAGAAACAAAAATTTTCACTTGAACCGGTGTGTCCGTAGATGATCTTCATGGGTCTGCCCATGAAGAAGATGTTCTGTAGGAGACTGTCCACGAAGTTCAGCTCGTTGAGCACATCACTTTGGCACTGTTCGCTGAGAAACAAAAATTTTCACTTGAACCGGTGTGTCTGTAGATGATCTTCATGGGTCTGCCCATGGAGAAGATGTTCTGTAGGAGACTGTCCACGAAGTTCAGCTCGTTGAGCACATCACTTTGGCACTGCTCGCTAAGAAACAAAAATTTTCACTTGAACCGGTGTGTCTGTAGATGATCTTCATGGGTCTGCCCATGGAGAAGATGTTCTGTAGGAGACTGTCCACGAAGTTCAGCTCGTTGAGCACATCACTTTGGCACTGCTCGCTAAGAAACAAAAATTTTCACTTGAACCGGTGTGTCCGTAGATGATCTTCATGGGTCTGCCCATGAAGAAGATGTTCTGTAGGAGACTGTCCACGAAGTTCAGCTCGTTGAGCACATCACTTTGGCACTGCTCGCTAAGAAACAAAAATTTTCACTTGAACCGGTGTGTCTGTAGATGATCTTCATGTTCATGGGTCTGCCCATGGAGAAGATGTTCTGTAGGAGACTGTCCACGAAGGTCAGCTCGTTGAGCACATCACTTTGGCACTGCTCGCTAAGAAACAAAAATTTTCACTTGAACCGGTGAGTCTGTAGATGATCTTCATGGGTCTGCCCATGGAGAAGATGTCATGGAGAAGATGTTCTGTAGGAGACTGTCCACGAAGTTCAGCTCGTTGAGCACATCACTTTGGCACTGTTCGCTGAGAAACAAAAATTTTCACTTGAACCGGTGTGTCTGTAGATGATCTTCATGGGTCTGCCCATGGAGGAGATGTTCTGTAGGAGACTGTCCACGAAGTTCAGCTCGTTGAGCACATCACTTTGGCACTGTTCGCTGAGAAACAAAAATTTTCACTTGAACCGGTGTGTCTGTAGATGATCTTCATGTTCATGGGTCTGCCCATGGAGGAGATGTTCTGTAGGAGACTGTCCACGAAGTTCAGCTCGTTGAGCACATCACTTTGGCACTGTTCGCTGAGAAACAAAAATTTTCACTTGAACCGGTGTGTCTGTAGATGATCTTCATGGGTCTGCCCATGAAGAAGATGTTCTGTAGGAGACTAAAGTCCACGAAGTTCACCTCGTTGAGCACATCACTTTGGGTCCCAGGTGCTCGCTAAGAAACAAAAATTTTCACTTGAACCGGTGTGTCCGTAGATGATCTTCATGGGTCTGCCCATGAAGAGGATGTTCCCATAAAGAAGCTCAAGGAGTTCACCTATGCTAGTAGCACATCACCTTGGTATGGGTCCCAGGGACGGAGTGTCCACCGCACACCGGGAGGACGGACGGACAGACAAACAAACATCTCTTGGTTTCGCTTATATATAGCACATCACGGTGAGCACATGGGACACTGTTCGCTGAGAAACAAAAATTTTCAACAGAACCGGTGTGTCTTTCAAGATGTTCTTGAACCCACCCAAGTGCTCGTTGAGTCTGCTAGAAACAAAAGATTTTCACTTGATCCGGTGTCAGATGATCTTCATGGGTCTGCCCATGGAGAAGATGTTCTGTAGGAGACTGTCCACGAAGTTCAGCTCGTTGAGCACATCACTTTGGCACTGTTCGCTAAGAAACAAAAATTTTCACTTGAACCGGTGTGTCTGTAGATGATCTTCATGTTCATGGTCTGCCCATGGAGAAGATGTTCTGTAGGAGACTGTCCACGAAGTTCAGCTCGTTGAGCACATCACTTTGGCACTGTTCGCTGAGAAACAAAAATTTTCACTTGAACCGGTGTGTCTGTAGATGATCTTCATGGGTCTGCCCATGGAGAAGATGTTCTGTAGGAGACTGTCCACGAAGTTCAGCTCGTTGAGCACATCACTTTGGCACTGTTCGCTGAGAAACAAAAATTTTCACTTGAACCGGTGAGTCTGTAGATGATCTTCATGTTCATGGGTCTGCCCATGGAGAAGATGTTCTGTAGGAGACTGTCCACGAAGTTCAGCTCGTTGAGCACATCACTTTGGCACTGCTCGCTAAGAAACAAAAATTTTCACTTGAACCGGTGTGTCTGTAGATGATCTTCATGGGTCTGCCCATGGAGAAGATGTTCTGTAGGAGACTGTCCACGAAGTTCAGCTCGTTGAGCACATCACTTTGGCACTGCTCGCTAAGAAACAAAAATTTTCACTTGAACCGGTGTGTCTGTAGATGATCTTCATGGGTCTGCCCATGAAGAAGATGTTCTGTAGGAGACTGTCCACGAAGTTCAGCTCGTTGAGCACATCACTTTGGCACTGTTCGCTGAGAAACAAAAATTTTCACTTGAACCGGTGTGTCTGTAGATGATCTTCATGGGTCTGCCCATGGAGAAGATGTTCTGTAGGAGACTGTCCACGAAGGTCAGCTCGTTGAGCACATCACTTTGGCACTGTTCGCTGAGAAACAAAAATTTTCACTTGAACCGGTGTGTCTGTAGATGATCTTCATGGGTCTGCCCATGGAGAAGATGTTCTGTAGGAGACTGTCCACGAAGTTCAGCTCGTTGAGCACATCACTTTGGCACTGTTCGCTGAGAAACAAAAATTTTCACTTGAACCGGTGTGTCTGTAGATGATCTTCATGGGTCTGCCCATGGAGAAGATGTTCTGTAGGAGACTGTCCACGAAGTTCAGCTCGTTGAGCACATCACTTTGGCACTGCTCGCTGAGAAACAAAAATTTTCACTTGAACCGGTGTGTCTGTAGATGATCTTCATGGGTCTGCCCATGGAGAAGATGTTCTGTAGGAGACTGTCCACGAAGTTCAGCTCGTTGAGCACATCACTTTGGCACTGCTCGCTGAGAAACAAAAATTTTCACTTGAACCGGTGTGTCTGTAGATGATCTTCATGTTCATGGGTCTGCCCATGGAGAAGATGTTCTGTAGGAGACTGTCCACGAAGTTCAGCTCGTTGAGCACATCACTTTGGCACTGCTCGCTAAGAAACAAAAATTTTCACTTGAACCGGTGTGTCTGTAGATGATCTTCATGGGTCTGCCCATGGAGAAGATGTTCTGTAGGAGACTGTCCACGAAGTTCAGCTCGTTGAGCACATCACTTTGGCACTGTTCGCTGAGAAACAAAAATTTTCACTTGAACCGGTGTGTCTGTAGATGATCTTCATGTTCATGGGTCTGCCCATGGAGAAGATGTTCTGTAGGAGACTGTCCACGAAGTTCAGCTCGTTGAGCACATCACTTTGGCACTGCTCGCTAAGAAACAAAAATTTTCACTTGAACCGGTGTGTCTGTAGATGATCTTCATGGGTCTGCCCATGGAGAAGATGTTCTGTAGGAGACTGTCCACGAAGTTCAGCTCGTTGAGCACATCACTTTGGCACTGCTCGCTAAGAAACAAAAATTTTCACTTGAACCGGTGTGTCTGTAGATGATCTTCATGGGTCTGCCCATGGAGAAGATGTTCTGTAGGAGACTGTCCACGAAGTTCAGCTCGTTGAGCACATCACTTTGGCACTGCTCGCTGAGAAACAAAAATTTTCACTTGAACCGGTGTGTCTGTAGATGATCTTCATGGGTCTGCCCATGGAGAAGATGTTCTGTAGGAGACTGTCCACGAAGTTCAGCTCGTTGAGCACATCACTTTGGCACTGTTCGCTGAGAAACAAAAATTTTCACTTGAACCGGTGTGTCTGTAGATGATCTTCATGGGTCTGCCCATGGAGAAGATGTTCTGTAGGAGACTGTCCACGAAGTTCAGCTCGTTGAGCACATCACTTTGGCACTGCTCGCTGAGAAACAAAAATTTTCACTTGAACCGGTGTGTCTGTAGATGATCTTCATGGGTCTGCCCATGGAGAAGATGTTCTGTAGGAGACTGTCCACGAAGGTCAGCTCGTTGAGCACATCACTTTGGCACTGTTCGCTGAGAAACAAAAATTTTCACTTGAACCGGTGTGTCTGTAGATGATCTTCATGGGTCTGCCCATGGAGAAGATGTTCTGTAGGAGACTGTCCACGAAGTTCAGCTCGTTGAGCACATCACTTTGGCACTGCTCGCTGAGAAACAAAAATTTTCACTTGAACCGGTGTGTCTGTAGATGATCTTCATGGGTCTGCCCATGGAGAAGATGTTCTGTAGGAGACTGTCCACGAAGTTCAGCTCGTTGAGCACATCACTTTGGCACTGCTCGCTGAGAAACAAAAATTTTCACTTGAACCGGTGTGTCTGTAGATGATCTTCATGGGTCTGCCCATGGAGAAGATGTTCTGTAGGAGACTGTCCACGAAGTTCAGCTCGTTGAGCACATCACTTTGGCACTGCTCGCTGAGAAACAAAAATTTTCACTTGAACCGGTGTGTCTGTAGATGATCTTCATGGGTCTGCCCATGGAGAAGATGTTCTGTAGGAGACTGTCCACGAAGTTCAGCTCGTTGAGCACATCACTTTGGCACTGCTCGCTGAGAAACAAAAATTTTCACTTGAACCGGTGTGTCTGTAGATGATCTTCATGGGTCTGCCCATGGAGAAGATGTTCTGTAGGAGACTGTCCACGAAGTTCAGCTCGTTGAGCACATCACTTTGGCACTGTTCGCTGAGAAACAAAAATTTTCACTTGAACCGGTGTGTCTGTAGATGATCTTCATGGGTCTGCCCATGGAGAAGATGTTCTGTAGGAGACTGTCCACGAAGTTCAGCTCGTTGAGCACATCACTTTGGCACTGCTCGCTAAGAAACAAAAATTTTCACTTGAACCGGTGTGTCTGTAGATGATCTTCATGGGTCTGCCCATGGAGAAGATGTTCTGTAGGAGACTGTCCACGAAGTTCAGCTCGTTGAGCACATCACTTTGGCACTGCTCGCTGAGAAACAAAAATTTTCACTTGAACCGGTGTGTCTGTAGATGATCTTCATGGGTCTGCCCATGGAGAAGATGTTCTGTAGGAGACTGTCCACGAAGTTCAGCTCGTTGAGCACATCACTTTGGCACTGCTCGCTAAGAAACAAAAATTTTCACTTGAACCGGTGTGTCTGTAGATGATCTTCATGTATGTTCATGGGTCTGCCCATGGAGAAGATGTTCTGTAGGAGACTGTCCACGAAGTTCAGCTCGTTGAGCACATCACTTTGGCACTGCTCGCTGAGAAACAAAAATTTTCACTTGAACCGGTGTGTCTGTAGATGATCTTCATGGGTCTGCCCATGGAGAAGATGTTCTGTAGGAGACTGTCCACGAAGTTCAGCTCGTTGAGCACATCACTTTGGCACTGCTCGCTGAGAAACAAAAATTTTCACTTGAACCGGTGTGTCTGTAGATGATCTTCATGGGTCTGCCCATGGAGAAGATGTTCTGTAGGAGACTGTCCACGAAGTTCAGCTCGTTGAGCACATCACTTTGGCACTGTTCGCTGAGAAACAAAAATTTTCACTTGAACCGGTGTGTCTGTAGATGATCTTCATGTGTCTGCCCATGGAGAAGATGTTCTGTAGGAGACTGTCCACGAAGTTCAGCTCGTTGAGCACATCACTTTGGCACTGCTCGCTGAGAAACAAAAATTTTCACTTGAACCGGTGTGTCTGTAGATGATCTTCATGGGTCTGCCCATGGAGAAGATGTTCTGTAGGAGACTGTCCACGAAGTTCAGCTCGTTGAGCACATCACTTTGGCACTGCTCGCTGAGAAACAAAAATTTTCACTTGAACCGGTGTGTCTGTAGATGATCTTCATGGGTCTGCCCATGGAGAAGATGTTCTGTAGGAGACTGTCCACGAAGGTCAGCTCGTTGAGCACATCACTTTGGCACTGCTCGCTGAGAAACAAAAATTTTCACTTGAACCGGTGTGTCTGTAGATGATCTTCATGGGTCTGCCCATGGAGAAGATGTTCTGTAGGAGACTGTCCACGAAGTTCAGCTCGTTGAGCACATCACTTTGGCACTGCTCGCTGAGAAACAAAAATTTTCACTTGAACCGGTGTGTCTGTAGATGATCTTCATGGGTCTGCCCATGGAGAAGATGTTCTGTAGGAGACTGTCCACGAAGTTCAGCTCGTTGAGCACATCACTTTGGCACTGCTCGCTGAGAAACAAAAATTTTCACTTGAACCGGTGTGTCTGTAGATGATCTTCATGGGTCTGCCCATGGAGAAGATGTTCTGTAGGAGACTGTCCACGAAGGTCAGCTCGTTGAGCACATCACTTTGGCACTGCTCGCTGAGAAACAAAAATTTTCACTTGAACCGGTGTGTCTGTAGATGATCTTCATGGGTCTGCCCATGGAGAAGATGTTCTGTAGGAGACTGTCCACGAAGTTCAGCTCGTTGAGCACATCACTTTGGCACTGCTCGCTGAGAAACAAAAATTTTCACTTGAACCGGTGTGTCTGTAGATGATCTTCATGGGTCTGCCCATGGAGAAGATGTTCTGTAGGAGACTGTCCACGAAGTTCAGCTCGTTGAGCACATCACTTTGGCACTGCTCGCTGAGAAACAAAAATTTTCACTTGAACCGGTGTGTCTGTAGATGATCTTCATGGGTCTGCCCATGGAGAAGATGTTCTGTAGGAGACTGTCCACGAAGGTCAGCTCGTTGAGCACATCACTTTGGCACTGCTCGCTGAGAAACAAAAATTTTCACTTGAACCGGTGTGTCTGTAGATGATCTTCATGGGTCTGCCCATGGAGAAGATGTTCTGTAGGAGACTGTCCACGAAGGTCAGCTCGTTGAGCACATCACTTTGGCACTGCTCGCTGAGAAACAAAAATTTTCACTTGAACCGGTGTGTCTGTAGATGATCTTCATGGGTCTGCCCATGGAGAAGATGTTCTGTAGGAGACTGTCCACGAAGGTCAGCTCGTTGAGCACATCACTTTGGCACTGCTCGCTGAGAAACAAAAATTTTCACTTGAACCGGTGTGTCTGTAGATGATCTTCATGGGTCTGCCCATGGAGAAGATGTTCTGTAGGAGACTGTCCACGAAGGTCAGCTCGTTGAGCACATCACTTTGGCACTGCTCGCTGAGAAACAAAAATTTTCACTTGAACCGGTGTGTCTGTAGATGATCTTCATGGGTCTGCCCATGGAGAAGATGTTCTGTAGGAGACTGTCCACGAAGGTCAGCTCGTTGAGCACATCACTTTGGCACTGCTCGCTGAGAAACAAAAATTTTCACTTGAACCGGTGTGTCTGTAGATGATCTTCATGGGTCTGCCCATGGAGAAGATGTTCTGTAGGAGACTGTCCACGAAGTTCAGCTCGTTGAGCACATCACTTTGGCACTGCTCGCTGAGAAACAAAAATTTTCACTTGAACCGGTGTGTCTGTAGATGATCTTCATGGGTCTGCCCATGGAGAAGATGTTCTGTAGGAGACTGTCCACGAAGGTCAGCTCGTTGAGCACATCACTTTGGCACTGCTCGCTGAGAAACAAAAATTTTCACTTGAACCGGTGTGTCTGTAGATGATCTTCATGGGTCTGCCCATGGAGAAGATGTTCTGTAGGAGACTGTCCACGAAGGTCAGCTCGTTGAGCACATCACTTTGGCACTGCTCGCTGAGAAACAAAAATTTTCACTTGAACCGGTGTGTCTGTAGATGATCTTCATGGGTCTGCCCATGGAGAAGATGTTCTGTAGGAGACTGTCCACGAAGGTCAGCTCGTTGAGCACATCACTTTGGCACTGTTCGCTGAGAAACAAAAATTTTCACTTGAACCGGTGTGTCTGTAGATGATCTTCATGGGTCTGCCCATGGAGAAGATGTTCTGTAGGAGACTGTCCACGAAGGTCAGCTCGTTGAGCACATCACTTTGGCACTGCTCGCTGAGAAACAAAAATTTTCACTTGAACCGGTGTGTCTGTAGATGATCTTCATGGGTCTGCCCATGGAGAAGATGTTCTGTAGGAGACTGTCCACGAAGGTCAGCTCGTTGAGCACATCACTTTGGCACTGCTCGCTGAGAAACAAAAATTTTCACTTGAACCGGTGTGTCTGTAGATGATCTTCATGGGTCTGCCCATGGAGAAGATGTTCTGTAGGAGACTGTCCACGAAGGTCAGCTCGTTGAGCACATCACTTTGGCACTGCTCGCTGAGAAACAAAAATTTTCACTTGAACCGGTGTGTCTGTAGATGATCTTCATGGGTCTGCCCATGGAGAAGATGTTCTGTAGGAGACTGTCCACGAAGGTCAGCTCGTTGAGCACATCACTTTGGCACTGTTCGCTGAGAAACAAAAATTTTCACTTGAACCGGTGTGTCTGTAGATGATCTTCATGGGTCTGCCCATGGAGAAGATGTTCTGTAGGAGACTGTCCACGAAGGTCAGCTCGTTGAGCACATCACTTTGGCACTGCTCGCTGAGAAACAAAAATTTTCACTTGAACCGGTGTGTCTGTAGATGATCTTCATGGGTCTGCCCATGGAGAAGATGTTCTGTAGGAGACTGTCCACGAAGGTTCAGCTCGTTGAGCACATCACTTTGGCACTGCTCGCTGAGAAACAAAAATTTTCACTTGAACCGGTGTGTCTGTAGATGATCTTCATGGGTCTGCCCATGGAGAAGATGTTCTGTAGGAGACTGTCCACGAAGGTCAGCTCGTTGAGCACATCACTTTGGCACTGCTCGCTGAGAAACAAAAATTTTCACTTGAACCGGTGTGTCTGTAGATGATCTTCATGGGTCTGCCCATGGAGAAGATGTTCTGTAGGAGACTGTCCACGAAGGTCAGCTCGTTGAGCACATCACTTTGGCACTGCTCGCTGAGAAACAAAAATTTTCACTTGAACCGGTGTGTCTGTAGATGATCTTCATGGGTCTGCCCATGGAGAAGATGTTCTGTAGGAGACTGTCCACGAAGGTCAGCTCGTTGAGCACATCACTTTGGCACTGCTCGCTGAGAAACAAAAATTTTCACTTGAACCGGTGTGTCTGTAGATGATCTTCATGGGTCTGCCCATGGAGAAGATGTTCTGTAGGAGACTGTCCACGAAGTTCAGCTCGTTGAGCACATCACTTTGGCACTGCTCGCTGAGAAACAAAAATTTTCACTTGAACCGGTGTGTCTGTAGATGATCTTCATGGGTCTGCCCATGGAGAAGATGTTCTGTAGGAGACTGTCCACGAAGTTCAGCTCGTTGAGCACATCACTTTGGCACTGTTCGCTGAGAAACAAAAATTTTCACTTGAACCGGTGTGTCTGTAGATGATCTTCATGGGTCTGCCCATGGAGAAGATGTTCTGTAGGAGACTGTCCACGAAGGTCAGCTCGTTGAGCACATCACTTTGGCACTGCTCGCTGAGAAACAAAAATTTTCACTTGAACCGGTGTGTCTGTAGATGATCTTCATGGGTCTGCCCATGGAGAAGATGTTCTGTAGGAGACTGTCCACGAAGGTCAGCTCGTTGAGCACATCACTTTGGCACTGCTCGCTGAGAAACAAAAATTTTCACTTGAACCGGTGTGTCTGTAGATGATCTTCATGGGTCTGCCCATGGAGAAGATGTTCTGTAGGAGACTGTCCACGAAGTTCAGCTCGTTGAGCACATCACTTTGGCACTGCTCGCTGAGAAACAAAAATTTTCACTTGAACCGGTGTGTCTGTAGATGATCTTCATGGGTCTGCCCATGGAGAAGATGTTCTGTAGGAGACTGTCCACGAAGGTCAGCTCGTTGAGCACATCACTTTGGCACTGCTCGCTGAGAAACAAAAATTTTCACTTGAACCGGTGTGTCTGTAGATGATCTTCATGGGTCTGCCCATGGAGAAGATGTTCTGTAGGAGACTGTCCACGAAGTTCAGCTCGTTGAGCACATCACTTTGGCACTGCTCGCTGAGAAACAAAAATTTTCACTTGAACCGGTGTGTCTGTAGATGATCTTCATGGGTCTGCCCATGGAGAAGATGTTCTGTAGGAGACTGTCCACGAAGGTCAGCTCGTTGAGCACATCACTTTGGCACTGCTCGCTGAGAAACAAAAATTTTCACTTGAACCGGTGTGTCTGTAGATGATCTTCATGGGTCTGCCCATGGAGAAGATGTTCTGTAGGAGACTGTCCACGAAGTTCAGCTCGTTGAGCACATCACTTTGGCACTGTTCGCTGAGAAACAAAAATTTTCACTTGAACCGGTGTGTCTGTAGATGATCTTCATGGGTCTGCCCATGGAGAAGATGTTCTGTAGGAGACTGTCCACGAAGTTCAGCTCGTTGAGCACATCACTTTGGCACTGTTCGCTGAGAAACAAAAATTTTCACTTGAACCGGTGTGTCTGTAGATGATCTTCATGGGTCTGCCCATGGAGAAGATGTTCTGTAGGAGACTGTCCACGAAGTTCAGCTCGTTGAGCACATCACTTTGGCACTGCTCGCTGAGAAACAAAAATTTTCACTTGAACCGGTGTGTCTGTAGATGATCTTCATGGGTCTGCCCATGGAGAAGATGTTCTGTAGGAGACTGTCCACGAAGTCAGCTCGTTGAGCACATCACTTTGGCACTGTTCGCTGAGAAACAAAAATTTTCACTTGAACCGGTGTGTCTGTAGATGATCTTCATGGGTCTGCCCATGGAGAAGATGTTCTGTAGGAGACTGTCCACGAAGTTCAGCTCGTTGAGCACATCACTTTGGCACTGTTCGCTGAGAAACAAAAATTTTCACTTGAACCGGTGTGTCTGTAGATGATCTTCATGGGTCTGCCCATGGAGAAGATGTTCTGTAGGAGACTGTCCACGAAGGTCAGCTCGTTGAGCACATCACTTTGGCACTGCTCGCTGAGAAACAAAAATTTTCACTTGAACCGGTGTGTCTGTAGATGATCTTCATGGGTCTGCCCATGGAGAAGATGTTCTGTAGGAGACTGTCCACGAAGGTCAGCTCGTTGAGCACATCACTTTGGCACTGCTCGCTGAGAAACAAAAATTTTCACTTGAACCGGTGTGTCTGTAGATGATCTTCATGGGTCTGCCCATGGAGAAGATGTTCTGTAGGAGACTGTCCACGAAGGTCAGCTCGTTGAGCACATCACTTTGGCACTGCTCGCTGAGAAACAAAAATTTTCACTTGAACCGGTGTGTCTGTAGATGATCTTCATGGGTCTGCCCATGGAGAAGATGTTCTGTAGGAGACTGTCCACGAAGGTCAGCTCGTTGAGCACATCACTTTGGCACTGCTCGCTGAGAAACAAAAATTTTCACTTGAACCGGTGTGTCTGTAGATGATCTTCATGGGTCTGCCCATGGAGAAGATGTTCTGTAGGAGACTGTCCACGAAGTTCAGCTCGTTGAGCACATCACTTTGGCACTGTTCGCTGAGAAACAAAAATTTTCACTTGAACCGGTGTGTCTGTAGATGATCTTCATGGGTCTGCCCATGGAGAAGATGTTCTGTAGGAGACTGTCCACGAAGTTCAGCTCGTTGAGCACATCACTTTGGCACTGCTCGCTGAGAAACAAAAATTTTCACTTGAACCGGTGTGTCTGTAGATGATCTTCATGGGTCTGCCCATGGAGAAGATGTTCTGTAGGAGACTGTCCACGAAGGTCAGCTCGTTGAGCACATCACTTTGGCACTGCTCGCTGAGAAACAAAAATTTTCACTTGAACCGGTGTGTCTGTAGATGATCTTCATGGGTCTGCCCATGGAGAAGATGTTCTGTAGGAGACTGTCCACGAAGGTCAGCTCGTTGAGCACATCACTTTGGCACTGTTCGCTGAGAAACAAAAATTTTCACTTGAACCGGTGTGTCTGTAGATGATCTTCATGGGTCTGCCCATGGAGAAGATGTTCTGTAGGAGACTGTCCACGAAGGTCAGCTCGTTGAGCACATCACTTTGGCACTGCTCGCTGAGAAACAAAAATTTTCACTTGAACCGGTGTGTCTGTAGATGATCTTCATGGGTCTGCCCATGGAGAAGATGTTCTGTAGGAGACTGTCCACGAAGGTCAGCTCGTTGAGCACATCACTTTGGCACTGTTCGCTGAGAAACAAAAATTTTCACTTGAACCGGTGTGTCTGTAGATGATCTTCATGGGTCTGCCCATGGAGAAGATGTTCTGTAGGAGACTGTCCACGAAGGTCAGCTCGTTGAGCACATCACTTTGGCACTGTTCGCTGAGAAACAAAAATTTTCACTTGAACCGGTGTGTCTGTAGATGATCTTCATGGGTCTGCCCATGGAGAAGATGTTCTGTAGGAGACTGTCCACGAAGGTTCAGCTCGTTGAGCACATCACTTTGGCACTGCTCGCTGAGAAACAAAAATTTTCACTTGAACCGGTGTGTCTGTAGATGATCTTCATGGGTCTGCCCATGGAGAAGATGTTCTGTAGGAGACTGTCCACGAAGTTCAGCTCGTTGAGCACATCACTTTGGCACTGTTCGCTGAGAAACGCTGTGTCTGTAGAGAAACAAGAAGATGTTTCAAGTTCAGCTCGTTGAGCTCACTGAACAAAAATTTTCACTTGAACCGGTGTGTCTGTAGATGATCTTCATGTTCATGGTCTGCCCATGGAGAAGATGTTCTGTAGGAGACTGTCCACGAAGTTCAGCTCGTTGAGCACATCACTTTGGCACTGTTCGCTGAGAAACAAAAATTTTCACTTGAACCGGTGTGTCTGTAGATGATCTTCATGGGTCTGCCCATGGAGAAGATGTTCTGTAGGAGACTGTCCACGAAGGTCAGCTCGTTGAGCACATCACTTTGGCACTGTTCGCTGAGAAACAAAAATTTTCACTTGAACCGGTGTGTCTGTAGATGATCTTCATGGGTCTGCCCATGGAGAAGATGTTCTGTAGGAGACTGTCCACGAAGTTCAGCTCGTTGAGCACATCACTTTGGCACTGCTCGCTGAGAAACAAAAATTTTCACTTGAACCGGTGTGTCTGTAGATGATCTTCATGGGTCTGCCCATGGAGAAGATGTTCTGTAGGAGACTGTCCACGAAGTTCAGCTCGTTGAGCACATCACTTTGGCACTGCTCGCTGAGAAACAAAAATTTTCACTTGAACCGGTGTGTCTGTAGATGATCTTCATGGGTCTGCCCATGGAGAAGATGTTCTGTAGGAGACTGTCCACGAAGGTCAGCTCGTTGAGCACATCACTTTGGCACTGCTCGCTGAGAAACAAAAATTTTCACTTGAACCGGTGTGTCTGTAGATGATCTTCATGGGTCTGCCCATGGAGAAGATGTTCTGTAGGAGACTGTCCACGAAGGTCAGCTCGTTGAGCACATCACTTTGGCACTGCTCGCTGAGAAACAAAAATTTTCACTTGAACCGGTGTGTCTGTAGATGATCTTCATGGGTCTGCCCATGGAGAAGATGTTCTGTAGGAGACTGTCCACGAAGTTCAGCTCGTTGAGCACATCACTTTGGCACTGTTCGCTGAGAAACAAAAATTTTCACTTGAACCGGTGTGTCTGTAGATGATCTTCATGGGTCTGCCCATGGAGAAGATGTTCTGTAGGAGACTGTCCACGAAGGTCAGCTCGTTGAGCACATCACTTTGGCACTGCTCGCTGAGAAACAAAAATTTTCACTTGAACCGGTGTGTCTGTAGATGATCTTCATGGGTCTGCCCATGGAGAAGATGTTCTGTAGGAGACTGTCCACGAAGGTCAGCTCGTTGAGCACATCACTTTGGCACTGCTCGCTGAGAAACAAAAATTTTCACTTGAACCGGTGTGTCTGTAGATGATCTTCATGGGTCTGCCCATGGAGAAGATGTTCTGTAGGAGACTGTCCACGAAGTTCAGCTCGTTGAGCACATCACTTTGGCACTGCTCGCTGAGAAACAAAAATTTTCACTTGAACCGGTGTGTCTGTAGATGATCTTCATGGGTCTGCCCATGGAGAAGATGTTCTGTAGGAGACTGTCCACGAAGGTCAGCTCGTTGAGCACATCACTTTGGCACTGTTCGCTGAGAAACAAAAATTTTCACTTGAACCGGTGTGTCTGTAGATGATCTTCATGGGTCTGCCCATGGAGAAGATGTTCTGTAGGAGACTGTCCACGAAGTTCAGCTCGTTGAGCACATCACTTTGGCACTGTTCGCTGAGAAACAAAAATTTTCACTTGAACCGGTGTGTCTGTAGATGATCTTCATGGGTCTGCCCATGGAGAAGATGTTCTGTAGGAGACTGTCCACGAAGTTCAGCTCGTTGAGCACATCACTTTGGCACTGCTCGCTGAGAAACAAAAATTTTCACTTGAACCGGTGTGTCTGTAGATGATCTTCATGGGTCTGCCCATGGAGAAGATGTTCTGTAGGAGACTGTCCACGAAGTTCAGCTCGTTGAGCACATCACTTTGGCACTGCTCGCTGAGAAACAAAAATTTTCACTTGAACCGGTGTGTCTGTAGATGATCTTCATGGGTCTGCCCATGGAGAAGATGTTCTGTAGGAGACTGTCCACGAAGTTCAGCTCGTTGAGCACATCACTTTGGCACTGTTCGCTGAGAAACAAAAATTTTCACTTGAACCGGTGTGTCTGTAGATGATCTTCATGGGTCTGCCCATGGAGAAGATGTTCTGTAGGAGACTGTCCACGAAGGTCAGCTCGTTGAGCACATCACTTTGGCACTGCTCGCTGAGAAACAAAAATTTTCACTTGAACCGGTGTGTCTGTAGATGATCTTCATGGGTCTGCCCATGGAGAAGATGTTCTGTAGGAGACTGTCCACGAAGTTCAGCTCGTTGAGCACATCACTTTGGCACTGTTCGCTGAGAAACAAAAATTTTCACTTGAACCGGTGTGTCTGTAGATGATCTTCATGGGTCTGCCCATGGAGAAGATGTTCTGTAGGAGACTGTCCACGAAGTTCAGCTCGTTGAGCACATCACTTTGGCACTGTTCGCTGAGAAACAAAAATTTTCACTTGAACCGGTGTGTCTGTAGATGATCTTCATGGGTCTGCCCATGGAGAAGATGTTCTGTAGGAGACTGTCCACGAAGTTCAGCTCGTTGAGCACATCACTTTGGCACTGCTCGCTGAGAAACAAAAATTTTCACTTGAACCGGTGTGTCTGTAGATGATCTTCATGGGTCTGCCCATGGAGAAGATGTTCTGTAGGAGACTGTCCACGAAGGTCAGCTCGTTGAGCACATCACTTTGGCACTGTTCGCTGAGAAACAAAAATTTTCACTTGAACCGGTGTGTCTGTAGATGATCTTCATGGGTCTGCCCATGGAGAAGATGTTCTGTAGGAGACTGTCCACGAAGTTCAGCTCGTTGAGCACATCACTTTGGCACTGTTCGCTGAGAAACAAAAATTTTCACTTGAACCGGTGTGTCTGTAGATGATCTTCATGGGTCTGCCCATGGAGAAGATGTTCTGTAGGAGACTGTCCACGAAGTTCAGCTCGTTGAGCACATCACTTTGGCACTGCTCGCTGAGAAACAAAAATTTTCACTTGAACCGGTGTGTCTGTAGATGATCTTCATGGGTCTGCCCATGGAGAAGATGTTCTGTAGGAGACTGTCCACGAAGTTCAGCTCGTTGAGCACATCACTTTGGCACTGCTCGCTGAGAAACAAAAATTTTCACTTGAACCGGTGTGTCTGTAGATGATCTTCATGGGTCTGCCCATGGAGAAGATGTTCTGTAGGAGACTGTCCACGAAGTTCAGCTCGTTGAGCACATCACTTTGGCACTGTTCGCTGAGAAACAAAAATTTTCACTTGAACCGGTGTGTCTGTAGATGATCTTCATGGGTCTGCCCATGGAGAAGATGTTCTGTAGGAGACTGTCCACGAAGGTCAGCTCGTTGAGCACATCACTTTGGCACTGTTCGCTGAGAAACAAAAATTTTCACTTGAACCGGTGTGTCTGTAGATGATCTTCATGGGTCTGCCCATGGAGAAGATGTTCTGTAGGAGACTGTCCACGAAGTTCAGCTCGTTGAGCACATCACTTTGGCACTGTTCGCTGAGAAACAAAAATTTTCACTTGAACCGGTGTGTCTGTAGATGATCTTCATGGGTCTGCCCATGGAGAAGATGTTCTGTAGGAGACTGTCCACGAAGTTCAGCTCGTTGAGCACATCACTTTGGCACTGCTCGCTGAGAAACAAAAATTTTCACTTGAACCGGTGTGTCTGTAGATGATCTTCATGGGTCTGCCCATGGAGAAGATGTTCTGTAGGAGACTGTCCACGAAGGTCAGCTCGTTGAGCACATCACTTTGGCACTGCTCGCTGAGAAACAAAAATTTTCACTTGAACCGGTGTGTCTGTAGATGATCTTCATGGGTCTGCCCATGGAGAAGATGTTCTGTAGGAGACTGTCCACGAAGTTCAGCTCGTTGAGCACATCACTTTGGCACTGTTCGCTGAGAAACAAAAATTTTCACTTGAACCGGTGTGTCTGTAGATGATCTTCATGGGTCTGCCCATGGAGAAGATGTTCTGTAGGAGACTGTCCACGAAGTTCAGCTCGTTGAGCACATCACTTTGGCACTGTTCGCTGAGAAACAAAAATTTTCACTTGAACCGGTGTGTCTGTAGATGATCTTCATGGGTCTGCCCATGGAGAAGATGTTCTGTAGGAGACTGTCCACGAAGGTCAGCTCGTTGAGCACATCACTTTGGCACTGTTCGCTGAGAAACAAAAATTTTCACTTGAACCGGTGTGTCTGTAGATGATCTTCATGGGTCTGCCCATGGAGAAGATGTTCTGTAGGAGACTGTCCACGAAGTTCAGCTCGTTGAGCACATCACTTTGGCACTGTTCGCTGAGAAACAAAAATTTTCACTTGAACCGGTGTGTCTGTAGATGATCTTCATGGGTCTGCCCATGGAGAAGATGTTCTGTAGGAGACTGTCCACGAAGGTCAGCTCGTTGAGCACATCACTTTGGCACTGCTCGCTGAGAAACAAAAATTTTCACTTGAACCGGTGTGTCTGTAGATGATCTTCATGGGTCTGCCCATGGAGAAGATGTTCTGTAGGAGACTGTCCACGAAGTTCAGCTCGTTGAGCACATCACTTTGGCACTGTTCGCTGAGAAACAAAAATTTTCACTTGAACCGGTGTGTCTGTAGATGATCTTCATGGGTCTGCCCATGGAGAAGATGTTCTGTAGGAGACTGTCCACGAAGGTCAGCTCGTTGAGCACATCACTTTGGCACTGTTCGCTGAGAAACAAAAATTTTCACTTGAACCGGTGTGTCTGTAGATGATCTTCATGGGTCTGCCCATGGAGAAGATGTTCTGTAGGAGACTGTCCACGAAGGTCAGCTCGTTGAGCACATCACTTTGGCACTGCTCGCTGAGAAACAAAAATTTTCACTTGAACCGGTGTGTCTGTAGATGATCTTCATGGGTCTGCCCATGGAGAAGATGTTCTGTAGGAGACTGTCCACGAAGTTCAGCTCGTTGAGCACATCACTTTGGCACTGCTCGCTGAGAAACAAAAATTTTCACTTGAACCGGTGTGTCTGTAGATGATCTTCATGGGTCTGCCCATGGAGAAGATGTTCTGTAGGAGACTGTCCACGAAGGTCAGCTCGTTGAGCACATCACTTTGGCACTGCTCGCTGAGAAACAAAAATTTTCACTTGAACCGGTGTGTCTGTAGATGATCTTCATGGGGTCTGCCCATGGAGAAGATGTTCTGTAGGAGACTGTCCACGAAGTTCAGCTCGTTGAGCACATCACTTTGGCACTGCTCGCTGAGAAACAAAAATTTTCACTTGAACCGGTGTGTCTGTAGATGATCTTCATGGGTCTGCCCATGGAGAAGATGTTCTGTAGGAGACTGTCCACGAAGGTCAGCTCGTTGAGCACATCACTTTGGCACTGTTCGCTGAGAAACAAAAATTTTCACTTGAACCGGTGTGTCTGTAGATGATCTTCATGGGTCTGCCCATGGAGAAGATGTTCTGTAGGAGACTGTCCACGAAGGTCAGCTCGTTGAGCACATCACTTTGGCACTGTTCGCTGAGAAACAAAAATTTTCACTTGAACCGGTGTGTCTGTAGATGATCTTCATGTTCATGGGTCTGCCCATGGAGAAGATGTTCTGTAGGAGACTGTCCACGAAGTTCAGCTCGTTGAGCACATCACTTTGGCACTGTTCGCTGAGAAACAAAAATTTTCACTTGAACCGGTGTGTCTGTAGATGATCTTCATGGGTCTGCCCATGGAGAAGATGTTCTGTAGGAGACTGTCCACGAAGTTCAGCTCGTTGAGCACATCACTTTGGCACTGTTCGCTGAGAAACAAAAATTTTCACTTGAACCGGTGTGTCTGTAGATGATCTTCATGTTCATGGGTCTGCCCATGGAGAAGATGTTCTGTAGGAGACTGTCCACGAAGGTCAGCTCGTTGAGCACATCACTTTGGCACTGCTCGCTGAGAAACAAAAATTTTCACTTGAACCGGTGTGTCTGTAGATGATCTTCATGGGTCTGCCCATGGAGAAGATGTTCTGTAGGAGACTGTCCACGAAGTTCAGCTCGTTGAGCACATCACTTTGGCACTGTTCGCTGAGAAACAAAAATTTTCACTTGAACCGGTGTGTCTGTAGATGATCTTCATGTTCATGGGTCTGCCCATGGAGAAGATGTTCTGTAGGAGACTGTCCACGAAGGTCAGCTCGTTGAGCACATCACTTTGGCACTGTTCGCTGAGAAACAAAAATTTTCACTTGAACCGGTGTGTCTGTAGATGATCTTCATGTTCATGGGTCTGCCCATGGAGAAGATGTTCTGTAGGAGACTGTCCACGAAGTTCAGCTCGTTGAGCACATCACTTTGGCACTGTTCGCTGAGAAACAAAAATTTTCACTTGAACCGGTGTGTCTGTAGATGATCTTCATGGGTCTGCCCATGGAGAAGATGTTCTGTAGGAGACTGTCCACGAAGTTCAGCTCGTTGAGCACATCACTTTGGCACTGTTCGCTGAGAAACAAAAATTTTCACTTGAACCGGTGTGTCTGTAGATGATCTTCATGGGTCTGTTTCGCAGTTCAGTTCGCCTAATTCCAGTCATTCAGTGATTTTTGCACCATTTTCGTTTCCGTGTTCCGTATTCCGATTTCCGGCCATTTTGGCCATTTCTACTCCGTCTTCCGCTTTTTGTATTTCCGCACACCCCTGATTGGTTTCTTTTGCTGTTCTGATCACCATGTGTGTATTCCATTATGCACCTCTTAATTGAATCTCATGAAAGACGACTCTTCGACGATTCAATTTCGACATGGTTTTGAAAATCGAAAATACTTATCAACAGCTGCTCATATGGAGATCTAATTGAGCTGATCGGAAAGAGCTGAAAACTCGCCAAACGGCCCACGGGTAATGTGACCTTCCGCACTCCCTGAGTTGAAATTAGCATTCCTGCTTAAAGTCTTCCCCGTCTTCCCACCATTTCGGCCCTTGAAATAGAGAGAGAAAACAAGAAAAACCGGGTCTAAAAATTGCTCAAACCTGCAGGGTGTGGGAGATCTTGTACAACCGCGGTGAGTGATGTCATACCATCTGACTCAGTAGTGCGAAACGAATTATCAACACTAGAGTCTGTGAAATATTATACATAAACGTTATTATACATAAAGCACAAATTGCTACATTTGTGTACAGATGTACTGCTCGAATAAAATTTTATGTACTTGGTTTCTGAGTAGAATAATTATTGTTCACTCAGGTGATTCTCCAGACGTCATCATTACGCAACATGGTCGGCTACCGTTTTTTGATACACATTTGTGTTACCGACATTATAAATTGTATCGCTCAGATTATAGCTCAAGCTTCAACAATAAATTCGCCCTATATGAATCCATATCTCAACGTGGTGAGTTTCACAGCAGCTGGTAAGAAATAAATCCTTTTTTTGTCAAAAAAGAGATGTGGCTGAAGACTGCGTAACGTGTGAATAATACTTCCACACGAAAAGAGTTTGGTAAGAACGTCTTGTCGAGATCGGCTTCATAAAGGATCCCGTAACGCCGCACTACTACCTGAATGTGTCTTAGTGACCATTTTCAACGCGACAAAACGCTAACGAGGAAGAAGAAGACTAAGCGGAGTAATTTCGATGATATCTCATGGGGATAGCAAAATTACGCGTCGTAAACGAATCTCTCTAAACTGCTTTCTCAGGTCCCTTTTTATCCTTTTTAGGTCCTTTTTTATTTTACATGTCACTCCCATCTTAAGCAGTTCTACTATAAAAACCAATATATAAGTGCCGGCGTTGATCAGTCCCCGAAGGACGCACCGCCGCATTCGTGTTCAATTCAGAATCGTAGAGGATTGGTGAAAGGGTATTTGGCTTCTACAATGACTTGTGGGGGCTAGCCGCTTTGCCAAGTCAATGTATTATATTTGCCTCTCCAAAAGGGACTGGTACCAATTTACCGACCCCCAAGGGATGGAGGAATCAGTTGGTCCGGCCGAGGATCGGCCTAGTGTATGGGTGTCAGAAGCGCCTCTTACCAGTGCACCACGCGTGCCTTAGACCGTGCCCCGCGTGGTGCAGTGGTAAGAGGCGCTGGTGACACGCGCACGTTGAAACGTTTGATCATTCTCTGAACTGCTCTATTTACCTCGCGCTTCGGAATCCACCTGTACATTGCCTTTTTACGTTTTCAATCATTCACTAGACGAGATCTATGAAAAAAGGCACAGTGAACTTCAGATCAATGGAGCCATTTTCCAAGGCTCGTGGGCAGCTGACTATCCGATGCTACTGATAATAGCCATTGACCGGCTAGCGTGTGTGGTTTTTCCATTCAATGTTGGGAGATTCTTCAACAAGCGATCCGCGTTGGTGAGAGCTGAACAACTTCCCTTTTAAATTAGTAATTCAGAGGTGATGTTTGTTGCATCCACCTCAACAACGAATTTAGATCCAGAAGTGATAAATTCGAAATGTTATTAGGACAGATGGTACGTGTTGTACAGAGTGACGAAAAATCACGTGCATCATAGCAGGCGTTGTTTTTTTGTTAAGAAACATCAAAAGAATTTCATATGTTCAGAAATGCAGCGCATTGTTTCTCAATTAGAAAAGATTTATGAGAGTTCTCGGTCTTTGAACGTGTTTGATTCCTATACTCAATGAATGGATACTACGTGTCACAAAATTGTGATCAACTCTAGTCGCAATCTAACCAATTTTTACTTGAAGCCTCCTTAATTGCTCTCCGATAACTCCCCAAGCTGAAAATTCAATGAATTTTGATCAGTTCTGTTCAAAAGTCAAAAATCTTTCGTGGAAGAAGATATGGCATCGGTCTCCGGCAAAATCGTTGTTTTGCCTCCGTTAAGTGTAGAGCAGCCCTATAAAAAGATCAAGTTGTGATGTTTTTCGTCTCAAGGCACTATAGCTCTACTGACAATGATTTTCATTCTGGAAGGCGATTCCACACATGTTTACATTATTACCGAAAAATTAAATTATTCAGACCAAGGACCGTGATACAAGCACAAATGGTCAACTTCTCAGTAAATAGACCTCATTGGGTAGAATTCCAGATTCTTATAAAGCTGCACTAGTATGATGGGCGTGATTCTGACAGTTTTTTTTTACTCAACTGCGAAAAACTCTTTACCAGACAAGAATGCGACCTCATTGCGTTGCACCGTTGAATACTCCTGCAACTTCTTGCATTTTTCTTTGTTGCTTTGTTGTGTTTGACTTTTGAGCATTTGTCTTTTCGAAGCGCATTCCGCCCGCTGCTTCACTTGGTTCAAACGTGCCCCTCATCATTTCATTCTTTCATGACGGTTCTCACTTAGAGGAATCAAAGCCAGTGATCTCTTTCCCTTCCTTGAGCAATTGCGTTATGAGTTGAACATTTCTTAGTCTCATGTGGGAGAACTAAATTTTCACTTGCAGAATCAATAGTAGATATTTGCGAAAGAAAAATATTGGAAAACATTCTAAAGAATAGTTAAAAAAAAGTCGAATATCACGGGCCGGCCTTCCTTCGCAGCGCTTCATTGGCAAATCTGTATATAATACACATTTTTCTAATTATTCTTTTACAATATTTTCGAATATAATAATATTATACAACACGAGCACGAAGGCGTGGAATTTCACTACATAGAGTACAGCGCAAATGTTTTAGGTATACATCGGCTTATGCTGGTTGTTTGGAATTTTCAATGCAAGTGTTTGTCTAACAAAAGACTTGACGTGTTTGTGGAATGCCTCCATACCGTCATTCTCCTTCGATTGTAAGTTTCGTTTCTGAAAATACTTACAAATCGTAAGCTGTTTAGTCCAACAGCGAGTATGTTAGGAATTCCAAGCGGATGTTTAAAATGTTGAGGAACTTTCTGGCGTTATTTACACACCGTGGCCAGATCCCATCAGCAGACAACAATAGATAGAAATTGCTGATAGCGTTTGCTTTTGACATTGGTTTGCTATGGTGTTAGCTGTCAGAGAGATTATAGATTGATTGTAGAGCAATCAACATGACGACACGAGTCGTAGATAAATTCTCTGTCGTAACTAGCGTCAGCTGTGCGTAAAAGTCCAGTTATTATTTATTATATTTATTATATGCGTACAAGGACGCGCCATGGGCTTGAAACAAACACAACATTCAAGATGAGTGAGTACTTACTTACTTAGATACTTAGATGGCCCGGCTTCACTGAACGGGCCCCAACACGAGTCCCATTCGCTTCGTTGTCTCGCGATCGTCATCCAGTTTGTTGGTCGGAGGCGACTGTGACGACAGCGAGAATCAGCCGTTCTGGAACACAGCATAGTCTTAATACGTTCGACGAACACATCAGACCATCTGGCAGGTGGTCTTCCACGAGGCCGCGTGCAATCGCGCGGCAGCCATTCCACCGTTCTTCTTGTCCAACGGTCGTCGTCTCTTCTCATTATGTGACCGGCCCATCGATGCTTGGCTTTCGATGTGTAGTCCGCAGGGTCTCGCAGACGGGACATCTGCCTTAGATCGGAGCTGCGAAGTCCGCCTCGGTGTTGGGATAGCCGGGTGAACTTCAGAAGACACCTTTCCAACGCTCTGTGTGTGACTTGCAGGAACTTCGCCGTGGCTGACGTATCAGGCCACGTCGCAGCCGTGTAGCACATAGCAGGAAGAACTGTCGAATCGAACAAATGAGCACGGAGGTCAGCATCATGGAGTTGGTCGATGGCCTATTTGAGAGACCCGTAGGCTAACCACACGGCTCTCCTTCTTCTGATGAGTTCTTCCTTCATGTCGTTGTCCATGTTCATGGAGCACCCCAGGTAAACGCAGGACTTCGTTTCGGCGATGGGAGATCCGAGTTCGACGGGTCCCCCATCACACCAGGAGTTCTTCATGCAGACAACTAACTAACGCAGACAGGATAGCATTCGTTTCGACGCTGTCGAAGGCCTTTCCGTAGTCGACGAAGGTTAAGACGAGGGGCAGATGGTACTCCCGACAGACCTCGATGACCATCGCGACACTTTGGATGTGGTCGACGCAGCTGAATCCCTGACGGAATCCAGCTTGCTCAGGCGGTTGTGCTTCATCCAATGTTCGCGATATCCGCGTCAGGATGATCTTCGTGAAAAGCTTGTAGAGCACGCTCAACAAGCTAATCGGGCGGTAGTTGCGAAGATCATCCCTGTCACCTTTCTTGTGCAAGATGACTGTGCGCGAATTCCTCGACTGTTCCGGGATTCGTTCCTTCCAAAGGTAGGATGTCATGTGTGCCGCAAGAAGGGAGTGCAAAGTATAGTTTCCTGCACGGAGAGATCTTGTCTGGCCCTGGAGCCGTGCCGCTCTTCATACTCCTAATCGCGACTCGTACCTCAGATGGTAGAATCCATGGTGGTGTTTCGCCAGCGGGGATATCGGAGTCTGGTACAGGTTGTGTAGAACGGAACAGATTGGTGTAAAACCTCTTTGTAATCGATTCCATCTCGAAACGGGAAGTGATGACAGTCCCGTCTTCACGTTTCAATGCCGATAGCGGAATACTGGACTCGTTGAGGTCCCGTCGACATTTCTTCAGACTTCGTCTTTCTTGTGCCGCTTCCAGAATCTTCTTCCTCCTGTGCTGAATGAGATCCTCCTGCAAAGCCTTTCTGCAACTGGTATTGGCCACCAGTCGCTCCAGGTGTGTTGCATTCGGATCCATCCTCAAAGTTCTCCTCTTCTCAAGCAGCGCCTTGGTGTTCGAAGAGATGCGGGCATTTCTGCTTGATAGTGAAAGAGAAGCAGCGTCAGCACACGTTCGTAGTCCTTTTAGAAGCAACTCGTAGTCCTCGGTCTGGTCCTCAGCGACTCGCCAGTCATAAAGGGATAAGGCATCGTTCAGAAGGTCTTCGTCGAACACGGCTTGCTTCCTTCCCTTCGGTCTATGACAGGTGTTCTTCTCCAGATGGTGATCGAACCTGATCTTAGCCCGAAGGAGGCGGTGATCGGATCCACTGCAAAAAGATGATGCCACGGAAGTGTCGTAAAGGCACCATCTTCTGTTGGTCATGATGTGGTCGATCTCAGCATGAGTCGTGCCATTAGGTGATTCCCATGTCCAGCGACGGTGTTCTTTCTTCTCAAACAGCGAGTTGTCGTGGAAGAGACGTGCAGCGGACATGAAGTCAGCCAGACGATTTCCATTCTCATTCCTATCGCCTATCCCGAATCTTCCAATCCTGTGATCTTCTCCATTCCCCTTTCCGATTCTTGCGTTGAAGTCACCGACGACGATCTTGTAAAAGGACTTCTCGTTTCGGATGACTTCTTTTAGCTGTCCGTAGTACGCATCTAACTCCGAGTCATCAGCTGTTGCGTGTGGTGAGTAGCAGTTGATGATTGAGATGGTCTTGCGATGCGGCGGATGAAGCGTAAAATGGTTAAGCGCGGAGACAGGATCTCGTGAGAGTCGACGAGATGGACGACAGACGGGTGCACGATGAAACCAACGCCACCGACGTTTCGAGACGGTATCTTCTCTTCGCGGATAACAAGAGTCCCGTCGTTGTGTTGACGAATGTCGGCTTTCCTGCTCTTGGTTTCTTGTAGTGCGATCACATGATATTTTATGCGACCGGCAGCTTCGAGAAGAGCGTAAAGGAGACTGTTCTAGCATTGTTTGTACAAAGCATAAAACAGTCTCCATGTCGTGCTCCATATGTGTCGTCATTGTCCAGAATCCATGACGTCCTGCGCAACCCGAGATTTCTTCGCCTCTCACCGGTTGTCGTACCATCCGACGTCGGAGACGGCAGAGCCCGGTGTGCGGGGTACTGAGGCTGGTCTTCTTCTGTTGGTCGAGCATATTTGTTCCCTGGTGTCCGGCCGAAGCGTTGCCAGCGCCGTACGGTCCATTCTACAAGCTTGGGGGTCCAGTCGTTGCGAAATAGAGGGAGTGATCCGCTTTTCGCTACGAGTAAGACTCCGTCACAGCGGATGTCCTTGCCGAAGCAGTTCTTCCGCTGGACATCATTGCCTTACACGCATTGCCACCCCCTCGCCGCGTTGAGGCCACGGATCATGGAGGAGGGATGAGTGAGTAACATATTATAAATGTAATCAGTCAGAGAACAGTAACTATGACTTAACGTAAAAGAAGGACAAGAAAAGGAAACAATGACAGATAATATCAAGAGAAAAGAATTTCTTCTACGTATTTTACCAAGCTAGAGATAATCTCAAGTAAACTTTTCTCACACCAGTGCTTCATAATGTATAAAATCTACAACGGTAATGGGTCACGTAAAGGTGAACTGGAAGCAGAGGCATATTTTAAACGTTTTATACCCTGAGATCACTTCACCAGGGAGCACTAATTTAATAATGCCGATGACCGAATAATGCTCTGGAGGATAGCAAAGCTATATTCAGATCCAGGTACATTGTTGGCCGCGATAAAAGCGGTCGTTCGAAGGGGCATGGAAGTGGATCGAAAAGCTGTTCGATCCTTTCATAATGGGAAATTCATATGTGGGGATTTACACTGAGCTCTTTGCAGTTTCAGCACATTCCACATGGGCGAAGTCGATCGACTTTGTTGATTTTTACTTTGCTGAAGCCGTCATTACTATCAGCGCTGCATGTTACGTTATCATTTTCTTTCGTTTGCTGCGACAGGTGAGCGAAGATTTATTGTCTTTATCTCATTTATTCAAGACACTTACCGACGCCACACGTGTGATACAACACACAATGCGTTATGATTACTAAAGATAAAGAAGAAGCAAGTAAGTAAGTTGTATACTATGTGAAAAAAGCTTCAAATATTAGTCCCTACAGAGGAAGCTGTTATATCATGGTTTTCTTTGCATAGAGATTCCTTGGTTCCAGAATATTCAGGTACCTCGGCCTACATAATTGTAATGTTCCTCTCTTTCTCACTTTTTGTATTAGCTTTCACTCAAAAGTAGACACTTGCAGGGAGCAACTATAGTACAGCACCGAGATTTTCGAAAGGTGGAAGAAGATCGTAGAGCTAGCGTGAAACTCCAATTTGGTTCGATGTCCCAAATAGGGGACGCACCTCTGATCACATTCCAAGAAAATTGTTCTCTGCTTTCCGAAGGATCTCATAGATTTTCATGTTCGACTATCCATAAATCTCAACATCGTGGTGTACTGGAATAGTAGTTGACTAAGCTATACCAAGAAAATCATACGTACTTTTGTCAGGCTAACGTTTTAGAGCGGTTTGCCTTCTTCAGAGTCTGGAAAGTGAAGAAACATTCAGGATACTTTTCTCTCAAAGTTCATTTCGAATCACAGAAGTGAATTCACAAGGAAAAAGGAGTTGGAAGCTAGAACTGCTCACATCAGGCTACTCAAACGTTTTTGGCAGTCAAGTTGGCTCACCGATCCACAATATTAAAAAAGCTGCTTATGAGTAGGTAAAACTGCTGATAACCGGGAACCATTTCATTTTGGCCACTCAGTAAGCCCGACCCGTGGATCAGAAGACGACGAAAAGTGCCAGCTCGTGCGTGCCAGCTCGTGCTTTCGTCTGGTGTGATGGGCATCTATTGTTGATATTAAATGCAACAGCCATTGGACGAAAACAGCTGGCAAAGAGATTCCGAGGGATGTGAAAAGAAACATTCGATGGTGGTACTCAACATGGTCGCACTTCTCCGCCATGTCTATGAAAGAGACGGTGGAGACTTTCCGCTAACACTTAGTGAGCGAAGCCTGCTGGGTACGAATTCATGACGGGTATCGGCACAATATACCCGAGAATAAACCCTGGCCGGCGCGATTATTCGCATTCATGATCGCGCCGCGGAGTTTGTTTGGGGGATATCGCGGGTCTATTCAACTCCGCGGCGCGTTCATGAATGCGAATAATCGCGCCGAGCGGGGTTTATTCTCGGGGATATTGTGCCGATACCCGTCATGAATTTAGGCCCTGGTCTTCTATGATAAGCGGCAGATGGGGATGTTCCAACCATCCTCTCGCGAAGATCGATAATCGAAGAGTCAAGATGATACTATTGAGGTCTTTCGAATAGCCATCTTTAGCCCATGATGTGCTATCAAACGTCAAAGATCATGAAACGTTTGCCATTGTCAAGTCGTAAATGAAAATCAACGGTCTGTTAAACTGCCTTCAACTCTGCTTCATTAACATATCAGCACGAGAAACCAGTTATTCGTCTCTTTGTTTCTCTTGAAGCAAAAACATTTTACGAAGTGCGGCCATGCAAAGTCCACACCATTTTGACAACTTCGCTATCTACTCAGGTACTCTTCCAGCGAAGTTCGCAGCGTTCAAATCACGAGTTGCCACTGCTGGTGAACTTTTGCTGCATATTTTGTTTCACTGGGATCACTCTTTATCTGTGGCATCGACCAATCTTGGAGAGCGTCCTTTATTACAATATTGTGCAGACCACAATCGTCATCCGATTTGGAACACCACCGCTGTCGGCACTCCTGATCAATAGGTGCGCCATAAAATCTATCATCAAAGTAGATGACTGTTTTTTTTCAAATGAGTGTGTCACCTTTATCACCCGCGTTGATACAGTGTGATGCAGCCCATGACGACGGGAGGTGGACGTTAGGTAGAAATATTAATTGCCAACTTAGGAAGCACGCAAGGTGACACTACCTGTGGACCATTACACGAGATCACCGAGTACATTTGCATCGAGATGGTCACCGCACGCAATTTTCACTGCGGCGAGCTCAACGTGTAAATGGTGGTGATCCGACGGACGAGAGGAGCTCATTGGTCAGCGAGAAATGTCCTAACCGTCTTTGCCTACATCGTTAGCGGCCGTGTAAATGGTCTAAGGAGTCGACTGTACATAAGCCTCTCTCTCCAATGAGCTCAATCAGAAGTCCATATGAACAGCTGTTGATGAGCATTATTTGATTTTCAAGTCGTGCGTCCTGAATCTTCAAAGAACCTCTTTTTCGACATTATATAAGGAGGAGCTCAATAGAATACACAGACTTTATGCAGAGCTCATTCGTGATGTTTATTTTAACAACAATGGAGAGGCTAGTGAATGCTCTTGAGAGGTAACAGCCTGTGCCTACTGAATGCGAGGTAGCCGAAACCTCTGGTTTCTTTCATGAATCCGTGAGGAGTCAGTTCCCTCCTTCCGATTACAGATTGTTTTGCAGTGCCTTTTAAGGCTCCTCTCCAGTTCTGCTATTGATAGAAACTCCTAGAACGGAGTTAGTACTTCGCTGTACAGCTAGTATTGCAGAGCCATACGACAACGGTTTTTCCGTCTACGACAAGACGATGCAAGTACGGTGTTACGTTCGGGGATTACGAACGTCAACGTCAACGCGTCACGAGGATTTTTGCACATGAGCAAAAAAACAACTCAGACCTTACAATCAGAGACAACGCGAAAATTGTAACACCTTTTGGCTTAAAGATTTCTAAATGTCCGTCCTGTTCCGCTGTGCGACATTCTACTCAATAAAGATCTCAATTTTGAAATTATGCTTCCCTCTTTCGAACAATACTTTTCTTTTATTCAGAACTTTTATTACTCCAAAAAAGATATGGGAACAATTGGCCAGAAATAATAAGTTTAGAAAATATAGGTGCTGATTGGCTTCGGGAGCGAGAGCTAACGCTCGCCACTGCAGACGGCGCGTAATACAGTGGAAGGAGTCGAACATGCACAATACCTACACGTGCCTATACCAGATTTCGAGCTCTATTAAATGGGCTCACTCGCATTTGGGGAAAACTGTAGAGAGCACAATTCTGTGCTGAAATTGCATGAGAAAACACCGCCAGAGATCTACTTTTTAGGGGCCGACGGCGACACAACTTTGAATTCAAGTTTTAAAGAGATGTATGATTTTTATTATGTCAAATAATGAATACAGGAGAGCAATGACATCCATTTAAGGCTGTTCAATTGCATCTGCGGACATCGAAGTAATAATGGGTACCAACCGATTAGTGAGCTTGACCTCGCCCGATCAAATGCACTGCTCGCAGTACTCGTTACGGGAGGGTCGCCTGCAGTAATACAAGTATGGGAGGATTGGGAAAAAGCAGTATGCATGAAAGTAATGGTAGGATACCAAGCTATCCCATTTGTTCGATGCTATGCTCTCGAACAACAACGATTACTTCAATTCTTTGAGTTATTACGTTGCCACTGCTCAACCAAGTCAGATGGACACATAAGGTACAATAATAAATTATGATTTATCATAGTTTATATCTATGATCTGTACTAGTGACGTTAGTTCAGAACCTATTCACTGTGTTTGACATTCTGTTAGTCCAACAACGGTAGCCTCCACCGGGACTGGTAATCAAAATTCTTCTCAACAAGGTTAGCACTTCTGTATACCATAATACAGGGTGTTCCAAAAAATGTACCCACTGTTTGAAATGCCATAACTTTGGCGAAAGAGAACCAATCGTAACGAATCATAGCTTGGATGAAAGCCTAGAAAAAAGAAAATCTTCTCGCATTTGTTTGGTGAAGATTGCGCCATGTGCTCGACCGAGGCCTCGGATTTTGGACCTGATTGAAAGTTCACGGAGATAAGCTTGCTCTACTTTGGTCACCAACAGGTGATATCGCTGTTACGCGTTTTTCTTGATGCAGCAAACAAAAAACATCAAAACATAACATTTTTAACAACAGACAACAACAGAACAGTTGCTATTACATGCTCATTACAATAGTCCTGGGTTTCTGAATGGAGTAAGCAGTATTGTGCGCTTGCATTTTAAAATGCACGTTAGACTTGTTGTGTTTTGATGTTTTCATGTTTACTGCATCAAGGGAAACGCGTATCAGCCATATCACCGATGTTATCTATTTGTACACCTGACTCTGCGGCGTATTTTATGGCGTGTGTTTTGTAACCACACACGTCTACGTATTGGTACCGTAATCCATAAATGATTGAGTGCTCGTGACGACGCTTCATAGTGCTATTGGTTCACTTTTGCCTATATTATGAAGATCTGTTATTTCTTTATTCACTATTCCAGCTCCTACTAGTCTAAGTTTCTGTGAATGCACGGTACGTTTCCAAATACAACACTGCTTTTGCGTGTAGTGCCAGACTTTGGCTGGTGAAGGTTACAGGTGTATGATGTCTGGACCTACCAGCAATAGTTTGGTGCTTCTAGCAGTCATCGTCCAAGTTGACTTTCGACGTGGTTTGAATAACTATATCTTATAATAGCCACAGATACGAATAGAATTCTGCGGAATCTCTTTTCAGTTCTCGCCCGTTTTCAAATGAGCCCCTTCAAGGATAAGTTTAACAGTTCTATGATGATGCAACGTTTTATTATCTGTTGTCAATGACTAATATCAATAAGCAGCTGATAATAAAAAAAATTTGAGTAGTTGCTCTGGTAACTAGCAGGTGAGCTTACAATAATTAGATCAATCATCAACGAGATCAGGCAAATTTTCTTCTGATTCTTATGCCTCTTCTGCTGCGCTTCTCTCTTTTGTCGTCCCTGTATCGATATCCACTTCTGTATCAGTGGCCTTTCTTTGCTTCTGCACCCTTTGCTTCATCCGATGCACTGCTCTCTAAAGCAACTATGTAGTTGTGTGTGATTCGATTCTGAACACGCTTACCGTATATAGCACGGCTTTCGCCAACTGCGGTTTCATCCCGGTTGGCTCAACTCTGCTCGTGTTGTGATTCGAGGGCTAAACGATCGTGCGGAAAATGTAATTTTGGAGGCTTTATTGATGAGTTCGTAGATCTCGGTCTGCATCTCGTTCGCGCCGTCCCTGTCGTCGTTGACCAGGGCATTGAGGTTTGACATCATTGCGACATATTCCTAAAAGGATGAAGATTTTAGGAGTTCGAGAACATACGAAGTAACATTGAAGGTGCGCATCATTTCGATCTTGCTGTGTATTTCCTTTTTTCTTCCTACCGTTACCGCGCCGAAACTACGAACTCAGCAGCTGGAAACAGGCACTCCGACATGTGGCAAACAGCGACTTCGTGAGCTTCACTATCAGGTGACGGCACTGCTCTGCCCTCCTTTCCTTAGGTACTGCATGACGATGCAGGCACGAAATGCCCGCCCTATTGTCTAGGCAAGAGCAGGACCAAGAGTATGGGCACACTTGGCATAGCGGACAGTGTACATTGCTTGAAGATGCGCAACTGCATGGACCGTTGTCGACAACTTCGAATTGTTCCTAGGCAATTCTGCCGACAACCTGCCACTTTCTCGTGTCCACCCGCAGTACTCCATCAGGATTCTTCGCAACATAGGTAACCGCTGAACGGTGCGTACTCACCGTCTGCTGCACCCGAAAAGACGACCTGGCAAGTCTCCTACGGTCCTGAATGAAGTATAGGCTGCGCTTTTTGGTTGGTACTTACATGGACACTACAACTGACGTAAACTTCCACTGCTCTAATTAAGAGCTCCACCAGGCAATCTGCTCGGGCATCTGCATTCCTGTGCAATAGCTCGTTTTTCAAACGAAGTGAGTGGAGCGGAGGTAACTGCATGCGGAGAGGAAGACTCGAATACTGACGTATTATGCACTACGTGCGATACAGCAGACTTGACATCTGAACCACTTCTTACGAGAGAAAATTCATATTGAGAAGTTTAATTAACTTGAGAGGAAACAATTGAAAAAGACAAACCAGCGTCACGGGCGTCAAGTGTCGATGATGTGGTTGCAGGTGGGGGGCGGAGGTAACTGCATGTGGAGGGGAAGACGATTACTGATGTATAAGGCACTACCTGCGATACAACAGACTTGACGTCTGGACCACTTCCTACAGAAGAGAACCTATATTGAGATGTTCAATTAACTTGAGAGCAAACAATTGAAGAAGACAGTTGACGATGTAGCCGCCGAGGTAAGTGAAGCAGAAGTCACTGCATGTGGAGAAGAAGGATCGACTACTGATGCGCGTCTCCTGCGTCTCCGCATCTCGCAACTTCAAAAAGTAGCCGTTTGATAGCTTGATAGCACCGTTAGCTTGAGAGATTATCTGAAAAGAGCAAGGACTTAGTTTAGCGATAAGTGGTGCGGAAAAACGTACGCGAATCGCTACGAGGAGACAGCGGACGTAGATAAAGCACACGTCATCGAACGTTCGAGTATGGGTAATGCGCGAGGATATACGGCTGGGGGTGAGAAAGGTGAAGTGGTAAGGATGGCGCATAGGAGAGGAGAAGAAACCCAGCCGCTAATAATACTCGAGAGGTGTGCAGTCACAGAAAACGTGAAATAGAAAATGGACGTAATGTAAATGCTGCAAAGATCCACGGAGAACGAATTTTTCATTATAAGATCTCCATGAATGACCTGACGTCGTGAAATGGTCAGATCATTCTAACGTGTTTTCAAGTATAATGTGACAGAAATACATACACAACATGATGAATAGATGGAAAAAGGGTTACTGTCATAATTCATGATATTCGTACAGATTAGTGACTAAGTAAATGAAGAAATTCCAACATATAGACATATCAGCAATCTTGAGGACAATAACCTTTTTTTGCCGTCTCTTCATCATGTTATGTCTATATTTTCTGTGCAGTCACATAACATAATATTTAATAAAGCAGTCAATTCAACGAAAAAAAATAAAGAAAGGAAAGCCAACGGGAGACTTCAAACACGAAATCGTCTCCAGTTGACGATGACCCATTTGTTGTTGTTGTGGATTACGGTGCAATGTGTGTGGTTCCACAGCACACGCCATAATATACGCCGCAGATCAGGTGTGCAAATAGGTAGAAGGCATCCACATCACCTGTTGGCGACTAAGCTACAACAAGCATGTTATCCGCGAACTTTCAATCAGGTCCAGAACCCGACGATTCGGACAGGCGCATGGAGCGATCTTTATGGTTCATACCATTTACATTGCTCTAAATTCTTTTCTTATGACTGCATCACTGTTGGAAGAGTTTTAGCTTCTCAAACAACAAAACACAATTATTGATCGATATTGATGTTGTTCCGTGCTTAACCAGAAGCTGCGGCAGGTCTGTTGTTTACTGCCTCAGAAGTAACTCATAGCAGCGAATTCACCTGTTTACGACAAAGTAGAGCAAGCATGTAACCCATGCACTACCCGCCCAATCAGGTCTAAAATCTGAGGCCTCGGTCGAGGCGCAATCCTCTCTAAACACATACAAGAAAATTTTCTTTTTTTTTCTTAGGTTTTATCCAAGCTATGATTGGTTTCGATTGGCTCACTCTCGCCAAAGCACTTCAAACAGTGGGTACATTTTTTGGGACACCCTGTAGTTGCTATTAGATACGTGGTAAAACGCTTAGTTCTAGTCTGGCTACCATTTCAATTTCGTCCATTCTGAGAAAAGGCAACGGTGAGGGAAGTAAGCACTCAGAATTGAACAAAATTTTTGAATTTTTTGTTTCCTATTCTCCAAGCGATACTCAATTATAAATCAGGTTATCAACGCAGTGCTGCTTCATCACATCACCTGGCGGAACGAGCCAAAGATAATGGTTCCATAAATTTCCACATACATATTTTACTCGCAGAACACAATCCAAGCATATCCAAGCTTCTAATATTATTTCTTTTCTTGATGCGGTACGTAATACGATTCCTTCAGATGGCGTGCAGTGTGGAACTGTAGGCGATCGTTGCTGATGGAGTACACACTCCTCAGCCAAAAGAGCTGGGAAGACATTCTCAGCTCTACTGCGTCCATGGTGTGGGCGATGGAGGCTTTGACGTTCCACTAATGTTTTCGATAACTGCCAAAAAAACTGAAAGGGTTTACAACCGCATTTTCGAGCACCTTAATATTTCATTGGAGCGGGCCGGGCGTAGTAATGACGGAGAACGCCTCCGTGTACTAGATTTTGAAGAAGCTGCTATCAACGCAGCAAAGTCGTCACTACCACCTAAGTCCAGCAAAGACGTAAGCCCCCATCTACCTACCTCCGTTCGTGAAAAACGTGGGAACATCTTCTTCAGTCACAATGAATCGCATTCACCTATTGAGAAGGAAAACTTTTCAAACTTTCGAAAATTTTCAAAATCTCTGATGACGTATTCTGACTTATCCAGAACATCCTTCGCACCTTGCTCCAACAAAGTAATGTTTGCTTCATTCGTTCTCCATTCAGTTATTGGAGAACCAGCAGGACGAGTGAGAGCACCTCAAAACGTTACTTGATGAATTCTTCTCGTCAGAGCCCTAGAGATTCTGTTGGAGGAGAGTTGAAAATTCATTTGGTAAACAACAATGTTGCCGATGGTAATGATGCATAATTATGTCGAATGTCGAGGAGAATAAAGGAGAGAAATAAATCTGAAAGATTTTACAAAAGTGGCTTGTAACTCTAACGGCAACCTAATATATAGGATGGTAAGAAAGTCTTGAGCCATTTTGCTTGGGAGACTCAGAACTTCCGACTTCTGAATTGAATCCATAACATAACATGTGGTATTTGCAAGTCATTCACAAAGCAGCGTTACGATGGGTATAAGTAACCAAGCCCTCTTCTTTAACTTCAGATACGATGTCATTTCCACATGAACATATTTGAGCCCTCATCTTTAACGGACGGTTGCACAGCACTGGAACGATGGAAACCACTCGCAACATCAGCGCTGTATTCGAAGAAGACACTACAATCTTCAGCATCGTCGAGCTCTGGTTACAACGTTTTACAGCTCGAGACTCGGGCTTCGAAGACAAGCCTTGGTTGGGACGGGCTCCTATGGTAGAAAATTCTGCCTTTCAAGAAGATGTCGCAGCGGATCCAGAAAAAAATGCACTCGAGCTCTTGCAAGGAGACTATAGCACACTCATGCCACAGTTACCAGTTGGCTCCATTCCCTCGTTACAGAGAAACGCTGAGTGGACTGAGCTTGGACATCCGAGCCAACAGCACGTGGTTCACACGGGCATTCACTGGTCAGACTCCCTTCTCTGCTTCCTTGAAAACAGCTCTGAAAAAGCATAGGTAGGGCATATGAGAGGTGGAAGCCTTGTTCCTCCAAATCATGCAGTGTTGTCCTGCAGCTCTTAGCAGAAGCGCTTTAACGAAGGCAAAACCAGAAGTACGTGTTAGGAAGGTTCTCCAATGCTGCTTCTGGCACAGGGCAGGAATGATGTACAAGAAGATGGTATCGAAAGAGGACATGGTCTCTATTGTCGCCATAGCAATTCTGCTTTGGAAACCCGCGGAAGCAGTTCAAGAAAAACGGCCAAGAGTACATTCGGTGCACACTCGCAATGATGCAGCAGGACCCTATGTCGATAAAGAGACTAGTAATCATTTAAAGAAATGAGCTTGGCACCCGATTTTGCAATCGTTGTATTACACTTATACTGTCCCCTATAGCTACCAATTATCATCCTTTCATGTTGCTTTTTAGCTGAGAAAAGAGTTATCAAAGTCAATGATGTCATACGGGCAGTCACCGACTTCTTTGGCTTCCAGCCTGCTCAGTTCTGCAAGTAGATGATGACTGACCATTCTATCAGGGACACTAT